>JAODUD010000117.1:3089989-3100318 GCA_026784285.1 Stomatorhinus walkeri
ATAAAATATATTTCAGTGTTTGGGAACCATGTCTTGTCTGGTTGCCAAATCCATATTTAATTATCCACCGGCTCTTGGCCAGGCAACCTCAATGATCTCCCAAAACAGAACGATCTAACGTCTTAATAATCTGTGCTATAAATTGTCTCTAAATATGTATATAATACATTATATCGCAGTGTATTCATTACCTACTATTTTAATGTATTAATTTAGCAATGGAGTAATTTAGCAATTCTAATTATGTTGTGGCTAACTGTAGGGTCATCTCCCCAGATGGTGCAAGACACTTTGTCCAAATCGAGGTCTTCTGGCCTCTCAGGACCCAGGTTGCCATTAATATTCTGAATTCCTTAGCAGATCATCTTGGGAAGGCTGAGGAATTTCTTGAGGACTCCCAGTTTTCTGATGACATTGACACACCAGATAGAGATCCCAGCAGGTGCTCAAAAACTGTCCAAAAGAAGCATTAGGAGCCACAATCGGATCGAAAGCTATTCTCACCTTACATTCCAGCCGTGTCCCATTTTCGCTGCACAGTGCACGGAACTGGTTCTGAACTTAAGTACTCATATTCATCCCACTACACTTCACATTCTCTTCACTGGCTCCTTCTGCCTCAGGCTCTTCTGCCGTCAGAAACTGTGGGACCATCACAGTGCACTTCTCTACATTCTCCTTTCGTCCTTGTCGCGAAGACTTCCCTTAAAAATTCACAACTGCATTAGGAAGCCAACCCTAATGCGGTCCTCTAGATGGTGCTGTTTGCCTATATTCTCTACTAAACGCATCATGTTGTTGGGGCAGAGGTCAGCCAGAAGGGCAGGACACAAGCACCAGAGAACAAGTTGAAGGCCACTTTAGGGTCACCAAAACAAACAAAAAAAAAGGCCTTAACAGCCCCTACAATCCAAATAAAAACCTGAATGACTCATCACAAAATGAAGATGATTACATCAGTGAAGGTATATTCATCTGCATCCTGCTAGGTGTCATGTGATCTACAACTTCTTCCAACGTTCTACCCAGTTAACCCTACAAAGACCTTATCAAGGCAAAAGTCCATCTAGATCCAACTGAATTTTTATTGGCTGTCTTACTGACATGCACAAGGGATGACAATCATGTCATTGGAACTCAGAAGGTCATAGTTCTGATGGCCTGGTCACCTGAAGGCTCACAACATTTATGAAACATCTTTATTGAATAGCTAAGTCTATGCACTAATTAGCTTTATGGAAATGGGTCATAACCACTTTCTATCCCTTTGTTATTATCTTTTATATTGAAATGTGTCCCCTTATCGTTGCAATTGCAAGATCAACATGAAAGAATTTAGTGTTTCCTTTTATCATAGGTGAAATGAGTATGTTTCTGTAACCAATGACCAATTCCATGACATATCAACGATTTTTCATCGTCAGGTATATTAGTTATACACTCCATAAAAAAGTCCCCATTTGAATTTGGTGCACATTTGTCATGGCATTGTTTCCACAAGCTTATACAACCTTTCACCCTATATTTTAATCCAGATTTGCATTCATTTCTCACCGAGATCCTGTATTGACAAGTGAATTGAACCACTCCATAAAGCCTCCTTCAGCAGATCCCAAAGACCTTCAATGAGGTTAAGGTCACAACTCTGTGGTGACCAAGTCATACATGAAAATGATTCCTAATGCTCCCTGAATCACTCTTTGACAATTCGAATCCAATGAATCTTGGCATTCTTGTGCTGGAATATTCCCCATGCCAACAGGGAAGAAAAAAATCCATTGACGGTGAATGGAGGTGTAACCTGGCCATTCAGTAGATACAGGTACTCAGTTGACTTTATTGCTGCATAATGTTGCTGAGCTTTAATCATGATCCAGTCATTGGCTCTTAAGTATCTGCTGATATAAATTCAAATGGCAACTTTTTTTTTGACTGGGCTGTGTATTATAAGCATCAAAATATCAAACTAAATGTCAAACTACAGCTAATATTTGAATGATACAAGTCAAATGCCATCTTATGAAAATTAAGTTCTGTAATAAAATTTTTTTTCTGTATAATCTCTAATCTCTCAAAAGAAAATGACAGATGTCAGGGGTAAAAAGGAAAACTGAAATAATTAAAACTACCATGACGTTAAATCAATGCATAGAACTTGTCACACATCTACTTGTTCTTCAGATCTATTAAGTAAACCAATCAAAAATATAAAAACCATTCATTCATAAAAGATATTCATGTAATAACAAATAATATAATATTGTACTTTCATACAAGACAATTCACAGCACAATCAATCTTAGCATTGACAAGATCAGTTTGACTTTGAAATGATTTATTTTACTTTATTCTAAATACAGTAAATGGTTAAGATTTACATGGTAGTATCCTATTACATCTTTGATTGTACTGTAGTTAAATCACTATGAAACCTTCAGATATCATGGTGTCATTCATCTACTGGTGTCCCATTATGTTACCTAATTTCATCTATTAAATGAATTGTACTTCACAGCACTTAAAGGCAATTTCCTTTGTTCTTAGCAATGAGAAGATTTAGTCCTTGAACAGTTGGCAGGTCATATAACAATCTTTGCAGTCACAGATTAAAGCAAATCAGTGGCTGTATAAATCCCATTCCAGTCCAAATCTGATGGCAGTACCTAAGGTTTGCACGTCTACTCAATTAATCTGTGGGGGCGTGGATTGGCACCGGTGGTATGACTGCTCTTTGGGATTTTATTTTTGTTGCACATCCTACAAAAGCCACCTTGACTGATAACTGACAGGCATGACGAAGTGATGTGTGGCTCACAAATGCTCTCTTTTCCATTTTTATCTGATTTCCTGCACTGGTAGCCATTTAGCGATATAGGCCATTGTCAGATTTCCCCCCACTTATTTTCCTCTTTTTCTGACTTCCAAGGAGATTGTGCTCAAAATCATTAATCTCTTGACAAAAAAAAAACACTGGAAGCTTTAGAGCACTGGAGCGAATGCCCCAGGACACTGCATCACACCACAACGCTCTGTGCTTATGTGCACCATGGAACAGGTGGACGGCTTCCACCACAGCGTGATCTACAGTGCCACGATGAGTGCAAAACAGTCTCGGCTGCGCTTACCGCACAAGCCTGTCAAGTAAACAAGCCGGACGTTCTCTGTGTAACCACCAGCAGTGTGGTCGCGCTAACAGCCTATTAGCATCTTCATGCTCACCCTTCATGACCTCTGTCTTCCAATCTTCCAAGCGCTGTCAGACTCCATTTATGACGGTCCTTCACATCCCTGTCAAGGGGAGTGCATCTTGCGTGGTTATTTTAAGTCATCGTAATAGTGCAATAGCATGATAGGCTAAAAATAAAGGTATGACCTCGTCCTTAGAAAACAAAAGGAAAAAAAAGGATACTTCTGGTCTGGATGAGTTATACAGCTAAACTTTAATGAATAATGGATATTAGGAATTCTGCCTGCTATACTGCAACGTAAAAAGAAAGCATGTTTCAGTTCTTCTCTGCTTAGGATACAACTACCTGTCAATGACTGAAAATCGAGCTAATCGCACATTAACATGGGTGGGTGACGTGGCATTCAGCTGATCCGAACTCCCTGGTTTATTGGCTGAACCGACTAACGAACCGTAACACTCCTACACGAGCAGAAAGTTTAAGGCGGACTTGAACAACATCCACAGGGACTTGGGCCCGCGAAGCACCAGCCTGTGGCCACAATAGCTAATGAAACGGCCAATGATGCTGGACTCTTCGTCAAGGCCGGGAGCTGCGTGACTAGCTCAGGTTTTCGTGTCTCGAGGCTCGTAACAGTCTATCACAAGTGCAGATGGAGCACACGACGACGTGCGGAGGTGTGAACACATTTGCAGTTTCTACTAATGCTTTTCCGGTTGGCTGCCTTTAAGGGCAGAACTAGAGCCTTAACTAAGACCCTTAAAGGTGAGGTAAAATAAAACAGTTTCACAGACCATTAGAATGAATAAAACAGTACTATTAGCACAAGATTGGTAGTTGCCTTTAAGGCCAAGGTATAACGTACTTTTGCATCTGATTCAAGCTTCATGTTAGGCTAAATTGCAGGTGCTAATTGACTAATAAAGCTGACTTTTTTAGCTACAGTTGCCCTCCCAAAAAAACCTCCCACGGTGCAGATAATGCACTGTTTTCATTTACCCTGCTTCCAAGCTTCTACATGTACAGTAACTCCCAAATTGTGCCATAGGTTCGTAAATGTACATCATGATTCCAACAGCAAATGACATAAAACCATCTGCCGGTTTCCACCATCGTTGACAGGTCCAAAAAAGGCAGGTCGGAGCTGAAGTCTGATTTGGATCAGAGAACCGGAATCCCTTCCCGCTTATGTGCAACTTCGCAGCCACCGATGTGGTTCGACCACAAGGTTCTCCATCTATCCACCCTTGCCTACGTTGGTGCGTCATTTAAGATGTTCTCGAGCTTGGAGATGGGAGTGTCTAAAGCAGCGGGACTTCGCATAGCATCATGACTTCATGTAGCATTACTGAACACACCGTGAGGTATTAGGGGGAAATAAAATGAGTACCCTGTAAGAACTAGGAGGCTCTCCCAGTAGCGCTGAGGGAGACCACAGTGATGTAAGTTCAGAGCAGATGCCAGCTTTTCCCACCGTCTGATGTAAACAATACTGAGTGTGGAGAAACCCCACTGGCCACCAATTCCCAGCATGGCCCCCCAGCTCTCGCCATGGGGGTCACGCCAGGGTGTAGTCAAATTGGCCCTTCTCCAGCCCGTCCAGTCCATCCGCCCAGGTGGAGGTAGGCATGCTACGATAGGGGTCCAGGAGGATGCGGAAGCAGCGCACGATCAGGATGCCCAGGAAGATGAAGAGGAAGATGACGAAGGCAAAGGTGGTCTTCTGCTCCAACGTCATGCCGGCATCGGCCACAGAGCCCCCCGCCTGCAGCAGTGTCGAGGTGAAGGGTTCCCCCTCCATCATCCAAGAGATCTGCAGAGGGTGGTCCCAAAGACCAGGCTCTCTCATCCTCACTCTGCCCTGCCCCAACTCATCCAAATGGATCTCATTGTCTGCAAACAGAGGTAAACAGCGAATGGGAATGAACGCTCAATTAGGCACCACCCAATCAGAATTAACTTTTCAGTATTCCTAGCCATTAGTTAAAGGAAGCCGTCTGGTGCATAAACCCTGCAGATTTTGCAATCAGTCAGCCTAGGTTATATTCATGGAGAAAACTGACACCTTTTTATACCAAAGCACCAATCAGGAAAGTGACCTGGGGCCTCATACGTATAACGACGTGCGTAGAATTTACACTAAAACATGGCGTACGGACAAAACTAGGAATGTTGCGTAAGCAAGAAAAAATCCAGATGCATAAAACTGGGGGTAAGCACAGATCTACGCACATTCCTTTTATAAATCTCAATGAGCGTGAAATTTTACGTACGTGAACGAGCCCACAGCCACCCCAAAACCCGCCCAATTATGTATACTTGCATATGTACATCTGTATAAATGCCCGCTTTGTTCTATGTTTTTCTTAAACAACAATGCATAAACTACTTGGGGGAAAATAAGTATTTCAGCAAGTGCGCAGTGGAGCTCATGTTAACAGAAATCGAGAAAAGAAAAGTAATATTATTTGGTGGTTTAAGTGGCATCAGCAATAAACGAAAGTTGACGGAGTGGCGCAGCATGGTGGAGTCAATTAAAAGTATCGGTTCCGAAATTCGCACGGGTGCCGAAATCGACGTGAAATAACACCGTAAGAATCTTAACAGCATAGACGGAGGTAGCGAAATTCCCGTTCTCACACCCTTTGAACAACGAGATGCTGCGATGATTGGGGACACACTTTTATCGGGTGAGGGGGACGCCGATGTCAGCGCGGGTGAGTTTTTCTCGTACCATACTTGTTTGAATTACTTGCATGTTTATGAATAACACGTGGGGCGCAGATGCCGTGTCACTTTCGTTTATTCTGTTTGTTTATTCTTACAGACAATAGTACAAGAGGTGCCCCAGTGCCAAGGACGACACAAGCGGTGATGGTGCTGCTGTGCCGAGCACATCTTTGGGCGCTGGCTGCACACATCTCCGTGCCTCAGGAACCGGGGGGTGACCATCCGGCCGTGTGCTGATTGAAGCTGTGCTGCAGTCATAAAAATTAATCGTGAATGCTGTAAGACGTTGCCAATGAATTAAAACATCTAAATGATACGCTGTGTGATACTGAAGTTGTAACCGCAAGTTCTCGCTGAAAAGCACCTGTGGCTAAGAACCCGCGAGTGGGCAGAACTTGTAAAGGAACAGGTAGCATATAGCAGGGGCGTAAATTACAGGGGGAGGGTTGTAGCCCTCCCAATAAATCAAAACCAGGTAATACACCCCCACCCCCCAATAATCATGTTACCCCCGTAATGGGTGGAGACCACAACCCCATAATGTTCCAGCCAAAGTTACGCCCTTGGCCTATAGCGCAATTCCTCATCATCTGCCTTTGTAGTGCTGGCACCAGTTTAGCACACAGCTCCAAAAGGATTGCTCTTGGAAATCTGAACGACTTAGAAACCAGTCATCATGGGCCAGGAAATAATATATGATCCCTGAGTACGCGCTCTCTTCTAATTCTTCCACGAGCTATGTCTTCCAATAACGCAAGAGCTGCCATGGTAGTTAAGTCATTTTCTGCACCGTTTTATTGTTATAAATTGATTAAAAATCAGGTGCCGTACATTTGTAAACAACATACAATTAATGCCGGTGTATTTGATAAAATCAGCGTTATGATTGTGAGTGTAAAAAGGGAAACAACAGTAGCAATAACTTGCCACTGAGTGCCATACGTTTCCAAAACCGAGCAGCAACGTGCGTACGCCATGTCTGGAGCTACCGTGAGAACGTGCGACGTGAGCGTGGAACCGGCCGTACACAAAATTTTCGTGCATACGCACCGTTTATACATGAGGCCCCAGGGGAGTAAAGAGAATAGATCGTACGCCCAAGAACTATAACATTAATTTGGGCTTGGAAGTAAAAAATGACAAGCGTTTGACACTTAGCACCTTCATTAGAGTAATTGACGAGATCCGACCGGCAAAGTTTCCAAGAACTGCTCTGGCAAAGTACCCTAGTCAAAGAAATTTTACCCAACGGGGATTTTGAAGCCCCAAAGAATCATTCAATTTCACAGCCGACTCACTAGCCCTGCATAGGATTTTGATGGGCTGTAACAACGAGGCATACATCAGCCTCAACGTCTCTAACTGCACGGTACACGGGCTGCATGCAGAGATTATAGCACCGTGTTTAAAAATATAATTTAAAAATAGCATACCTTTCCAGACCTCACCCATTCATTTATGTACATTGTAGTGGACATTTTGTTTTTGCATCTATCTTTTCACTGATGTATATTCCTGCTGTACACTAAAGAGGACATGCTGTGAAATTAGAAATAAAAATTAATTTGAAAAAAATCTAAATTGTATGATGTCTTATTTCCCCCAAAGGCAAAAAAAACCTAAAATTGAAGAACAGTTTTTACCTTGGGTCTCAGGAGGATAGAACATATTGCATAAAGATGGACATGAAAATGATACGGGTGGGGTTGTTCGGCCAGCAGAACACAACACCGACAGGCGCTACAGTCCGCTGTTAATCAGCAGTACTGCACCGTAAGGAGAAGAGCTTTATTCTCATTTGTTCTGTGAGCCAGGAGAGTCCCAAGCCCTAAACGACGACTGGCAAATACGTTGATTTACCGAGCCGTGACGTCCGCGGCCCTTGTCAACAGCAGACCCCAACAAATCATGCGGCTGGGCCACCACTGCGGAAATTAGCTCCATGACAGATGAGCTGTTGGGCCGTGACAGGGGGACGTCAAAGCTGATTCAGTGCATAGTAAAAAAAAAAGGTAGCACTACTGATACATGCTGTCGAAAACAGAGTGTAAACAGACCACCTCCCTTGCCTTCTTATAGATAAAAAAAAAATGTAACAAATAAATATTACTTCTGCCACCTATACATAAATCTTATCGTGTATCAAGTGGATGATGTTACTTCTGTCTTTGAATGACAATCGATAATTATCTGTGACATAGAAAAATTAATTCTAGTTTATGCCACAACAAGAACACCAAACAAGCAATGCAGATTTCACAAAATTGGGCAGTCAAATGCTTTACACTGGGAGGAATCCAAATTATGGCACTAAAAAGTATACAGGCCTATTTACTTCTCTTGGTTATTAAGTCCTTGGTGTCAAAGCTTTATCACACCAGACAACAAGTGTTCATATATTCTACAAGAGTGCTTTGGTGATTCAGGTCCTTTATAATCTGATCTCTCTTTTTATCTATGGTGACACAAGCCACAGAAAGTGAATATTTGTGCATGTATTTGCAATGCAGATGAAGTTGCAACTGCGGTGCTTCACAAACACAGCCAGATTTATCAAGGCTCTCCCTCTTGGGGGGGAATAATAGTGTGTATATTTCATTGTGGTGCTGGTTGTTACATTAGTTGCGTGATAATATAAATTATAAGTTTCCGATTTATCTTACATTTTCCTTCAGGAGGCTGTAATGGCTTGGTGGGTGCTGTTCTTCAGGGGTGCAGGATTCAAATCCTACTTTGAATTTGTGTGTAAAGTTTGCATATTCTCCCTGAGTTGTGTGATGTTCTGCCAGGTATTCTGGCTACCTCCCACAGTCCAAAGTCATGCAGTTACGGGAACAGTTGCCCATTTTGTGTGCAATTATGGTTGTGTGCCATGCAATAGACTGGCACCCTGTCTAGGATAAGATGTATCCCTGCCTTGTGTTCTGTGCTGTCTGGGATAGGCTCCAGGCCCCCCAGGAACCTGTACCGGATAAGCAGTTGGAAGATTGATGTTTTATTTTACTGATGCAAAGGCTTGAATAAATTGGGTGCATAATGAAGATTCTTTGGCTCACAGCAATGTGCAACAGACATTAAACATAGATATTTGACTCAATAGCTGCATAATAACAGATGATCATTGATATGATAGTAAAACCGACTGCCTAAATCACGTGTTTTGCAGGCAGTTCCGTCAGGAAGGCTTTGAATGCTTCTGTTCTTGTCTGTTCAGCATCCTCTGTGATTTCATCAGCAATGCTCAAGAGATCAGGTGGAGAGAACTGCAGGTCCATTTAGGAAGGATATAGGCAATGGCAGGAAAACATACAGACCTTTACTAGGAGAACTCTTAGTGAAACAAACACCACGTATGACAAAAATACTGCTTATTATCATTAGTCACAAAACATGTTGGTAGTACCCAAGAAAATGCTGTGTAATAATTCTATCATTAACCGTTCGCCACCATAACCACTTCAGCTGGCTTAAACTCCATTACACCTTGCCGGTGACACAGCGAATCCACTCGCTTGGGGTCATCTTGGTAGGGAACTGACAGAAGGTCAAGCTGATAAGGCAATCGCTGCAGTTTATTGTCTTAATACAGCTGGGTAATACAGCAGTTTGTTAAAGATCAGACACTACGCTGTTGCTCGCAGTCTTTATAGTTAATTATATAGTATAATTTAAGATGTTATCTTCGGGATTCACTGCAGAGACCTTACAGATGTTGTGCTGGAGCCAATATTAACAAGTATGTTATTAAACAGCATAATCATTTCAGGTCAGGATATTCAAACAGAGCATGATGAAGTCCTTACAAATGCAGAGGAATACATAGATGCATACCTTGTAATTATATACTTATATAAGGTTATGGTTAGATATTGGCAGATGCATCAGTCAGCTTGGCTATATAAGGAGTTAATTAAAATAAAATATGCAGCATATGTAAGCAAAGCTGGGAGTGCTTGCGGAAGGGGGGATGACCTGAAGCACCGGCTGTGAGGAGGAGAGAATTAACGCCGCGATGACGGTGCACCGCACGTCCATTGGGGCGGCGGTAATTATTCCTCAGGGTTCCTCCAACGCACAGCGGGGGGCGCTGTCGCAAAGCCATTGCTCTGCTCCCGTTTCACACATGCGGCCCTAATTACTCCGGACTACGCACCGGAAAGAAAAAAATCTAATTAATTCACCGTCGTATCGGCGGCGTGCACTGCTGCGTCGTTTTAACGGCACGATCCCGGGCCGGCGGGAAGGCGCCCCTAAGACCATCTGCTCCTTCTACCACGCCATGAAATATGTAAATACGAAATTAATCTGTGCAGAAGCTGATGATAAACTCCAATTAACTGCTGAATTAATGCCGTATCATTGAAATAAAACTAACTCTCTCTCTCTCTCTCTCTCTCTCTCTATATATATA
>JAODUD010000117.1:3100575-3113199 GCA_026784285.1 Stomatorhinus walkeri
AGTGAGATGGAGCCAGACATTCCCACAATCCAGAACTGCGATTCACCACTTCCGAATCCATGGCGGACCAGTTCTGCCCCACCCATGGCCCGCTGTCACCACATACTACAGGGGGAGCGGTCTGTGTCTCACTACGGAAGGGTCGACATGAGCTCCCTGGCCCAGCCGGGGTAAAACGGTCAGATTAAATCTACCTCCCGCATAGCGGGAAGACTCCAGCGACCTCTGGCCGCCACCGAATTGCTCTCGGTCGCGACGGTGCCATGCCACACCTGATTCGGCCTCGAGCAGTGGGACCCTGGGACCCTGACCCCAGGAAGGGCGTCTCCTCCGATGGAGCCGCTCCGGAGTCCTGGTGCATCACCATCTGCGAGCTTCAGCGTAACTGCAGCAGAGGCGGCCCCTGCCGGGACCCCGAGCCGAACCCACAGCGGTCTTAGCGGCCGTGTCGTGCTTCTCTCTCTGACATCATCGTAAGCAGCTCTGCGGCTGACACACGGATCTGGCTCAGCGGCCCATTTCTGAGTCGACCTGCTACAGAGCAGCAATTTGCGCATTTAGCTATATACTAATACTAATAATAATGTCATAAATCAAATCACTTTTATAGTCACATTACTAGAACGAGGGAACTAGTAAGTAAAAGCCGTGGGCCTATACATATGCACAAAAATAGTAATCAAGTAATACTGTGAGAGAGTCAGTGAGTTGGATCTCAATGCCTATAATCAGAATCCCAGCCACTGGAATCCCATCCGGGGCAAAAGAGACACATGTCCGTTGGGCCCTTAGTCCACAACAAAAATGCTCCAGGGGGCTGGATAAATGGCCTGACCCTGTGAAGGGACCCCGGCTTTTCTCTCAACTAACTCTGTGTGTGTGTGTGTGTGTGTGTGAGTGTCAAAGAAGAGTAAGCTGAAATATATACAAAGAAGCATTCGAATGTACCTGTACTTATGCAAATGAAGCATAATTTTATTCAATAATACTTACCTGGAACAACTATGTGTGCATACAGTCTCTGACAGCAAGCATCCACTTGGTATGACTTTTGGCCTTCGCTATACAAACCGTCCTGTTTGTATTGGACGTCCTTTTTCACACAGTCTGGATTAGAGCATTTACTACGAGACAAGCAAACAAACAAATAGCTAAACGCTATACGATTCCGGCCTGACTACTCATAATAACAAATGCGATTCACACTACAGGCCTCTCGCTTTGGCTATCTGGACCGTGACATGTAGACCATAACGTCTCCTTAGGTTGGACAGCTCGATAAAAATTGCCCATCTCTAAATGACCTGTGACTAATTGGTGACCCGACTCTGAAAACCAGTCAGACAGAAAGCCATGAAAACAAGTGAGCAGATGTGAATAAAGAATCAGGCAAATTAACATCCCTGAGCAAAAGCACTCAAAAACAACATGGCATAAAAAACTTTTAAAAAGTGAACTTTCTAAGAATCTTTAATCAACAGCTGCACTAAAATATTATTCTGTAATTTATAAGCACATATGTTGATTAGATCACCCTACACTGACCGCTGTCGAGGTTGTGATAAGGGAAAGTGAAATTTAAATTTTTACTCCCCTTCACTGGACAGGTTATGCAGTTTCGTTCATAAGGATTTGGACAGTGACCCATTTTTCACAGTTTTGGCTTTGTATACCACCATAGTTTGAAATCACAGCCATTTGTGTACATAGTCCCCTCGTTTTTATGGACTCAAAAGTAATTGGACAATTGTCAAACAAGATGTTTCATGGCCAATTGTGGGGCTGTTCCCTCATAACCTTATTAACAACTGAAAAGGTAACTGTTATGGACTTCAAGTTTACAACTGGAAGCTGCTGCTGAAAGTAATTAATTGTCATTGTTGACACCCCACAGCACACAGTGAATAACAATGAAATATGTCCTCTGCATTTAACCCATATGTGATATCGTGACACAGCAGCTGGCCACTAATTCAGAGCCCGGGGAACAGTGTGGGGGAGCAGGATGTTGGCAATAATGTGATCATTTAAAAATACATTTATGGTAGCTATTACATTATTGGCTGCTACACCAATGATGTAATGACCAGCATTATGCACAAACAATTATTAAATTTTTGATTCAGAAATTTTATTTAATAATTACATTATAGGTAAGTTATTGTATTATTGACTTTTATTACATTAAGAATGGAAAACATATTATGCTATTTTGGCAGTTAGTACATTATTGGCTGTTACAGTTGGCAAGGCACAAGAATATGAAGGCCAGATTAAACATCACCAGAAAACATCTAAAAAGCTTGCGCAGGTCTGGAGAAAATTTCCTTGTACAGATGAAAAGAGTATGGAGAAGGGAAGGGATGGCTTGCGATCTAAAGCGTACCCCATCATCTATAAAACATGGAAGAGGCACTGATATGACATGGCATGTGTGGCTGCCAATGGAACTGGGTCACTGGTGTTTATTGATGATATGACTGCTGACAGAAGCACCAGGATGGATGCATGAGGCTTTACTATCTGCTCAGATTCTGCTGTTCAAAGGCTTTTCAACCAAGTATTAAGAGTGATCATTATAGTCATCCATACATTTTCTGAAACCACTCATCCTATTCAGGGATGCAGGGGGGTCTGGAACCTACAAGCACAAGGCAGGGAGCAACCCAGGATGGGTGTCAACCCATCACAGGGCACCAACCCCTCACAGGGCACACTCACACCACAACTCCAATTAGCCTCAGCATGTTTCTGGACTGTGGGCGGAAACCCCACGACGACAAGGGTTGAATAAGCAAACTCCACACACATGGAGCTACGGCAGAGACTTGAACCCAGGTCCCAGAGGTGTGAAGCGACAGTGCTAATCACTGCATCACCATACCCTGAAAATGGGGGAATTTTATATAAAAATGGCTGCAACTGCTAAACAGCTGACATCACATTTTTGTTAAACCCCTTTAACTAAAGGTGAAAGTCTACACATCGATCCCATCTTGATTGCTTAGTTTCAGATTCGTTGTGCTGATGTACAGACAAAATTCTGAGATTGTATCATTGAATTGTATTATTGTCGAAATACTTATGGACCAAACTGTAGCTTTTGTAATGGAGTCATTGTTTTCAATTACTTTTACCAACAAGTTATCCTACTAAATATGCATTTTAGAAGGCCTAGGGATGCAATGGCCATTACAAAGAACAATTACTGAATACAAATGAGGAAAAACTAAAACTCAAAGCAAACACCCCTAAGCAATTCCCAGGGACAGGGGCAGTTCTGGGGGGGGCAGTGTCCCCCTGACAACATGCATGACCCCCTCCCCCGACCCCCTAAATACACATGCTACTTGGGTCTGAAATAAATGTATTATAATTACTATTATTATTATTTACGTTTATATATGTGGGCTAAAATTTTGTGTGCTGGGAACAGGCAAAATAAAACGTAAGCGGATTTTCTTGATGGAATCTTAATGCAGGTGAGCCAGGAGGTCAAGGTGCTTCAGCTGGTGAAAAACAAAGGTAATGACAAGAAAAAAATGACCAAGCTTGTGGAAGCAGTGAGTTACATATTTGTAAAAACTGTAAAATGTAACTGTAAAGCATTGCATAAGTAACTTAGCGCTTTTCAAAATTGTCTTTCGCTTCTTAATGCTGGCAATCTACTGTATGTAATATTAGGAGGACATAAGGTCAAGTGCATCTGGCCCCCCCTAACAGAATAACTAGCCCCAGTCTGATACCCCCAGTTGCAACGGTCGAAAAAAGCCACTACCCAGCCACAGTAAAATCAAAGCATTTTGAGTATTGTCTGGCTGTACTGGTAACCGCAGAAATGATGGAAGTTTTAATACATGCTGAGATGGACAGTGTGTGACATGAGGGGGGCCATTTGTGATTATGGCCCATTAAATGTGCGGTAGATGATAAACAGACACGACACGGTGAATGCTTTTAAGTGTGAGTATTTCAAAATGTCTGTTATGACCTTAGCTACGTCCCCGGTTATGAATAAAGGCAGGAGAGATGTAGAGGAGAATTATCTGCAGTCTGCGCCTTTAAGGTGAGCAGTCTTACGGGCTGGACTTTTTTTCAGAGAACACTAGAGGTGGACGGGGTTAATCTGGGAGCCCCGGAGACATGATATCTCTACCACTCCACAGGAAACTGTGTCTTTATTCTTACTTAAATCGTCAAACTGAGCTTTTGGCACGTAATTTCAGCCCCTGGTGATTCCCAGCTGCGCTAATGGATGGTGTTCTCGTCGTCGCCAAGTTTGTCAGCCAAATTTGACCTTGATATTTTGGGCCGTCCCAAGTTCCGCCCGCTAAAAGAGACACACCCAGCTACTAGTGCCTGCTGGGTCCTAAAGCCTGCCTATCATTAACAGAGCCTAAAGTGTTACTGTGTTTGATGACCCTCATTTAAGTTTATTTTCCTTATTTTTTTGGTTTGCTGAGCATCTCTGCCTTTGCTGTATTCTCGGTTTTCTGTTTGTAACAGTCTGACTTCCCAGACAACATTGTCTTCATTGTGTATCTCTCATTAGATTATAAGAGTCTGGCATAAATTTGCACATCACCGTCAACTAATTAAAGTAAACCTCACATATCAGTATTCTACAAAAACATTTTCCTCTGACACCATTTATTGCTTACAAGTCATGTGAAAGTCATCTCAACAGCAGACCGTGCTAATATCCTGATTTATCTGGCTACAGTTTCTCTGATATTTATAGTCTGACGTGTTTTTGTTCTCTGTTAGAGAACACTTGTATTTTGCAAAGAGCAACTGGCAGGAAACTGTTGGAGATTAATTAAGTGCAGAGATAAAATATGTTTTAATCACATCCTGGGATGTTAAAGAGCCATTGTTTAGGGTTGACTTCTGTGGGAAGGAGAATCGAGGGCAGTTAATTCAGAGAGCAGTGCAGTTTCAGAGGGAGGGTGTGGACTTTGGCCATCGCTATGTCCCCTGAGTCTTTCTGGGCCTGCAAACAGACAGACAAGGCCACAGATACAGGGTGGTAACTCTGCGATGGCCAGGACAAGCGTTCACTTTGCAGAATCACTACAGCAAAGGTCAGTCTCGGCTGCATCTGTCCGTGTACACATGGGTGACATATTTAGCTATCGAACATGGCTTCCTTATTTACCAGTAAGACAATGATGATGACATCATTACCTGCAGCTGGGTTACTTTTCTAATATATAAACAAAACAATCCTATAAAAGTGTGAGGAGGCTTTGACGTATATGTTCTCGGTGTTCAGGACCGGTGTTTAATACTCACCTTTCACATTTTTATTTTATCATTTTACGACAAATTTGAGTTTGAATCAGAATATAACTTACTTGATGTGAGACATAATTGCTTTAATTTTAAACAGCCATTTACAGCAGAAGGTGATTGTGACCCAGAGCAGGTCTGTATCACTGCCTGGATGGAACGACAGTCCGATGTAAAGCCGACACAAACAAGTGAGTTAAGAGGAGACGCAGAGAGACGCACAAAGGACATACAAACTCTGCACACGCACAGATCAGGAGCCAATCTCGAACCCGCGATGCTGCAGGTGTGAGTCAAGAAAGCCACCTGTTCCTGTTTAGCTACGGCATTAACCAGAGAGAGGAACCACAAAGAATGTTCCAGAACACTGACACACTGCCAGGAATGTGATCTAATCTGCTCTTTCCCAGGCCCATACACACATTTCATCTCTCAATGAAAGCAGACAGAGATATCTTACGCTCCAGTGATAGGCAACTGGAAGCAATAACAGTTTAAAAAAAACAATTTTCTATAAACACTGTATCATACATTTTCAAATGTTTGTATCTAGGAATTATGGGCCATATAATACAATATGCATCTTGAAATACTGAAGGCTGCCAGACTGTTTTGATCTGGCATGATTTCTAAAGCATTCACAGTTGAGTTCAAATCACGTACGATATACTGTACTGGCGTCAGACTTGCAGACTTACATCAGCTTCTGTCTCTTCTTAGATCATCCCATTTTATCCCTGCCTATACTGCCGTACCCTTTCGCTCTCTAACAAACACACACTCACACACACAGGTTTGTAATTATAGCTTTTTTGGGACTCTCCATTAATTTCTATGGGGAAAATTCTAATCACAGCATGACATCCTTAACCCCTACCCAGGCGTAACCTTAACCATAAGTAACCAAACAAAATACAAGACTTTTGCCATTTTTACTTTCTTGACTACATTCACAAATCTTTGTGGGGACCTGAAAAATGGTCCGTGCAATGTCAAAAAAAACAGGTTTGTATTACATGGTGGTCACCACCATGTAATATATGTAATATAAACCTAATCCACACAAATGAACAAACAATTAAACCAATCTGTAAAAAAAAGCTTGTAATGTTTCACTTGCATGTAGTTTTACATCTCATGAAATATTGTATGTTTCCATTCCATATAAAGATATCCACAGACTAATCTGATATCGCACTAGTGATCTCACAACACACACGTAAATCTGTGAACTAAACCAAGCAAGGTTACAAAAACAGAAAAATAACGGTAAAAAATGCCCCAGTAATATCCATAATGTAATAGACCTAACATGACAAACTGCAACATCAATTTTTACCCCTTGTTGTCCAAATATAATTTCAGAGCATTTGTCCAAAAGGATGATTATTCCATTCAAGGCGAATATTCACCTCATTGTTCACATTTGAATACAGAGGAATTGATCAGTGCCAGCTTATCATTAGGGTACTACTACTGATAATTAAGCAAAATAACAGGAGTCCAGGTTACAGTTTACATCTGTCTGGTCGATTTAAGAATTCTTTGTATGGTTGGCGGTGTTTAATTGATACGGTTCATTTCTACCCTGGTATTGGAAATGTAAATTGTTCTCAAGGCAAGATGTGTTTTACATGAAAGCAGGATTCCCAAAACTGCTCAGGAAAAACGTGCTGGATGTAATAACAATGTATCAGTTTGACCTCCGTGGCTGCGGAACATTCCAGGCATCTTTTAGTATCTCCAATCCCCATCTTTAGATCGGGATGCGATATTGTTTGCACTGTCAGCATACCATTCTGTCGCTGTTCTTCTATACCAGTCTGTGTGAAATTATTCAGAAATACGGCAGAAAACAGATTGCAGTCTCAGCTTCTACTGATTACATTGAAAGATAAATAAAGCCTTATTTAATGACCTGAGCATTTTACAACTAATATACAAGGATAATTTGACAGGCAAAGCTTCCGAATGACAGATCAGTATGTTTTGAGGTATATTAATGTAAAGGAATAATAATTGATTATGAAGTCGGACAGCTTACGTTCTTTTTTTATTAATGATCCATCAGGAGGGTGGCACGCCCCTGGTGGATCATTAATATAGAATAACATAAGATGTCCAAGTTAGGACCTGATTATGGTTTATTAGATTGTGTTGCATGGTATTAATCATCTGAGAAGGCAGAGCTCAGTGTTTTAAAAGACTCTTTGCTGGAGCTATATTAATATACAGCATCATTTTGGGACACACACTTGGAAAATTGAGTTTGAGAGTTCAGGGCATTTGTGCGGTCCTGCTCTTGGGTCCGTGAGGGGGACCAAGCGCCGTGGTCAACCGACCAGCTGAACAAACAAGCCATTTACTCATGTTGAAGGGGATTCTGGGTAACCAATGAGACACGACCATCACACTGGAATCACTGGAACACAACCAGACAAATGAGGTGTTTCTCAATATCAAGAACTAAACGATTGTACTTTTAGTCTTAGCAAGACTGGTCTTGCTAACCTGCCTCCCAAGAATAGTCTTGGGGTGCAATGAATCATGGGATTAGTCTTGTTTGGCAAAGATGCAATCGATGTATCCTTGATATTTCAGACTGGGCAAGAATGACATCCAGGGATTTTTATTGTCCTCTGTACTTCTGTTCTTATTATTGGAACCTGTCTCCGACAATGGAAGATGATGGAAAACGTGTACATGAGAACATAAGTACAGACGAGTACGCATACTGAGAAATACCCATGGACTTTGGACTGGTACAGAAACTACAACAGATACAAGAGTTGCGACTCCATGACTCACTGGACATCAAATTGTGACACGCACAGTGTCAAACGCCTACCACCATTAGTGATCTCCCTGCGCTCCACCAAATTAGCAACCTGGTATGGAATTGAAAAATAAAAACATGGGTTAGTGTCCTGATTGATATGCCTCCAATCTGTGAGGCCTCCACACTGTGGTTTTGGCCTTTTCTATTTCTTCTGGCCCATCAGAGTCACAGGGTTTTTGCTGCTGAACGGATGCCTGATTGTGGTGTATAAGGAGGATGTAGAACTGAAAAAAACTAAATTAGCTAAATTAGAGATAGAAAGGCAGACAGAGGGGCAGACTGACTGACACAGACTGACAGACGGACAGAGCACGGTCATGGAAGTTTATTCTAAATAACTAAGGACCAAAAGGATGCTACAAAATAAATAAAATTAGTGTCTGTGCTTTATACAGTCAGGAGACTGCACAGACCAGTGCACTGTGATTTAATTTCAAAAGTTGCAGTTTTCACGTTCACAATCAATATAACTATTATTAAACTCAACCATTTCACATATTTTGCCATGTCAACATTACATCAGTTAAAATGTAGCACAGACCTTAAGATTTTCATATATACCTGTTAATATATGTGATGACTATCTTAGCACATTTAGTTGTTAGTTATGTCTCTATTTATTTGCATGGGAAATTTCCGGGAAAACGGCTTGCGGAATAGATTGCGTCTGTGGCTGTTGCGTGAGGATCCTGGCTCCACATCCTCCTTCCCGTGAGTGACGTCTGGGGCCCAAATGCTCAGGGAATGTAACCCTATGCCAGTCCCGGCAGAGGCAATCGGTCGCCCACCCTCTTCTGGCCCTGTAGCCAGCTCCGCCATCATCTGGGCTCCTACATTGCAATGGGGTGTGGCCCTGGGGCTCAGGGCTACGAACATCGCTCTTCTCCAGGCGGTTACATTAATCAGTGATGCCCGTGGCCCTCATAAAGTGACAGGAAGCGGGCGGGTGACAGCAGGCATATCGAGCGATGTGCAGGCCTGTCGGCTTTGCATGTGGAGCTGGGGATGTAGTCAGGCGATCGTAATTAGGAAAAATTACGACCGGTGATAAAATCCTGCTCCGTGCGTGAACATCTCTGCCCTGCTGTCCAATCAAAAGATCATTTTTTACCATCCGATGTGTTATCCCGAATCGGACGGAATCCCTAGTCATGTCTGTTTTCTAGATCATTCCTCAGTAGTGAGCACTGCAATGTTTCATAGTAGCTCAGTTCATGCTATGCGAAAATCTGTGGTAGCCGCAGTAAAATTTGCCAAAATTAAGAAATTTAAAAAAACAGAAAAACAACAAATCGATCAAATCATAATCCTTCCAATCCTGCAGTCTATCAACATATTTTACAGTGACCTGTACATTTCCGATTGGTAGATTTATAAAGTTTAGCCTTAGGAGTTTCAAAGGTAAAAGCTTCATTCTTTAGACACTAAGATCTGAACCCTCACACATCTGGCAACAAACCAAATTCTTTCACTATCATAGTGCTGGTAGGTGAAAACACATTAACATTCTGTACGAAGTAAATTTAAGTATGTTACATTGGATTTCTGATGCAGCTGTAAAGTAAATTTTACTTCAAGAGTAGATTAGGTTCATTTTGCTCTCAAGACAACATCCGACATGCTGAAAGGAAATTGTATTACTGGCACGGGGAACCAGCACTTTGTTTATTGAAAAGATTGAAATAGAGAAATAACACTCCACATCACCGGGAGACGTTTCTGTTCCTGTTTGTAATGGGGGTTTATGGCCAGTGAAATTTATGTGCTCCGCAAAACTTCAGTATATTTTGGCCTACGCAAAACTGCCTGACAGACATACTACTGTTCTGTCAGCTGGTTCTCTGCTGTTCCAACATCATAATATTTAAATTACAGAAATATCCAGATAAATTTACCATAAATCCTTGACACTACAGAGTGTTAAAGAGTAGCCCTTGACAAAAGTCACACTGGGAATTGCAGAGATCCCCCCGAGATGTGCAAATTAAGCATGTCATCGCTTGGTGGGATCCTAGCACATGATAACATGAGGAATGTTAGGGATTGTGTGTTTTTTTGGGGGGTGGATTTCTGCTCTCCAATCTGCAAATTCCCAAGCCATGTCACTGATCCCATCGTGGGGCTGTCACTGGATATGCAGGGATGCATGTGCAGCTTCTGCTACACAGAGACACTGTGACAGGCATCCACATCATGCGACCGCAACCGTGCATGCCACAGTGAGGACCAAGGAGGAACGGTAGCTGGGTACAAGGCGAAACCTCACGAACGAATGCCAGAATTGCTAGACACATACAATACCCAAAACACAACAGGCCTGCAATCAACTAAGCTCAACTCCCCTTTAAAACACAGGAACATCTACAATACCATTACTACAAGCTGCTTGTGCCTTAACTTATCTAATGTCCACTATGCAATGCAGTAAAGGGTTAACAGGAATTTATTTACCCTGAGCACCTAGAGAAACAATTGCCACAGTGAGCTATCAACATATTTTTGCATACAGCCACAAGAAATGAGGCGATTTTATAATCTGACCCACAAAGTATACGTCTGTGTTTTATAAAAAAAACAAAATTATCATGCAGTTTCTGGTTCCAACACGTTGTACTCAAACTCGAACCCCAGCTCATATCCCCCCTCCTTTCGTCTTTCATCCCCCCCCGTGAAACGATGTTCTTGTCATCATCTGACATACAGTCTTCCAGATTATTTGCATAAAACCTTCTGCATAATATGAATGAGCACGCAGGCACCCCTGAAAAGGTGGGGGGGGGGTGATTAACAAAAGCGTCCCCACTCATTACCTCAGATTTCAGGCGACTCAAAAAGAAAAAAAGAAAAGAAATGGCACCCATCATTCTATGGGCAAAGTATGTCTTGGGAGTTTTCCCCGTTTCTTCCTGATATGCAGTCTGCACAAACTGAACATCTGAGAGAGAGCAAGCTCACCCTGAGCTGCAAAAACACTGTCAGGAGCGAACACTGACTACGACTGCTGAAGAAAACTTAGGTGTTTCGGTCCAGATATATTTGCTTTTGTACATGATTGGTTAATGAATGAATATCTATGAAACTCATGACCATAAACACAGTATGTGTCTAACGAAATGCAGAAATTAAATCTGAGAATCTGTGACTGCACTGCTGTCTTTACACACACACATACATACACATATATACCTATATATTTTTTCATTCATATACAAAAATGTATATTATGTATAAGCAATACCAAAAAATACTGATGAACCAGAGATCACATTCAAAGGTGCGGCATTTACAGAACTAACACAAGTCTATTAAATCTGCAATACGCTGAGTATAAAATACAGTGTCCTTTTGAGATTCACCATTATAATCTTTGCCTATTTCTTTTCATAAACATCAACTAATCACTACGGAAAATTAGAGGTACATTCTAAGTTGTAACATTTTTACGCCTGAAAAGCATCATGACCACGTAGCAGAGAAACTCACCTCTCCTACCTCGATTTTAGCATCGCTTTAAACACATTAATTCGTTTCGACCCTGCACGTTAAAACGCCGCAATACAACCTATAATATTATCCCATTTGCAAATGAAGCCATGTTAGGATGCAGGAGTCCACAGTACCTTAAACGCAAGGCAATTCCCATTTTCACTCAACAAGTGCATTAAGCCAAGGAGCCTGCACACACGCCGCACTGTCACATGCAATGTCGCTCTCGGATACGGGACACTGCAACGGCGGCGCTGTCATAAAATAATCCGTAACACCTATAAACCGGGTAGAAAACAGCACAGTTTATACCTTTGTCTCCCTGCGAGAAAGACGGATCCATTTCCAGAGTTAGAGAGCAAAGCTCGAGGTTTCGCCCATTCTACCTTCTCCTTTCACCCCTTCAGTATCAGCAGAGAATACAGCAAACCACAAAAATGGGGGGAAATATAACGCTACGGAAAAACAGCTGCAGTTGCAAACTGTCGACGGCGAGCAACACTGTGCGCGACGTGCAAGTGAGATCGGACGGTATATTTAAAGAGCGGAGAGGGGGTGCCCGGGCAGCCCGGCGCACGCTGTTCCAGCGTGGACCTTAACGGCAAGCCGCAGCTGCAAAGCCGGCAGCGAGAGACTGGAGTTGGGAACACCGGGCATCCCCCCCGCCCCCTACCCCCACCGGAGTCGAGGAGGTTTGCTCAAAAAATTCCTTCTGCAACCTGTTTTTGATGCCGTTTTTTCAGCATCTCTCTCATATTGATCTAATGGCAGGAGGGAGATGCACGTCAGGGGAAACGGTTTTGCCAGTTATTTCTTGAAGACATTAGAATAAAGCAAACAATTATTCTCATCTTTATAACGCTTATTTTCATCGCTTGTTTATTATTATTATTTTAAATGCTGCGTGCGCCAAATCTCAAATAATATATATGGCTTAGTATGTGACAAACCTGGATACGTTTTACAGAATATTGCAATAGCCTAATTAAGAATAAGGTCAGATTACT
>JAODUD010000117.1:3127160-3141266 GCA_026784285.1 Stomatorhinus walkeri
TTCCATGTGCTCAACATCAGCCTCAGACAAAAACAGAGGGAATACAGGTGGTGAACCAGACCTTACAACCCACCACAAGTAAACTTTCTGTGTGTAATACAGCTTTTTTCAGGTCTATTCATTTGCCTTGTTTCTTGATGGGTTGAAGCATGTAGTTTATTGCCAGTACATGGTGAATGATGAAAAGGAAAACTTAATAAATGTATTTTAAAAATGAGAATGTTGCAAAGATTTGATTTTTCCTTCTTTTCTGTCCTTATTTCATAGGTGAAATGAACAAGTCCGGACAGCATGAACAGTCCAGCGGGTCATATATTGCACATTCATAACATGGACTGGGAAAGGGTTATTTTTACAAAACATCTGTTTTGGAGTTCACTGGGTCTGTATGATCATTTTAGCCAATGGACATATTTTTCCTATAAGGTGGTCTGGGTTCCCCAGGGATAAATGAAGCGTGTACTAGTTTTGAAACTGAGATGCAAATATTCACGATCTGGTATTGCGGATCTGTCTTCTGGACCTACTATATCCCTCCCACAGGTGCAGCCTGTTGAACTCACATTACGTTCCTAATGTTAACACTATAACACATGCAAATCACAAAAGCCACAGGTATATAATATCAAGCAAAGTTGCCAATAATACTTAGTTGACTCAGCAACTGCATAGATGCAAACTTCCTCTTGCATTAACCCCTGAACAATGGGAGCTTCATGGAATGGGCTTTCATGTCCAAGCAGCTGCATGCAAGCCTCATGTCACCAGGTGTCCGGTGCAGTGGTGTAAAACATGCCGCCACTCTGGAACACTGGAAATGTGTTCTGTGGAGTGACGAATCGCACTTCC
Source organism: Stomatorhinus walkeri (assembly GCA_026784285.1). Lineage (NCBI taxonomy): Eukaryota > Metazoa > Chordata > Actinopteri > Osteoglossiformes > Mormyridae > Stomatorhinus > Stomatorhinus walkeri. The sequence goes on from JAODUD010000117.1 coordinate 3,128,010, forward strand.
CTGCCTGGCAGTCTGCTGGATGCGTCTGGGTTTGGCAGATGCCAGGAGAACGTTACCTGCCTGGAGGAAGGGTGGAAGTGGAAAAGGGATTATGGTATGGGGTTGTCTTTCAGGGGTTGGGCTTGGCCCCCTATTTCCAGTGAAAGGAACTCTTAATGCTTCAGCATAGCAAGACATTTAGCCCAATTCTATGCTTCAGATTTTGTGGGAATAGTTTGTCTTTTTCTAGTTTTTTTTGTACTTTTTGTACTGGTATGACTGTGCCCCAGTGCACAAAGCAAGATCCATAAAGACATGGTTGTGTGAGTTTGGTGTAGTGATGTAGGAAAAACACCTTCAGGATGAACCAACATCAGTGCCTGACCTCACACATGCTCTTTTCTATGAATGGGCAAAAATTCCCACACACTCCAAAGTCTTGTGGAAAGCCTTCCCAGAAGAGTGCCAGCTGTTACAGCTGCAATGGGGGGAGCAACCCCATATTGATGCCTGTGGATTTGGAATAGATTGTCATAAAAGTTCTTGAAATAGCCAGGCATCTTAATACTTTTGTGCATATAGGGACTGGGAAAGCGTACCACAGCAGTTGAACTCCAAAGATCTTTGGTACGTTTTCAGTGTCGCGGGAGAAATGAGACCATCATAGAAATCAAACCCGGTTTAACCAATTGGTGATCAGGAACATAAAGTAGGTCTCAGCTGCTTCAGTATTGGATGGATTCATTCAAACTGCTTTGCATGTCATTTCACCTGGAGAAGCAGTCTGGAAGATGGAAGACGATGGACGGAGAAACGCTCGGTATGGGCTGTAATCATTAGCGCAATACTTCGCAGTGTGCTGGTCTGGTAGTCGGCTTTATATCTGCAAGTTGTTCGGTGAATGTCCTGCAGCACCTGTTAGATCCAGCCCCTGAGGGCGTGACACTAGGTAAGTACTTCAAGGGTATGGCGTCACATAAAAATAATTTGTAACTACTGCGTGGAATTCACTGGGCCCTGCTCCAACGACGTCGTCTCCTCACTCTTATTATGTGAATGGAGATGTGTTGGGATTATTCCCCAAATCGCCCTGATCCGCTTTTTAAATTACCCATTAGCTTCGAGTCACAATATAGAAGGATTTCACTAATTGACCAACGTCCTCTGCAGGTGCTTAATGATTTCAATAATGCAGGTGAAATATAATAGCCTACTTTAATGTGTTAAACTATTATAGTAACACAATGTTTTCTTTTTCCTTATGTTGGCAAGAATATAGATTAACAGGATTTAACAAGTTTCTTTTGAATAACCTGAGGTCATTATTTTTCTTTCTTTAATAGAGTCCTTTAACTGTTTTTTTCTCCGGCAACTTGAGAGATATCAGATGAGCACTCAACAGGAGGATGCGTGTACAGAATGGTTTTGAGATGATTTTTTTGTTGTGAAAGGTCAAGATTCATTCATTTTCATTTTCTGTTACTCCTGGTCCTATTCAGGGATGCTGTCTGGCGCCAATGGACACGAAGCAGGGAGCTACCCACGATGGGTCACCCCCCCACTGCAGGGCGCACCCACATCTACGGGTAATTTCGTTATTGCAGTTAACCTCAGCATGTTTTTGGACTGGGGGGGTGGGATTGTAGTACCTAGAAGACACCGCACAACAACATGGGATAAACATGCAACCTCCACAAACATGGAGCCACGGCAGAGACACAAACACAGGTCCTGGAAGTGTGAGGCAACAGGGCTAAGCACTGCACCACCATGCCACCCCCCCTCCCAAGTCAAGGTGTCTGTCACCTCAATAAAAATGACAAAAAGGCACTCTGTTACATAGGCATACCTGGTAACCATGTGAACTATAGTGATTCTAACATAGCAGGAATCTGAAGAAACCTTCAAAACAGAGTTAAGTATCATTGCACATTCCATTTAAATCGTGTTTAATGCTCCTCTGCCACATTTAATTAGGCATTGTTTACTTCACCCACGCTATCACTGCTAAATGCATTGAAATTGGATGTGGTGTGATTTGCCATGTTTTAGAAGTAGCAGGATGGATAATAAGCGTGCTCATCTCCGTAATGGTTGTTGGCGGCGAGGCGAGCTGTTCGCTTCCTCTTTCACGAAGAGTCGCCTGAGACCTCTGCAATGCCACTGATGGTCTGCGTAACCGGCCCTATTTCCCAGCGCTGTTTCCATGGTGATGTTAAGAACAGGTTCCCGCCACTCTGCCAAACTCGCCGCCGCACCATCAACGACGCACAAGCCAGTGTTAATATTCTGCAGAGGTTCCCCAGCCACCCCCACAGAAATCCCCCTACGATGCCGTATTGGAAGCTTCCAGTGAATGTATTTCAGTTCTGAACGCTATGGGAGTGTTTACACGAGGTGGGCGTGGCGCGCATGACTGTGCGGGATGAGAGAGTCCAGTCGTGTTGGGGCGTTATCGCATGTGTTTATTGTGTTTTTCCGGCTCACATCAATCGGCATTCATCTGGTGCAGAGTAGCAATTTGAGATGGTGTCAAAGCCTGATCTTAGGTGAGAAAACAGAGGAATGACTCATCAATTTGTGCTTCTAAATATATTTGTACCAGACATGCAGGGGGGGGGGAGACAGTATAATGAACATTATATAGCCGTCATCTCAATTTCTTTAATATGGCGCAGGAGCACAAAATCAAACTTAATTTCTGTGGCATTTGCAAGATTCCTCCAGAGGTCTCAAATCAGTTTAAATTGCAGAGAGCTCGGAATCGCGATATCCACACAAGCCCCCACTATATAATAAACTATATCAGCATACAGTGCATACTGACAAATATCGGCTGCATTCAATTTGCTTAATACCAGAGGGAATCACCTCATGAATTTAAATAGCTGGCTTTAGAGGAACCCGCACCCATAAAACCCGGGGAACATTCCCCACAAGTCATTCAGCGGTGTCTGAAATGGGGAGCAATGCATTGTTTCAATACTGTCAATTACCCAAAAACAAAAACCATATCCTTATGCTGATGGAGAACATCTGTGCTCAAATGGCCAGACGTGGTGGTGCCACTGACCCCTCCAACGGTACGTTCCTTTCAGGGTGAGGACCCCACCTCACCCATGAGGAATCTAAGCCTATAGCTCATAACATCCCCAGACTATGGACAGTTATCATACATGCGAAGCCCTTCCTAAAAATGTAACCACTGCTTGCTTTCCAGTTCTCCTTGTGATTTTAGCAGAGGTGGGGATTTCAGGTCCAGAGAGTACAAACCCAGGCTAAGATTTTGTTTCAACCAATCAGTTGCGTACTGTGACTGTGACCCTTTATACTCAACTGGTTGGTTGAAACAAAATCTTGGTCTGGATTTGTACTCTCTGAACCCGAAATCTTTTAGGGATTCTTCCTCCATTTATAGCAATCCAAGCTCTGTAGATGAACACAACACTCCTGATGAAGTGGATGTTCTGGGATTGATGATTTAAGCCTGGCATACCTTCAAGCATCTTTAAAAGCATCCTGGTAACGTCGCAAAATAAGGGTTATTTCTGAAGCACTGTTTTTGCAATCTGTAATTGAGACTTAATTGTTTGACTGTTAGTGTTACTGTTGAACTTAAGCATTAACTTAAAATGTAACTAGGAATGAACCTCAGAATCTTGGAGGTACAGACCAGACACCTGAAAACGTACAGACCAAATCCAGTCCGATACAAAAAGGCAGGACAACTTTCATTTTCAGAGACAATGGGGTGACAAGTGCAGTTTAAGGATGTCAGAAAGTCATCTAAATGTTTCTTCTCGCTCTTACAGCAGAAGCATCCAGCGAGCCAGCCGATCCAGAAGGTTTGGCGGACTCCTCTGAAGACACAAACACATCTACTCCAACTGCCGTAAACTCAAACCTAAATGCGCTGTGTACTGCTGCCTACCATCTCAGCAAAGTAAGACTGCCAGAGTGTTATGATTAGTAAGTAATATTAGCATTATAAATTGACATTGTGCTTTATCCATCCACTCCGATATCTAATTATCTGCACAGGAGCATAAAAAAGTGAAAAGTTTAAATGGAAAGAAGTAAAGACTATTAACATTATAGTCTGTTAGTTAAGGACAATTCCACAGTATAAAAAGGCAAGATATATAGAAATCTAACCAAAAACATAAAAAAATTCACACTTTCTGACAATAAGGCTATTTATATTCTTTCCAAGTAAGAGCAAACTGTATGCATCTTCCAACTGGAAATAGTCAATATTTCTGACACCAGCGGATGATCTGTTCCCAAAACACCAGCTTTTAATACAAGAAGTGACAATTTGCGATATGTGGAAGCGGCTGATGACTGTGAGGAGTGTCATGACAGTGGGAAGTAAACCAGAGAACAAAGGACAAACACGAAGAGGAGCAAACAGTGATTTTACTCTCCCAATGAGAAAAGGCAAAGGGAAGTCAAGCTCAGCTCTTAAGGTGTGTATGAGGTAAACAAACAGGTTTCCAACAGAATGGGTATGCTATGGGGTGGTGGCAGTTTACTAGCTAATCAAATGATTTATAAATCAGTTATTTATTGTACATTAGACTGGCAAACCCAGAGATCATTCACAGTACTGCAATCATAGCATTTTTCTGCAATCACACTATGGTTTGTTTTTGTCGAACATGAAGTTAAATGAGGAAGGAGTGCATACAACCGGCATACAATGTGGAATTCTGTATCACTGAGAAAATGTTGGAAAATAAATAGTCTGTTCGCTTATGGTCTTAAAGATAATTTGGCCAAAATAAGCTAAATCTCTTCATTTAATAATTATGTGTCTTGGAAAAAAATAAATATCCCTGCTAATACAACCAAACAGTCCCAGATTAAATGTTTCAACCTTTTGGGATATGGATCTGATTTGAAGAGCTTTTAAAGATTATACAGATCTGAGGATTGAGAGACTCCATAGTTCACTGCATCCTACGGGAGCTCACACCTGTACAAGAGCACACTGCTGACCATCACGTCTCCTCTGTACAGTTCTCTGTGGGTGTGGCCCTGGGGACGAGTGCTCGGAGATGCACTGCATAGCAAGGACACCACATTCCACCACCACCACCCCCCCCTTTCAACCAAACGGAAATGTGAATGCAGTAATACTGGCAGTAAAATACTCTTTGGGGGGGTGAACTTTGACATTCTTCCATAATATACTCCTAAAAAAAAAAGTTGGTGTGATGTGTAAAGGGTTAAGCAGGCTGGACACATGTGTCTGCTAGCACTGAATAGGTTTAACATTAAAATAAGACACTGGCTACAAATCTGTACATTTTGCACACTATACAATTAATATCGAAGAGCTCATACTTTGCGTTAATTATCGGCCATGTTCTTGCATTTCACACCCCGTGTTAATCACCAACTAACTGATCTGTCAAGTTTTTGACTGAGGTTTCTCATAAAAATTATACGAATAATTATATGAATTTTATGTGAGCTGTATAAATTGATGGCACATCCTAGAAAAGTACAGATGTAAAGAATAATGAAACAAATGGACTTTTCCCTGACTGGACATCCACACACTGAACCTCGAAAATAATCACCATTGTACAGAGCAGAGTCACATTCCGGAAACCCAGAGACTCTCCCAGTGACAATCTGACACCCGCCTGCAGCCCCCCGCCCCCAATCATTCTCTGAACTGATATTTTGTATCATAGATCATGACCACAAGTACACAACAGTGGAAGTGTAACAACTATTTTCTCAGGAGAGTCTGTTATCAAAAACAGGACACAAAGAAAACACCAAGTCGTGTCCTCATGGGGGCACACTCATGGAAAAGGATGAATTCCTCCACAGGGGTGGGATGATTTTCTTCAGATTCTATTTTTGGCAGATTTAAAAAATTAAAAAAAAAAAAAAAAAAACTTCAAAATTGATCGACCAGAATTGTCTGGCCCTCCACAGTTCACTTGCCATTAAAAACACAAAGACCTGTACATTTGGCTTGCCGGTGCAGAAGAGGTGGGAGGGCACTAGGTTTAAACCCCCCACTTAAATCTCCACCACCCAGGACCCCAGCCCTTTGTGGGGGGGGGGGTCACCACTAGATGGCAGTCTCACACGGTCCTGGGGGGCAGGCGCTGTTTATACATGCCAGCCAAGGCCTTCACGGCGCTATGGATCATTTGCCGACGCGACATGCCGGTGAAAGCCATGTGCCAGTCGGTCCGGTTCACGTGAGGAATGCTGCGCTCCAGAATCTCGCCCACTGTCACCAGGAGGCCTGACCAGCGCAGGCTGTAGTCCGGTGGTGTTAGAGACTGTGCCTGTGGGGGGGGGGGGGGGCAATGATTTACCGTTAACAAAACTACGGAAACCACCTCAAGATATTAGCTCAATGATCCAAAACATCTACTGTGGCGGCATGTTGGTCAGCGGGTTAGGACAGTGCACCTATGATCAGAAGGTCGCTGGTTCAAATCCCAGCGACCCAGATGGATAAAGCGATATAGATAATGGATGGATGGAATTAAGAAAATCCCATGTTTGGAATTTTACATGCAATGTAACAATAGTATCTAATGGTATCTGCTTTAAAAAATATGTTCTCCTTAGTTGACAATTCACTAATGGTTTCACTGCTTTTGCCAGCAGAGGGCAGCCTATTTTCAGCTGGCTGAAGGTTTTACTACTTCGTTTTTTCAGTATCTTTCGGCGTTTAAACGGGACGGATGAAATGGGAGGAATGACAGAGCGTTTCATTACAGCACAAAGGCCGACCCACACCTGCTGCCATCCGACGAGAACAAACAGAAGCTCATTTGTCAAAAACGTTTCCCCTCTGCAGGATTTTAATCCCAAGCTCAGCACGCCAAGGTAATTAATAGAGACATTTCAGACGCTGAAATGAAATGATGCTTTATTTGCCTTTTGCACAAATACAAGTACTTTACCTTTTATAAATCACATCTATCCTACTTTCAAACACACACACACTTACAGGTTAGAACGAAGCCTAGGGTCTGAGTGCAGGCTCTGTCATTCACCCCCTAGAGCATTTTCCAGCTACTATGAGACTCAGTTTGTGGAAATAAATCGTGCCAGATGTAAAACAGACAAAAAGGCCTATAGCCACAAGCCCGTTGTCATAGCGCTGATGGGGTCATTGGTGGCGACCGTTTCTGATGTGATTTAAGATATGCGCATCTGGGCCGGGTAAGCATCCAGGGTTTTGGCCCCGACAGAGTCTGGCCTGCCTGAGTGGGGCCGCTTACCTGCTGAACGTGCTCCAGGGCCACCGGCGTCGCCTGGGTGAAGCTCTCTATGTGGATGCCGTTTGCAGGGTCTTCAAGGATCAGGCAGCCGATGTCAAACCACCTGGTCAGAAGGATACACAGTGAGGACAGAACACTGGGGACATCAGACCCGTCACACAAGGAGGACGCACTACACTGTAAGCGCGTCCTCGATACACTAAGCGCCATACACTGTAGTCTCTGAATCCTTCCCTTTGTGACACGAAAACATACACAGAAACCACAGGCAGCTGAGGTTCCACGGTTAAACAGGTGTGACCAGACTTTTTTGCTGTTTTCTCCTCATGGACTTTCCTACTGCAGTTTCACTTCAGTTTAGGCACATATGTCTGGCATCTACGTTTCACGCAAAAAAAAAAAAAAAAAAAAAAAAAAAAAATCAGCTTCTCCAAAGCATAATGGAATCATTCAGAGCTGATTAATGCTTCTCAATATGAAAACAGAAACAAAAGCCATTACGTTTCAGAATTAGTTAATCACAAAGCTGCATAGCGCAGTAGGCATTAAATCACTGCCTTATGAACTGGGAAGGCTTTTTATCAAGTGTTTATTACAGTTTACAGAAAGGTGCAGGAGGGTTGTAGAAACAAAAGGCCACACCCATAATGTTATGTGATCCATTACAAACCAATGAAAAAGAAGGAGGTATGTCTAGGGTCCATAGGGTTAATGACTGTTGCAAATCAAAATGCCACTCTCCTCAACACTAGCTACTTGACACAATCCTTGAACCCGGAGCCATGCTACACAGGTGAGCTGACTCGAGCAAAATTTGCATTTGCACCAAGCTCCTCGTCCCCAGGCCCCACCCAGGGAGAGTCAGCTGGCAAATTCAGCTGCTGCGAGAAGATAAGCCAGTCCTAATTCCCACCCGTCTCGCGTTTAACACCGGCACATTAAATAACTCCTGGTGACACTCTCCGGCGTGGAGACGGCGGCACCTGTGCCCAGCGCCCGCTATAAGCTCCTATCAGGGGTGGCCGTAAATGTGACAGTGGAGAAAATACCAAATTAAGATTTCAATAGCGGTGCTGGGCTGGCAGCCTGCTCTGCGATCCAGAGAGCGGAGACCATCATATCGTAGCTGCTGTCAGGCATACCGTCGCACAGGTGACTGGGGGGGGGCTTCGCGCAGATTCATTATTTCAGATGATGGGGGGGGGGGGGGTGTTCAAGCGGAATAAGGAATTAAAGTAACAGTGGAGATTTACACCGACATTGACAAATTACCGCTGAATAATAATAGCTATTTATGCCAGCTAAAGGGATGCTTATCGTTCACACTGGCAGCACCCAGTGAGAATGGCTGATCGCCGAAGCCCTGCCCAGCCTCACAGACACAGACGAGACACCCGTTTGGAAATCCGGCAGTTTCAGCCCCACCGCTCGGTGGCCACGGGACACTAGGTGGCGCTCTCTAGCCCACAACTCTTGCTAAGAGATGCATTCCGCCGTCGCCCGTTAAGGGACAGCCATCATACAGGGATTTACAGCAACTCATACAGGGATTTACGTTCTTCTGCGGAAAAGGAACTGGGCCCTCCATCAGTGCATTAACCTGACAGTAATTTCACATACTTAGAAACAAATGTGGCACTACACAGATACATAGTTCAACATAGCAAACCCAATAATATCAGAAAGGTGGGGGCAGTGAGCCCCCCCCCAGCCTGATCTTAGTGCAGCTCCTCCACTGTATCGCCATAACAACATCACTCATTTTTGACATCCACTGGGGCTAAATGCAATTCGTTTGCCTCCCATTGCCCCAAGTGGGGCCGGGCGGAATAAAGTCGATATTTATTTCTGCCTGTGTGTCTGCAACCTTCAGCGGGCGCCGGCCGGGGGGAGATTCGGCTGATGGGAGGGGCGAGCTTCCCCTTCTGGGTCACCTTGGGCGGCAGTAAGAGCTGAGCCAGGCAGGGAGATTTGAAGAACGTCCGATGGTGGCGGGCGTTAATCGAGGGTGGGGGGCTTACTTGTCAGGAAAGAGCTCGGCAATGAAGTTTTCCACAGAGACAACAGGCTGCTTCTCGTGGATGATGCCTGACCGCCTGAGACTGTCGATCCGTTCCTGAGCTCCCTGGAGACACATGGACACACTGCGGTTACGCCAGCACGGTCATCCCTTCCTGAACCCCCCCCCCCGCTCCCACGAGTCCTGCTGAAGACACACCCTGCATCCTCAGACTGCACCCGAACACCAACACGCTGCAAAAAAGCCTGCAGTAATTAATCTGAAGTTTACATAAGAATCAGCCTGAAATTTCGTGCCGTCAAACGATCCATTCCCTCACTTATATCATTCCCTTCACATTTCCATTCACGTTACTAGACTAGAATAACGGCATTATCACAAAAACAACGGCACATACATTTCCAGTACACACAATTAAAAACGCTCATTCGATCTGCTTCTCAAGGCTGAGGTTATTCTGTGTTGAGTACACATTTTCCATGCTGCCGATAAATGTGTGCAAGAGGAATGACTGCTATGAAATATTAATACTGAATTATAGCAACTTGGATTATTCTACACATCTTCTGTAGCTTCTTAATTTCGTACACATACTTTGCCCAAACTGCCTCCCGTACCTTCAGGAAAGGCTCATGAGAGATTTTTTAAGAGGAATTTACCTGGTTCGTTTTCCTATGAAGCTCTATAAAATTTTTCCCATACCAGAACATTTTCAATATTAGTTTAGATGGTGAGCTGGGGCGTCATGATGGTGCAATGGTTAGCACTGTTGCCTCACACCTGTGGGACCTGGGTTCGAGTCTCTGCCTGGGTTGCATGTGTGTGGAGTTTGCATGCTCTCCGTGTCGTCGTGGGGTTTCCTCCGCGCACTGCGGTTTCCCACCATAGTCCAAAGACATGCTGAGGCTAATTGGTGTTACTAAATTGCCCGTAGGTGTGTGTGTGTGTGAATGGTGTGTGGATGTGCCCTGCGATGGGCTGGCCCCCTGTCTAGGGTTGTTCCCTGCCTCGTGCCCGTTGCTTCCGGGTAGGCTCCGGACCCCCCGCGACCCAGTAGGATAAGAGGGTATAGAAGATGGATGGATGGATGGATGGATGGTGAGCTGACCAGCTGGTTGGCTGGGAGGGCGTCTCACCTTAACCCCAGCCGCATAGCCCACAGGCTGGGGGGCGATGTTGGACTGACTGGCCTCTCCCGTCACCATGGCGAGCCCAAACACCTCCTGAAAGGCGTCCCGCACTGCTGCCACCTTCACCTCCTTATCGGAGGTCACCACGATGTCTAAGTCGCCGCCGGATTCTGTTTGGGGGGGGAGGGGGGATTTTGGTAACATACAAACACCTGACTTGACACGCCCCTCCTTCGGCGCTCATGGAGAGGCCCCCCCCACCACGGGCAGCGCATCCGCTGATCTGATTCAACAAATCACCTTTTTATTGACAATACACTTAACACGCCTTACCCTATCGGGAGATTAATCCAAGAGACATGCATACAATATATAAAGGTAATTATTCACAACCGCTGTTGCGTCAATGTTTTTCAGATAAAAGTAATTTATTCACTGTTAATCACTCCATACTGTAATTATATCAGCAGTATTGGCACATGACCAACGACCACGTTAAGGTAACCATGAATTAGCCCAGCAAGACTACACTTTAACCCCTTAAGTGTTGACAATGAAGGAACAGCCCTACTGTCCCTTATTGCCAAACCAGAAGATTGTTATATACTTCGACTGAAAAACTTAATCATGTTTTATGTTGAACCTGATTCCACATCAAGCTTACAGGATTCACATCAAAAAAAATTCAGAAACATGCAAATATATTCCAGTATCTTTTTCCACATGCTTGCTTGTCAGACTGTCCCAGGTCATCAGGTGGAGCTGGAGTCACTTACTGATATATGGCGCCATGCCGGGGTCCAGCGTGGTGATCATGGACTCCACCGAATGCTTGGTTTTATTCAGGACCGTCTTCACCATCGGATTCCCTGCCACACCCTGATCGAGGGAGACAGCCACACACACAAGGATTATGGGAAAAAATGCAGAGCACTGACACCGGAGTAAGCAGGACCACGGCGCAACTATAGGACAAGAACACGCAGTTCACGGCTCAAAGCCAAACAAAAGACGCCCTTATAAGGTGCTGTAACCTTGGAAACCTAAATGCGAGTAGTCGTATACCCCACTTTGCACCTCTTTGCTTTTAGGAAATACCTATATTAGCTCTTCTCGCTATTCGAAAGAGGATTAATGCCTTTATGGAAATAAGAAAAGCCCAAAAATAGTGTTCAGTGTTTATCAGCAAGCCAATTATACACAGCCATGCGTCGCATAATGACGTTTCAGTCAAGACCGAGTGCACACACGATGGTAGTTTGATAACTTTATAATGGAGCTGAAAAATTCCTGTCCTAGCGATATCGCAGCCGTCATTATAATATTGCACAACGTATTATGTGTTTGCGGTGATGCTGCTGTAAACAAACCTACTGTGTCAAAAGCACTGCACATACACAATACTTCATTATGATAAACAGTGACACATGAATATATTCATTCTGGTAAATGAAACTATACCGTAGACATTATACGTACTGTGTATTTATCCTATCATTCCTGCTTTAGCTATATCTTAACTTACTTGGTAAGTTTTCGTAGGTTATTTTTTCAGGCTGGGAACACTCAAAATATTTTCATCATATAAATCAATGGTAACCACTTTACACCATTACTGCTTTTGAATGGTTTGCCAGGAATGCTATACTTCCAGATAGTGGAGGAAACCTGTGCTGGCTACAAGATATTACAGGACGCTTCTTCAGGAAAAGTACTTGTCTCCGATTTTTTTCACAATAAATTTGATTTTCGGTTTTAATCGAACCCCCCCCCCCCACACTCAAAATCAAACTATAGATGACAAATAAATGGTTCAAAACAAGTTTTAACTTTGTTTTTTTTTTTTACTTGCCAAAAAATATGCTCGCAAGTGAGATGGCAGACCACGCCATTGTAAATGCATAAAACGTGGCAGACCACGGCACTGTAAACACTTTTAGAAACTCATAAAAACTTTTAGCATATTAATGAATCCCGGCTTTTCCCACAGTATGTATGGGCACCATGTCTTTTGCAATATACATCGCGACAGCATTTATCATCGCTTTCCATCGAGCCCCATTCTCGTCATACGGCACACGGTTTGAAAACGTGTCAGGGACGGTTGCTTGCTTAACCTTGCATGTTGCGCTGGTGCTGTGTGCATTTTCATTTCCCTGGGAGCTGCACTTCTCCCATTCTGCTGCGTGCCTCTGCTTTAGGTGCTGGAATAAATTTGTCCTGCTACATCCTTTGGTTGCAAGTTTTTAACTTTGCAACGAGGACCTGTTTGGTCTGTGTCCAATGGCACAAAACTGAACCATTTAATTGCCACGCTGTTTGTGAATCCGCTACAGTGTTTGGGGGCACCACGCTAATTTACCCGTGAAGAACGGTGCGTCGCATTAGTTCCGCTTTTGGTGCTCACATGTAAAATAAGTACAGTAATAAAATCGATTTTCATAAACACATCATCCTGAACTGTAAATTTGAATTAATCGATAAAATCGATTTATCGCCCACCTCTAACTGAAACATGAATGAACTTGGCACCAGCAGTAAGTTCCACCAGGGGGGAGGCTGAACATGTGACAGGGCTGCACCCATTGGCTGCAGACAGCCTGTCTAACACGACACACCCCTGTATGGATTCCTCCAATTGGCATTTCATGAGCAACTGAGCCACAATCCAATAATTTATCATCACACCGCAGCTAATGGCACTGAGGCTTTAGCATTTAGCCTGGTCTACAGTCAACACAATCAGGGACTGATCCGTAGCTGTACTTCCACTATTTTATCAGCCCCGAGGAATTAGAACAGGAAACGGGAGGAAAACAGACCAAGGCTGGGGGGGGGGGGGGGGGGGGGGGGGGGGGGGGGG
>JAODUD010000117.1:3141366-3173330 GCA_026784285.1 Stomatorhinus walkeri
TTATCACATTATGGGGACATTGTGTCCCCATAAGGATAGGTATACCCGCTCACACACACACACACACACACACACACGCACACACACACGCACACACACACGCACACCGCCTCACCAAGTCTAATGGCACCCAGCCAGACCATTAGCACTCTTAATAGGAGGACGAACGGCACGTCCTGGAAAGCACTGGAAATGGTGCAGCATTCCTGGGAGACAGTACCGGAAGCCAATTACGTTCCAGCACAAATTCGTTTATTTGAGCAGCTCGACCCGATGAGCATTAAAGCCGAAAAGCCTGGGACCAGCCAGGAAGCTCCAGAGACATCACCCCAACGTCCAACGCTATGCTTTCACCCACCTTGATGAAGCCCCAGATTCCACCCGGATTGGCTCCCTCTACTGGCCGGAGGTCCTCATTGTCCTCGGGGAAGGTGATGGGCGAGCCCACCTCCAGGCCCGGTGGCGTCACAGTCTGCTGCACCATCGGATTGGTCACGACCCCTGATGGAAAGAAACCCGCCAGCCTGTCAGCTTTGGCCAGCATCCTGTCGCCCGACTCCACGGCCAATTACGAGCTTGACTTAGAGGGAGCCTCAGTTTTCAACAAAATACGAGTGACAGCATCACCATGAAAACTCGCCAACTGTTCCCCGATGATATATCATGCAAACTCTCCTTCTTGACACTGCTTACTTTTACACTGTCCAATTCAACACTGGAATTAAAAAGCTGCCTTGCGAAAAGCAAAGTATTTGCACTTACAACAAAGACAAAAAGGGAATTTATCTTCCTCGCCGGGTTTGCCCAGATCACCCAACACAACAGAAGCCGCCCAATGTGAACTTAACTCAACTGAGCAGGTCAGAAACTTCCAGGGGTCAGCAAAGCACAGTCACCTCACCTGAGCGGTCAGGAGGCCTCAGCAGCGCAGGGGAGAATAATCCACACAACCTGACCTTATAGAATCAGCCTCTGCCAGGCCCCACCGATTGATAAAAACCAGGCCCCTAACCTACAACCTACAGGAATGTCCTTAGACTAATTAGAAAATTATAAAAAGGACACATTTCAAAAAGCAATTAAAGCTAGGTCCATAAAAATGCAGACAGACGCCGACTGAACGGAAATGACCTTCAGCCGATTCTGATGTTTAAGGTTCGAAAGCCTTCAGCAGACATAGTAAATTGTAATATAAATGGTATTCAGAGAGTGGGGTGTGTGGGGGGGGGGGGCAGCTGGTGGATCAGACGCGCAGGTTTAACGCACAGAATATCCTTTCCAGGGCAACCAATGACATCGACGAGTATAAAATGATGGGGTTCACGTAATCTGGGCAGAGAGATTTTAATGATTATTTAAAAACTGCCCCTTATTTCAATGTTCAAGAGCACATAATGATAATGAATGCAATGCATATGGAGACCTCCTCCAGGGCTTCGCGTGACGGGCCAGGGGTACGAGGGGAGAGCGCAGATGTGGGGACACGACCTGCATGAAACATGCAGTCTTCAATCTCCAGGCCGAGGTGCCGGCAGAGCTCAGAGCAGCCAAGCTGACGGACCCACAGTTAATGGGGGGTTTTGGGCCAAATTGCCGGAACCATCGATAAAAAACAACAGGGATTTGAAAAGAGGCAGAGTTTTGCGAGGTAAGAAATGGAAACTTTCTTGACACGTCAGTCAGGCAAAGCGCAGGGTAAACATGGGAAGGCACTAAGCTAGGAATCCGAGGCCAGGCCACATCCTGCTCTTTAAGGATGGTTTACGCCTCTCCTTGTCCGCGTTCCATCTGATCCAGGACAGCTAGGTCATTTAAATCAGGGTAGGGGGGGAGGGGGAGTATGGTCAGAGACTCACCAGGGGGAGGCGGGGCGGTAGAGAAACTGGGCATGAGCGGCGTCTGTGGTGCCCGCCCAGCATGACCCCGCGTGATGTCATAGGCTCCGCCTATGGTGAAGCCGGAGGTGGGCGGGCCAGCAGGCGGAGCCGACATGACAGGGCCCGGCAGGGAGGGGCCACTTAGGGGTGGCGACGGGGAGGAAAAAGTCGAAGGGGGCCCAGCAAAGGGGACTCCAACGGGTGGTGGGACGTGTGAGCCAGGAGATACGGCACCCACAGGGGCGCCAAAGGGGAGTGGAGCCGACGACCTGATGGGCGGGACCGGTGCGGACATGATGGGTGGGACCGGCGTGGAGAATCCCTGGGGGGTGAAGGGAGGCTGTCCGGTTGTACTAGGATGGGTCAGGGGACTAGACAGACCTGGAAGGGAAAGAAAAGATACAGACCGAGACTTTTACAAAGAAACGGACCCAAACCATCACTAAACACAGGGGCTTAATCTCAGGTCATTTTCAGGTAGCCCACTGTAAAGCTGAAGGTTATATCCACACTGGTGACAGGAAGTAAGTACTTAACGATTTTTAGAGGCATTTTAAGTAAATGATGCTTTACTTGTCATTTGCACAACTATGAGTACAGGTACATTAGAATATGTCAGACACAGACACACACACACCAGAGTGAAACCTGGGGTCTGTGCATAGGGTCAGCTTTCCATAAGGTGCTGCAGGAATATTTTTTTCAAAGAGTTAAGGGCCTTGCTCAAGGGCCCAAAGCCAAAGTGAATATTCTGCCCGGCATGGGATTTGAACCAGCAACCTTCTGATCCCAGGCAAGGAGGCCTAATCCGATGTTACACACTCAGTGTCTCCAGCTTTACGAATTGTCAGATTGAAATACATACAATAAGTTGTTAATTTGATTGACTTTCCTAGAAGAGTCTTACCAACGGACAGGGGTGGTGAGCTCAGTGCCGCCATGCTGGGTGGAGGAGAGGGTGTAGTGGGGGGCGTCGTCTCGATTCCACTCTCTTCCATCATCTTCGCGCACCAGTCTCTACATACCAACCATAAAGACATTTAACAGTGAAACGTGCAGTGTGGGGCAGTATTTAAGTATTCACTGATGGTTAGCACTGCTGCCTCACAGCAAGAAGGTCCTGGGTTCGATCCCGAATCCTTTCTGTGTGGAGTGTTTGCACGGGTTTTCGCCGGGAGCTCCAGTTTCCTCCCACAGCCCAAAGGTGTGCAGGATAGGCTGACTGGCATGTCTAAATTGGTCCTGTAGTTGTGTGTGTGCGTGTGTGCCTGGGTGAGTGCGTGCACCCTGTGGTGTGTCGGTGCCTGCACAGAGTTGGTTCCCGCCTGCGCCCATTGTTCCCAGGATAGGCTCTGGGCCCACCACGACCCCAGTGGGGATTAAGCGGTCACGATAATGGATGGATGTATGGTGCCCACTGTGGAAAGCAGGATTACAATTATTACAATTTAATAACTTCAATTTATCTAACGCAATACCTTAAAAACCTATCCAGACAGACCATTACCAACACACATGGGAATGGCTGCATATTATATGACAGCATTTCTTACAAAGCAGTTGTTTTGTTTAACCTGAAACCAAGCACTTCCTGTACTCTATTAGTCAAACGATACAACCAAACCTCACAAAACTAAAACCGAGTTTCATAATTTACCAAATCAACCAAGTGGGGTGCATTAAACAAACTTCCTAAGCAATTTCAGTACAACTTCATTAATAAGCCCTTTAACACCATTCTGAATTTTAAAGAAAAATCTAGTAAAGTTGCACGCATGATTGAGATGTAATTCTGACTCCACGTTTTAAACAGGTATGCTGCTCTGGTACAAATACTTGTTGCTGCAGCAGGCCGTGGTGCCACGTCTTCCCGGACCATCTCCGTTCCGGAACTGGACACCACCGTCAACCAGAGCGATGTTTTCAGGTGCATGTGTAAACCGATCGCACACTATTACATTCCATTATTAAGGCGTACTGCACTAGCTACCATTTCTAAGTAATCCTAGCAGTGCCGGTGAGCAGCGCTCGTGTTTTATACGCAAGATATCCGGCGTTACATTACTGCGCCGTCCCACGTGTCAGGCCGAACCTCAGCCTCCTCCGCAACATATAAAGCAATGCAACTGTAAAGTCTACAGAGACATTGTAACTTAATGCTATGCGACTTTACATTGTTCTGCAAGTTATGCGCCCACTGATGGTTCAGTCAGATGTAGTATATGGGCCAGAGATCGCGTTCAGCCCTGGTGACAATCGGCCGGTGGGTGTATTTTGCAAATCCACTAACGAGACGCAACCCTACCTTTATCCTCAATGCCCTGGAAGCTGCAGAAAGAGGGTGAAATCAATCGGAAAGTAATCCGATTTTTCGGTGCCAGGGAGGGGAGACCCAAACGCTAAAAAGTGTGGAAAATGGCCGCGATGCGATGACGCAAGGAATTGCCACGTCTTACTAACGCGAAAGGGGGCGGCCCTCAGCAGGATTCCCCCACGCACGTTTGCCGGTGTCCTCGGGGGCGCCTCCGCTCGGTTTTTGGCTAATAACTCGTTACAGAACTGTAGACTGAATTTGGATTTTATTTATACTGCTTCTACTTACAAAAAGCTAGTGTGAGATACGATTCTTTCTCGTCCTTAGAGTAGCGCAGTCAGTAGTAATGATGGCTACTTATTTATGCAGCCGTCTACCAGCCGTTTATTCTGCGCTGAGTTGCAGGTGGGTTTGGAGCCTATACCAGCCAGTGCTGGGCGCAGGGTTGGGGTACAACCTGGACAGGATGCTAGTCCCTCGCAAGGTGCATATCTGTGGTAATTTAGCGAATCCAGTTAACCTAACGGCGTGTTTTTGTTGTACAAGAGGACGCATAGGTAACATGCAAATGAATCACACAACAGAGGTGTGAAGCAATAGTACTGCCTATTGAGGAAATATGTATATGTTTTTACTTAACATTATGTAACATTTACATTTATTTAGCAGGTACTTTGTCTAAAGTGAATTAACCTAGTATAGGGAGAAAATTTATTGTAGATTCTTAGAGCACTTATGTAAGTCGTTCTGGCTAAGAGCGTCTGCCAAACGCTGTAAATGTAAAATGTAAATGTAATAACAGTGACCAGAAACAAGTGCCAGATAGTTTTATGGAAACAAGATATACATGAAAAACCTTAGAACCTATTACTGGAAATTCCATTTAAATAAACAACGCAAAGAGAGCACAATCTAAACGGTAAACATAGCACAACATCCAGATTATTTTATTACATTAATTAATGTACACCATATTTCCAAAATTATTGGGACACCTGCCTTTACACACACATGAACTTTAACAACATCCCATTCTTAATACATAGGCTTTAATATGGAGTTGGCCCACCCTTTGCAACTATAACAGCTTCAACTATTCTGGCAAGGCTTAGGAGTGTGTTTATGGGAATTTTTGACCATTCTTGCAGGACAGCATTTGTGAGGTCATGCACTGATGTGGGATGAGAAGGCCTGGCTCACAGTCTCCGCTCTAATCTAAGCACAGTCATGTCCATCCGCAAACTGTCCCCACAAAGTTGGGAGCATGAAATTGTCCAAAATGGCTTTGAATGCTGCAGCATTAAGAGTTCCTAACACTGGAACTAAGGGGCCAAGCCCAACCCCTGAAAAACAACCCCACACCATAACCCCCCCACCACCAAATTTTACCCTTGGCACAATGCAGTCAGGCAAGTACCGTTCTCCTGGCAACCATCAAACCCAGACTCATCCATCGGATTTCCAGACAGAGAAGCGTGATTCGTCACTCCAGAAAACACGTGTCCACTGCTCTAGAGTCCAGTGGCAGCGTGCTTTACAGCACTGCATCTGACACTTTTCATTGCACTTTGTGATGTAAGGTTTGGATACAGCTGCTTGACCAGGTAAACCCATTCCATGAAGTTCTCTATGCACTGCTCTTGAGCTAATCTGAAGGCCACATGAAGTTTGGAGGTCTGTAGCTATTGACGCTGTAGAC
Organism: Stomatorhinus walkeri; assembly: GCA_026784285.1. Taxonomy (NCBI): domain Eukaryota; kingdom Metazoa; phylum Chordata; class Actinopteri; order Osteoglossiformes; family Mormyridae; genus Stomatorhinus; species Stomatorhinus walkeri. The sequence continues at coordinate 3,147,257 of JAODUD010000117.1, forward strand.
AGTTGACTACTTCTGCACACTGTGTGCCTCAGCATGCGTTGTCCCAGCTCTGTGATTTTACATGGCCGACCACTTTGTGACTGAGTTGCTGTTGTTCCCACTTTGTCTTCCACTTTGTTATAATACCACTAACAGTTGACCATGGAATATTTAGTAGCAAGGAAATTCCACAAATGGACTTATTTCAAAGGTGGCATCCTATCACGGTGCCACGCTTGAATTCACCGAGTTCCTGAGGGTGACCCATTCTTTCAGAAATGTTTACAGAAAGGGGTCTGCATGCCTAGGTGCTAGATTTTACACACATGTGGCTATGGAAGTGATAGAAACACTGTCCCAATACTTTTGACAATAGAGTGTATCAGAGACTTTAACTCAGAGTGATGTAAATGCTCATAGAAAGCTTGGGGTCATTGAGACGTTATAGGGCTAAGGGCTTTACTTAAGGGCCTGACAGTGATATGATAATTTTGCTGGCCATGACATTGAAACCCATGGCCTTCTGGATATAGGCAGAGATAACCTGCCGTGGGACACAGCACCTCAAAGCTGACCTAGAAAATCAGGACAAATGTCACTGAGAATTGAAATCTGATCACTTGACTCTGCATCCAAACCGCTAACTATTGCAGCCTCAAATTAGCAGCCAATGCTGGCAAGACAGAGAGCTGCGGGGGAGTTTCTGGAAGAGATGAGTCCTAAGATGTTTCCTGAAGGGACTCTGCAGATGGAGGTGGTGAGGTCTGAGCCATGCATGAAAAACACATAAAGGACGTCAATCATCCTACACTGGCTCTGTTCCCCTTCCTCCCCTCTGGCGAGCAGCTCAAGACCATAAACACTCAGACATCAAGATTCAGGGACGGTTTTCTATTCTGCTTTCTGTTACATAAACTAGTGCTGCTACAGACACTTAATCTAACCTCATCCTGTACCTCTGCACATGGTGCAGGATGGTACTTGGCGTGCTCTGTGCTATCATTTTATTTCTGTGCATATGTTATGAGTCTGTGGGTTAACACACCAGTAAGAACTTGGTTCTCGTGACAAAAAAAAAACTTCGAATCTTTGACAAAAGGAAATATTTTACTTTTTAACCACATTATTGTCATGTTCAATATGTTGCAACTTTAAACTTCGATCTTTTTAAGGCAAGAAGCCCACAAAAGCCTCACAGCGAAGATTAAACACTTAGATGGAAACAAAACAGGGAAATAAGAAACAGTGTAAAGAAGTTAGAATAGCCATTCAAATGACATATCGAATTTCTAGAGATTTCATAAAACATTGCCCTGGTTACAGGTGTGGGATAAAAAATACTTGTACTGAACCCAATATAATTAATGCTACAATTACACAACAGCAGGACACAGATAAATACATCATATATATTAATATTACATGATTGTATAAGTTATTGCTGTATGCCAAAAATGAAAGGCTACGTCTGAAACGCAATTGAAGAACTGACGCTGTTGAAGTGAATGCTACTTACACGATTTGGGCAACCTACGGAAATTTGTCATTCCCGTACCTTACGATATTTGCTTGATTTACGTATTTTGTATAAAAGGGCTGCCGACTTTGTGTAGCTTAATCGAAGCTGCCCAAAACAGAATGCTGTATTGCCTGTGCGGCTATTTATACTTTAATTTGATTTATGTAGCCCGCATATACCACGTTACTTTACTTGCTATTCTTCGATCGCAGAAAACGCACCAACTGAGCAGCGACAGTGCTAAAACGCTTTACATTAAAATTATAACGGCTAGTTTGTGTATGAATTGTCCCGTTGAATACAAAAGTTACAACAAGAGATTAGATGGGAACATAAAAAAATTCATTTTAAATATTACATTATCCATGTGAATAACGGTACGATTATAAAAAAACGACAATGATAAAAAAACATATCTTTGAGAGTAAATGTCCGATATAAAATGTTAATAGTAGTTAGTGATAATAGTTAAAAATGCTGGCACTGTAACAATTCAATCAAAAGTTTTACACTAGATTGCAAATAATTTAATTGCAATAATTAATAAAGTTTATAAATTTTGATATCACCGTTAGCAATATCTCGTTTCAGTTTATCAAACGATGCATCCTGTCATACTGACGCGGAGGTGAACAGAGGTAATTTTATTGAACGGCTCTGGCGCATACAGGTAATCTTCAGCAACAAAAAGCAATTTATAGGATGTGTAAAAGATAGTGTCATAAGGAAATTTCACTGTCTTCAGACTTCTTTGGGGACAGATCTCGAGGTTGAACTGAATGTGCAATTTTTTAAGTACCCTTACAAATTAAAAGAAACCTTAGGAACCAAAATGAGCTACACTGCAAATTATATACACATATACATACATATTGCCGTTGTATTTATAATACAATCCAATGGATGTCTTTTTTTATTTTCCCATATGCACATTTTACAATTTCGAAGCTAGAAAAGAATTATATTTGCCTAAATTGTGATCAAAAATAATAATAAAAAACATTTAATATACAATTGTATCATTGTCTACATGTAATTTGTAAAAAAATGATTTAGGAATTAAGTAAAACATAATACATTTTTTTCTGTATATGCTAAATGAATCTCTGACAGCAAAGTTTAGGGTGCAAAACTCACCTACCATCCACACTATGCTGCATCACACAGGGGAAACAGGGCATTTTCTCATGTTTACATGTCAACACCACACATCACTTATGTTTTAAAGTGATTTACAGCTATATACAGTTTTTGTACAACATTTTCTCACACGTGGCTCAGAATAGTTCAAGACTAGTCACTGTCCTTGTGCCATACAGTAGAAATGAAAATAACTTCCAAAATAATGCATACAGATATTTAAATTGTTAAAAAAAAAAGTCAATGAAGTAAGCATTTTTGTATCTATCTAATCATGGTTTCCAAATTTTTTTCTTTCTTTGTTGCAAAAGACCAGCTTAAGCATGGATTTAACTCAGTATTTGGAGTGTAGAGTGGGTGTAGGGGTGTTAAATAGTGCTGTTATTTCATTGCAGAGGCATCCTTTTGGTCTGTATTGGTTATATGAGGGTTATTCAAATCACGGTCCTCTAGGGCGGAGCCTGGCTGGTTTTCCGGCCTTCCTTTACCTGTGAGCCAGGTGTGAAGCCTCTGACCAATCAGAATCACTAATTATTAACTACCTGGGAGAACTGAAAACAAGGCCTGGATTTGGAATTGAGGGCCATATCTGGAAGGTCCTGGGTTATATCATCTGCAGTTAATATGCTTCATTTTTAATCCTTTGTCAGAGAACCTGCATCAGGGACAAATTAATTACTTAATTTCCCGGAGGAACCTTCCCGAGGGATTAATAAAGTACCATCTAATCTAATCTAATCTAATCTAAATATTCCCAGATCTGACACCCATTGTGCTGGTGCGGACATTTAATCATTTAAGGAACAAATAAAGATGTGGCAAAATTTTAACAAGCTGCTGCACTTATTCTAAAAATGCTGACAGCTCATTCAGGTGTACATTGGGGCCTTGGTCCTTCTATACATTTCTACCTGCAATGTGAGCTTTTAATAAATCAGACACTGAAGGTCACTATGGCACTTTGGTTATCCTTAGTACTGATTGACCATTTACAGATTAGCAATATTAAGCATCTTCGATAATAACAAGAAATAAGTGATGTAAAATGATTTCAGATGTTTCAGTACAGTACTATTATACACTCCACTTTCAAAAAACACTAAAGTGACTACACCTTGTAATCGTATCAATTGGCCAATTGTATAATACTGCCAATGGTTATTCCTCCATAAAAAAATAGAAATTTGTTTCATATCTGTATATTATAGAAGACTCAAGTGATATGCATATTGAGTGGAATGATTTAAATATCTGTCCATCCATCCATTCATCCATCCTTCCGTGATTTTTTTTTGTTCCATATACCCAGTTAGGTGTCATGTTGATGAAGTCTGTGTTTGAAGCATAACTGTTAGGGTGACCAGATAATCCATGTCATCCCGGACACCTTGAGCTAGGACAGGGTTTGAAACCTACCATTTCAATTAAAAGGACCTGGATTTCACTTAAGCACTGAGTTCTTGCTGTGTGCTGATTGGTCAGTCTCCTATAATCATGCACGCGTCACTAATGCTAATGTGAAACAGCTGGATGAGTCTTTCAGTCAAGGAAACAAACCAGTCAAAGCATAAGAAGAACTGAACTATTTAGCCAATCGTATGAGCCTTTCGGTTTTAAAGTAGTTTGTAAACCTGAAGTAGCTCAAAGTGTCCGGGATGACATGGATTATCTGGTCGCCCTAATAACTGTTATCTGGTCATTTAGGAAGCTGCTTGCTGAAAACATAATCATTAAAATACAAAACTAGACTCCAATCACAACCCCCGTTACTTGTTGCTGAACCACTGATGAAACGTGTTTGTATAAGACGATAGTGTCTGGAAGAACTTAAGACTCAGAGATTTATCTGAATGTCAAATAAAAGAAGATCTCAGACAAGCACAATTTAGAATGATTACAGTGAAAGTAAATACAAATCAGAACAAACAGCATACTGGTGAAGGGGATGTGAGGAAGTGGAGCAGGGAAACGGCACGACGCCAGGGCGGAGTCACATGGTCCCTTAGCGTTTCTGAGAGCTCATTCGCCCAGTTCCTTGTGCAGTGAGGGTGGGCTGTCCCGTGTGGGCAGGAGGTCGTAATGACAGGGGATGTGGCTGTTCTTTGGTAAGTCATATGGGTCCTGGCCGAGGGGTCCGTTATTGTTGCTGACTGAATGGCCAACATTCACTGTAGGTTCTAGGGGAAAAAAAAAGTTTTAATTTTTAAACCAATTATATTTCATGACTAAAAAAAAAAAGCCATGACTATCCAGATGGAGCAGTATCGTTAGTGATCTTTTCTGGCACTGCTGTGTTGAGTCCTTTAATAGGATTGTAATGGCTTAGAAAGTAAGCTGTCATGCCCCTCACCGACTTCATACACGTTCTTGTTGGCGGGGCTGGAGCCGTGGATCTCCGCGTAGGGCGAGTCCCGCCGGGCCGGCGACTTCATCTCCACGTAGCCGCACTCCGTGTTCTTGGGCAGCAGGAGGGGCGGGTCCTTGATGGTGGCGTAGGGGTTCTCAGAGCTGTTCAGGGAGCAGGAACTGGCATGGTAGGGAGTCCCCTTCACCAGGTCTAGGGCAGAGATGGCCGGGGACAGCAACAAACGTGTTACTCACAGTCTGCACCCCAGACACCAGAATGCGGGCTTTTAATCTAAATATTTAAAAAGATCATAAATATCATATCATTACCTCTAAGGGATTTTCCCATATAGCGTCTGTCAACTCCAAAAGCTCCTATAAAAAAGAAGGAAAGTATTGCTAACGAACCAAGATCATTTTTATTTGTGTTAAAATAATGGGGAAACCCACAAAATCCAAAGAATGACCTATAATGTATATTTATCTATGGGGGGGGGGGGTGTTCTGGAGTTTATCCCTGGCAGCAAAGGGTACAAAGCGTGGGGAAAACGCTGGACACAGTCCATGGCAACTACACACCCACACAGACTCAGGGTAAATCCACATGTCTGTGCATTCTGGGAGATAACCAGAGTACTTGGAGAATGACATGCAACTCTACACATAAACACTAAAAACCTCTTTCGGAAGGACTTGGATGAGCACTTCCAGGATTATGCTCTTATTCTTAAAAAATATGTATTTCTTGCCAACAGAGTTGTTTTTACAGTGATAGTATTCTTAGCTGGGTTCTATTGAAACGGTATCAGAATATATTCACCGATGACTTCTAAGTCTCTCTGGCATCAGCCAGTGTGCGTCAGCCAAATGCTGCAAATGTGAACACACACACACACACACACACACACACACACACACACACACATATGCATGGTGGGACTGGAGTCCTCAGGGGGGTGAGAGGTAGCGGTTGTACCCACACAGCTAGATTCTGACTTTACATATCAATATATATATAAGTATTTAAAAAAATCTTTTATTAGTACTTTCATCGGTAGTGTGTTGCAAAATAAATTTCAGTCAAATTTGCATTTCATAACCATTTACAGTATTGCCTTCGCTAATTTCCTGAGCAACTAATGCCAACCAATTATCTCAGGTGGGGTTGATTTAAATAACCCTTCCATTTTTCCTGGGGGGCCCTGATGTTTGCAGCGTAGGACAGACTGCCCATTAATCTGCCCCTGTTTAAGCATAATTAAATAAAACTACTTGTGACAGACAAGCAGGGTTTGTTACTAATCCAAAGGCTTTTCCAAACTGCTGGAAGTTTTCAGTCTGTTTTTAACAAACATGAGGTCAGCTTTATTTTGTTGCATTGAAGAAATGTTCTCCATCTACAGCTTTGTGAGAACAAACAGCTGTAATCCACAACTGGATCATTTCTTATCAGCATTTCCACTATCAAACTTAGCGCTACAATAGAACAAGTTGTTCAATAATGAACTACATTTGCTGCAGTCAGATATGACCACTCACTGTTAAATGAACCTGAAAACACACAGATATTAAACTCTCGATCCTGAAGGACCCCTGGCTGGTGAGTTTGACACAGTCTGGTTGAAAGGCTCAATTCTACAATGACTCACTCATAAATATTTCTGCTACTGTCTACTCTCTGGGCACTCAATGAAAAAATGGGATAAAAAAACGTCATGGAATCAGCACCAAAATCCAGAGCAAGAGGACAAAGATTTGATTCCTGGGTTCGACAAATTCTCAGCCTTTCTAGGGTCCTTTGCAGAGAGTTTCAGTTCTCATTAACTGCCATGAAAAAATGCGAGAAATGCAAGACCTCGGCTGTGTAGTGGTTAGAAGCCAGCAGTAACCAGCACTGCTATGCAGATGAGCATTCGGTCGGGTGTTAAGTTGCATTGGCTAAATGTGCCGAGTAAGTGATGAAGTAGGAAAAAATAAGGCTTTGAAAACCTTAGTGGGAAGGATTGTGTTATGTCAGAAAACAAGCGCAAAGCCCACTTCTCATTGGTTACTTAACTGGGTCCCACTGGGTTAAATCAAGCAGTGATTGTCAGTATGAGGTAATCCCGCCCCATTGGGGGTTTTAACGCTTAGGTTGCTCAGCCCGAATAGAATGGATAATATGAAAGGTGTACTGATTGACAGAAGGATCCGTGCTGTCAGTGGTTGCAGTGTGCACATGGCTGTACCTAGCTCGTTGAAGCATCCTCCCTGCTTCCAGTCCGCCGGCAGGGTGCCCGTGTGCTCCATCGAAGGCGGCCGCTTCCTGTGGTCCACGTTCTTCAGGTTCACAAACAGCTGGTTGTTCTTTGCCTGTTGATGACCTCTGATGAGATCAAGCTCTCGACCGCAAGGAAAACCCTTGTCCCCTGTCAAACACTACACGTGTCACACGTCTCACCTTCCCATAGGGGATGTTGTTGATGTGTGGGGGACTGGTACATTGGGTCAGTGTGTGATAGCTTGGATTTGAGAAGTAGTTGCTGTTTGGGTGTGCCTCGCCAGTCTGTGGTAGGGTCTCTGTGGGGTCACAGGGCACCGGTTAGCACTATGATCAATTAATCAATGACAACGCAATCAAGCGATTAATCAATAAATCAATCAAATTATAGCTACACTGGAAGCACAATGAAGCATGTCGAGGGCAGTGCATACCTGCGCCAGCATAGTCTGTGTTCATGACACGCACGGCCGGTGTGTAGGTGACGGCTGGCATGGTGGGCTCCTTTCCCTTCTGTTTCCTCCTATAGATGATGAAGAGGACCAGGAGGAAGAGGACCAGGACCACCAGGACCACGATTCCAGCTATGGCTCCTATCTGGTAGGAGTCAGCCAGCACCACAGTACTGGTCAGGCTGTTGAGATTGCCTGCGATGATCACACCAGCTGTGGGGGTGGGAGAGCACCTGTCACTCATGGTCTACAGGTCTTTTTAAGCTAGGGCACAGGAGCAGGTGACTTAGAAAGCACTCAGTTATAGATTCAGGTCCCACAGCCAGCAGGAACCCAGAATCTCCACCTTAAGTGGAACCGATGGAACACGTTTTAAAGAGATGAGTGCCCAGTAATAATATTGCCCAGCTCCACCTGCAAGAGGCAATTAGCCTACAATGTTTCCATGAAAAAACATCTCTGCCTCTGAACGGGTAAAGTGTAAGAAAATAGCTATCTAATCTAATCTATATGTGACACTTTTTCAATCAGTTAAATAATAATAAGCACCTTAAACACAAAGGCTAATAGATCCACCCCTAAACGTGTCTGCTCTTCACGGAGGATTAGAGTACATGGACCCACTCCAACCATCAAGCACAGAAACGGCCAACAGCCTGCCGACAGCTGCTTTGATGCTGTCAAGTGGCTGGGGGGATGACAGGATGTCCTCACCTTGGTCACACCTGGCGCCCTTCCAGCCTGGGTTGCAGTAGCAGGTGCCGGTCATGTGGTCGCAGGTGGAGTTGTTGAGGCACTCACAGACCTGACGGCATCCGTAGCCGTAGGAGCCAGGGGGGCACTCTGGAGCCAGCGGTCAGGAATAGCGTTAGGAAGAGGGCTCAAGAGAATTCACCTGACATGATTACAAGCTCCAGCTGAGTGTGACGGATGACCATGAGCATGTAGGAAACATTTGGATTTTGCTAACTGAAGACATTTTAATAAGCTTATTAATTAATCTGTTATTGCATACAACTCATGCCTACTACAATCATCATATAAACTTTATATATATATATATATACACGCACACAGACATATAAAATTTTACCCACTTTTAAATTGTCTTATGTCAGTGTCTTATGCCCTGATCTCAACATGTGTTTAAATTGCCAGATTGTTAGTGTTTAAATGCCTTTCATATTCATATTTATATTCTGTGTATTGCTGTTTTCTTGCGCGATGACCAACGTGATTGTAATTTCATCACAGCATATGATCCAAGGATCATACAGCTAAAGATGACAATGGAGATACTTTGGCTTAATTACCTTGGTAAACAGTATTCAAGCTTCCTCCAATGAGACACGCAGTTTTAGGAGTATAAAGAGCTGTTCATTAATCTAACACCATCCCAAAGGGTACATTACCCCTGCGCTTTAGGTAAGCAAGGCCGCCACCCTTAACAGGGTGACAGTTTAAGGGTGACTCGGTGTTCGCCCATTAGCATTGTCCTCATTACCCATGAGCCCCTGCCGCAGACTTACTCTGCTCGCAGTGTCTTCCCATGAAGCCTGTGCGGCAGGTGCACTGGCCTGAGATGTGGTCACAGTCGGCGCCGTTCTGACACTGGCAGATCTGGGAGCAGTCCTTCCCGTAGAAGCCCAGCGGGCAGCCTGCAAGGCAGCCGTCGCAGTGAGGGCCCCCACACCCGCAAACACCCCGAGGGTGACTGTCTGCTGCATCTACACCTGTCGCTGCGTCACCATGACAACCAAGTAGAGGAGGCCGAGCGGGGGGACTCACGCTGCGTGCAGTAGAGGCCGGTCCAGCCCGCGGTGCACTTGCACTCGCCGTCGTAGGCGCTGCAGAAGGCCCCGTTGTGGCAGTTGCAGGTGTGGATGCAGTTGGGGCCCCACTGGCCCGGTGGACAGGCTGCAAAACAACATGTCGTCTCACTGGGAGCCTCCCACACTGGCACTGCGTGAGCCACCATGCTTCAGATGGGCATCGGGAGGGTGACATGACCTCATCGACTGTTGAGTAGCTATGAGCAGCAGAGATGAACTAACTAGCATCTGATATTCTTCAGGTCAAAACTATCGATAAAAAATATAACTCATAACACGAATCATTAGCCTAAACAAGCATAGCTATTATGCAATAAAATAGCCAGACATTATAAATATTTTAATTGCTGCAATTTTCCCATTTTTTTCAATGAGGGTAATTGAACTATGATGACCTTTTTAACGGCATTAAAGGGGAAATGCCAACGCAGTGTTTTTCATGAACCTTTGGCAAGGTTGTTCATGCGCTGAAATGTACTCCGTCAGCAGGGGGCGGCAAAACCAATCTTTAGAAATTGTTTCATAAGGCTGCTGTGAATAAGACAATTCCCATGATTCTTCAACATGTGAAAAAAGTAATGTGTTTACATAAGGACAGATTGTGTGATTTCCATCTATGTTCCATTTTTTTGGTATCTAATAGGTATTTTTGTCTACTACTATTATTATTATTAGTAGTAGTAATACTAGTATTAATAATAATAATAACAATGATAACAATATTTATAAAGTTATTATGGTCAATAGTATCACAGTTAAGTTTTAAACCTGACAAAATCAAAATCCCTCAGCTTGCATGTGATTTTAAGAATATTTTCCTATGTGTTGAAGAGCATTCTAGCTCACTTTATATTTGATGAAGTCAAAGGTCCCATGGGGTCAGTGGTCAACATGCGTGTTAGACCCCTGCCAGTAAAATGAGAGCAGAAGCAGGGTGGCGGTACAGTAAGTCAGCCCCTGAGTCATGATTGGCTGACAGGCTCTAGCGTCAGAGATCACTGAGAACTGCTGAAGCGGAAGATGAGGGCTCATGGCGCAAAGGGGATTTAAAGCCCTTATAATAAGTCACACTGATTTCTGTATTTGAAGCAGTACGTGTCACAAGATGATTAAGTAATATGGCTTTGCTCAGATTTTTGTGCGCGTGTGGAGACTCAAACAGATTCCTAATTGCACATTTGTCACCATTGCAGAAACAGATTGATTAAACAAAAAAAATGAGACAGAGGGATTAGCTTCTTCCATTGAGCACAGGCTCATTACTGCAAGATTAATTTCAAGTTAATTTGTTTATAATTTATTTCATAAATCTATAGAGTATTTTTTTGTACTGATCATAAGTGAAGAACAGTCTCTGAAATAAATTAGCAGTGTGAAATACAGCAATTAATTTCACAGTCAACAGAAGACGACAGGCCCTTGTGACCCCCCCTTACACAACAGCTATGATCATTCCCTGGGAGACTGTATTATCATCTGAGTGACCCCTTTCTGCAGCAAGTATGAAAGGGCTGTACGAAATACAAGCCCTCAAAGGAAATGTGTAACAAGAAGCAGTGAGAGGCTGACGTAATGAATGCAGCTCCCCTGTTAGGGGCACAGCACTCACGCTGGGAGCAGTCGCTGCCTATCCAGCCGGGATAGCACTGACAGGAGCCGTCAATGGGGTTACAGGTGCCGTTGTTGGTGCAGGTGCACAGCCCCGCGCAGTTCTTCCCGAATCGGCCACTGGGACACACTGCAAAGTAAACAGGAGACACAAAGCTCCACTGTGATCGCACCCTGCAGAACCTCTGACACTTTGGCTTCTGAACATTCAAAGTTGCTACCCTTTAACTCTCTATTTGTTTGACCAGTGCTTTGATGATTGAAGAAAACTTTATTGTCTTTTACAAAGAAACTGAAATTCTAACTGAAATTCCTCTTCATCTATATACAACATAACTATATATAACACAACATCAAACAACACAAGGAGGAGAACAACCAATAAAAGTCACAAAGTCAATAAGAATACTCACTTTGAAGCATTTAATGCACCAACGCCTGAGGGAATGAACAACTTTTCATATGTAATCTTGCGGGCCAGAGGAACTGTGTAATATCCTTCTGATGGTAATAACTGAAATAATTTTAGCTGAAGCGGTTTCATCGCATGCACTTTTGCACCTGTCTACTGTAACGCAAAATGTCTAGTTCCATAAGTACCTCGCCACTTGCTGTATCATCAAAGAACTACACCTCCCTACCTTCATTGCAGAGGGCTCCCTTGAAGCCTGGCAGGCAGTCACATTGGCCCGTCACGTGGTGGCAGGGGCCATTGCTGTGTACGCACTGCGGACACGCCTGGCTGCAGCGATGGCCGAAGAACCCAGGTGAACAGACTGTAGGAATGGACAACATGGGATGAGTTTACGGCCAATACCTTTACGTCCCGTGGTCACCAACGGTAACCATTCTGATCTGCTGCGGAAAGGGGCTGACAGCAGCTGTTCAAATATAGGCTAATTGATTAACTGCTTTATTGATTTTAATTATTTGAGCGTGCAGTTGTAACTTTAATTTGAGTCTCTTAATAACACTCCCATTACACTCTATTTTCAGCCATCTAGGATCAACTGTCCTGGAAAGACTGCTATAAAAATAATTAATCAAATAATTCAATTAATTGAATGTGACTTTAATGGGAAATTAAATAGAAGAAGGGCAGAGAAAGATGACTATTGCAAATGAGTGTCCTAGGATCATTCGGGGTAGCTGTCTCTCTGTCGCTGTGCTCATTGACTTGTAACCTGACTGCTGAAGGCATTAAATTTGACACTATTTCATCACGCTGACTATTGGTGAGCTGCTGCAGCAGGAAAGTGGAGCCCTGAGAGGATGAACGATTGGCAGGCGGTGATTTGGGGATGGCCGACGACGGCGCCAAGGTGCACTCACTACGCTGGCAGATGGCTCCCCGGTACCCGGGGGCACACTCGCACGTGCCCTCGTCAGGGGAGCAGGATGCCCCATTCTTGCAGTTACAGGGTAGTGTGCAGTTGGGGCCCCAGCGGCCCTCGGTGCAGACACTGTCACAATGGATTCCTGGGAAGACAAGCAAGCAGCCAATCAGGTCAGATCCAGTCCATATGTGGTGCATGTTTAATCACCCATAAACAGAAACAATTAGAATTAACACCGGATATATAGATGTAAAGTAGTTTATAACACCTTTCTTGGCATTCCATTAATACTATGGGACATTGCGCTAATGTATGCACAACTGTGTGGCACAGGTACTGCATAATTCCATGACCGTTTTGTTTTTTACCCAGAATGCAATATATCCTCAATTAACTGACCAGGTACACGTAGGCATTTTACTGGCCTGATCACTGCGGAAAGTACAGCTGAAACCAGCAGACCCCAATCGATTGTCTGTTAGTTTGATACTCTGCACTACTTCAGCAGTAGATTGTCTGTACTTCTACTGGTTACAGCTACATACAAGCGGACAACTTCAATTGTCTAAACGTTCATTTGAAATTTCATCTGAAGTAACTAGAGAAGCATAGACTAATTCTAACACAAGCATGTTCTGTGCCATAAAAACAAACTAATTGTTTGTTTATCTGCATTTGAACGCTGTTTTTTTACAGACACAAACCCTAAACATAAAAAGAAGGCAAAAAACTACTTTACTAAAGCTATATGTAGTGAGTAATGTCCTCCTTTCAGCGGACTAAATGATATAGTTAAAAAGTCTTAAGACCCTTTCTTGATCTAATCTCCCTTGAAGGAGAACTAGGCCAGAACACGAATCTCATTCCATTGCAAAAATGTGGAACAAAAGGCAAGAACATTAAGGAAAAATACAGAAAATTTTCTTTAAATCACATGCTTGTTCATTTGCTCTAGAAAAATCATTGATCCTGAAAAGGCAACAAGCTTGAGTGGCTACAGGGAGACTCACTGGAACGCCTAATCCGCTCATTAGCATGATACGTTTCCTGACTGCCTTGGCTTGTATACCAGACACTGGCCAGAGAATGTCAATATGCAGAGCCGATCTAATCCAGTAGGTGTCAAAATCGGCCTTATCTGGCTCAAACAGGCATTAAAGCCATCGTGGAGAGTGTTCTGTGCCGCATGTAACACAAGCTAGCAGAATCACATACCATTAATTCATTCCCTTCTTGTTTTTAAATATAAAATGAAAAAAACAATTTTAAAAATGCATAAATAATGATTCTTAATGATTTTCCTCTCTGATTATAGTGTTAAATCAAGTCAGTAATTTGACTGCCTACTCAAAACGATTCTTTTTCTTTTCGGGTAACACTCTGTGAGAAATGAGTAATGCGATTTACTTTGCCTAGGAAATCTGGCAGGCGGTAGACCACTGTCTGTGTGGCTACATTGTTCCCATGCCCTGTTATCAATTTGATATGGAATATTAATATGGGAAGACACATTGCACAGTCAAACATGACAAATGTTTATCAACAGACCCTGAAGGAGAAGTAATAATCATTAGATTTATTGACTCCAGGACAAGAATTACTCCTATATACCGAAGTAAAAACATTTTCGGAACATTCATACAAACAATACTGAGACATCTTTGGGGACGCTGTGGTCCTAGAATTCTTTTGTGGTTGGGGGGTATTTTCGATGTGGAGATTAGACACAATTGAAAGTGTTCTGCTTTTCTCAGTTACACTTTCCCATTGAGGTGGAAACAAAGCGGGTGACTCGTGGGAGAATCGCTGAAAATGTACTTGAGCGCGGCTCACTCTGAACAGTTACGATACCTACAGCAGCACCACGAGGAATCATTTCTTCTGACTGACAGTCATCTAGCATTTAAGCGGCCCCAGGCCTTAAACCATATAATTCCGCCTCTTTATTAAAAGTTAGCCGCTGTCTCGTTGTGCCGTTTTGGCCCTCTGTTAGCCAATATGCGGCATTGTGATGGAGCGCCGTGCCAAGACGCGGGACAAAGGGCCCTTTGAAAGGCTGCGCGCGTTGCTAGGCGATGGCGGAATGCTGCCGATAAACTCCACTTAAGGAGGTCTAGAGAAATGCCACGGTATTCTGAGGCCCGGTGCCTTGTGTGGAGCCATCGGTATTCCGGCCGCATCTGGACCGGAGTGGGACAAACTCACCAGCGCATCCCAGGCTAACCTTCGACTAGAGCCAAATCAAAGCTGCCTGTGGGGCTGATGGGATTGGGCTATCAGTGTATTTACTCTGGAAGACAGGGCCTTCCTTTGCGGTTACTAATGGTATATGGTAATTGTGCCCATTCGAACCTAAGACTCACTAAAGGAAGCATCCAAGTGCTGGAGCGTTTTAAAGAAATCTGCCTCAATCAGTGAGGTCCTCTACCTCCATTTTTAAATGGCCATTCACTCTTAATTATAGCGCAGTATAGTGTCGCTGCTGAATCTGCAAGTTATGGACAGACAGATACACAGACAGATACATAGAACTTTTAATGATCCCAAAGGAAAGTGAAGAAATATCAGCATGATGAGAAATAATGTGATGTGATATGACATGTGAAAACACGTAATAAAGGCGGGAGTACTGATTTGTGATGGACATGGGCTGGTAATTGCGATATTATAAAGGGATCACAGGCTGGCATTTTGCTAATGGCATAAAAGCATTTTCTTCCAGTTTGTAAAGAATGACAAGAAAAGACAAAATGAAAATATAGAATAGAAAACCCATTGATATTTATATTTCATTTGAGCCCATTAACTTTGATGCCTAATTATCTTGCATGATAAGGCAGATAACTTAAGCTGATTGCTCAGTGGAACTGCATTGTTTCAATTAATTGTTATCTGAAATAACCCACAGAAGACAGTGAAGCAACTGACTTCCAGTTTACAAGGGCAGAGGCTTCATTGCAGGTCTTGTGGATTCAATAACATCATCCAACTGTAAACAAATGCAAAATCATTAAACTACAAACTACTTTAAACTACAGAATCAGGAGGCTATTTTTTCCGGGGTCTTTCTACCTCAAAGTCTGCTTGAAGATTACACCTTGTTTCTGGAAAAAATAAGTCCAATTGCATCCTTAAGTTGTTCTACTATACTAAAGCGAGCCTCAACTGCTTTGATGTAGATATCCATCTTTTGGTCCAAGTAATCCATCTTTTGAAAGTAATGCAATGATCTGATTGGATGGTCAGATCAAGTACATCTAATCATTAAGGCCTTTCCCCTAAAGCAGTGGTCCCCAACCTTTTTGCCACCACGGACCGATTTATTCTGTTAACATTTCCGCGGACCGGGGGGGGAGGGCGTGTTAAGAGACGCCAGGAGACGTGTAACGGTCCCCAACCTTTTTTGTGCCATGAACCAGTTTCATGTAAAACAATATTTTCATGGACCGGTAGAGAAACAACTAAAAACGAAGTGTGTAAAAATACAACTCAGCATCCCGCTGAATTAGTGGGAGCTCTAAGCTTGTTTCCCTCTTACGAGTCGGGTTGGGGGAGGGAGCGGAGATGTGTAACAAAGCTAATGAAGTGCATAATATTTAACTACTCTAAAATCCCGTTATAACGGACTTCAAGGGACCTGGCAAAACAGTCTGTTATATCCAAAGTCCGTTATATCCAGAGTTGCTGTATGCCCAGAACACAACTCCAGGACACCATTTACTCATGCCACACCTCAGCAGACACACTTGTGGTATAGATTATTATATTGTAAATGTAGTAAACCAACTTTACCTGGTGACCAGATGCGTGACTATTAATAATCCGGACTACGTATCTGCGGCACACACCGTGTAGGCGGAACTGCATATCCGTTATAGCCAAACAGAACTACAGCTAAAAGCGGCCTTGGGGACCGAATTGTTTGTCCGTTATAAGCGAAATTCCGTTATATGTGAGTTCGCTATATCCGATGCTTTTTCTGCATGTTCTTAAAGGCGCACGGCCGGGACCAGCAGACCTCGTCTATTATAGACGATATTCCGTTATAAGCGAGTTCATTATAACGGAATTTTACTGTAATCACCAAGTGCGTTGCCTTATTGCCTATGAGCCACAGATGGAACAGCCTCTGTTATCCGTTTTTCCACGGCCCGGTGGTTGGGGACGCCTGCCCTAAAGTCACTTTGATGGGGTTGCTTATCAACACGTTTAATGAAGTAGTTTGTTTAATGATGTTCTGAGCCTTTGGCAAGCTGTGCCATAGATGACAGGAATTTACTGATGGTGAACACAATGCTCACGTCTGCTGCTCTCTAGTTAAATTTAAATGTCCATCTTTCTATGTTTTTTCATAGAAATGGCCAAAACACTTTTGAGTGGTTGTGAAGTAAAGCAAACAATCCACGTGCTTAAATGATCCAAATGCCATAAAGACTCTACTTAGAAGAGCCATAAATTCCACAAGGATAAATTCCGCTTGTGTGAGTGAATGGTGTGTGTGTGTGTGTGAGTGTCAGTTTGTGTGTCAGTTTGTGTGTGTGTGTGTGTGCGCACGCACCCTGGGCTGTTCCCTGCCCTGCACCTGTAGCCTCCGGGATAGGCTATGGACCTCCCGTGACCCTGAATAGGATAAGTGGTTTCAGAAAATGGATGGATGGGTGGATGGGTGGATGGATGGACAAATTCCACTAATTCCAGGCTGGTAAGATACACAGTAGTGTGAATGTTCCAGAATCTTAAGCATGCCTATCTGCCCAAGGTCCTGACCACAGAGCCGGTGGGAAGGACTCCGCCCTCTGCCGCTCACTCACCTGTCCAGCCCGCCTGGCAATGGCAGTACCCAGTGGCAGGGTGACACCCTTCTGCGTGGCTGCAGTCACACTCCTGCTTGCAGTCCATTCCATACTTCCCTTCCTAGAAATTCACAGTATGGCTCACATTCCATGCCGTACGTTTCCCAGAATGCTTCACTGTCTCTGGCCTTACTAACATGACAGTGATTCCTTTGCATAAATATATAAGTATTCACTAGGGAGCAGCGATTCCCCCACATTACAATGCAATTATGCAAATTCTGTAATACAGTGATTACTTTGTGCTTGTCATATTTGTCTGTGCTGTTTGTTGTCACCTCTTTAATAACCTTCTGCTGATCCATTACAATGCTGTAATCACATACTTAGAATCTCTGCTTTCCAATCACAGTACAACATGTAGCAGTGTAAACTTGAGATTCATGACTTTCCAATTCCAAAGATTTTAGAGGAAAGCAGATTAGGCCGGCAATTAGTACAACAGTGGACCAAAGGAATTCTGGCCGCTGTTAATCCAAACATCAATGTGCTTGTTAGAGGCTTAAACAAAGGTAGTTTGGGTAGTTCCCCAGCTAACTGGGACTAGCAATCCCAATGCATCTTACATTCTTTTTTTTTTCAGCAGACACTTTGATCCTAAGCAACACACATTTTTGATGGAACGGGCTCAGACATTCTCTGGAGCAGTTGGGGGTTAAAGGCTTTGCTCAAGAACCCAACGAGAACGTTAGTCTGCCGTCTCTGGGTCTTAAGCCGGCAAGCTTCCAAACACAAGCACAGCATCCTAACAATGTGAGCCACATACCACCTTAGCTGACAGCTTTCTAAAAGCCAGAAGGTTTGTTTTCAGAACTGGCTAAGAGCATCTGGACACGTCACAGCTGCCTCTGCCTCACCTCACAGTGGAAGTCGCATTTCTCGCCTCTCCACCCGGGTGCGCATGTGCATGTGCCGCTGAGCGCGTTGCAGGCCCCGCCGTCACCGCAGCGGCACGTCAGGTTGCAGCCCAGACCCCAGGTGCCGCTGGGGCAGTTAATGGAACAGTCTACACCATGCCAACCTGAACATCCACAGCAGAGAAAACAGAGGAACATCAGACCAGCTGTTCAACAGAAAGCATGAATTTTGGCCCGTGATCCAAAGAAGTATCCAGCTGTTGGACTTTTAGTCAAAAGTGACATAGCAGTGAGGCAAATTGCCCATTGCATATATGCTGTTGTGTTGACTTGGCATAAGTACTATGCCGAGCTTCCAGTGAAAGGAAGCAGTACTGGAGCAGGAGACATACCAACAATCTTCCAAACAAACCAATAATCTAACAAGACGTATATCCTGAGGAAGATCCATGGGGAGCCCCTCTTAAATAGCTACCTGTGTCCAGCCAACTGATTTCTAAAACTGTCTACTGCAAGAGGCCACAGCCCAAACAGGGTACACACTGGACGGGATGCCAGTCTGTCATAGGGGACACTCTCACACAACTATACTCTGGGGGGAGTGGATTGTAGGAGGAAGCTGAAGCCAGATTCGAACCCACAACCCTGGGGTATGAAACACCCCCCTCTGGCATCTCACTGTGTCACCATGCCACCACCTACCTGTACAGGCCTGTGTAGCGCTAAGCTAAATGGCTATGCTAATAAACACTCCAAGCTTTCTGGCCTCTTGTCCTGACACTGGCGTTGGTTTAAAAGCACGTGGATGGAGGTTTTACCCCTATTAAGAAGCGTTTCTGAAAGGTTGTGATTTTCTGCAGGTTCATCTCAATTAAACTTGATTAAATCCTGAAGCAAATGTTTCATCAGTATCTGTCGACGTGCAGATTATTGGGTATGAACTAAAACAATAGCATTGTGTCTTCTGTAAAAAAATTCAGGTTTGTCCAAAAGTTCACCAGTGTAATAGGTGAGCCTCTGTAGCCCTGAGCTTTCTTAGCTTCTCATTCCCCCCCCCGCCCGCCTCGCCGCTGCTCAGGGAAGATGCTGGCTATCCCCAGACGACCCTGAGAGATACACACCTGCTTTGCAGGCGCAGGAGCCGTCCACTGGAGAGCAGACGGCGTTGTTCTTACAGCTGCAGGGGGAGGAGCAGTTCATCCCATGGGTCCCTGCCGGGCAGGGTGTGGAGCAGTCGGCACCCTGCAGCCACACAGGGCCGAATATCAACATTATATATATACAGACAGATAGACAGGTAAGCAGGCAGACAGACAGACAGACAGGTAAGCAGGCAGACAGAGGGAGACAGACAGACAGGTAAGCAGACAGACAGACTGGTAAGCAGACAGACAGACAGACAGACAGATAGATAGATATTAAATACTGTAGGGCACCTCACTGGGTGTAGGGTCATTGCACAGAAATGCTTGAGTGTATCATAGTACTTTTTTGGCATAAAGTCCTTGGAAGGGTCATATCACTCACTGTGGGTCTGACAGCAATCACCCCCCACCCCCCCCCCAGTCAGGTAAGGGGAAGTTAGGTTGCTGGATCCCTGCAGTGGGAATGTTGTTGATGGAGGAAGCATTTAAAAGTCCGTCTCCGAAATCACCTCTACCCAGCATGAGCCCCAACAAAACGCTAAGGAAGTCTGGGCCCTGCTGTGAGCCGGCTGTGGCCGGAATGGCAAGCCCTCATCACGACACACCGGATCTGATTCCCACCCCCATGTCCAGCAGGACGGCATAGGGATGGTGTGCGTCCTGCATCGGGCCGTGCGGTCGGGGTCATCGTGTCCAGCACATTACCTTGAATCCCGGGGCGCAGACGCACTCGCCGGTGACGCTGTGGCAGTCTGCCCCGTTCTGGCACTGGCACACCTGCTGACAGGACTCCCCGAAAAAGCCCGGGGCGCACGTCTCGTTGCAGTAGAGCCCTGACCAGCCAGGCCGGCAGGTACACTCGCCAGACATGGGGTGGCAACTGGGGAGAGGGGAAGAGAAGAGGCAGGTGCTTAAAAGAGACCCGGATCGCCGTGGGAAGCGTCCGTGGGCTGCAGAGACCCTCTTCATGTCCGTCACTCCTCACAGGGTTGTGGGGACACCAGCTTCACCTCCTTTCTGACATCAGCTTCAGATAGACGGACACATGCCCGTCTCACATAAAGACACTTCTAAGATTTCTAAAATTCCATGGGAAGGATTAAATATACTTTACACACAAAAGACAGAGCAACTGAGAAAATGGGCCTGCTGTTTTCTATACCTGAAAGAGGGACCCAACCGTCTATCCATCCACCCACCCCGCAATCTAGCCACCCTCTACCTCAGGGGTCCACAAACTTAACCACTTAACGTTCAGGGGGTCAGACAGTGGGTGAAAAAGAAAGAAAATCAATGTTACCTTTCTATGGACACTATTTCCACACGTTAGTGACCGTTATTTTTGATTCACCACAAATTTATTATTATTTTTTATCAAATACAAGACTAAATAAAACATTATGTAAAATAAAGACTTTTAACCAACCATGCATAGCATTATTTCAGTTATTATTTTCAGTTGTGGGCTTGCTTCTGACTGACAAGGTACCATGTCTGTCACTGTGAAATAGGTGATGCAAGTGTATGTCGGTGAGTCGAAATCTGGTTGGACATCAGAAAAGGTCTTGATTAGATATACGTGCTACCAAATAGTTGTCATTTTGAGCACATGGCGTCTGAGATTTGGGTATAACCCAGATGAGTACTTCTTTTTAAAATCCCAGGCACCACAGTATGACGTATTAAAAATTAGACACTCACCAAGCGTGTGGGGGGGGGGGGGGGAGGTAAAATTTGCCAAACAGATGGGACAGGATTGTAGCAATAAAAGTTCTCTCTGGGAACAACAGATTTCTGGGATATTGCACATCGTTCACGGGTGTCAGGAAGCTGCTGTCAATTTGCGTGAGACTCGCAGAATTTCTGAGAGAGGCAGGAGGTCTGAATAACAGATACGCATTTATGCCATTATGTAGCAGTTTGAGTCATTTTTAATGTTTCTACACATTTGCTTGCGTTGGCTGTTTTTCATTACGCATCTATGCATATTATTTTGAAACAATGTGTAGCGACCAGACTATATGCATCACTGATGCTGGTTAATGGGCCAGTTAAATGGCCGGAGCCATAGTTTGAAGAACCCTGTTTTAACCACTTATCCTGGTCAAGGCTGGAGTGTTAGGATTCAGGCCACAGAGTCTAGGCATGATGGAAACTATCCCAAAGACCTGATTGTAATCCACCGAGACACAGGAAGTGTTGAACTAGGGGGGTTAACATGCGCATGTGATGGAGCAGAGGTGGATAGTTCAGGTCCAGAAAGTAAAAATCCAGACAGATTTTGTTGCAACCAACCAGTTGAGGAGTCTGTGACTCTATCGACCCATTTTCTGTAACCGCTTACCCTCTTCAGGACCACGAGGGGTCCGGAGCCTTGGGGCGCAAGGCAGGGAACAACACAGGATGCGGCGCCAACCCATCACAGGGCACATTCACACACCATTCACTCATTCGCCTCCAACACCCAGAGGAAAACCCACAACGACAAGGGATGAACATGCAAACTGCACACACATGGAGCCATGGCGGGGACTCGAGCTGCTAACCACTGCGTCAAAATGCCCCCCGAGAGCCTCTTCATACTGGTTGGCTGAAACAAAATCTCGGCCTGAACTATCCACCTGTGGAGGGAGTCTGTGGCAGAGCCTCCGTCTGTGGAGTGAGAGTGAGGCTGCGGAACGTGGCAGCTGCCTTCACCTGAAACAGCGGCCCCGTTGAGACACGGCCCCCCAGCTGTCCACACGCACGCGCTTGTGACACGCACCCCTCCGTCAGCTGTGCCGTGTCGTCTGGGCCACAATGGCAGCTGTGTGACCCGAGGACACGGCCGGGCTGCACTGTCCAAACGGGCCTTTGGTGTGCGGCCACAGCAGCAGCTGCCGCTGGTGACACTGGCTTTTACAGCTGTGACTCTTCTCAGTGTCATCAGTCATGCTCCCTTGTGTTTAATGCTCGTATAACAAAACTGTTTTCTGATGATGACTTATATAATTATATAACTGAACTGAACTCTTGTTAAGTGCCTTAGGGCAACTGTGCTGTGTGAAGTCGCATAAAAATTTATGTAAATTTTACTGAGCTTCTGTGACTTCGTGTTTTTGTGGTGTATAAGTTTATATTTTACTATTTTCAATTTAACTCTGTATTCTTTTTGTATTTTCAATATTTTTGACCAGTTTTAATATTATATCTATTAGATATATATATCTATTAGATATTTGAATCAAACTTATTCATCACAGATTTTCAATTAAGAATATATAATTCCTTTTAATGGAAACATTAATTATAATTATTATATATTATATATATTATTATAATTAACACTAACAACATTAAAATGTCTTAATTCTGATTGAGTCCAGTCCAGTCAACGGAAGATACTAATTAAATCCATAGAAATATGGCAGATTAAAAATGTACAGCTGCATGCTGATAATGCCTCCAGTAGAGGGTCCTGTCTCACCTGAGGGTGTTATGGGCGTGGCAGGGGCATTGGCGATCACACTTGAGGCCGTAGATGCCGTCGGGACAGAGGCGCACCTCGCAGCGCTCCCCGGTGTAGCCCGCCTCACATCGGCACGCCCCGCTGATGTGGTAGCACTTGGCGCCATTGGCACAGAGGCAAGTCTGGCTGCACGCCACACCATAGTTGCCGACGGGGCACTCCTCCTGGCACCTGGGAGGCGAGGGGGACAGAGGGAGCAGAGTGTCACCAAACATGCCGGTCTGACCTCTCCGCTGAGGCCGTGCGAGCGGCTCTT
The DNA here is from genome assembly GCA_026784285.1 of Stomatorhinus walkeri. Lineage (NCBI taxonomy): Eukaryota > Metazoa > Chordata > Actinopteri > Osteoglossiformes > Mormyridae > Stomatorhinus > Stomatorhinus walkeri. The sequence goes on from JAODUD010000117.1 coordinate 3,170,349, forward strand.
CGAGCACTGCATCTTGGAGACCTTCTTGGATTATTCTGGAGAATCCTGCTACCATACTGACTGGCAGCTACACTCAAGACATCCCACCGGAAGTCCGGGAGTCTCCCTCAAATTGACAGCAGCTCCCTGACCCCCGCAAAACATGTCCCAGAAATCTGTCACTTCGCTATCCGGCGGCAATAAAATTAGCTGTCAAGCACTTGTACCACCACAATCCTGCCCCACTTGGTTGGTAAATTTTAGCACCGCCTGGTAGCGCCATTCCGGCAAATTCTACTGCCAGCTACTGCCAAAATCTACCTGCTTTTAGTCAGCATGCCAGGTTTACAGTGGGTCAAAAATTCAAAAACACTTTGTTACTATATGGTGATATTGCATTTCAATTGCTTAACTTGTATCAAACACTTAGGGTAGCGGTCCGCAAGCCGGGATTTTTGCCCATTCCTGGTGACAGAGCTGATGTAATTGAGCAGTATCTCAGTAAGGACCCGGTACTGGGCAGACCTGGCTTCACACTGGAGTTCTGACGAAGGCACAGTTGGCTCTCCCATCCTTGGGATCCAGGGACGCTGACGGTCGTCATGCTATCTGCTCCTTCCCACCTCCGTTAGCAGTAGAAAGCACTCGCTCACCCTCTCCAAGTGCCGCACGAACAGATGGGACCCCGTCGCAGCACCATGTCGCTTCCCGCCCCAGGCCGCGCCTTCCGCGTCACACTCAGGAGCCAAATCCGGGGCACAGTCCCCCCCCCCCCCACACCACCTTGCCACATGTCAGTCACAGCAAGCCCAGAATGTGGTTTGATACGTAACAGCCCCCAAAGCTGTCCACCTATATAATGGGGAGAAAGAACATAAAGTCGAAGACACCTATACTGTGAAACCTACATGGTAACTATGAAGCGAATCTCGTTCAAGAACAATTCATGCTTTTCGGAGAAGATATTTAAGCACCAAATGTTCCCGTATGTTCAGCTCATTTGATGACTGATTTATTGTTCCATTTCTTCAGTTCATTCAGCCAGTGAGGCATTGTTCAGTTAATTCAGTGAGTGATTCATTCTTCAGTTTGTTCGATGAGTGATTAATTGTTCAGTTTGTTCGGTCATTCAGTGAATGAGTCATTGTTCAGTTCATTCAGTGAGTGATTAATTGTTTAGTTCATTCACTGAGTGATTCATCGTTCAGTTCATTCACAATCGAAATGCCCTCTCCTTCACCAGCAACTGGTTTAATGATAGGAAGGCATCTGAAAGAATCAGTATAACTGGAAAAGTATATACCTGCATCACTTGTTGTCATCTTCCCCAATCTGAAAGTGTCACCTGAATGACGACGAGCCAGTCTGAATTTGGCTGGCTGCCAGTCAGCGGTGTCTCCCCTATGACCTTAATGGCCGTTTAATCCCTTGCCTCGAATGTGAAAATGGCTTCTTTCAGTATTAGTACAGATAATGTGACCCTCGGTCACTGGGCAACGACACACCCTGCTGGACAGGTGCTGCCGGTGCAGATCCACCCCCAGTCTCGCGTTCTGCACGCTCTCCTCTGCCATCTCACCACACTGGGCTGTGCCTTGACTGTTTTCCAGCCCAGCGGGTGTGGCCAGACATGGCGGCTTGGCCTAGCCAGAGTCAGCCGTGACGTCTGCGCTTCCAGAAGCCCTTATTAACTCATAAAAGCACACTTGTATTTCTATTCTTGTAGGTTCATTGGTTGGATAAGTGTATGGTGCACGCTCCTTCTGATTTTGGTAATTATGGGCCACTGGGCTGACGTCCCAGCCTGCCGGAACCCACCAGGCCAAGCAGCTGGGGTGTGCCGAAACACCGGCTCGAAACACCGGCCCGTTTCCTCGCACACTGTGACAAGCACCGAATCCTGCGCCCCTGAAGGGGGCTCACTGTCAGCACTGGAGCTGCTTTAGAGACACAGGCCTGATTCACATTTAAAACCATCCAAAACAGCAACATATATATCTGGGTAATATCAGTCTGAAGTGTTCAATCTGTAATTCATATCAGACAGGAAATTGGGAGTCACTTTAATGCCAACTGAGACAAACCAGCTGAGAGCTGAGGACAGCAGGTTACTCAACAGGACAGCAGCAGTGTCCCTCCGAAGATTCCAGCCCTGCTATTCAAGAATTACGGTCACGCCGAGGACCATGGTGTGGTATCCTGGGGGGGGAGGGCGGGTGGGCCTCTGGGGCCATTCCAGTGGTCTGCGGTCTGATCTGCTGCAGACCACGGGACGCATCCTCTGGCCCGACCTGGAAGCTCTCCACGGTCTGCTGGTCACATCTTCACCCCAGGATATTTTCAGTGATTTCCTGCTCCTCTGCCAGACATCTCACAGCTGTCAAATTTTTTTAGGGGGGGGGGGTGACTCTTTCTGCTATACTTTGTCCTGTCTGCCTTCATATGCACTTATAATACTGATGATTAACTTTATTATTCTTTAAGCACTCGCACAAAACAGCTGGCAGGGATCCTGGAAGCGTCTCATTGACTCCTGTGCATGGAAAGTCTAGTTAAGCATTTAATTAAAGGCACAGCTCCGCGGAATCTTCACGGCCTTGGGAACGCTACTTCATCATATCGTGACAGGAATGTCTCTTAAGGACTGCTTAAAACAGAAAACTGTCAGCTGGGGGGGGGGGCTTTGTGCTCACTTTTACTGCTCATCAAGGATGCTGATTAAAAATGCCAGTTGTTCCTTGTGCCTGATACAAGTACAAGACAGTCCTTGATTTTGTTTGTTTGAAACGCCTCTCCCCCAAAGAAGCCTGGTCAAGCCTCATGCTGTACCCCCTCCATCCAACAGGATTACATGTGGGGGAGGGGGGCAAACACAGGCTAATTCTGGAGTCAGCCTCACCGCCACGCTGTTTACCCTGTCAATCTGGGTTTGCTCTCATTAAATCAAATGACAGGCCTGTAGGCTGGGTGGGGGGGGGGGGGTATACTTTTGGGATTTTTTAC
>JAODUD010000117.1:3176514-3192704 GCA_026784285.1 Stomatorhinus walkeri
CAGAGTCCACGTCATGTGACACAGAAGGGGGAATCAGAGTCCACGTCATGTGACACAGAAGGGGGAATCAGAGTCCATGTCATGTGACACAAAGTACTGTATGGTGTCCTGCTTATTCTTATGAGTAACGGTGCGGATAAGACCAGGTCTAACCTCCACAAACATCACACCACCAGCTCAAAAGCATGATTATCACAAAGAAAAGGGATATATACTGTCAGTTACAGGAGAAAGGTACAGTGACAGGCTTAAATCCCTTCATGTGGGCAAATGATATTAAGTTGTTGTTGTTGTTGTTCTGCACAGTTTTTTTGTTAGGTTTGTTAATTGTGTTTTTCTGTTTCACGTTTCAAAAGAAATAATGTTGACCACTTAAAAAACATATTCAAATAAAATTGAGAATTGTGATGGCTCAAATATTTATAATATTTTCTATCAAACAGGGTTTTCCTGCAGTTTGTGTGCAGGAGGCCTGGCTGGGTTTTGGTTATCGGGCACTGTTAGCCGGCATTGATAGCCAGCACTGTTAGCTTCTGCTGTTAACCGGTGCAATTAGCTGCTGCTGTTAGCCACTGCTATTGGCCGGCACTGTTAAATGGCACTGCTAGCTACTGCATATAGCCGTCATTATCAACGTCCGCTGTAAGCCGGCACAATTTACTTCTGCTGTCATCCAGCACTGTTTGCTGCTGGTTTTAGCCAGCATCGCTAACTGGCACTGTTAGCTGATGCAGTTAGCTGGCACCATTAGCTTCTGCCGTTAGCCAGTGTTGTTAGCTGCCGCCATTAGCAAGGTGATGGACTCACAAAGCTCCGGTATAGCCCGGTGGGCAGCGGCACTCCCCCGTCACATGGTTGCAAGTAGCCCCGTTCTGGCACTGGCAGTGCTGCTGGCAGCCCCCACCGTAGGTGTCCGGCTCGCAGCGCTCCTCGCAGCGCCATCCACGGTAGCCCGGCGCACACAAGCAGGAGCCCGTGATGGGATTGCATAGGGCGCTGTTCTTGCACTGGCACCTGTTGCTGCAGTGGGGGCCCCAGTGCCTGCTGTCACACGCTGATGGGAGGAAGGGGAGAAAGGGTCAACCGTCAGTCAGGAAATCAGGGGAGAGCGAGGGGGTTCAGGCTGAGGCCAGGGGACATTAATCACCCAACAGCTCGACTGGGTCCCTCTAGGTCATTGAAGCCGAATCAATGAGTGCGTTGAGTTACTGTCCACTTCCCCAGGGGTATGACTCAATATGTGTAATTGACCATTTTACGTCATCTTCTATTATCGAAGATCGATTCCAATGCTCAGGAACAGAAATGCACAGGATGGTAAAAATCTCCGAATGTCGTTCTTGCTCCACCCCAAAGATCAAGGATACAGGAGACTGGTCATGCCAAGAGGACAAGTAAGACCTTTGCATTCTTGGTATTGAGAAACACCAATCACCAACACGAGCAAAGAGCCACATGAGAGAATCTTGGGATTCATGACTTCCTGTGCAGTTTGCCTTGCATTATAAAGACGTGCTGGGTGCAGGCACCCCAATTATGCAGATTACTGTCAGCACAGTCCTAACTGCCCATGTGTCCTGTGTCACTGGGCCACGTGTGTCGCTACACGCACCTACGGGCACACGTGTGCCGTTCCTCTGCGTCCTTGGTCATGGCAGGCCCCTCGGGTAACCCAAACACGAGTCCACTGCCAGCTGTTTACAGCAATCTGGAGCAAGACCAATATCCTGATCAAAAAAGGCTGCCCTGTCCACCCTCTCACCACTGTGTACTGCTGCCAATCACCAAACACTCATGCCGCAGAGGTAATAACACACTGAGGTAACACAAGCAGCAACACCCCCGTGGAAAACGACAGTGCTCCAAATACTGTAAGTGTCCAAAAATAGTGCCTGCCAAAGCATTGGATGGATTATTGGAGGGCATTCTGATCGCTGTGGAGCCCCCCCAGGGCTCTGAAATACACGTCCCCACCCCTGCCCTCCTGACCTCAACTTTACTCGTGTTTTCATCTTTTATAATGTGTGTTTCCATGTAAACTACCTCCCCACGCACCCCCCATCAAAATTATTTAAGGAGGAAAATAACGTTTACATTGAGGAAACCCTCCTTTAGCTTATATAAGCTGAGGTTTTCGGCACAAAGTGAGCCCTCTTTAATTGCAATGTTCCCACAGTTAGAAGAGACTTTGTGTAAAAGCTGTGTAATCAGCAGCCTGGGAACATAGTGTTCAACCCCAAATGAATGGAGACAAAAAGGTGTTTTACAGAGGCACCGTGCGACGTCAGTCATCGCACAAACATGCACAGACCACCAATACAATCCCTCAGACAAACACACACAAATTCTTATTTTCAATAATAACACGTGATTTAAAAACTGATCACATGATACAATTATGGGTAATTTTCTATGTGGAACATCATTTATCTTGATTGTTTTTGTATACAAATAATCAGTGGTGCAGTGGTAAAAAAAAAATCATGGATAAACTATGCACAGTTGGGTAAGGCTCAGAGAGTAAAAATTTAGACCACGATTTTGTTTCAACCAGGCAGTTGAGCATGAAGAGTCACAGTCACAGAGTACTCAGCTGGTTGCTTGAAACAAAATCCCGGTCTGGACTTTTACTCTCTGGACCTGAATGACCCAACTCTGACTATAGACCCTAATGTGCCATTACTTAACATCAATGGAGAGCTGCACTACCACTGAAATCAAAATCATCATCATCACCAACAGACGTCTATTAGCCAGCTAGCTTCATTGGAAACAACGTCAATCTGCAGGCTATGGTATTCGATAACTAATTAACGAACAATAAAAATAAATAAAACTAAAAACGAAGAAGCACTTGGTCTGTTTACCATTTTCAACCTTTTTTAGGGGGGTAAACAGTCATTTGTAATTAAGAAGGTGCATAGGTGTGTAAATTGCATTTACCACCCACTATACCCCTGCAAACAATTGACACTAACAAAAGACAGATAACCACTAAAAAACCCATCATCTAATTGGAAGACTGTCATCTACAGTAGCATGGGTCACGGCAAGTTCTGACAGGTTTATGAGGCGGAGTTAGAAACGTAAGCATTTACAAACCAGCAAGCTCCTATGCTGATCCATGATCAGATTTCCCAGTCCCAGTCCTAGAATTAACCGATATAAACATGGTTTTGGGTCTGCAAATGCTTAGCACAAAACTAGTGAACCCTCAACCAATTGAGGATGCCACGCAGATGCTTAATTTAAAATTCACTGGCACATCCAATCAGATTTGTGCGACAGGCACTGATTGGCGTAAATTGCAGAGTGCACTGCGCGCTTGATCGTTGCGTTAATTAAGACCTATACTTAATATAGGGTGGCGCCTGAGCTGGCAGTAAAAAATGGGTCGCGGCGCAAAAGGGCTGAGAACTGCTGATCTAGATAGCTTAGCTCTGGAGGTTCTGAGGACGGCGTCTAACAGCTGGACCATGGTGTAAAACCCGCCAGCCGTAAAATGCATCTGGTGCAGATTAACAGCCAGCTTCTGCCGTCACACAAGTGGCACGACAGTAAAGGTGGGCTGGTATCACACGGGTAACCGCGGGCGCGATTACAGCCGGAGGCGCCGTAATGAGAGGAGGCCGCTAATCCACTTGCGCGCCTGCCTCCCCTATCACGTCATCCGCCGGGCCACACGGGGGTCGCGCCCGCTAACGTCACAGTGCCCAGCTGTACCTCCGTGCCCCCCCCACTCCGTCATTTAGTCACTTTTAATTGACAGGCGCCATCGGCTCTCTCATAAACGGAAGGTTCTGGGCTCCTGCGCCAGGATGAGCCCGGATCTTCTGCACCCCTAACTGGGAAAGTGGCCCGACAGCTAAGCGAAATGTCCAGCAATTCAGTTTTGACATATGGGTAGGACATTATGTTTTTGCTCATAATTCATACTATAAATGCCACTCTATTAGTCCTGTAGTTCCTTAAAGAGGACAGTTAGGGTTTTAAGATGACATCCAAAGGTAGTCATGTCTGATTACAGTATTTACAAATACATACAACAACATACAAATATGCTTAGCAAATCGGCCATGCCAGATAATATGGATCACACGTGTGCCCATCAGAAAATCCTCAGCTACTGTGGTGGCCTCAGTGTGGCAGCAGGACCGGCTGTGTCACTCCAGACCGTGACTTGGTACCCCAGGCGTGTGTGCCGCTGGTGGGCACATCCCAGCATGTAGCAGGCGCCAGCGAGCTGCTCCCAGGGCCTGCGGGCTGCTCTCAGATGGGAGCAAATTAATTACTTCTCTGTTGGATGGGAGGAAGGGAGGGCGGTGTGGCCGCTGTTCCCCCAACCCCACTCTGAACTCTGTAATGTGACACTCATGTGGTGGGCGGGACACACAATATGAGCGCGTACGGCAGCAGAACTTTGATGGACCCCGGCTGCGTCACAAATTTGTCCCGGCTGCGTCCTGGCTGCATCCCAAATGCAACCCGGCTGCGTGCCGTCTGCGTCCTGCCTGCAGCCTGAATGCATTCCAGCTGCGTCCCAAATGTGTCCTGGCTACATCCCGACTGTGTCCCTTCTGCACCCCCTCTGCGTCCTGCCTACATCATGAATGTGTCGCAGCTGTGTCCAATCTGCATCCTGCCTGCGTACCAAATGTGTCTCACCTGCATCCTGTCTACGTCCTGCCTGTATTCTGAGTGTGTCACAGCTGCGTCCAGTCTGTGTCCTTCCAACATCGTGAATGCATCGCAGCTGCATCCAGTGTGTGTCCTACCTGCATCCCGAATGCATACCACCTGCATCCCGCCTGCATCCTGTCTGCGTCCTGCCTGCATTCTGAATACTTCCCAGTTGCGTTCTGCCTGAATTCTACCTGAATCCTGCCTGCATGCTGATTGCGTCCAGCTGCATCCAAGCTGCACTCCTGGCTGTCCCTCAGTTTAAAAGCTTTATTTTTTCCCCTCACACAGGACAGACCCCTGCATACCTGCACCCTTGTTCAAAAAAAAAAGTACAAGGAGCATTTCCATGCACTCGAGATGAATATCAAGCAGACTAAGAACAGGCAGGCAGAGAGTGCCCCTGGCCCCCATCATCGGTAACAGGCAGGCAGAGAGTGCCCCTGGCCCCCATCATCGGTAACAGGCAGGCAGAGAGTGCCCCTGGCCCCCATCATCGGTACCTTTTGTGGAACCTGACCTAAATAACAGAGACCAGAAATGGGCCTGCATGCCTCCCGCCACGCAGTACTCTGACCAACTGTTCCCCTTCGTTCAGCCACTCAGCATAACTCACAGCCGAGTTGAGAACAATGAGATAAACAGCATCAATGAGTATGTGGGTCCTGCTACTCATCTCTGCTTTGCCTCTCATAGTTCAAAACTACATTTTGAATCAACACATCATGTGCCGTTTTGACCACATAACCCTTAAGAGACTCACCCTATTGAGGTTTAATCTCCCGTGCAGAGCACTAGACAGGCTAACCTTAAACACGGCATCCTCAACAAAGGCCTTTCCATTAATCTGCACGGATGCAAGATGAAGGGAGTCTTTGGCCTTTGTGTTGCAGTGATGTCACAACGCAAGCTGTCTGATCTACGGCTTCAAAACGCAGATCAGCAAACAATTAACACAAAATATTCATGAGAATAACTGCACACCTGAACCAGGTTATACACTTAAAGATTTCATAACCTCTTGAGACTCAGCAATTAGTTTTCATCCACTGTAGAGAACATAATATTTTTGCTCATATCTCTCCTATACATAAATGCATGTGCCTGGGGACAACTCTGTTGTGAGAAGATAAATTAACTGAATTGAACTGAACATGAAATTGGACAATTAAGTGCTATTGTGCCTTAAAGAAGACAGTCAGGGTTTTAAGATATCACCAAATGTGTAGAGGGGGGAGGGAGGGCAAGAATATACCATCCCAACATGTAAAAAATTATGATAATAATAATAATAATTTTCCCTGAATCGCAGGAAAATATAGGCTAAATAAACAAAATGTAAACAGAATAAAATAAAATAAACAAATGCAGACCGACCAGCCACTTAACTACTCTTCTCCAAGACAAGGAAAACAAATTTATTTAACAGTTTTTTTTTCATTTAATGTCTTTGGAACAATGATGAACCCATCTGCCAAAATGTCACAGTGACAAGCATCTTAAAGTTACAGTCTGTGATCAAAATCAGTGACCTTTCGCTGTTTCAGCATAACATGCATGAATACAGGTGAGGCAGGGAAAAGGACCTGATCCCAGTGGACTAAACTGAAAGGGGAATACACGTTACACAGGACCATACTCACAAAAGCTATCACGTAAGGGGAGGGGCGTGCATTTAAATGTGGGAATCCGTGAAAAGGGAATGACACGGCATCTGGATCTACCATTCGTATATAACTCAAATTTTAAAGCCCACATTAAAATAGTCTGTGAAGTTCCAAAATCATTCTATGTTTATAAATATTCCCAAGGCCCTGATCGTGAGGGAAGCATCTGTTTCGTGTAAGACTCCCTGAACGTGACCTTCAGCTCATCGTCTGCGATGTTTGCAGTGGGTGTCAGAGGTGGGGCTCTGGGGGGGGGGGGCAGCTGGAGGGAGAGGGATGGACAGTATGCAGCAGCCAGCGGGATTAAATCAGACAGAGCTGGATGGGTGTGGCTTCGGGAATACAGAGGGGAACGTGGGACAACACAGCTGGACTCGGCAAGGCCTCAGACGAGATCGGCCAGAGCCATGGGAAGGAAAGTGCAAGTTATTTCACAAAAAGTTCCGTCATTCCGCCGGGCAGCTGTCAGGTCCCGGTTGGTGCTCAATCAGCTGCCGACACAGGGAGGGGGCAACCAGGCCTTTTCCATTCATTTGTTATCACCCACACTGACACATGGAATCCCCAGAGGATCATGGGAAAGCAGAGCTTTTCGCCTGGGTTACGGCCATTAGGGCAGGGCGAGTGTCTATAGCAGCAGCATCTGCATGATGCTTTTGGAACGTTGCTTGTCTTTATTTGTCAGCAAGCGAATGTGCGTATGCATGTGTGTGTGTGTACGTACTGTATGCATGTGTGTGTGTGCGTATGCATACATACGTGTGTGTATGTGCGTGTGCGTGCATATACGTGTGTATGAGTGTGTGCGTGTATGCACGTGTGTGCTTTTGCATGTGTATGCGTGTGTGTGTATGGTCCAGGTACAACAAATGTCCCCACAATGTGATACATGGAAATTAAAATTTACAAAAAACTGTGACTGCAATCAAACAACTAAAAATGCCAAAAGTCTTGTATTTTGCTTGGTTACTTATGTTTAAGGTTATGGCTGGGTAGGGGTTAAGGTGGTCATTATTGGGATTAGGGTTTTGTCCATAGAAATGAGTAGATGGTCCCCACAAAGATATAAGTACAGATTTGTGTATGTGTGCTTCCAAGAACTCGAGCTGGTAAAGTCCATCAAAGCAGAGCTTCACAGACTGCATCTTATATTCGGCGGGGGAACAGACCCTGTTAAAGATTTCACAAAAATGTGTAGAGCACCAGTTTTCAAATATCATTAGAGCCCTGTGATTCACTGTTCAATTTCACGGTTGTTACAAAGCTGGTATTTTAGAACTGTTGATTTATTTAGGTTCATTGTATGGTTCCTAAGAACTGTTAACTCTCCACCAAACAAATTATTTTCAATCAGCAGCCATCACTGCAGTAGACATACAAGGCACTGCCAAGGCATGAAAATCATTACGGTTGGCTACTTTAATGCCGTTTAGTTGTGGTTTAACCCTGGATTGACTTCCACTCACGGGTGTAGCCTGACTCAACCCCTGTACCTCCTTGGATAGATTCCAAGCCTACTCACACCCTGTACTAGATAAGTAGTAATGATTGGAAACAAAGGGTGGATGGATGGATGGATGGATGGATGAAAAGGATCATGTTGCAAAGGGTTCCTCACACCTCTTCACAATCTGCTGGTAAATGTTCCTCATGATTTCCTAGCTGACAAGAGTCAACTTTTACATATTTAGTAGACACATTTGTGCAAAGTGATGTGAAAGTGAGGTAAATTGCATATCACACATATACATGCTGTCATGCAGTCAACTAGGCATAAGTGCAGCTAAGGCTGAGCTTCTAATGAACGCCCAGGTGCAAGTATGAGAAGTTTTGGAGCAGGAGCTACACAACAGCTTCTAACAAACCAAGACCCTAATAAGACTATCAAGGACCAGAACTGCAGCATAACAATATTCAGGAAACATAGAGAGACATCAGGCTAGTGGAGGAATTCCTGCAAGAGATGGATCTCGAGGTGCTTCTTGAAAGTGGAGCGGGAGTATGATGACTGGATGTGTTAAACCGGCTTGTTACTATGGGTTCATGTGGAATGACTGCTTACCAGGACCAAGCAGCTGAACACAGAGTGTTTAACTGGAACCGTTCTAGAAACAGGCAAGTGTGTGCGAGTCTAACACGAGTTGCAAAGCAAGGGTCTCGTGTACAGGATGACAAAAGGCAGAGGCTGAACCCTGATGTCTGAGTGAGACCCAGACCATCACCGCCTGGGTGCAAATCCAGTCTCTGCAGTGAGGCCCACCTGTCCCTCACTCGAACCCACTCTGCACAGGCCAACAGGGGCATAAAATGCAACCTAGGCCCCCGAATTCATACAATCCGGCAAAGGGATCAGCCGTATCAAGCCGGAGGCAGACACAGGGGCCCCAAGCCGATCCCAGGAAAGCGATAACGTCCTGCTTCTGACGGGGCAGGAGGCTCGGCAAGTGCTGGGGGTCGTCATCGGAAACAGGATCCCGGCGACAGCTGGCGACGGCGTTAATTTTAAAGATGTCTCTGTGGCCGGATGGTCCCACGCCAGGGCGAAACCACGGAGCCTGACCGGCACTGCAGACAGGCGCCATGTCACTAGTGACGAGACCATCGAGCTGCAGACTGTGATAATGACTCTCAGACCATGTTTGATCAAACCCCCCCCCCCCCCATTTAGCATTCTAATATCTAAAGTAGCAGAGGACTTCTGCTCAAAAAGCTGCGCCCCCTTCACCCCCCACCCGCTGAAGCTCACGTTCAAAATGAGATGTGTCACACTCCTGGGTCGTTTCCTCCCCCGCTTCCCGCCTACATACCCAGGCAGAGAATCTGAGACTTTGTTCGCTCCTTTTCTTAGACCTGAAATGATCCTCAAGCACATTGTCCGGCTTCTTTGACCCGTGAAAGGGAGGCGACAATGAGCATTCAGGCTTTGGAGGAAATGAACAGTCATATTACTCTCGAAGGCCTGGCGAACAGGACCTCCCTTTGCAAAATGAAACAGGAGCAGTCAGGGGGAAAAAATAACCCTCAGTCAAAACAAGAATGCCCCACCCAAGAGAAAATGTAAACTCACTCAGATTTACATTTAATAACCACTAAACAGCTTAACAGGTCGGGTATCCAGCAACGCCCATTGCGCTACACTAATTCGCACTAAGCTAATTCATGCTAAGCTAAAACACGCTAAGCTAGTACGTGCTAACTAATGCACGCTAAGATAATTTACTTCAATTGTTCAATGTTCCAGGTCTTCAAACCAAATGACATACGCAACTCAGGGATCACTCTCGGTTGAGCAGGGTCTCCTACATGCCCATTGTTATAACTGTCTTCTATGCAACTCTATGCTTAGGGCAGATCATTAAGCACACACTAACTCGACTGACATATTGTACACATTGTACTCAGACAGTAGTACTGTAGTAGGATGGCTGTCTCTTTTTGTGTTGTTCTTATTTCTTCTTTATTACTTATGTTGCTAAACAGAGAGCTGCTAAACTGTTTTTCACTATTTCTGTAATAGTGACACTATCTATCTATTTTAAACGTGCATATTCATATTTGCTAGCATTTTTTAACAGGACTGTAGTTAGGTTAGATTCTCCATTCTCATCAAATAGACCTGCCTCAAAATGACCTCAAAATGTGCATCTTTAATTGACTCCTCGCTGCAAATTTCCAGTCAAACATCCTCCTGTCATTTTTTATTCCCCGGAGGAAAGAATCAAATGTTTACTTCTGCAGGAACATATAAAAACACTGGAACGGTTTTATTAGAAATAGCTTCAGTGATGTCTTCTGTTGTTTTGTAAAAATACACGTCTGGTACTACACACAAACTGGCAGGTTCTCACGTATATTGAATGACACTCGGATTGAAGGAGCACAGCATCACAATGCAGAAGGCATTTCACAGTTTATGGCGTATAAATAAATATGCCAACTAGCAGGACTCGCAATGGCAGAAAAGCACACAAAGATCACCTTACTGTTGAACCCTGCCAGATTAGCCACATCCACACAGGTCTGATCCCTCCCGGTCAGGGGGACCCGGCGAGTCTCTTCTGTTGACCATGCAACACATCTGTGCTACACCGATGCTGGATCCCTCACAATTAAGAACATATGCCACCCAAGTTCAGACCCCATTAATGGTTTATCCGTTTTATTCTGCTCATGTTGGGTATGTGTCACTGTCGTACTGTATGTATGACAGTGTGGCGGGGGGGTTGCTAGTAACAGTGAACACTGCATAACATAGAGTAAAAGACAGACAGACCTTTAAGTGCTCTCAAATAGTTACAAGCTACCAATTTTAATTCAGAAAGTCTCAGAACATAAAATGCAGAAGCTAGTGGCATATCATCTCATGGGTGGGGTGGTCACGTGATCAGTGAATGGCCTGCTGGGAGGACACCTGGGGTGGGGCCGTCCCAGCGGAGGACGGGGACACGGCTGTGAGATGGACGGCCACAGCTGGAGGACTTACCGCTGGAGCAGTTGGCCCCCCCCCAGCCTGGCTCACACTGACAGGTGTTGGGGGCCACGCAGCGACCGTGGACGCATTTCTCGGCGCAGTAAGCTGGTGGGCCGGGGGGTCACAGTGGAGGAAAGAAAACAAGGGAAAGTGAGGTCAGATTTCATTTAGTCTTACAAACGCTACTCTGTCGGGGGGGGGGGGGATTTCTCAGGCAAAATGAACCTCACATTCAGAGTAAGGGGGGGAGTAAGGGGGGCACAGCAAAGGGAACACCCTACTTCTCTGAATGAGGATGATATCTAAAGCTCTTTTTGAAGTGTGACACAGTACACACTTGATTTTATTTATAAGACTCCAATACACTGATCAGTCCACACAAACTTGGGGATGTTAAACACCCCCCTCCCTTCAAATGGGGTTAAGTGTGAATCAACCAAATGCCTGTTGTTTAAGAACAAAACATTAAAATGCAATGGGGGGAATTTCCACATGGTCATATTATTTTATGATCTAGGTGGTAATTATTAACTAAGACATATTTGCTCGGCAACCAACCAAGCCGCCTCGTTCTTGTTCTCTATAGGCGCCCAATATCTTGACCAAAGAGTTATGAATTAATGGGATGCTATACCATCCGCATCTATAATTCTGCTTAAAACATAGTTTTGCCAAAGTTTTAAGGATCTAAACCAACAACCTTATGGTGCACTTTAAAGTCCAGGAGCAAACAGATTAAAATTTGGATTTTTAAGGACATCATCTCGTGAGCATTCATATTCCCCCCCACCCCGCCACTACCCTTACCCCCACCCTCAGCATAAAAAAGGGAAAGATTTAAAAATCAAAATACACCATTCACCAAACATCTGAAATTTTCAGGGGGAAACAGCTTATCAAATTTCATGGTTAGGTAGCTGATATTTAAGATAAGGCAAAAATATCAGACAGCGCTTCTGTTGAGCTTGGAGGAAATTGGAAATACACAGAAGACTCATGTGATGGGGGCTATAAACAGGGCCTTCAAAGGAGCTAGAGAAAGAATTGTTGTATCCAAGTGGTCACATTTTCACAACCATTCATATAAAAGTCGATTAATCAGAAATAAGGAGTGCTCTCAATCCTTCAATGAACACAGTTTCATTTAACCACCAACAAATTATGTAACACTTGATACTAAGGGGTAGTAAAGTACTAAAAACAAGCTCAGGCCAGTGAATTTATCGTGACAACCAATAACTTGGTGGTAATAGTAAAAACAGATGACCTGACGCAAGCTGTTTTTTAGTTGAATTGAAGGATTGTTTTGGTTGGGAGTGATCCGCAAACAAATGTGAGAACTGCATGTGTTCTGTGTCAAACAATAAGCCCCACTGAGGAACCGGACTCTGGGTCGGGATCTTCTGCTATCAGTCTGCAGCACACCTGTTCCTCAGCACTGGAACCTAGTGTGAGCTCCACACCCATTGGGACCCCCGGCACCTGCTCTCTGCAGTCACACATCAGGCCCACATCATCTCTAATGGGTGAACGGGGCTCTGTCCTCATTGACACAATGCATTCTGGGAAGACCACTCCCAACCACACCGCAACAAGGATACTCACGGACACACATCTCCAGGTTCTCATAGAAGCCAGGGCAGCACTGGGACTTCCGGCGGTACATGGTCTTCTCTCCCCGGCGATATGCCGTCCTGTAGCTCACCCTAGACAGTCACATCAACAGACACAGTGAAACAAGAAGCTAGTTTCAGCTATGCAGAGCTCAGAATCTAGTTCTGAAATTCAATGGATGAGGTGGTCCACTGATGTGTGCTTCAGCAGGTTAGGCCACAGTGCCTGTGGTCAGAAAGAGGGTTGTTGGTTCAAATCTCGTGCTTAGAAGCTCTGGAGCAAAGTCCTTAACCCCATGAAAAATGCCATGGATGGCATGAACGCCCAAGTTTTGCTCTAGCCTCTAGATGTGCGGGTCTTGTGTGTGTTTCTAGGGTGACCGTGGTCTTACCTGTGCCGCGTGCACTTGAACCAGTTGAGGATGTCCGTGCAACTGGTGTAATAAATTTGGTCAAAGGGGTGGGCATAGGACTCCTGCACCATCACGGAGTAGCTGGAATAGGAAAGGCGGGGGGGGATCAGGGTGGGCTGGGCCGTACGCCGTTCGCACATGATTCCCGTAACTCAGCCACAAGGGCCTAATGATGGGACCCTTAAGTGGCTCGACATGCCGGCCGCTAGGGCACCGTCGAGGGGATTAAAGATCAAGCACTTTTTTTTTAAACCCTTCATCACAATTGGTGTTTATGAGTATTCATCTTGGCCTGGTTCACAGTTTACATACCGTCTAAAGGTCGCAAGAAGTTTATATCAGTAATTATTTTGCAGTGACTTTTCAGCAGACAGAATTAAAAATAGATTAAGAAAGTTCTTCTAAAAAGACAGCTGGAATTGCTTTAAAAAATATTCAGAAGTGCTACATCTCTGATTGCTATGGCAATTTAATGAAGTCATTGAATAGTCTCAGGTCTAACTGGGAAAACACAAATGTTTGGTTTTCCGATAGAGGTGCAGCTTCTCGGTTGTCAAGAAAAACAGTAGGAAGGGAAAGTGGAGGTTGGGGGGGCTTGAGATGGAGGGGGGGGGTGGGGATATCAGACTAATGATGTAAACACACCAACTGTACCAGTTGTTGTGCATGAACCCGAGTGAAATGTCAGGTTGTGAGGGGGCGGGGTCTCCACGACGGGCAGGTACAGGGCCGCCACACAGAGCCTTCGCCCCCCCACCGCGGCGAAACTCCCACCCCCTCCACGGCCCGTTAAGAGCCGCAGCTGTTTTCACACATTATCTGCTGAAAGTGAATCTAGCTGGGAAAGCAGGATCCCCGCTTTGTTCTTCTGACAGCACTTTAATGGATTTTCTAGCTGTGCCTTTATTTAGTACAGGAAATATTTTGCAGATTAAAACTGTATGTTTTCCGAGTGGCAGCTTCAGGGATTTCATAATACTCACAATGAGCTGCAGAAAACTACTGTGTTTATGTCCATATTTCACTACCACAATCTACAGCTAACAGCTCAGCTGAAGAAACTTTACTTCTAGTGTAAATACAGGGATCTGAACTCGGGCGGCATATGTTCTGCTTCTTGTGTAGTGTCTTAACACAATCTGACCAATGTGTAAACACCATTAAAAAGAAATGTGCATTAAAATACATAATTGTAGCATGCAATAGCAATAGGACTAAGATGACAGTTGCAGACTGAGTTGGCCAGTGTTAGTGGGATTACAAATCCCTACGACAGCCTTGTATTTACATGCATAGTAATGCTGTGTTCTACACTAGTGGCCAAAATTGTGGAAACACTTCCAGTTTTTAGAGATTGCAGAACTTTGATTGTTTATAAACATTACCGGCAATATTCCTGCAGGAATATTTAAGGCGTACTGCCAAAAATGCTAGGAATTTTCACAGTTTTGGCCACTAACGCATGTATGGCTTGTGACCTGAGTGAAACGGAATAGGAAAAAAACAGCAGATGATCCCTTCTGAAGAATTCCCAGGTCCACACCTTTCCCAGTGGCTGCAGACGTTGGGATCGTCTTGGTTGAGGGAAGAGGTGACCCTCATCAGGCAGCCCATCAGGACGAGCCCAAAGTGACAGCGGGCTGCGATCATTGTTCTCCACAGAATGACAGCGCCTGCAACACAGAGCCATTGGGGACCTGAGGGACAGCTAATGTGCTCATTACAGGGAGAACCCACAACACATTTACACATGCTGTGCCATCCACATGGCACCACCACAGCAATGCTGACGGGTATGTCACTCCCTGACACTGGACAGGCAAGTACAGCACATATTAAGCTCAGAAATTTCTAACAAAACTGCTTCCTTTTATCCTTATTTTGAGAAAAACCCCTGGGATGGTTCAACCGCTAAATCACTCTGGGTACATGTGCAATACCCCCTATTTTAATCAATATCTATTTAATTATCTTTCTACGTGTGGTATTTTATTTGTAAGTTTTGTACATGTTTCACCATAGTACTGTAGTTATGGTTATATTCACCCGCTTATTACTGTCTCCAATTTTCCGAATGTATTCTTAGTTAGATATTGTCATATGTAGAGCTGTGTACTGTCCATTCTTATCCTTTTGTGTTATGTACTGTGCAGTCTGTAATTACAAGCAATTTCCTCTGGGATAAAAAAGTATTCTGATTCTGATTCTGAAAGTGTCAGTGGCCAAAAAGGTTATTGATTCAGGTCCCTGGCAGGAAAGGTACTCCCTACACGAACCAAAGTATAGAAACGGCGAAGCGGAGAGCTACGAAGGTCACAGGTGACAATGTGCCTGTCACCAGCCCTGACAGCGCCCTTGTCTGGTGGTGTCGAAAGATGCCATCACAGAGATAACGAGACTCAACATGCTTCATAATTGCAGCAAAAAGGCATCCAGAGTAGGAGAGAGGGGAACAGCAAGCTTAATGACACAGCCGGAGTCACCAGTCACTGTTTTAAAACAGATGGTCATAAAGGTCACTGCGTTACAATCAGTGCACAAAAGGAAATGTGATGAGATAATTGCATATTTTATGTTAATGTAGAAGATGAAATTAACACTAACAACTCATAAATGACTTCTGTCACCTAGTGTGTGTTTATCATTCTGAAAATCAGACTCTAAGCAAAGATGTTAGCTGAGTACATATTCCATTCATAAGAAGTTTTAAAAACAACACATTTGTTTTAAAAACAACACACCAGGCAAACAGGTGATAAACAGGCACACAAGTGCCCATTTGTGTCAGTCCCTGGACATCAGCCTGAAACAGGTGAGGTGCGTAGGCACACACGACCAAACAGATTAACCATAAATCTCAACTTGCCTGACAGCGAGTAACCCACAGAAGCATAGAGCAACTGACAGCATAACAGGGCCCCTTAGACACCCATGACAACACCGAAGTCTGTTAAAACAATTGTTTGTTTGATGGGCAGTTTTTCCTGCTTGCTCTCATTCTGTCCTAAATCACCAGGATGTCACGCCACACCGAGAGTGTCACAAATCATCTTACAGCCTTGTTTACTTTTTAAAGAAACCAAATTACACTCAGCTGGTCGTCGATTTTATTTCTGTTCGTATTTGCTGACAAATGTAATTCAATAAACTGCGCATACAGCTTCTGTTAACGGCCAACAGAGGTCACAGGGATCTGTTTTACATTAACAAAAAAGACATTTGACGTTCGTCAAACAGCTCAGTTTAGAAAGCCAGCTTGTTAGCCACTTCTGTGTAAACACTTCCATCCATCTCGCAACCAGTTCTCCAGTATGGTGAGGTGTGTGTGTGTGTGTGTGTGTGTGTG
>JAODUD010000117.1:3199310-3217668 GCA_026784285.1 Stomatorhinus walkeri
GACCTCTGTCATCATTTTAAGTGGGAGAACTTGCACAATCGGTGGCTGACTAAATACTTTTTTGCCCCACTGTATGTTCTGCCATCCTCTCTTTCCCTCTTCCCCATTTCAGGTACCATTTCCTGTAACTGACATATTGATGCAATAATGGATTGCCACATTCTCTGACCAAGCACCTTGAATACATTCTATAACCATGGAAAGGCAAACAAAACTTTCTCCTGATGTAGTGTAGCTTTTAATACACTACTGTGCCACACATTTAAAATTGACATCCACAGTACCTTCATTTTCTATGACATTCTGGATAGACCCATGTCAACATATAGATGCTGGGCAGTCAGAACTGCTGTTTACATAGTTACATACTGTAAATAATCAGAGGTGGACATTTCAGGTCCAGAAAGTAAAAATCCAGACCAAGATTTTTTCGACCGTCCAGCTGAGTATAAAGAGTGACAGTGAGCCAAGATATTACTGAGACCTAAGCTCTATAATTAAACATTGTAACTATGAAATCAGTGCATAGCCAAGTCATTGTAGATGTCGGTCAGGATTTTTAATTCCTGGACCTGAAATGTTGGCCAGGGGAAGGGAATTTTTTACATGATTTATGCTCTCAGAACTGGTACTGACATCAATCTTTGTTACATCTACGTTGGCACATTTTCTGGCATAACATTGCTTACTCTAAATAATTTCATAAAGACATGACTTCAGTGGTTTCACAAAAACTACACTTGGCTTTGTTGGGACACATGACCCAGTACAAACATACCACAAACGGTTTCATTTTTCTCACTGTGTAGTGAGGCACAGAGTTTTAACTAGGCCAAAAATTTCTGCTGTAACCCAACCAAAATCCAGGCAGTCTAAACATTTTAAACCAAATCAAATTGATTAAAATTCATATAGTTGTATTACTCTTTTATCTAGATAAATACTAGACCTACAATAATAATTCAGCTCATCCATCATCCAGACACTTACCCAATACAGGGTCACGGGGGGTCTGGAGTTGATGCCAAGGTGCGTGGGACATGAGGCAGGAGAGCACCCCAGGCAGAACGCCAGCCCGGCGCAGAACACGCAGTTTAAGACTGAGCAATTTAGAGGTGCCACTTTACCTAACTGCATGCCTTGCGATCGCAGGAAGAAAGTAATGCGACACGGGGACAATGTGCAGATTCGACACACACAGGGCAGCGCTGGAACCCTCAGCCTTGGAGGTATGTGGCAACAAGTGGGTGCACCGCCCTGCTGACCTCAGATCATAATAAATGCAGATTCCTGACATTATCAACATTCAATTTCCAAAAAGCTGATTTTTTCCAGTGCTTGGATCAAGTCAAAATTTGTCCATTTCTCATAATGTTGAAGAATTCTCCTGAATATATCAGGTCACACCCTAAGAAGAAAAGTAACATTACTACCTGTGGCCAGTACGTAGCACAAAGAAGGTCAATGAGTTTATTCTGTGACTGTGAGGGACTTTACTAATGTTGATGTAGAATTTTTACAGCGCCATCACATGTCAATCTCTCAAACACTGATAAGTTAACATTGCCAATGATGTCTCATGGCTATTCTGTTTATTTCCAAATTCCATTTCGATGAGCCCAGTTAGATGTTAGGTGATAGCACCTCCTGAAGTATTTGTTTGTTTGTTTGTTTGTTTTTTTCCAAAAAACACAGCAAAATGACTGTGGTCTAAATTTCTCTATAAGCAACTAATCAGAAATAACTTTCAGACTGCTTACTGGAGATCAGATGAACTGACAACCCACGCAGTCTATTTTTCA
The DNA here is from genome assembly GCA_026784285.1 of Stomatorhinus walkeri. NCBI lineage: Eukaryota > Metazoa > Chordata > Actinopteri > Osteoglossiformes > Mormyridae > Stomatorhinus > Stomatorhinus walkeri. The sequence continues at coordinate 3,201,113 of JAODUD010000117.1, forward strand.
AGATAACCTGAAATGATTTTCTCTTCTGTTTCTCTTAACATACAGTTAAAAAAAAAAAACAAGACAAACATCGTGAGAATTAAGTCTTTATTGGTAGGGCTGTATGTGCTGTGAAATCACTGCAGAGGTATCTCTTCAGAGCTTTAAGGAATGACACCTACCTTGATCAAGTCATTTCCCAGGAGCCATATTCCATCTTGCCCGTTATGATCAGCTAACAGATACTGCCTTCTCATTCTACGGCATGAAAGGAAGTCTCATGCTAGATATGGTTCATGCGTGGTTGTTCCATAGTGGAACAACCCACCCTATCACAGCCGATCTTCAAGACCGTTCTTCAAGAAAGATGGGACCCATCTGCTCCAGGAACACTTCAGCTAACCTCATGCTAACATTAACACCCACCAACTCACAGTTTTCATTGACTGTTCCGTCAATAAGATTTCACTTGGCACCACTGCGGGTTCGGTTCGATTTTACACTTGGATTTAGATCCTACCAGATTCTTTTGGTGTTACCTCTTTATATGGCTTTTCTGATGACAGGGATATGCAGTGTTTTGTATAGCTATTGTTCATGTAATGCAGCTGTCATTGGGCACTCACTGGAAAATCTGCCTATCTACACTTATATCTGCTTGGCTCCTTGACAGCTCCTTGTCATTGCTTCAGAAAAGAAGCATCTTCTAAATAAATAAATGTAAAGTGAAGTATCACATCATTTTATACTAATCTGGCACCTTAGCTATGGTAGGGTCTGGCAGGCAGGAACCCAGTGAGCCAAGATATTACTGAGGTCTAAGCTCTAGAATTAAACATTGTAACTATGAAATCAATACACAGCCAAATCATTGTAGAAACTGGACGTTTTTTCAACAGAAATTCTGGTTGTATTGATTCCTGGTCTATCATTGCGGTTTGTGCTTCCTGCCAAAATTCTTCTGTCCCTGCTGGAATCATAAACGTTATTAATTCTGCACGTCACCAGCTCAGCCTCTGGGCTGTGTTCCTGCATGAGGACCAAAAGGAGCGGTGATGGCTTGACAGATGTTGGAAGATCTTTCGCTGAGCAGTGAGACTATGAACCAGTGACCTGTGACTGATGTGAGCGCCATGCAAGTGGTTTCTCCGCAATATTCTTGGTATTACTCATACATCCTAGGGAAACAGTTCAGACATTTTCCCTTCGATGGCTTCTCTGTCTAGTGCTTTCTCAACACGTACAGGACAAACTTGGAGATGCAAAGCATAGTCACTAAAGAAAATTGTTTTGGCCAATTTCACATGCAAATTTGCATCATGACTATGTTTATAAGTAAATATGGTTTTTCAGTGTCATGGACAACAAATCAGAAACCCAAAATGTAATAAAAACCTGGGTTTTGACATTGTGGGGACCAATTTTATAAAATATATTGTGACTGTGGCCAAAACTAATGCTAGGTGTCTTGTATTTTGTTTGGTTACTTATGGTTAAGGTTAGGGCTGGGTAGGGGTCAAGGAAGTCATTGCTGAGATTAAGGTTTGTCCCAGACAAATGAATGGAGAATCCCCACAAAGTTATGAGTACAAACGTGTGTGTGTGTGTGCACGTGTGTGTGTGTGTGTGCGAGCGGGTATATCTACAGCCAGGAACAAGGTTAAGTGGTGGAAAATTAGCATGATACCAAGAGCCCAAGAGTGACATAATTGGATTTGTCTGGGCTGGACGCCCAATATGATATGCCTTAATGGGCTCCAGAATTTCTAGTGGCGCCCTGGTCTACAGCACCCTCCCTCAAAGGATCTGCCACAAAGCCATCACCGTCCCAGTGCTGTGACCTCGGGAAACACGAGTCGGGGCGGAAGAAGAGGGAGGCAGGCTGCTGTTGCTGGCGGCCACGCGGGCGGTCAATGGGGGCACCGGTACCCCAGGTTCCGATTTCACTGGGCTAACTGTAGCACAGCTGCATGGCAAAGTCACCGACAACTGCTGTGCTGCTCAGACAAGGGGGCTGCTGTGGCTGTGGAACAGCCCCTACACACATGGGGGAAGTCCTGTGAGGGATTATGGGTGACCGCAGAGCTTTGATAGACCACACTCGGCCATCGACTCCATTTGCAGACCGGACCCCTGTTCTGGCCCCGACTGAAGTCCCTCCAAATGTGCCAGGGGGGCCAGCCCTAGAGTGTGCTGTTTCCTTACACACGTGTGCCCCCCTCCACCCCCCCCCCACCCCGTTACCCCGCTCAGACAGACAACTGTTGGTGCTGTTCTCAACAATAACGGATTTTCATTATCCACACAGGAATCACCAGAACCTCTCTAATGTGTCGTTCGTTTTGGCACCTTGCTGTAAATGTCTTGGTTGTGAAATCTTCATTTATATCCCAGTATATTTTGCTGTAATTGCAGAAGAAATTCCATCTGATATCACATTTTATTTATATTGAAAAAAAAAACATATATTCCTTTTAGATATCCTTTTAGATTGGTGAATTCCACATTCTGGGTTATGCACACTTTGCATCTGTAATGAGAAGTGGGGAAGTTCACAGAGAGAGCCTGAATGCCGTCTGCTATCTTCACTGCAGTTCTGTAAATTGTATTGGCTCACTGGGGCCCAGCAGGAGCAGGTCATTCAGACCTCCAGATTCCGCCTCCGGAGCACGGCTCCTTTCATCGCCGCGCAAAAATATGCCGTGGCCGGTTCGGGTCGCTTTGGGAAACGGGCTTAACCAATGCTACGGCTCCGTTCAGACAGGTTCGGTCATTATTCGGGGGTGAAACCCTACCGACAAATACTTAACCATGGGAGAACCCGCTGCCTTAAAGAGACACCCAGACGCACAGCTGGCGTCACAACAGCCCGGGTTCGTCTGCTTTCTAGATCAAGTCCTCCGCAAAAGGTTAATGCTAGGGCTGTGATTGGAGTTGCAGGTCGGCCGCCTCGTTTGCCAGTTTCCTGCTCGGACCAATCAAAACAATCCTCCGCTTCCTCTGCTCATTTGCATGCATACCCTGCAGAGAATGTCGAGGGGTAGACTCTGTAAATGTTATTAACGAAATGGCAGGGCTTGTGCTTTGAGCCGGTTTATTCAAACAGAATGGGGGCGGCTCAATGGAGGATGGCTGGCCGGTGAGAGAGGGGGAGCCGCAATCCTATCAGCACCCCGAGAAGGTCTCCTCGCATGGCTCTCTCAGCCGGAGCCGGGGCCCGGGGCCCGGTGCCCAGCGGAAGTGGCCGTCCCCCAAAGTGGAGTCACGGGGTTCTGCCCCACTGCCCAAAACCAGTCAGCCTAAGTGCCTGCTTCCCCGGGGAGTTTTGCTTCTGTTTACTTACCAGAACAGCGACCCGAAATAAAAAAGTCTGCGCTAATTTGCTCTTCACACAAAACCTCTACAGCATACAGGAAGAAAAGGCACAGCAGATATATGCCAATTTGGAGAACATAATCTGATGAAATTAATCTTCCAGTTTCCCCATTTTTCAATTCAACTGATTGAATTTATGTGTGTATAGTACCTTTTGCAACATGTTTGGTCCAAAGCACTTAACACAGAGTCCAAAAGCACTGGCACTTCCTGATGCACTACATTTTAGGGTTACAGCATTCCAAATGGACAGTGAATACACAAAAATTGGTACCCTAGCTTGTCACTGCGGCTGTACCTTCAAGTATCTGCCAACTGTACCCTAGCTGAAGATAAAGGAATATGAGGAAGATTTATATACCACTGAAAGCTGTTTGTACCTTTTGGATGTTCCTCAGAGTCCGTTTCTGTACCTTAAAAGGTACAACTAAAAGGGTACAACCTCAGTGACAAGCAAAGGTATAAAATTGTACCCTTTATTTCTGAGAGTGTGAGAGCCAGAAGGTAATGGAGTAGAGGTAACAAAATGCCAGGGTTTTATGGAAAACCTCTGGGGACCCAAAAGCAAAAGGCTGCCCAACCCTTCTTAGGTATGTGGACAATAAACAGGCTAGTAGGTTCATATGGTGCCATCATCTGTCTTCACCTTGTCTGTGTATCATCACCATCTATAGGTCAACTCTCTCCATGGCATAAACTTAGTCAACGTCTAAGTTTAACGAAAGGCTCACAGGTTAACAGCAAAAGCAGAAACGAGCAGAAACGCAGCGGCGCCCACAGCGGCGCACGTGGCTTTATTAACAGCAAGTTAAGCCAAAGTAGTCGGTCTTCAGACTGTATATAAATACAGAGAGCAAGGGGGCATCGCTTATGCTTGCTGGCAGACTGTTCCACAGACCAGGAGCCCTGTTGCCAAGGGCTCAGTCACCAGCTCTCATTATTTACGAGAGGAAGTGCAGGAAGGTCCGTATTTTCTGTTCTCAGTGAAAAATTGATCAGTTCTGTTAGGTAAGCGGGGGCCTGACCCTTTAGTGCAGGGTCAGGAGGCAGAAGAATTATATAGTCCGTCGTATATTTAACTGGATGCCAGTGAGAGACATCGGAATAGGTGCACTGTGGTCATATTTACTCCTATTAGCTATGATTTTTGAATGCAATATTGGGAACACAAACAGTGTGTGATCAATGCGCACTGAGAGCTTAAGGTTAGAAAAAAATGATGTATAGCAATGTTTCTAAGCTGTAGGAAGCATGTTTTGCGTAGACAGGGAGCTAATATGAGAATTAAATGCAAATCTGTATTAAAAATTGCACCAAGGTTACAGACTGCATGCCGTCAGAGTTCCGTGCTGATGACAAGGCGATACAGTGCATCACAATGAACTGAAGGTGGCAACAGTGGGGCTGGAAGGAGATTTCTGTGTGCAGCTGGCCAGTAAGACTGGTGGTCTCTCTGCAAAACCTCCACGTGAATCCCTGTTGTAAACACTTACCACCCTGCTTCCACATCTCACACACGTCCTTATGTTGACTCTCATCACTAGGACGGAGTCATAATGGGGTCTCCGGTGCCCCCACTTATCCCAGGCTCACGCTCACCCTGCGTCACAGGACGCCTCCTGGCAGGAACAATCTGGGATGAAAGGTACCCTTTATCCTGGCGCTTCTTCGGATGTAAAGCACTGTGGCGTTTGTCATGTTCAACAGAGAAGTTTCACTATACTGACCTCCCACAGATACAGGGCTGCTAATTCACGCTTTCAGACTCGCGTTCACATAAGGAATCTGAGGGGAAATGTATATTATTCAATTATACAACTAAAATTATCTGCATCAAAAGCGTTGGGGTAGTTTGCAAAGCTTACAGACTATTTACAATTTAATAAAACTGTAACACACATTTAAATGAGTATGCAAACTTGTCTCAAATTGAAAATCTCATGCCAGTCAGCTGGCCAGAGTCGGTGGCACTGCAGATACCAGCATGCCTGTCATATACTTACTGCTTCCAGTCTAGAGAAAAATACGACTTCATTCAAAAAAAAAAAAAGAGTAACAGGGTACATAAATATACTGGGCATATTGTGTGATATGGGACTCCTTCTCTCTGACAGAGTATTTATTACAACCCGGTTTTGCATAGTTACTATTCAAAAAAAGAACAAAGAAATGTATCCACCCACTACAAAGAGTCTGCAAAAAACCCAGGGAGCTATGAGACTCCCTCGACCATTTAAAGACCGATTAGCATTTAAAGAGTTGAATCAGGCCTGTTTTATAAAGCACTGCTGTAACAGAAAAGCATAAGCACATTTAATTTCTATGAGGGTCTTTGGGGATGAGATGTGTGACCGCAACGGGAATGAGACCGAATTTCTGGGTGAGAAAGGAAGACCGTTCTTATTTTGCGGTGTGACACTGATGTCAGACCATTTGGAAAAACTCTTACTAAAACCAGGATGACTCCCAATTCTCTGCATGCTACCCATATGTGATACTGTCAATCATCAGGGAAAGGTGGTCTTCATCCAAAGGAACACGACATGTGAAACGACAGGCTACCAGATTAAAAAACATCCAGGCCAAGCCCTGGCAATTTAGTGGGCACTTTCCATGAGTCTGAGCCGACACCTGCCACACTATGCTGGCACGTGTCTGGCCCGTATAATCTAGCGTGACTCAGGGGTGTTTCCCCGGTTGCATGTTAGCCTGCGGTGCGGCCTTCTCAGGCCGAGCGCCCTTATAGAACAATATGGAACAGGGTGGAGCACCGTACAATTGACTGCAACAGGAATCCCTTCAGCCACTGACCAGGTTTAGCTAACACACATGACGGAAAAAAAACAGCCTCCCAGTTCGAGGCTCAATCAAGACACATGATATTTTGACATTTAATTAGGTAACTTTATATCTGGGCTGCAAATGTTGATGTTATGAAATGACTCATGGGATTATTGCTACTGAACATTAGAGTCACACTTTGTTGTTGTTTTTTTTTCGCTCACTGTTGGATGTGGTCACAGAGGCAGATCGTCCTACAGGGAAGTTTTTTCCCCCAGCAATCTTTGGCAGAGGTATAAAGAGAGAGACAGCCTAGTGTTTGGCTTGATTGGTGATTCAGGTCTAATATTTTATAACTTCCTTTTGATGTGGGGAACAAAGTAAGGATTCCCTCGTCTAGCGTTACATTCTCATGGAGAAGCCCTCAAGGCGAATCAGCACCGAGGCAGTGGGTGTGTGCAGCAGTGTGTTCACACCATGCCGGCTTCAGAAACCCCCGTAACAATAGGTCCAGAAACTGCATTTTGTTAGGTGCATGTTTTTTATGTATCAGTAATATTTGTATCTTAGCAACATTCTGTAGATGAAGCAGAAAAAGGTATTGATTCAAATTAAATATATGAATAAATCAAAAGCTTCAATAACGTCCTGAATTTCAGCAATTCATTTTTGTCCTATAGAGGACATTCTGATTTTGCTCATATCTCTCATACTATACATGCCAGGCCATTAAATCCTGTTCCTTAAAGATAAGAATTAAGGATTTATGATGACATCACTTGTGTGGGGCTGCATGTTACCATTCCAACACTCAATTTAAATGGCATCTCCATAGGATAAAACTAGAAAAAAAGACTAAAGGTTTTTAAATAAAGTATCAGACACAGGTGCTATAATATATCGTATCGGCCCAGTGTTTTTTTTTTTTGCAAAAAAATCATCTAAAAAAAATGGGGTTCTCTTATATTCGAGGACTAGAATTTAAATGTTAATGTACATATACAACAGTAAATGCTGTAGATTATCTGTCTCTTGTCCATATCCTTCAAACGTAATTGACAGAATCTATGTCATTTTAGCAATACGATGGCATATTACAGCGAGCCAGTCCGCTTTACCTGAAATCCCAGGCAAACAGGCTGCTGACTTGCAGCAGTAATTTACTGAACGCCGTCTGAACGCCATTTGCTTGTTGGGAGGGTGTGGCTGGCATCATCTCCTTAACAGGGTCACAAGGTTATGCCAGCAACTACCAGAAGAAAATCTGAGGAAATCCACTCTTCCATTAGTCATACCATCTCCACTACATCTGAAATCCCAAACTAGCTCTTTGGACAACATCTGCAGATGCCTAGCCAGCGGGGGAAGCCGTTGGGGGGGGGGGGTGGCCGCACAAACATGCTTGGCCCCATGGTACCAGACATGACTGACCAGGCCAACTCAGACCTTCTAGGGTCCCAACACCTTCCCAAAACCCTCTCACAGAACGCCTCGCCTTCATTCTCTGCCCAGCCAAGGAACAGACACAGGTGGCGCTGTCAATCAGTGCGTGGCTCTGGATCAGCCTCTAGGGGAGCCAGAGAGCACATTATCTTTAGTGAGTCTCTCTGGTTCCTATACCTTCACTTACAGCTGCACCCAAGAAAAGACGCAAGACAGTCCCTCTGGACAGTGCGCACACTGAGGAGAGATCTCTGTGCCTTTATTAGATACATTGCTTTTTACTAAAGCAATTCCACTCTAAATCTACTCAAATCTACTGTGATATCCTTACTAATGCGCAAACCTACTCTGAAGTTTTCGCACATGCCCAGTAGGCAATGAGGGAACAGCACCAAAGCGCATGGTTTTTTAGAAAATGGACCACATAGAAATGCTGAAACATCTGCGACAGTCTCGCTTATTTTTATCCGTCGGTTCTGTGCATGCCGTGTCCATCGCAAACCCTTTAATTATAATGAGAAATAATGTTTTACTGCTACCATCTGGGGCCGCTCGCCACTCCCGAAAACAATCAGGGGTATATCACAATAATAACACAGCCACAGTCTCCCAGTTCCAAAAACGCCACCGCAACTGACACCTCCACTGAATGGCCTGCTTTCCAGCATGTTCCATCGGAAATTCCAAGGGCCCTGTTTTGAGGGTTAAAGGCAAAACCAACTAAGCTTTCCATACCACAGACGGAACCTGCTGGAGGCAGAGCCCCCCTCCCCCCCATCAGTGAATGCTTGCCTAAGAAGTAAGTGTAATGCCCAAAAAACAGGTACATCCAACTGTCCCATCAGCAGTCATGTAGAACCTTCCTGGCCTCAAACGATCTAGCAAAATATACTAATGTACAAACAGCTAATGAAGTAAGGTGTAAAGAAAAACACAGTCAAATATCTATTTAAAAATACAATTTTCATAAAAGAACTAGCCAATGATCTTATGTACCAATTCACCCAATTCCTTCATCATGTGACCCAAGTCCCTGGGGTGAAAAGTGTTTTTTTTTTCTTTTTTTAATCAGTGTGTGGAGCTCCAGCCCTTTAGCCTTCAAGTGTCACATGACGACGGCAGAGGGACAATGGGAGCAGAGGCAGCCCCCACTTTAAAAAAGGCTGCCTTTCTCTGACCCTTCGCTGCCTGAGGACAAGGACACTGGCAAGGAGACGACCTTGGAGAGACCATCCTGTCCGCGGCCCGCGCCGACACGGCTTTGATTAATGAGCCGTCACGCTCTTTCTCAAACCTCCATGTGCTCCCTCATTTCAAATCTCACATATACTTTAAGTCTACTTCTTTCCTCACACTCTCGGTTTTATTCAGTTAAAATATTTTAGTGCCGTCAGCAAGACGACTTTCATCAAACAGCCATGCCTTTCAAGTAACCAGCCATTCACTCTCGGTATTTTTGGTCATTTTTAAATAGGTTTTCCTTCGAGTCTTTGCGGTTTAGTGAACGGTGTTTACTATAGATTTGTTTTTTACTATTCTGTCTCGCTACAGCCTGTGGGGGGCATCAGTGTGTCGGACTGCAGGATGAATAGTTTGTTTAGCTCTTTCACTGAGATTTTTTGCCTTGGTGTTTAGACATGGGAGAAATTCGGTAGTGGCAAGTGACATGCCATTAACACTACACATCATACCATTGAATGGAGTTCAACAGAGATATGCATTTCACGACGAATCACTGCTGTTCTTTGAAGACAACATGGTACTAAAGTTTCCTTTTACACCTTAACTAATGCAGTTACATTTTCACTGGAGTGAATTTCGGTTCAGTTGGTAAAAGTTGGAGAAAGAGTGTCATATATCATACATGAACTCAGTCAAATATAACACAGGATACTGTCATGGTAACATGCTTTTTAAGATGCACTGTGAAATTTACGGCACATGGCAAACGATATTTTTAAACATAACACAATACTACATTACGTAAAAAGTATTCCAAAATAGATTTTGTTAAACAGTGTTATGTCTGATGCGTTTTATCGTGCATGTAACGTCAATTTTATTTTCTAGGAATAGTTTTTACCGTTAAATATGTCTTTTGTTTCTAATTGTTTTTATTTTCTTTTCTTTGATCGTTTGCATTTGCGAAAACAGTTAACTTAATTATACAGGTCGGGAAAAGTTACAGGAATTTACATGTTAATTGTTGTTTATTTTCTTTCATCGCATTGCATCGGTATGGACAAAAAAGCAAATACCAAACGTGCAGAGAAAATTGTTATAAAGACTTACCTAGTTCATGCAAGGGGTTGAATCCTCTTCAGGCTCATGGATCCACTGTCTACGGTACTTCTAGCAATTTGAAGTTCATCCACATATGATCATGAGGGGAAAAGGTTTTCCCGTGGGATCTCACACCTGTGATATTCTTACTAATGCAGAATTGACACGCATCCGCCAACAAAAGGTGAAAAAACGTTCGAGTCTGAGATGTTGATGCCACTTAGTCAAGTTGCGTTGAGTTTTGCATCTCACACATCCCAACAAGTGAACGATGGCGAGCAGCAATTTGCCCCAACACAAGAACCCACGAGCGACTCTCGCTGTGACCTCATCGAGTTCTCAGCCAATCAGAGCAGGCATCACGTTAACTGGGGAAAAAAGCACAATAACATCGATTTTTAAAATATATTAGAAACGTTTATCATAGTAAATGATTCATTTGTTATTGATACATTTTGATTTTGATAAGAGCGAATTGTCGATAATAAAGCTTAACCGGCCTTACAACTAAACAAATACAAACTAGAGTAAAGCTATAATTGTTCTAAAATTATACTGAGCATCAAATATGGTACTTTTAACGGTACAAATCGATATAATAAATAACTGAGTGATGTTGAGTGTGAAATCCAGTTAGGAAAAGCATCTTCTTCAGAACTTCGAGGACAAAAAGTTTCCTGCGTAAGTAATTCGTGGATTTTGGCGCCATCTAGTATTCAAATTTCCTTAGAACCTCAGAGAGTTTTCAAACGGGCCTTTTCACAGCCAAAAACGTTAAGAATTATCTAGTGTAGGGGTGTCAAACTCCAGTCCTGCGGGGCCGCAGCCCTGTGTAACTTAGTTCTTTCCCTGTTCCACCACAAATAATTCAGCTCAAAAGCTGTGTGGTAATTAACACAAGAAGCTGAATCAGGTGTATGATGAGGGGAAACCCAAAAACGTGCAGGGCTCTGGCCCTCCAGGACTGGAGTTTGACACCCCTAATCTAGTGGGAGTGAAGGAATTTTGCGTGAAACAAATTAACTTGCTTTTTAATGATACTAATGTGCAGAAAAACAGATTAAATGCAACTTATCAAAATTTAAATTGTCTTAAATGTACTACAAACACATTACTGTTACAAATTACATTTGTGACCATATTGAAATTATCTGGATTTCTATATAAATTACTTCTAAAATATGATCTAACATCATCACAGTCTTATCACAGACAGTCTTATGTAACAAATCACAAATACAGTTGTGTTCAAAATAATAGCAGTGTGTCTAAAAAAGTGAATAAAGCTGAAAATCCTTGTAGTTTTTATTTCCATACAAGCAAATGCATCGGGAACACTACACATTCTATTCCTAATCAAAACAAGAAGAGGAATTAATCGCATTTGTTTTATTCCTCTACAAAAAGTGAAAGAAAGGGAATATTTGGCTGTTCAAAAAAATAGCAGTGTCCACATTCTTCTTTACAAACTCAAATATTCACTATATGAACTAAAAAATGTTTTAAGATTTTGCTTTCCTTTCAATCATTGAACTAATATTTAATTGTATAACCAGTTTCTGAGAAATGCTGCACATCTGTGTTGTATGGAGTACCAACTTGTGACACCTGTGAACAGGTATTCCAGCCCAGGATGACTGGACTACATTTCTTAGTTTTGCTTCAGAAACAGCATTTTTGATGTCACCCCACACGTTTTCTATTGGATTAAGGTCCGGGGATTGGACTGGCCACTCCATAACATCAATCTTGTTGGTCTGGAACTAAGAAGTTTCTCGCTTACTGGTGTGTTTGGGGTCGTTGTCTTATTGAAACACCCACTTCAGGGGCATTTCCTCTTCAGCATGAGACAACATGACCTATTCAAACTGATCCATGATCCCTGGTATGTGATAAATAGGCCCGACACTGTAGTATGAGAAACATCCCCATAACATGATGCTTGCACCATCATGCTCACTGTCTTCACAGGATACTGTGGCTTGAATTCAGTGTTTGAGGGTCATTTGACAAACTCTCTGCAGCCACTAGACCCAAAAAGAACAATCTTGCTTCCATCAGTCCACAAAATGTTGCGGCGTTTCTCTTTAGGCCAGTGAATGTTTTGGCAAATTGAAACCAATTCAGCATGTCTTTTTTGGGATTTTGCGGGGGCTTCATGCCAATAGCTTGGCGTCATCTGGTTGTAACAGTACTCACAGGTAACTTTAGACCTTCCTTGATCTTCCTGGAGATGATCATTGGCTTTGCCATTTTGGCTCTTCTTTGATCCATTCGAATGGTAGTTTTTAGTTTTTTCCACATCTTTTAGGTTTTGGTAGCAATTTTAAAGCATTCACAATCATTTTAGCGGAGTAGCCTATCATTCTTAATATGTTTTCCTCTCTCCAATCAACTTTTTAATCAGAGAGAAATGCTCTATAACCAGCATGTACTACATTTGCTGCTTTCCTTACTTATATAAGACCCATAATTGGCACCTGGTTTTTCACAGAATGAATGACCTCATTAATTGAACTTCACACTGCTATTATTTTGAACACGCCCCTTTCAAGTAATGATTCAATTACACATAATCAGCAGCATGCATGTCATGACTGTTGGGTCTGTTGGATTTGCATTACTGTACTACACCTACTAGTAAATAATTTGCTGTGTAGAAATATAATTTCTACCAAAAACGGTGATTAATCAGGTTAATGATGTCAGACTGCTATTATTTTGAACACTCATTGCATACCTTCTTTAAACAATCAAGGTCATTGATGGAAAATGTACATGAACTTCTGGGATAATGACTTACAGAAACCGTAGAGGACAGGTTAGACAAAGGGTGCACTTTTGGGTAAATGTACACACTGCATATATACCAACACCAAAACCTCATCCCAGCTGTGGGGCTGGGTGGAGGGTGTATGATGTTGTGGGGGGAGGCAGGACTCCTTTGCTGCCTCAGGGCCTGGATGACTTACAACCATTGAGGGCCCAATGGATTCAAAGATGGATCAGAAATTTCTACTGCCGAACGGAGGAAGAACTAAAACACAAAATAAGCTGCATCATACGGCATGACGACGATCCGAAACACAGGAGTAAATCAACAACAGAGCGGCTCAGACAGGAGAAATTCTGATTCCATTGGTCAGAGTCAGAGCCCTGACCTCAGTGACACTGAAATGCTGTGGTGTGATCTGAAAGGCTATTCAAGCAAGACATCCTATAAAAATATACGTGAACTGAATCCGTTTTGGTTGAAGTTACTAACAAGAAGCTCCACCTAGTTACTAAATATGAGGGATCACATACTTACTACATCGGTGACCTTGACTGTTGAAACCATTTGCTCGATCAAGATATGGAAATGTATTGTTTACTTAAAACTCTTTATAAAATAAATAAATAAATACATAAATAAATAGCTAGATAAATCAACAAACAAATATACTATTACGACAATACCTACTTGAAACTATATTAAATGTTTATATAACTATAATTTTAGTAATACATTTGGGATGTGTTTTTCTAAATACATCACAGAGAATGTCCTGTCTTGTTGGAAGATGAGTTAAATGACTCGGTCCCAGCTCACAAACTGCCAGCATGCTGTGCCTTCATCCTCATCTCCAGGCCAGAGTTTTCTTGGTGAGGTGACTTGTCATCCATAAGCAGACAACTGGTATGAAAGAGAGAAAATTATCACGACAGGTGCAGTTGTGGTGGAGGTCCTGTGGTAAGTGCTGTCCAAGTTGGAGGGTAAAATCAAAGGAAAGAAGGCAACTCACACCCTACATGAGGTGGCCCAACCTTCGGTCCAACCAGTGGCTGCAGAGGATTATGTGCTAAGCCTCAACGCACCACAGAGATGTGAAATTAGCACACTGTCCAACAGAGCACTATTTTAAGCCAGTTCTGGGACTTTCTGTAATCCCATAAAACCGCGTGAGGTTACTTTTATTTTGTCACCAGCTGAGCAGTGGCCTGTACTAGGAAACAGGGTTACTGGCTTATCGGGGTAATTTGTCAGATTTAAGGTAGTCTGAGCAAAATGTAAGTGAACAAATATGAAGTCCATTTAAACTCTGGCACCTTACATCCAACAAGTTACCCCTTTAAGCCAGTAACCCCACTTCATAGTACAAGGCCACAGGTTTCACCTCTTTTTTTGCATAGAAAGTTTAATGGACAGCCAACTGCAGCAAGGTCTCAACGGATTATTTCACGTTTATAACTTCTAATACATGCTTATTTACGCACTAGGGGACTTGTTCCGTTTAAGTGTACAGCATGCATCCATAATATTATGTAGTACACTACACTGAACCAAGGGATCACCGACCGAGGGCATGACCGATTGATACGTAATACGCCTCAAAACTGGACAAACTGAAAACGCATCGTTGTAATGTGACTGACGGGGACAAGGTGGCGCTACGTTCGCCAAACTCAATGGTTTCTTGCTGAATGTCTTTTTCTGAAGCACCCGCGAACCAAGTGGACGACATATCAAGGTGATGGAGCTCATATGGTGCCAAAAAATCTATAATTTAAAGCGTACATATTGCATCAACAATATATATCGCTATTTCTGACTGATCGGTTGTGAATCGCACCTGTTGCTTCCAATGATCAACAACCTGTCTTCCATATCTGGTGAAACAGCTGGTTAAAACGTCCTGTTTCCAGAAACCTACCTCTCGATGTCGCTTCGTATATAACAAGTCAGTTATACATAAAGTAAACTAATTGTATTGGTTCCAAAGTAGAAGCATGTCGACGATGTCGTATAGTTTAAACTGTGAAAGCTTTACTATCCTACGCGCTTCAAATGTTTTGTATAAATCAAAATTCCCATCTCCAATAGACCTATTTGCTTTTTCTCTTCATTCAAGTATGACTTACCTCGTGTCCTGGGCCTTTGTACGTATTTGTACTGAATACATCATTCAAAGCAGACAAAAGCCTGTCATTAAACAAAAAATAAATAAACGTACAAAAAACTATCCTTCCTAAATAAATAACAATGTAGTAACAACTAAAATCCTGGAGGTGGCATACAAGCATAATTCAACTAAAACGCACATGAGTCGGTTTTGATTCATTATCGTAAAGGCGGTAGAAGTTGGGGGAAAAAAACGTTTCATGGGTAATAAAAGTGTTTCCAGGAACGGTGATACGGACACTTGAGCTTTTGATTGAATAAATACTTTTTAGTGATTCAATCCTGCTGTCTTCTCATATGCTGTGCCTATAAGGTGTATCCTTTACTGTTGCTCATAATCAGTGCAGTCTAAAACAAATATCTCATGCAGAACAATTAGCCTACCTAAGTACCCAAAGATTTTTATAATGCACAATAAATGAACAACGTATGCATACTTAAGTACAGGAGCGGTAAACCATATAGGTGACATATGGCCTAGGGCTCCAGCTTCTGACGGGCGCCAATTTGCTAGGCAATTCAACTATGCCTTGGCTGGGGGGCGCTTGCAGTGATGCTCGCCTAGGGCGCCACATCGGCTAGGACCGGTACTGCTTAAGTACAAGTTCAACTACATTTTAAGTATAAAACGTGCACGCATCGCTGAGATTCTGTCTGTGTCGTAAATTGGTGTATAACAGTAAATCCTTACAAGCCTCACTGCGTTTGGTATAGCTTTGGAAATTCTGTCTTCTCTACCATAGGTTTGTCTTCCATTCGACTGAGCAACAGCTCGACGCCCCCCCCAGATCTGCTAGAAAGGAAACACAGTGGTTATATCTCCAGTTAAATCATACCTAATCATTTCCATACAAAGGCCAGGTCGCTGCATCATTCTGAAAACAATGACAAGGTCGTAGTATTACTATCACATTTAAGCATAATCGTAGTTTATCCATAAAGTATAGGCAAAATTATAAAGTTCCATAATGATCCCAATTGAGTTGGCATGACTGGCATCCTCAATTGCATATAGGCCTACTATATATGTGCCTTTAAACTAATGTTTTATGCGTGGTTTATTATAGACATAGCCGCACGCTGACAGAAATTAGAAAGCGGCGTTCAGTTTACGAGACATCTTTACAATGTTTATTTATAACGTTCTTATTTTATTGGGGTCTTTATTTCCTAACCTAGCCTCCTCGGTCTGTAGATGTTTAACACGTGCTTCTGGTGGCACATGCGCAGACACTGGGGACAGTGGCAGGGGAATCGGCGGGTATTTGTCTCGAGCTCTCTGCAGCTGGGTGGAATAGTACGATAGTTTTCATCCGAGTTATACATTTGCAGCTGCAAAGGAGGTTTTCTTCTTTCTTTTGCAATAGAACTCAAAATTCCTACTATAAGCATCCCTCTATGCATTCAAGTGAATACGTTGCAACTTGCAACTGAAACACAGATTAATACAATTCTAATGTATATATTTTGCAAGATATATAAGATCATAAGTGATCGAGTTAAAAATAAATTAAAAAGACATACCTGATTAATTGCCTTCGCGACGGGCTACAATTGCGCGCTTATTCACAAGTTTAACCATGAGTGCAGGAAACAAACTCCAGACTGTCAGTATGCTTAGCCAAATAATCACTGCTATGTGTCAGATTGCTGTAACACCTATTCATGTCGTGACGAGAAAAATGTTGAATAAAAACCAGACATGGACACATTATTTACTTATATCAGTGCTGATATTCTAACACCCTAATGC
>JAODUD010000117.1:3234654-3246361 GCA_026784285.1 Stomatorhinus walkeri
GGGGGGGTGACTAATATTTAACCCCAACAAGAACTCAAATCAACAACTGGAGATTGCTAGGCGACACTCAACACAAATATGCCTTCAGAAAGAATAGAGTCATAAATAAAAGATGCATAACTCGTGAAAATGTCAGCGGAAGCACACTTTGTTGAATTATTTCCGAAATTGTGTGTCATGTTGCAGATATGGTTCAGAAATGCTTTTGAAGAGTTCCAGTGAGGTAATGCATAAGATCTTTTTACCGTAACTAAAATCACCAGATTAAAACCACAGATAATCAAAACACATTTAACTTCAGACTGTATATTTGCAGGAATAGAAAGTGAAATTAAGAGCAGTTTGTATAGTCGACATTTTCACAGTTTCATGGGACATGGGAAGAATGACAATAAGATCGTTTTTTCCCAATGGTCATGTAGCGGCACACAATTTTGTTTACTGAACATTTGTTTTTGTGTCAGTACCTTCATAAATACAATGGTGATGGGTCTAATCCTTTCTGCAAAGGATAGTTTTAGTTGTTTCTGAAGAAGATAGTCTTGACTTGTCCTTTCCAAAAGCCCACATTTTGTTGTCATCTTCAAGCTCCTTATCTACCGCTCGAGAGTTTGTCAGGTTTCACTTTGGACAAAGACCAGACTAAATAATCCATGTCAGAAGATTATCTGCCACGTACAAGCTGATAAATGACACTACTTTTCTCCATATAGTGAATGAAAGCAAAAAGCCTTCCACAAATGTCAAGTTAATAGAGTATATCGGATTATAACAATCTTTATGAATCCACAAAGGCCCGACAATTGAAATATTCCGTGTCATTGTAACTACATTCAAAGTGAATGACTGTAGGCTTATCTCGGCAGAACCTAATGAGCAACATTTTTCCATCCATCTATCTTCTAATCAGTGATCCTGGTCAGGTTTGCTGGAGCCTTTTCCAGGCAACACACCCTGGAAGTGTGATCATTTACAGTACATACACATGCTGTGAGCAATTTAGAGACTCCATTAGCCCATTAGTTTTGGACTGTGGGCCAGAGGCAATTAAGGTGTGGAGCATAGGAGAGACCATAATTCATACAGTGGGGCCTCTTTAGCACAGGATGTGTATTGAATTGGTGAGTGACAGGGGACAACGTCCAATTAGCTTTCACCTGGGGCCGGTGCCCATGTGGCCCCGCCTCTGCATACATCACTGACTGTGGGAGGAACCCAAAATGATGCTAGGAGATAGTGCTTGAAGTGGGGAAAAACAGGTGCTGGTGCTCCCCTTGTTGTTTGATGCCAGCAGATATTGAGAGATGCTGGTACCGGTGAGCACCAGTCCACTTCAGGCACTGCCAGGAGACGAGCTTCAGGCAGGGCAAGTTTCAACAACAGCGTTACCCACTGAGCCATCCAACAATATTTTACAATTTAAAAATTTCAGATTCTGAGTGAATATCTGGCTAATTTTAACTTTTGTAATCTGTCATGTGTATGAATGTCAACACAAAATGCATAATGAGCATTTTAAAAATAGCATTTATTAAAAAAACGGGACTGCAATCTATTCAGTTCCAGAAAGATCCTCAGGCATTAGCATTTGTATCTAATAATGATATAAACTGACATTTTTATGTAAAGTTAGCTGCCTCCCGGTGACATATGTGTGATTTTTATCTTCACTGGATCACATTTTGGGTTCTCTCTCATTCTGTACGTCTTGTGGGCTTCTTTCTTTGCTCCTGCAGGTCTTATGTATTGTTGTGTGTATTTTAATACAAATACACAGTAGCTGACAGTTTTTGTCATTTGATGCAGCCTAAAATTTTCCTGAAGCAGCTCAGTTTCAGCACGTCTTCGGGGTACAGCAGCAATCCCACTCTAGCCGCTGATACTCGGCCGCTCAACCCATCTGGCGTAACAGCACAGCTCCGCCTCCTGATGCCCAAATCGCACCTTGCCAGAGCACAGCTCCGCCTCCTTATGTCCAAATCACACCTTGCCAGAGCACAGCTCCGCCTCCTGATGCCCAAATCGCACCTTGCCAGAGCACAGCTCCGCCTCTTTATGTCCAAATCGCACCTTGCCAGAGCACAGCTCCGCCTCCTTATGTCCAAATCGCACCTTGCCAGAGCACAGCTCCGCCTCCTTATGTCCAAATCGCACCTTGCCAGAGCACAGCTCCGCCTCCTTATGTCCAAATTCCTGCACGATGCCTTTCTGTCCCTTGTGTTTTATTTTGACTTGTTTCACTCGCTGTACTGCTGTCATAACTTCACTTACTAGCCAGACTCTGCTAGTCATGTGTGAGAAGGAATTTTTGAATAACTTATTTTATAACGTATTTTAATGCAGTTTCACATGGACATGAATGAATAAGCAAGAATATTACTTTTTGATGCATTTTCAAGTTTCATTTATGTGATATGTAAAACAAACAATTCAAGCACATGCCCCCTCCTCTTAGATTCCGAATTTAACCCTTGGATCTGGCTGCCCGCAGTATCCTTATGTGACAATTTTTGTCCATTTTAAAACATGCTTCCTCTCTCCGACTGCTTCTTTTTGCTGGGAATCTTTCATTCTTCACTCCCACCCCTGTCCCTTGCAGCCTAGCAGATAGGCCCATGTGCAGGATCTGCCACGAGGGCAGTGCCCAGGAAGAGCTGCTGTCCCCCTGCGAGTGCGCTGGCACCCTGGGCACCATCCACCGCAGCTGCCTGGAGCACTGGCTGTCCTCGTCCAGCTCCAGCTTCTGCGAGCTCTGCCACTTCCAGTTTAGCGTGAAGCGCAAATCAAGGCCTCTGCTGGAGGTGAGCATTGTCCTTCCCTACCCCCCCAGCTCACCTGTCCGCCTGGTGGCCAGAGGTAAAATAGCACACTGGGGTAGGATTCTCCATTAATGTTGCTGCAGCGTCTCCCTAAACAGGGAACAACTTCCTGATTCAATGTCCAAATTCTCACCACAGCCCGGTTCCATTTCTGTAATTTCTGTAGTGCCCGTCAAAAGTTTGGACACGACAAACTGCCTACAAAGGAGCGTGATAGTTTCGCATCACTTGACCTGCACACCTGACCTAAACACAGTAGTCAAGTATTTAAAATACTTCTTTGGTCAGTGCACAGTTTCATATGTCATTTTATAGTTTTCATGTCTTTATAATTATTCTAAAATGTAGAAAATAGTACAAAAAACCTTTCTGTGGGTAGGTATGTCCCTATGTTTGACTGGTGCTGTACAACTGAAGGCTGCCGCTGCCACAGTGTAGTCATTTCTCGTCCATATTTAGATGCGGCCGCACTCACAATGGATAAATAATGCACCGTAATTCCATAGCGTAACATAGCATCCACTTTGAACTTTGATCTTCACAGCTCTGTGTGTATACAGACATGAGGTCACATGAGCAGTGGACTTACTCAGCAGTGGAGTTACTACGGAACTACTGAAGGAACAAGTAATGAATAATATAAGTGAAATACTGATGATTAATTGATCTTTTAAATCAAGTAGTGACTGTGTTCAGGATTTGTTCATGATTTGTACTTCAGTAGTAACTGAGGTATTACTAAGTAATTGTGCCCTGTCAAGTGAAGTGTTACCAAATTGGTTAATGATAAGTGTGGCCCCTCTGTACGGATCATGGTCCCTCTTATGCCCCACTGTGAACCATGACCTTTGCAGGACTATCTGACAGCTGTGTTTTGAGGATCTAAAGATCCTGAGGGAAAACTGATCATTTGTCAAAGGCGTCATTTTTAATTAACTTGGAGAAATGTTCTGCATTCGCCTTGCTGGCAATCACTCTGTCTCTGTTCACTAGAAGGTTACTCGGAGGCCAGGGAATCCATCCAGAGCATCCGCTTGATAAAGGGGAAACGGACACAGATATCCTCCATGCATTAGGCCACAGAGGAGTAATTTGATTTATGAAAGAGCAGACAGGATCAGTCTCCCGACTAAACTTCCCGTCTCCGAGCTGCTTGCAGGCTTACTTTTACACCCAGTGCAGTGATACACTTTACTCTTAATCTGTTTATGTGCCATTTTCCAGGACATCAGTATCAGCCCAGAGTAGCGATACGATAACTCCCTTTATTCCTCTTATCAGATTAAATGCCAGGTTGGGGTTCTGCTGTCCGCTATCATTATTGTGGAACATATCGAGGCCTTCCTAAGAAAAACGCCCAAATACATCAGCCATTATGATCACCTTTATTTTTATTAAGAAGGCAGCCCTAGAATGTTTTTAATTGAATGAAATTGTATTAGTATAGCGCATTTTCACATTACATTGTCTGAAAGTGCTTTACACTATCCCTGGCCAAAGACCTCAGGGAGCAAGCCAGAGGGGACAGTGGCAAGGAAAAACTCCCTAGAAGGAAGAAACCTTGGGAGGAACCAGACTCAGAGGGGTAGCCCGTCCTCCAGGGGGCAGCAGCGGGAGCCCTAACCCTAATCAGACTCAGACGCCCATCCTCCAGGGAGCAGCAGAGCAAGTCAAATGTGCAGGATGACAAAGTCCTAATTTATTCAGTCCAAATTTTAAGATTTGAGTTTCAGTGTGGGGCAGGCTGACTGGTTGTCAGACAGGGAATCAGACAGGATGGTGTTTTAGGATTGAAACACTAAGAAGAGGAGCAATACCTTTACATTTACAGCATTTGGCAGATGCCCTTAACCAGAGAGACTTACATAAGTGCTTTAAGACTTCACAATGAATTTCACAATAAGCCTGCTGTATGGCACTTGAATGAGTATCTGAAATCACAGGTGTGAATATACCACTGGTCCCCCCCTTCCCAGACTGGCACTGATTGCTGTATTTCTTATTATCTACATACACATAAATATACATAAGCCACTGTGTCCAGCCCCCCTGTTTCGCATGTGTTTTGTACTTTAAGTCATGTGAAAGCCCATATCCTGTCACTGGCGTTTTGTACATTACACCTTGGTTCTGGAGGAAAGCTATTTCCAGCCACTGTGTACCTGTATCTGCATGGCATGAAAATGAAGCCCACTAGCCTTGACTTGCCTCACTAAGTGAAACCCAACCTGTCCCCAACTTGCCCCGCAGTGGATCCGCAACCCGGGGCTGCAGCAAGAGAGGAGGACGCTCTTTGGCGACATGGTGTGCTTCCTGCTCATCACGCCCCTGGCCACCATCTCGGGTTGGCTTTGCCTGCGGGGGGCTGTGGACCACCTGCAATTCTCCAGCCGGCTGGAGGCCATGGGCCTCATCGCCCTCACCGTCGCTCTCTTTACCATTTACCTCTTCTGGACTCTGGTAGGTTCCTCAGATCACTTCGTGTACCAAATTGATGTAGTTAAACCTCAAACCTGAATCCCCAAAGGCTGACTTTTGTAGGACTGTGATTTCTTATTAATTATAGCCCTGTAATGCATAAAATACCAGGTGACTTACTGTTAAAGATCATTTTTCCAACAAAGCCATTAAGAGCAGAGTTTGACTGTACCCGCTTAGGACTATGGATGGACGACCTTCTTCCATGGCAGTATTTTCCTAATCCAGTCCTCGAGGACCCCAGACAGTCCACATTTTGCTCCCTCTCAACTCCCTACAGACCCATACCAGGTGATCAGTGATCTAGATTGGCTGGGAGCTGGGAGAGAGCAAAAATGTGGACTGACTGCAGTCTTCATTCGATTGGGCAACACTGCTTCTATGGGATCGGAGGGCTACTCCTGAAACAATATTATTCTTTCTCCCAGGTGTCACTCAGGTATCACTGCCGGCTCTATAACGAATGGCGGCAAACCAATCAGAGAGTGGTGCTTGTGCTGCCCAGGTCACATGGTGAGGCCCTGACACAGCAGTCCCTGGTTGGCCCGCCCCCAGTAAAGCGTCACTCCAAGGAATCTCTCGTATGAGGTCCAGCTAGGGGGATGGGGGACACAAATCCACTTTCAGCTATCATGGACGATGCAAGACGCTGACTTTTGTGAAACGGACTGTCCATAGCAGGACGTGTGCATCTACATACACATATATGTCTGGAAGCATGAAGACTGTCTCTCCTGACTGGTGCACTGAGCACAGGACTCCGAAATTCCCTTGAGGCTGTGACATGTGCAATTCGTAAAGTGACACAAACTGTCCTTCAGTGTTTGTGCTGTCAAAAGGGCTGCAGTGTCAGAGTTTACCAACTAAAGCCAAGATTTATGTCCATTTAACACTTACAGAAAAAAAAACACAATTTTCTATTGAATTTGTTTTTTTTTTTTTTAAACCACTTATTAAGAACTCCATTTCCAAAGCTGAGACTGGGCAGAAATTTATATATATATATATAAATCACGGTCTCCTCTCTCTATATTAATTTGGCTGATTACCTACATTAACACACATTGCTGGCATACTGGCATCAGCCGACTAAAACCAATCTGCACATACTCATTATATGCATGCAGAATAGGTTGGATTGAGGTTATTGCCCCAAACCATGTATTAAAATTCATTCAACAACGTAATTTTCAGTGGAACACTGTTTAAAAACAGATTAAAACAGTTTAAAGCTGTAAATTTGACACTGGGGAGGGCATATCAGTTTTTCCAGCTACTAATTTAACAAATGCCCGAAACAGCGTTGATCAGTTCCTTAACTCGGCAAAAAGCATCTTCAAAGCTTGGCGGCGGCGTTTTAAGTGCCATAATGGTGAGTACCTGCTCACAGAAACAATATTTTGTGAAACACTATTTGTCGCGGTGTGTTATAATTGGAGCTGTTTACTAGCCGCTCGACGGGTCTCAGTTAAATGTACTTGAATGTCATCGACATGTTTATATTTAAAGACTTGATGACGCGTCCACATCTTAAAGAAGCGACACTGGCATGCTTACGGCTGATTTTAACCTTCGTGAAAGTACGAAAGATTCATGCTATGAATGCAGCGACACAGAACCAAAAAGGGCACCAACATCGCATTTTGAAAATACAGCACTAGACTTCCCGTGCGGACGTTTTGTTTCAATGTTTACACAATGAAGGATTATATGCAGCAGCTTTCGTTTCCTAACGAATATGAGTTTCCCCTATTGTTCTGTATTGATTATTTCCCCCTTTTCTTTCTGTCAGCCTCGATCGTATGTCTGTAATCTACAGTATATCACTGAAGTGTTTCTTCCTTCTGCAAGGAGAATCGGAGTTGTCCTCGGGGTATTTTTGGAGGTGCTACCGATTTTTTATCCTCAGTGGCAAATTTCTGATGATGCAGCTACCGTTTGGTTCATTAAAAAGAAAATTCTTATTTAGGAGTTAAATAAACCCCCAAGTTGTACTTGGACCACAGACACAACTTTTTTGGAACACCTTCAGCTCTCCCCTGATGACCTGCTTCTAAATGTACAATAAACCCTCTGGTAAACCCTCTGGTATCCTTCATACACTGTTACACGGCACATATACAAGTACATCTCAAAAAATTAGAAAATCATGAAAATGATATAGTGAAATATGTGGTCTTTATTTCTTGGAACTTCGATGATTATGGCTTGCAGGTAATAAATCCCAAAATTCACTGTCAGAAAATTTGAATATCACACAAGATCAATTTAAAAAAAGGATATTTTAAACAGAAATGTCTGGCTTCTGAAAAGTATGTTCATTCCTATGCACTCAATACTTGGTTTTGCCTCCTTTTTCATGAATTACTGCATCAATGCAGAGTGGCATATGGGGGCAGCATGTGGCTCAGTGGGCTAAGCCGGTGTGCTTCTAATCACAAGGTCGTCAGTTCAAACCCAGCCTCAGCCTGTCTGTGGGTCCTTGAGCAAGGCCCTTAACCCCTGGGTGCCACTACAGGTGGCTGCCCCTTGCATGAAAAATAATTTCCCCATGGGGATAAATAAAGCATTGATTATTATTATTATTAAAAGCAATCAACCTGTGGCACTGCTGAGGTGTAATGGAAGCCCAGGTTGCTTTGATAGTAGCCTTCAGGTCATCTGCATTGTTGGGTCTGGTGTCTCTTCTTCTTGACAATACCCCATAAATTCTCTATGGGGCTCAGGTCAGGTGTGTTTGCTGGCCAATCGAGCGCAGTAACACCATGGTTGTTGAACCAGCTTTTGGTACCTTTGGCAGTGTGGGCAGGTGTCAAGTCCTGGTAGATGGCTGCGTTGACTGTGGACTTCAGAAATCACAGTGGACCAACACCATCAGATGACATGGCACCCCAAATCATCACTGACTGTGGAAACTTCACACTGGACTTCAAGCAACGTGGATTCCGTGCCTCTCCACTCTTCCTCCAGACTCTGGGACTTTGATTTCCAAATTATATACAAATTTTACTTTCACCTGAAAAGAGGACTTTGGACCACTGAGCAACACTCCAGCACTTTTTGTCCTTAGTCTAGGTAAGACGCTTCTGACGTTGTCCCTGGTTCAGGGGTGGCTCGACACAAGGAATGCTACATTTGTAGCTCTCAGTCCACTCCTTGTGAAGCTCCCCCAAATTCTTGAATGGATTTTTGCTTCACGATCCTCCCAAGGCTATGGTTGTCCCTGTTGCTGGTGCACCTTTTCCTACCACTCAGCTTTCTATGAATATGCTTGGATACAGCACTGTGAACAACCAACTTCTTTAGCAGTGACCTTTTGTGGCTTATCCTCCTTGTGGAGGGTGTCAATGACTGTCTTCTGGACATCTGTCAGGTCAGCAATCTTCCCCATGATTGTGTCACCTCCTGACCCAGACTGAGACCATTTAAAGGCTTAGGAAACCTTTGCAGGTGTTTTGAGTTAATTAGCTGATTGGTGTGTGACACCATGACTTTCCAATATTGAACTTTTTCACAATATTCTAATTTTCTGAGACAGTGAATTTTGGATTTTATTATCTGCAAGCCATAATCATCAAAATTACAAGAAATAAAGGCTTGACATATTTCACTCTATGTGTAATGAATCTATATAGGAATTTCACCTTCTGAAAGGAATGTCAAGAAATATTGAGCTTTTTTCACGATATTCTATTTTTTTAGATGTACCTGTATATATCTTATACAACTAAACTAACTAATCTTAATATCTACTAGTAAGAAAAAATTAAGCTACCAATTATGGGCTTTCAAACCTTCCTACGGTGTTAGGGTCAGCACCAACCCGTTCGGAAGTTTAAAATGCATAAAAACACCACATAAATTTCTGTACTGTAGCAAGGCTTTTTGACTTTGTCAGGAACCACTTTTTAAACAAAATAATTAAAAAGAAATCACTAGGCAAGGCCTGCCCATACATGCAAGGCAAGATAAGACCAATTCAGTTTATATTATTCTCTTGAGGCTTATTTTACCATTATTTTTACTGAAAACAAGAGGTATGCTGTTAAAAGAAAGCCACATCAAAAATATTTAAACCAATCTTTTCATGGATAAGGAAGCCTAACAAGGTAACCAAGAGGCAAGAAACAAATTGGATGATAAATTATGGTTTTGAGGGTATTTTATGGCTGATTTAATACGGGGGTCGGCATTGACCCGTCTAACGTAAGATAGGAGCAGAAAGCGAACACAGGACAAAGGTTAGAGCAAGTTCAGCAGACACTCAACAGTAGGGTTTCCTAGTCCCCCCAGACCCATTGTGCTCTATAATCCTCAAACTGAAGTCACTGTATTCTGGGTGTGTTATCTGTATTCTTCCAAAATATTTTCAAACATACAAGCAGTTTGTTCAGGGCGCACACACACACACACACGAGAACTAAAATCCAAGTATGACTTCATGTGGTCACATTTCTCATTACAGAAAATGACAAACCCTCCACCCTTAAACATTAAATTATGATTGCCATGAGCCAAGATAGACTTAAGTTCCTTTTTGATGCAATATTAAATTATTCACAAAAGTGCCCCCTAATCAGACAGCAGATGCTGCCCCCTACCTAATAAAAGCAGTACCGCTGTTTTTTTTTTTTGTTTTGTTTTTAAAGGAAATCATACAGGCTGAAACATGATTCCAAACTTTATTCTTGTGTTTACATAAAAGCATAATCTACATTCCAACATATGCAATGTTCTCCCCATCTAAACTACTACATTTAATGGAAAAAAATCACTTTCTATAAAGGCTTTAAAATACTATTTAAAAAAGTAGAGAAATTGTTTAAAAAAAAAAAAAAAAAGTCACAGCACCTGGAGGATAATTCTGCAAGCTGCCCGGCATTTAAAGACCTGTCAGTTTCATTACCTAACCCTACAAAAACGTCCTCCATTAAAAACAAGATTTGGTTCATACAAAACAAGTCATGAGTGTTCTGCTTTCACAAAAATAAATGTATCAAAATGGTTTACAATCTGCAGTAAAAGATTCACACGTTTGATAATATGAACTAAAACAGTAGAAAAAGATTAGTTCGGCTCCATTTGGGCTGGCAGCTGAAGGGGCGCCAGGTGAGAGGAGCGGTGGCTGCCAGCTCACATGACGACGCAGCCTCTCTTGGTGGCACGGGGGTCTCCCTGGAAAAGACAGATACCCTCGTCAGACGACCACCACAAACCGGTCGGTGATGTGCCAGCAATCCTGCAGATTCTCAGCTGAGTTTCAGAAAGACTCAGGGTTAAAACGCTGGCGAAAATGTCAAGGGGTCAATAACTGATGATATTTCCTGTGCATGCATCACGCAAACTCAAAGTATCTGAAATACTCACATATTACACTTTTGACCTTATTCCACTGTCCCACTGAGGTAAGGCTTCTTTACTCACATATCCAGTATGGAGGGAGAGAGTTACTCACCTGCTGGTGAAAGAGGTCCTCCTCAATGACCTCAACTTCACCTTCATCTTCTTCATCCTCTCGTTCCTCCGGCACTGCAGTCTTGAAAATAGTGGTCCTGAAGGCCACTTCCTGTGAAGGGAGGGCATCACAAGGCTATAACCAAGCACCAGGAGAAGACACCCGGCCACGCCTACAGCTCTCTGGCACCGGAGCGGAGCCAAGCCGTACCTCGCCTTGGGGGTTCTTCAGAACCACCCGAACGTCCTGGCCGGTGCCCCAGGAGGTCTGGTTCTTCCAGATGAGGTCAGTCGGGGGGCTGGAGCTTACACCAGCATTAGAGGCCCAGATCTGATACAACATGGAGGATAACATGGATGCCTCCACTACACAAGATAGAGACGCCAACATTTGTGCTGCCAATCAGTCCTTTCAAAAGCAAGGAGACGGTCACTGACATACCGTGACTTTCTGTCCTGCCCTCAGGAGGTATTTAGGAGTGAACTTGTAGGTAGCTGAGGTATCTCCAATTGTTCTGGTTAATTCGTAACCTACCATTGGCTGATCCTGCAAGGAAGGCATCAGAAAACATTGAGGATAAATCACTCATCTTCCAAAGTGCTGGGCAAGACCAGTGAAAGCGATAAGGACATTATCCGACTGCATCTGTGGTGGTGGACATGAAGAAAGGGGCAAAACAGAAACCTATTTGGCGCTCACCTCCTCGGAGGTGTTGTGCAGCCGGATAAACTTCCCATCCACGTCCAGCTCGTCGACGCAAACGTTCCCTGTGGCGGAGGCGGAGTGAGCGATGCTGACGCTGCTGCTCGCCTCCGACTCCTCCACATCCACACGCTTGCGCTTCCCACGTGTGGTGCGCACACTGCGACTGGAGGAGGCCCGGGAC
Organism: Stomatorhinus walkeri; assembly: GCA_026784285.1. Lineage (NCBI taxonomy): Eukaryota > Metazoa > Chordata > Actinopteri > Osteoglossiformes > Mormyridae > Stomatorhinus > Stomatorhinus walkeri. The sequence continues at coordinate 3,246,293 of JAODUD010000117.1, forward strand.
ACGGTGACACGGGATGACGGGCTGGGGGATAGCTTCAGCCTGGGGGGGGGGGGGGGTTAGGGCCGTAGC
>JAODUD010000117.1:3252566-3264313 GCA_026784285.1 Stomatorhinus walkeri
AACTTCGCTCGCTCGACAGCTCGTATCTCAAATAACTCGTATGTTAAGGCACTCGTATCTCGAGGTACCACTGTATTGATAGAAATTCAATGAATTTTACACCAACACAAAAAAATGAAAGATAAAACTTTTGTACTACAAACAATTGTACTACAAATAATGTATAAAACCACCAATTCATTTTTGAGCGAAATGAAAAACCCATAAATTCCATCCATCCATCAGCTGGAATAGTCATTGCTTTTGATTATTTTTAAATCATGGTTTTCATTGCAAGATTTCTAAAGTTTTAATATGGATAGATTTAACACTGCTTAACACTTTAACTTGAAATTACAAAGAGGTCCAAGGTGCCTAATTTATTTTTTTTTTTTAAATATTCCCCACACACAATGGTCTCCACTGTGTGCCAAGAGAAGAAAAACACCAACAGGAAATTTGGTTACACTGCAGGTCCTTCTAGACCAGGGATGTCAAACTCCAGTCCTGGAGGGCTGGAGCCCTGTGTAGCTTAGTTATTTCCCTGTTCCACCATAAATGATTCAGCTCAAGAGCTGTGTGGTACTTAGCACAAAGAGTTGAATCAGGTGTGTTAAATGAGGGGAAACCCAAAAATGTGCAGGCCTCTGGCCCTCGAGGACTGGAGTTGGGCACCACTGTTCTAGACAATCCTCCCCCAAAGGAATAGATGGGGTCAAAAATTTCTCTAACAGTTCTGAAATGTTAAATGGTTGAATTACCTACTAAGATGACTACTTAATGACAAGGTACCATATAGTGCAAAATATACATTAAACAATGTTACCCATAAAAATGCACTAGTATGCATTAACTAAGTAAATTTAAACAGCAACCTAATTTAAGTTCTCCGAACATTGCTGGGCCACAAAAAATGTCTTTACATGGCTAACTATGAAGTTGACAATACAGTGACACAAACATGAGGCAGTTCGTGACTCAGCAGGTCAAGATGCTGTGCCCGTGTACAGAATGTCACCACCCCAGAGTTGACAGAGTGACCATTGGCCCCTTGAGCAAGACCCTTAACGCCCAATTGCTCCAGGAATTGGCTAACCCTGCCTTCTTTGGATAAACTTGTCTGCTAAGTAAATGTAAATGTGATCAAACAAAATGCAATAATGCACGATTCTGGTTATGGGACCATGCTCGAACTAAAAGGAGTAGCAGTTTGTAGAGAAAAAAATTGATTCAATGGACAAGCAAGTCTTGCAAGTTAAATTATTGTAGACTGACACCAGAAAGATGCCGCCAGTAGGGCTGCATGATTAGAGGAAGATTTTTCTGACAGAAATTGCGATTACGATTTGCGATTTAATTTTTTTTATGTCAAGTTTCAGTTCAGCATTCAGTGTGCAGTAATTTTAAAACACATGACGCAGCATGAGATACCATCAGTATTAACTGGTCTACATTCTAATGCAAGGATGAAAATTTAAGATGTAATGTGTCAAGTTATTCCATTCTGAACTTAAAATTAGCTGCATCAAAAACGTTACAGCAGATTGCAAACCCTACAGACTATTTACAAGGTAATAAAACTTACATATGTGCAAATGTGTGTGCAGAACAGAGAACAGAAAATCTCACTCCATGCAGCTGACCAAAGTTGCCAACCCTGCATTTTATTTTAAGAGAAGTAAAAGTCAAAGCTTTTGACTGAAGCAGCTTATCATTCCTTTGCTTTTTTACTCGGACAAATACAAAACGAATGATTAAACGTCTCTTTTTATGTTTTGTAAATAAGACTGCGTGCCCATACCCAACTGTAATTGCGATTAAAGCGATCTATTCTTTTAGTATTTATGTTGAAGCAAAACTTATTTTATTACTGTTGTGAGATTAATCTTTGGAAACATTTAAATTTAATAAGCACAAAAACATACGACAAACGACTATTGTGGGTGTTACAGCTTTTTTGGTGGTCACCGACTTCGCTGCTATGAGAATTGTTGTTTTGATGGGTTAGCGGTATACTAATACTATTGCCTATTAACAAAAACCAAAGGTATGATATGCTGAAGTATATTGTAGCTGGTGTTTAAATGAGCTCGCCAGTTCTATTGATGATAGGATCTTTCTGAAACAATCTCAGACCATGAAATAGGAAGGCAATTCACTTATAGCTCAGTAGCGGAATCAGTATTTTTCCACACCACGAATGTAACATTTTCCTTTGGTTTCACACGTTTCCTGTTGTGGGCCTACACATCTTCTTGGGCCACTTCTGATTGGTGGACATGACTGGCACACAAGAAGCACGGCGCTTGTGATTGGTGAGAATGACTGTCACACAGGGATTACGGCATGAATTTGTAAAACTATTCTCACAGCAGTTTTAAACCCTGGATCCTACGTGGTGTATAATGTATATCCAAAATTGTGATTTTTGCAACTTGCTAATCACGTTGTTTCAAATCGCGGTTTTGATTTGAAATCGATAAATCGTGCAGCCTTACCGGGCAGCTAAATATTCAGCGATACAGATGATCAAGACCATGACATGTTTTGGAGGGAAGAATCTGCCTTAAAGTAATGCAGATTCATTTCCTGCCTGTCAGTCCACATCCCTCGGAGGAATTTGTAGTTTTGTACAAATCTCTGATCTAGTCAATGGCTTCATTTTGGGATTCACCATACTTAAACAACAGTTATAATGCTTATTAGCAAATGATTATCACGTCTGACAATCTCCCGTTCGAGCCACCACATCTCTGCTGCCTCCAATGAACACGCTGCTTTGTGTTGTTGCTTTATATTTTAGCAGATTTGGAGTGAGATTATTTTTTCTGAGAGACAAGAAACAAACTAGTCAAACCACATTAAAAGCTTTATAAAATATTTTAGTACATTCATAGTGATATTCCTTTATGAAGAGGCAAAAATTACAAACAAACCAAAGACACTAACAAGTCTGGTAAAAATCTGATACTGCATGCTATATACTGCATGCATATATATTGTTTACAGTCATGATATGGTATTCTCTAAATCGAACATGTTAATACATTTATAAATATTAATACATTTAACCAAAACATTTTTAAAGACATAAAATAGAATTACTTTTGAGTGTGTAAGCCACCATGTTGAAATTATGTCACAGGGGAAACCCAGCGTCATAAAAGAGGCGTGTTTCTGACGGGAAGTGACATGTTTCGTGACGTTTTCATCCGAATTCAGAGAGAAGAGAAAGTAGTCAAAAATAGAGAGAAATAGTCAAATGCACCGTAAGACACACAACGGAACACATTCTTGTCATGCTTTGGCAAAATTAACTGAAATACTTCACAGGTTGCCTCGAGTCATTTGGGTTGGAATTGACAGCTGGACATAAACTATTCTGCTTGCCAAAAACCATAACCTGAAAGATAACTAGATTAACAATTTGCTTTCTTGGTGTAACAAGACGAACTTACAGGTGGCCTTGCAATTGGCCACGCCGTCCACGTAGTATAGAATTGAAAAAAATATGTTAAATGTCCCTCTGTTACTGTAATGATTTGGGAAGTAGTGATTTTTAGACATCACTATTGACGATTTGGAGGAGTTCCTCCAACTCCACGTAGCAGACATACATATGAGGTGATTGAGGTATGGATCAATTCTGACCGTGTGTGGACTAATCACCCTGAAATTCAGATACAGCACCCATATCGTCCATGATTTACTCATATTGTTGCGTTAAAGATTCAAGAACTATGCTTGTGTAACTTGTTTCTCTCAAAAAAGACGACTCAGCTTAAGATGTGCCAAGGGTTTTAGTTCCAGGATGCGCATTCTGTTCAAGGATATCTGTTTAATTACTCTTGAATGAAGTTATGTCCAGTAGGGGGTGTGCTAGACACCGATCATACCCAGAGAAAAGAAAGGGAGTGTGTTAAGTTCCAGGATTCGTATTCTGTTCAAGGATACCTTTCTAATTACTCTTGATTGAAGTCATGTCCAGCAGGTGGTGTGCTGGACACTGATCATACCCAGAGGAAAAAGGGGAGTGTGTTAAGTGGGGAACTTATATTTTATACTCATACATTTAAACCGCAAGCCGCATTACCCGGACAGGATTGGAAATTTGAGAATACCTTGATGGAAATTTGAGAATGCCTTGCCTGGGGGGAGGGGTGAGCCTGGCCAGCTCCTCCCCTGCCCACACGTAATGCCCAAAACTTAGTATAAAGGAAGGGGGAGACCTTGGTGTTGGTTGGAGCTCAGCCGTGGGATAGAGCGCGCATCGCCCGGCATTTTCTCGGGACTCACGTGTTGGTCTCCTGCCAGGACTGAAACGGCTCCCCAGTCTAAGAGTGAAGGTGGGTGATGAATGTGAATTCCGAGTGTGAATAGCTTTGCAGTGTTTGTGTTGATTAATCAGTTATCACAATAACTACACTATCAACCTTTACTTTCATGTATGCATGTTTCTTGGTCACCTTCATATATATTCATATATGCATAATTCCTATATTGGCAGTTTGATTATTGTTTATGACTCATAATACCATTGAATATCACTTGTGATATAAAGTTATTTTGCATGGTCTTTGATTCCAAAATATTTCAGTATTCTGGTATTAATTTTAATGCAGGGTTATTTTGTATTACTTGTAATAAAGCGTTATTAGAAGTGAACCTAAGGGTGCCTGTTTGTTCCTTCGAAAGCCCTATATCCCTCTCACACCATTCTAAAACACTTAAACAATTTTACCCAAAGTGGCATACTTTTTTGAGAAAGCAGGATCAGATGATCTTTGGAGCAATTGGGGGGTGAAGGATATTGCTCAGGGCCCAACAGTGAAACCACTCTGCTGGAACTGGCGAGCTTCTAATCATAAGCACGGCATCAGAACCTGCTGAGCCACACACTGCCCCCAATTACACTGATATTAAGGTGGAGGTGGTGGGTGAGGCCAGAGGAGTTCCCCACAGTTTATGTAGCTTATTTTTTAAATAAATCTTTCAAAAATCAATGCTTGTCAGGAAAAATCAGTTTAAGATTTTAACTATACAATAAGGAACAGTGTATCTAAATGGAATGTTATGAGAACACAAAAGGACATATTGTTCAAGGAGCAGACTGGACATATGGCGTGCGAAGGAGGTTGACATCCACCAACATCACACAGCTGCTCAATCACTCACACCATGAATCAAAATCTCTTTATGCCACAAAGCCAACTATAGCCTACAACATCTGACCAAGCAAGCCAACTGTCCAGTTCTCCAGTTCTGAGAACACCTCCCAGGATGTCAAACAAGGTCTTAAGAGGGTTTACACTAAGAAAAGGGGAAGGAAGAAAAAAAGAGCTAAGTTCTACACTTCAGTCACTAAAAGCTGCATATCTACAACCTTCTCATTCATAAATGCTTGTTATAGCTAACTGTTTGCATATGTGCATGTGAAATATCTGCCTCTTAACTCCACAAACAAGCAAGCATTCCCTTCCCTGAGGTATAATGAGCACAGAGGAGACTTATGCCGCATGACATGCTTACAGCTGACAGCAAGCCTCTGAAACACACTTTGCTGGGCTGAGAATATAATTCAACTGATGTTTCAGAGACAAAAACAAGCAGCCTGTGTGATTCAAGCCCCAACATGCAGCTATATTTCAATTTAAAACAAATCATAAAATTTGCGTGAGAATTTAGCATTTCCTGATAAATAAATGCTTTGTAGTTAAGCTTTGAAATGCTTTCTTAAATTAAAAAAAAGTTCTACAGTATATTCCAAAGGAACTCATAAGGCTATAGCACAGTTCAGTGGAACCCTCCAACCCACAAAAAAAAAATCTGACATATATTAATCTACAGACAGGTGTAACTACCGTACTTGCTGCTTCTGTCAGTCAAATGGCTGTTCACAAGGTCTCATTCAGCCAATGTTACTGTTTAACAGTGCCGTTGTTTCTGTAAAGCACATGAATTCACATGCTACCGCAAACGCTGATCACTTTCTCGTGCGTGTGGAAGCAGATGTTATATGATGAATCACCATAACATTTCACAAATGCTTTCTTGTTCTAAAAACATTTTAGGTTTGTAGGATGACAGGTGACACAGATAGACAAGGCAGAAACCAATAAACACAGTTGTGTAAGGATGTACTGGCTTACCCTTGGTAAAAGTAAAGACCTTACCCACAACTAGGAACATGATACAAGACAGAACGCTAATATATGACTAGTCACATTCATCTAGTTTTGGGGGCTTTCCACCCTATTGGTATCCAACAAAGTCCATTATGACTCCAGTGTCCCACTCGCCTGGCCATATATCATGGGTCCTCTGGTATTTCCTGGCTGAGCTCTTGAAGATGAGGTTTCTTTGCACCAAGTCTGTCATCCACCATAATACCGGCCTGTCTGTTTCCTCTATAAACACTATACTGCCCTACACAGGCGAAACACAGCAACTACACTGAAACTGGGAAAAAAGGCTTCAAAGTTCTTTGACTGTCTGCCCTGTAGCTAGGGAAATTAAATACCTATTTTCTTCAAAACTGAGCCAAGATGTGTTAAGCCAAGATGTTAAGAGGGAAAACAAAGCCTAAGAGACAGAATATTAGTCATAATTCAATTTTAATATGTATTTTGTATATATTATGGCATTTTGCCTTTGTATGGCAGCACACAGCCATGAAGATTTAACAAGCACCATCAATATGGCTACTTCTGACAGTCTGTATTTTTAGTGCTGGGTGCAATTCTAGCATCTAAAAATAGAGTCATTTCACAACCAACCTGCTCCAGTCAGACCCTCCACTTTTTACTTAGAATGTCTTGTATTGGCAAGGAGTTCAGTTGCAGTAAGTCAGGAGTAAAAGTTTATACAGGCAATGACTGCACATACATGTTTTCTGTAAAATAAGATGCAAATAACTAAAATTAGATGCCATTAGATGCTAAGAACAGACCAGCTAATTTATTTAACTGTATTATGAAAGACTTCTTAGGTGAGAGAGGGAATGCAGAATATATGACGTACTAAATGAGATATCAATAAATGAGATTAACACTCAGATTGACAAAACATAAAGGAAGTTTAAATGTAAGCACATGGGCAAATGCAATAAGTCATAGAAGCACAAAAGAAACTGTATTCAAACCAAAGTTGAATGCTGGGTCATCAAAGCAGAAGGCGAAAACGGTTCACCATACAGAAAAGCATGAAAAATGTGCAGATTTTAAGACCAAAGGCTTATCTTAAATGTATGGGGATGTGGAGGAAAAGAATTAAAGGAGTCACGGAATTCGTACTGATTGACCAGATTCATATTACGAGTTAGAAAGTCAGTCAATTCTATAACTTGCATTTTATTCTTAGTTATATCCTCAAAATACTATGAGATATATCGTTATTCAAGACTGTCCAAACAGGCAGAAAACCGACTCTTATGAGCAACAACCACAAAACAGTAACTTAAAATAAATGAAAAAACTACTTAAAAGCAAAGCGCGTGTTCAAAGCGAATGGAGCCACACATGCCTAGATAGGAATCAAAATTTTAAAAGCCACGTATCAATAACACGGCCAGATAAATTCCTACATTTGCAATGCAATATGGGTAAACATAATACGTTCAGCGTTGCATAACTCCACTGAAAGCAAATGAATTAATATAGGCGCTCTTCCCCTTCACTATCTAAAAGGTGTGGCACTTGGGAGAACTGGAAAACCGGTAAGTTGTTTTTAAACCAGCTTAGGGCAGAAAACCTGAAAACAAACCCAAAATGATCTTCAAAATTACACCGTTTAATTATTCATTAAGTAACAATATCTGGTTCTTTAAAGATTCAGACACCAATTTAGGAAAAACAAGCACTAAGTAACTGCAAATCCTACGTTAAAATAACCTTCACTATCTAAAAGGTGTGGCACTTGGGAGAACTGGAAAACCGATGAGTTGTCTTTAAACCAGCTTAGGGCAGAAAAAACCTGAAAACAAACCCAAAATGATCTTCAAAATTACACCGCTTAATTATTCATTAACTAACAATATCTGGTTATTTAAAGATTCAGACACCAATTTAGGAAAAACAAGCACCAAGTAACTGCAAATCCTACGTTTGAAACCCTCTCGTTGGCAGTGTTAAACATCATATTACCCTGAGAGACTTATACATACATAACCAACAATAAACCGCTGGAACGGACTTATTCAGCGAAACAGCGGTCCAGCACTGCAACCTACTTGTGCAGCAGCTGCTCGTGCTCGGTCCTGAGCTTCCCCAGCTCGATCTGCAGCCGTGCTCGCTCCTTGGCGGTGTCGTCCAGGGACCTCCTGGTGTCGGCTAGCTCCGTCTCGTACAGTGATTTCAGACCAGACAACTCCCGGCTCCGCACTTCTTCCTTCTCGGTTATCTGCAGGTGAAGCACGCTGTTCTCAGACTCCAAGCTGCGCACTTTGTCGATGTAGACGGCCAAGCGGTCGTTCAGGTTGCTCAGCTCTTCCTTCTCCTGCAGCCGGGATATCCTGGTGGGGCTAAGCGGGGTGCTAGCGGTGGAGCGGGTGCTTATTCTTTGCCCGGCCGGGGTCGAAGTTGCGGTCGCCATTGTAATAAAAATGCAGTAGCAAATTATCTAGGCCAATATATTTTTTTCCTGGGAAAAGGCCTATATAAATTCCACACTGAATCTTCTACAAAAAGTGTTTTTTTTTCTGTAACGAATTAAGACGATAATAACATAAGACAACAGAGAGGTCTGCTTAAAAAAATGTGTATTCAGCTAAGCTACTTCGTCGTAAATTGGAGATTTAGCTACGCCGGTGCTAAAAGGGGGAAAAGGCGCCTTTTCGAAAAACACACCGCTAATTTAAACAGATACAGGCCAGTTAAAATGCTAAGAAAAAAAACTAAGGGGGAGAGGAGGAAAGGAAAAAAACCGAAAAGCTCATGAAAGCGTCTATCACTTTGTCTTCCAACCGAATGAAAGAAAGGGCTTGACTAACATGGCCGCTCGCGCAGCGTAACGGCGACGCGCCGCCACTGACCAATGGCAGACCTCGCTGCGCCGCATCCTCTAGGCTCAGGACAAAATTCAAAATAGGGAGAACGCGCTGCGGCTAAGCCCCCGTAGCACGTGCGGTTTGTCGAAGGCTGTGATTTTTTCCCCCGGGCTTTGCGGGTGTTGATTTGCACGACTAATGTCCACCTTAATTTTCCACCTTGCATATAATAAAATATAGAACTTTACTGATCCCCGTGAGGGGAAGTTTTGTGTCCAGTTACATAGAAGTATGGAAGCGCATTGTGTCCATAAAAGAAAAAATAAACCCCTTATTTAATGGTTATGACTTAATGTCTAGTAAGAACCAGATTGTGATTTCATTACGAGGTATGGTATCTATTTTTTCCTTTATGAATGCAATGCGCTTCCATACAGAAGGAGTAAATACAACAAAGGATCATTTAGATTGACATACGGAAAAGGATAACATAAGGAAAAGCAGGCAATAAATATGTAAAGAGATCTGTGTTTAAAAAGAAATTAACTGTGCAGAGAATGTACCGCTTTCAGATACGTTGCGAATGGCAGTTCTATAAATGGCACAAGTTCAAAGTCCGTTCATAACTCAAGTGCCTTTAGTAGAGTCACTGGGTAAGAATGCATCTGAAGCTAGCAGTTTCGCATTTGGGAGATTAGTCTCGAGCAGAATGTGCTCTACAGAATGATCACTTTGATTCCAAGCATTTTCACATTAATTAAGGTGAAGGAATATTTATAAAAAAACAATGTATCCCATAGAACCTGGTAAACGTAGTTAGCCTACGTTTCCTGGTGTTATAAAATTTGTTTTGAATTCGTCAAGGAATAAATCACAAAAAACGAAAGTTTAAATTTACCAATTAACTATTTACTGAAAACGTGGATTAAGAAAACACACAAAACTTTTTTGGTGATACCAAAAATTGTTGTGTAGGGAAGGGTTAAGTTTGACATTACTCTCATGAGACCTGAGCTTGGATCACAAGTTCCATCCATCCATTTCCAGAAACCATTTATACTGTTCAGGGCTGTGGGGGCCCAGAGCACATCCCAGAGGCTACAAGCACAAGGGGGGCAATGCAGGATAGGACACAGACCCATTACAGGACACACTCACAATGTGGTAACTCCAATTAGGCTCAGCATGTTTTTAGACTGTGGGGGGAAACCAAAGTACCCAGAAAACCCCCCATGACAACACAAGGGGAATGTGCATACTTCACACAAGGAGCCACAGCACAGACTCAAACCCTGGTCCTAGAGGTGTGAAGCAACAGGGCTAACCGCTGCACCACCATGCCACCCCAGTCATGCGTACCTTCTGAACTAAACGTTTCTACAATAAAGGGCAAATGCATGACAACCAGTGAACGCCACTTAATTCTCAATGAGCTACCTCAATTTCAACTATACTGAATAAAAGTTTTTATCTGTGTCACTCAAATTAATATGTAATATTCATCGAAGTGAGTGGTGTGTGCGCTTGTGGGACCTAGATAAATAGGTTTTCATTTCCTGGAGCTATAACCAGTATATTTAGGTATGAAATCACTTGATTAAATGTTAATGAACAAATTACCACAGTTTTGCAGAGGTGAGGAAATGAATAAATGTAAGAATGTTGTATTTAAAATGCAACTACAGATTGTAGGAATATTTGCTACTTAATTGACATGATGTTTTACTCAGGATTTGTTTCATTGATTAATTATCTGTTTGTATTTTCATCCATCCAATTCTAGAACAGCTTGTGCAGTATTGCTTCAGAGTGTTGATGCTGGGAAGTACTGAGGACACCCTGGACAGGATGCAAGGGCACACATGCAGGGGAATTTAGGAACTGCAGCAGGAAATGCACACAAACACAGGAAAAGCATGCAATTTGGGTAATAAAATCACTAGATGGAAATTAACCCCCACCAAATCCTGATTGTGCGAGGCCACAGAGCTCCATAAATTATGGTCTTCGAATATATGTGACCTGTAATAAATTTAAATATATGGGAATGAAATAAAAATATTTTAAAAACTCATTATTACATTATAAACTCTTTATCTTTGGTTTATATCTATTCTATCTATTACCTAGACTTTCTTGACTTTCTTACCTAGAGCTCAATCTAAATCTCAGAAGTCAAACTGTGAACACCGACCTAAGATAACTTGTATGCGCGGGGAAATGAGTCACATGGCACATCTCTCAGCGGAAACAAAGGGTAAAGCTTCAGTCTCAGCCTGGCGTTCGCTGTGCATCGTGCATGTTTACACTATCTGAGTACATATATTTAGACAGTAAAAATACATTTATACAATGTAGACAGTAACAGCAATTATTATTATATAATAAAATACATTTAAAATTAATATTTCATATTTATTGTTTTAATATTAATAACAAACCATGAATACATTTAATTATAATAATATTGTCGTGCCGAGCGGGGACGGAACGGAGACAAAAAGGCACAGATGTCAGGGTATCGGGGAATACGGGGTTTAATTACAGGTAAGGCAGGCAAAACGCACACGGACAATACAATGACTGGACTGGGGAAACTGAAACGCGGATGAAATACAGAGAGCTAATAAAAACCAGCAGAAACAGCTAATCACATGGGGATTCCACAGGGGGTTAATGATGGGTCGTGGCACACGGAAGGAGTGGACGATCAGGGCAGGACACATTGTTTGGATACATTTATTTTCTTACTTTACAAATTACTGTTTTGATAAATGTGCTTAGA
>JAODUD010000117.1:3294770-3309942 GCA_026784285.1 Stomatorhinus walkeri
CATGAACCCGCCAAGCAGGAAATGCCACGTGGACTCGCCTGCCCATGCATGCCAGGGTGCTGCTTGTGTTCCCGTTTACACGGGCTTAGTATCAAATGCCCGTCACACCCAACCACCGTCGGGAACTCTTTCTTCGCCAAATACTGCGTTGTCATGAGTTACACGCAGGATGCTGCCTTACAGATGAGCAATTAAGTCGCGCTTAAGATCTAAAAGCCTCAATGCTTTAAAACTTCCTAGAGTTTTGGGTGGATGTAGAACAATTGTTGTCCCATCAGCTCCACATATAATCACATCACAGACACCTCAGCAAAAGCCTGGGCCATTTTCACTGGCCTGTGTTATCATTAACGTGAAAAAATGTTTCGCGTTCAAATATCTGAACAGAAAACAGATTTTTACCCACAGTTTCTCCTTAAATTAGTAACTTAATTTAAACAAGAAACATGCAGCTTCTCCGTATCAAAAAAACACCCAACCCACGGAAATAGTTACCGTATCAAAAAAAACGTACTGGTTGTCTGTGTCAAAATTACAAGTGGTTTAAGAAATCTGAAGGACCTTCATTTGTGCAGGACATGTACGAGGTAAGAGAAGTGGTACAAAGACATACCTGCCATCTTCTCATAGTCAGGGGTTTGTGATCCAGAGCTGCTGCTCTCCAGCATGTCCTGCCTCCGCTGCCGGACCACGCCGTCCAGGTCCGGGAAATCCCCAGTAAAGCCCTGCAAGGAACAGATGCCGCACCTGATTGGTTGGGGACTCAACTATTCTGGACAACAGCAGACAGAACAGGCAATGTGTTGTTGGTGGGAAGTCCATGACCACTCAAATCACATGTCCAACCCCCCTGCCAATCAACCTAGGGTCTTTTTTTTTTTCCAAAGTTAGAGAGTAGAATATTTAAATTCTTATTAGCTTTAGAAAGGACATAAAAATGGGTACTGACCAGTGGGAGAGATGAGGGCCGTGTGGCTCTGAAACTGCTCTCTGCAGACGAGGGGGCGGGACTACTGCCCACGTTGTCTCCCTGGAAACAACAGAAAGGGCACAGATTAATTCATCCTGCAAGGACAGCTAGGGCGTAACATCAGCATAGCAAAGCGAAGCAGCGACGTCCATCCTAGCCGTGTAACATTCACATTGCAACTCGTGATTTACTTTTGCTGTACACTTAACATGTCTTTACATTCCTCAGGTCTATTTTAAGTTCTGGATTCTGTGTCCCTCCTTTTAGGGGGGAGTTTAAGACAAACAGATCTTGGACTTGTAGTGGAGTTTTACAGCCACCTAATCCAGGAACAAAGTTCTGGTATTTTAACTCAGAACCACATTTAGATGTGAAAAAAGAATCTATCTGCTCTGGGAACTACTTACATCTAAATGAACACAGATGGTCTTCAGGAACTTGAAGGTGGTGTCCCGGGACAGGAATGAAACAAAAACGTGCTGCAGACACAGGGTCGGCCAATTAGCACCTCAGATCTTCAGGCAGGGTGGAGAGGAGCTCAGATACCTCCACTCACTCACCCGCTCACTGCTGCTGGTGGTAACGACCAGGGCATTTGGCACCAGGATGGCCGTCTTCGTTTTTTTAATGAAGGTAACCGAGAGCACCGGAATAGCTATCTACATAACGGAGGGGAATGAAAATAGTCAGTGCTGGAGAGACTTTTTTTAAACAAGTGGGCTTTCCCCACTCACAGAAACATATACATATTTAAAGTCACAGTGGGAAACCTTTGCGATACCTTGGTGTCCTTTCCAAAGACTTTGGAATGGAAACAGATCCAGTTTTCGGAGACAAACATCTTTCCCTGGTAAAGAATGTCTTTCTGCAAGGCACAGGTGTAACCTGAAGAGAGAAGAGGCCTAAATTAATACCCTGGATTGCATTCCCCAGGTCCTAATGTCCAACCCCCATCTCCCTGCATCACCAGCCAAGCATTCATAACACAGAAGTGATACATCCCAGCATGCTAAATGAGACATTTATTCATGACACAAGGTGGCCAATTTAACAGAATGAACAGAATTTAACTGAACAGACCAGACATTTGTAGAGGAAAAAAGGGCATCAGAGGTTAAACAGGGGACCTAAAATCCCAAACAGAGATGAAGAGTAGAAACGGAAAGATGGCAGAGTTCACTTACTTTGCCGGAGGGGTTCTTCTTTACTGACCTCTTTAAAAAGCTTGTGATACTGGGCATTTGTCTTGGAAAACTGAGAGAAAGGAGAAGAAAAACCATAATCGTACACACAAACAGTGTATCATATATGGTGAATGTTTACTTGTGTATACACAAACACAGTGCACACACAGAGAGTATTAAATATGGTACTCTAAACTAATTACCATCCATGACAATAAAACCCAAAACAGCAGACAACCTAAATATTACGATTTTATATTCTGGTAAAAAGAAAGCAATAAAATAATTCTGGATTTGCTGCAAGTGACATTTTTCTTTAAGGATTTAATAGACAGAGTCGAGCGGAACCCGTTTTTTCTTAAACGAGACAATAGCCCAGATATCGGCCAGTATCAGGCAGGACTGGTTAAAGTCCAAAGAGGTGCTGTATGTGGCACTGCTGTCCAGTTGGCAAAAGCAACCCTCTGCTTTGCATAGGAATGAACTGTAGGCTTATTAAACCATAAGCAGCATTTTAAGGTGATAGATTGTTTCAAATTATTCTGCTCAGCTTCAGTTGTTTTTATTTATTTCACTGGAATCATTTGAAATTTCTTTATGGCTCTCCCTGTCCCTTGAAGAGGAGTAAATTAAATGCAGTTAGATGAACTGATTACACCTGTATTTAAATGTAAATAAAATTCTTTATTTACAAATATGAAAAAACAAAAACCTTCAGTTCTCTTAATGAAAACACCGACCTGAGTGGACTGAGATTTCTTCCTCTCCAGCTTGGCTTCACAATCACTTGGACTTTGCAACAAGGGAAGCGGATCGATACCCTTTGACCTTAAAAGGACAGAAAGGGGAAAACAAAAACAAAATCATATATGCAAGAATAAATCCCCTGGTTTTTCTTACAACATGCACGGGGATAATTAAGGGCTCAAAACAATTTCATTGTGGAAAACATTACACACAAATTTCACTTTCAGCTGCTGGACTCTGAATTGGCACCAGAGTTAGGATCAGATCAAAGTAACCTGTGTTGTCACACAGAACAGAGGGGTAAGCTAAAACCCACCAGTCGTGGTTATGTAAACCTTGTTCGCATGTCAACATCAGTGCTCTGTACACACACAGCCAAGTCTAGTGTTGTAGGGAGACAGTATCATTATTATTAACAAAGTTCAAACTGACGGTCTATATCCTCAGTGTCTACTTGGTTGCACTATTTAAACATACAACACGCTACATACCCAATCCGGTCCTTGGGGACCCACAAACAATCCATGTTTTTGCTCCCTACGAGCTCCTGGCAGGAGCAAAAATTGTGGACTGTCTGATAGGGAGCAAAAACGTGGACTGTCTGTGAGTCCCCGGGGACCGGACTGGGAACCACTGCCCCAGTCTGCCCCTGGCTCTGTAGTGGAGTTTAGTGCATTTCAGGCTTTGTCTTTTCTTAAGACTAGAGATTCCGATGTCACCAGATACTTTTAAAGCCGCACAGTAGGGATGGGGACCTTACCTCAAAAGTGACGGTTTCTTCCTAATTTCCGAGGTGTCCGGCTCGGTTTCTACTGACACGTCGAGGACAACGGGGGATTTTCCGCTTCTCTTGAATCTTTCCTCATTATCGGCCTCGGAACTGCGTTACAGAATTACGGGGTTTAACTGGTTGAACTAGGTGACACTTGTTCCTCAGTCAGTAAAAAGGCTGATGTACGTGTTTATACATCGTGTACAATATGATTAAATATCAGCCCAGGCTATAATAATTTGGAGGAAAAATAAATCCGATTCACTTTCATACTAAAAATGAATATTTGATACAATTCAAATCATTTCATGCCCACCCATATACCCCTATATGGGCAAAGATTTTGTATGCAGATTTTCTGCTAATTCACGGAAAAAATATGCGATTATCAGCATTTAACGCCAGTGTTAGCTGCCGGTGTAAATGGTTTCAAGGGAAAATACGGTAGCAGTCCGACAGAAATGCGAGAGAAGCCAAAGCACAGTGGTATTTAAGGATCATGTTGCAGTTCCTCTAGGTTCAAAGGGCTGTTTCATGTTTGCTCGTCATAACATCAAACATCCAAAAAACATCCATAAACAAACAAACCCTTACGGCCCCGTACAAGCCAATGCACGCCTGTTGCGCTTCCTCAAACTGCTTTACTCGGCCCCACACATCAAAGTTAATGCATTTAAGTTAATCAATCCTAACTAGTCATTTGCATTTTTCAAAGTTACGTGCGAGTCGATGGAGAAAATAGACCAACGTCAACCGGAAATTTTTATCAATGCATGCAAGGGGACCAGGTCCACGTCCATGGTCGCCTAGTCGCTCGCTGCGGGAATCACAAGCAGCCAACATCCGCTGGATAAATCCCGTTTTTTTACCAGATCCGGGGGGGTTTAAATGGCGAAATACAAGATCCGAAATCGCCGACGAGCGGCTGCACCAGGCGCTCCCGGAGACAATGGATAAAGCACAAAGACCACAGTTTGCAAACCGGCGTCAAAATGTAGCGATTTTAGGCCTTACCGTTACAGTGTAATGATAAACCCCCCCCCAAAAAAAAAAAAAAAAGTTTGCTAGGCGGACGTACTTTGAGTGAATCCCTCTGGCATCCTTCCTGGTCGTCTTGGCGGATCTCGCCTCTTCCGGCGTATGGGGCGAAGCAGTGGCTGCCTGCAGCTGCTCGGTGATCAGCACCATGTCGCTGGGCACTGGCCGCTGCTCCAGTCTCCCTCATTTGCGTCCGACCCTAACCCTCCCCCGCCAAGCGTCCTCTAAGCGGTAGCCCTTCCACCGCCCCGAAGTTAAAACCCAGTGGGGGGAGGGACGTATCCAGAGGAAGGGAAAGGACGAGCTTCCCAGGAAACTTCACACATTACAGGATAATAGTACGCATTTAACGCCTCCCCCCGTTACCTGCTTTCCTTCTCTTTCTTTTTTGCTTATCTGCAGTACAGGCTTTAGCTCTGTGATTAAATATGAATCAGCCGGGTAACGTTACTTGCGTTTGCCCACATACAGCTCAGTAACCGGATAGGCCGATTACTGTAAATTCAGATGAAGTTTTGTTCGATTTACCAACCAACGCTTTTCTGTTACATGTGGCCTCAAATCATGGGGTTAGATTAAGGGCGTTATTTCACACTTCACAGAAATCGTTTAATAGTTTTACAATGACATGCGGATTGTTCCCTTGTAACTTATAGAAAATTGACTAGCCGTCCTATAAAGTATATATTCAAGTGTTTATCTGTCAATATTTACCAAAACCGGTTAGTCCCACCCACCTTTTATAGTTAGTTATACAGTTAGTACTTTCAGTACTCTTCCTGGAATTATACCCCTAGTCTGAAACAGCCTGGTCAAAACTGCAACTGCATTAACTACTACGCCACCTGCTGTATGACATAAAATGAAAATCGCGATGTAATCGCTCTGTGAAATTTTATTTCATTGGTGCTGCATCATCAGGAAATATTGGAAATCGCCCGTCAAGCTTCTCAGTGTGTAATTTTCAGGCGATCTGAAGGCTTCATAAATGTAAATACAGACCTAACTGACGTAGTTCAAGCTTTGCTTATTCAGCATGGTATGATAACACAAGGTCACAGAGCAGTTATAGTCACTAGCTTCACCAGACTTTATCTGATAATGGCAGAACAACATATTTAATTTTCTTGGCGTCACCTGTTAATTAACTTAAGTTGATTAAGGTGCTTGAGACATGTAGGGCTGGTTTCCCGAACAAGGATTAAGACTAGTATTGGACTAAATTGCCGTTTCAATGGAGATTCACCATTGTAACTCAAAGCTAGTCTAGGTTTAGGCTTAATCCTTGACTGGAAAACAAGCCAACTAAGTTTTCCATAAGAAATGTTTTTTTTTCCACATGCTACTATTGTATTAATAAAATTATTCTGTTTACTACTTTTGAACGTGTCAACCGTGGTTAGCAATGTTGTCTCACACCTCTGGGAACAGGGTTCGAGTCTCTGGCATGTCATCATTGAGTTTCATCTGGTCGTGCATTCTGGTCCACCCACAGTCCAAAAATATAGGAGTTACCAAATTGCCCCTAGGTGTGCATGTGTGAGTGAATGGACCCTGAATAGGACAAGTGGTTATAGAAAATGGATGGATGATGGAAGTCAAAGAAAGAAAGGACAACAGCTGTGAGCTGAATCACCCACAGCTATGAGCTGTTGGTTGACTAACCACGGGTCACATGTTTCCCTGTTGCAGTTCTTCCTGGTAAGTTCCCAGTCCTCAGAAACCCAGTCCATTGGGAAGATGAATGGCTGTGTGGCTGGGTACTATTTGGCCTCCAGGCTATGGATAAGTGTGGAAAGAGCCTTAACCGCTTTGGAAACATATTTTTCCTGAAAAAGAGATAAACATTTGAGCTGAATTAATAATGACCCAGAAAAGCAACCCGATCAGTCGGCCGCATTGAATGACAGGCTTACAACAATATAAAATTTTCTACATTCGTTTTTCTGCCAGGGATTGAAAAATGTTTGTCTGGCTAGTGCCCACCGTGACTTCACTGCATTTCCTGCTTCGTCTGCCCTCTGGGTCTCAGTCACCATGACTGGAGACGACCGAGTGTAGAAACAGTCTATATCAGTAGCTAAGGTTGTGTTAAGAGTGGGCTGACAAGTCAAGGGATTTTTGTCACAAAGCTAAGTCCTCGTCACTGTCCTGCACATTTGCAGTTTTCAGAGTTTGAGGGCTACTAGTGCAACCAGTTATGGTTTTCTGTGGTCATTGCTGGTCTGCACTGATACCTAGAGGGTTTAATATATCCCAGCATATTTTTCATATACAATAAAAAAAAATCCTCAATATGTCTCAACAGATTACAGTATGTTCAGAACTCTGCTGCCTGTTTACTTACACATTTGAGAAAAACTTTCACATCTCTCCTTTTGTTCATGATTGGTTTCCTGTCACTTATAGAATAAAATGTAAAACATTACTGATCACCTACAAAGTCCTCCATGGACTTGCCTCTTAATATCTCTCTGACCTTCTTCTTCCTTACACTCCATCGCACACAAAGATGTTTGGGCTCTAACTTTATTCCTGTACCTATATTCAGAATATCCTTTATGAGGGGCAGGGAATGCACTTCCTCACAGTCTGCGAGAGGTAAAGTCTGTTAACATCTCCAAGCTCCAGTTGAAAACTCATTTCAGGAATGCTATTATGTCTCAACTAATACATAACATTCTCATTGATGTTTTGCTGTTGCTGTGACTTAATTGTATTGTATTGTATCTGTCTGTATTGTAAAGCGTCCTTGAGTGTGAGAAAGTCACAAATACAAAGCCAGGGTGAGGTTTAGATCCCACAGCTTCAAAGGTGTGATACCACTACACCACCAAACTACCTGATTTAATAACATTTAAACATTACATTAGTGTTATGGATTGTGTTTGTGGTTCTGTGCAGGAAAGCCCATAAGCTATGTTCACATCCACAAGCTTATATTGCCCATAAAATTGCAAATACACATAACCTCTTTAATCATCTGGTTAAAATAGGATGTTGTTTTTAAAATGTTTCTTCAAAGATAATTTATAATCCCATAATACTCCAATTATATACTGACTGGATGTGTTGTTCTTTAAGAAGTATAGTAGCTGGAGTGACTTAATTGTGGAACACTGGGTTCCATGGCCTGTCTCTGTAACCACAATATATCCTTATCTAGGTCTCCAGTCCATAAAAATACACATACACACTATGGGCAGCAACACATTCACTTAACCACGTGGGAGCAAGTACACACCGTGGGAGAACGCAAGCCGCACAAGTAGATGTAGCTGATAACAGGGCTAGAGGTGTGAGTCTGCAGCGCCATCCAGCGAGTACTGGCGAAATCTTTATGCCAAGTTCCGGAAACTCACTCTACCAATAGATGGCGACAAAGACAACACAATGATAAAATATAACCACCATCACCCCCAATACTCACGTTTCCAAAACGGAAAACATTTTCCAGGTAAAGCGAAGTTAGAAGGAAAGAAACGAATCAATCTGAAGTTGTTTCATTACGGGGGCATAGCAATGGGAGCTAAATTGTTCTATTTTGTATCATATACTGTGTATATATGTCTTTATATAAAATTTATTAGCTAATGGTTGTTCTGCAGTCCATTACTGCAACGTCACGCATCACCATTACACCTATTTCACATGATACGTGCCAGGTTAAGTCGATCTGCTGATCTGCCGCTGGTTTGAATAAGGTGGTAACAAGTAGCATCTTTAAAGTGAGACAATAAACAAACATGGGCTGGTAATTTCAACACTTACGGAACTTGCACATCATTTACACCCTAAAAACGGATACCACAGCAGAGTGTTTTAATTGTCTATTTTAGGATTTTAAAAGAAGCGAGACAGATAAATTATGATTCTTAAGTGATAGTGTCTACCTCACTTCCCTTTCGGAAGTCGGTCTATTTAAAACCACTTAACTTTCAGCGATGTTTTAGATTAACTGCGCGACTTCTGGCAGATAGGTGCCGCTGTAGCAAGTTTCGGCGGCACAATTAAAGAAAAAAGAACGGAGGGGGGGGAGTCTGTCAGAGTTCATTTAGTACCGAGGGAACAATGCTGAAACTGGCAACGTAAGCTGCACCAGACCGGACCGCCATTAATCATGGCTGACAAGGGATGGGGGGTTAAGGCGGGGGGGGGACTGAAGCTGCCAGCGCACTCTGTTAGTGATTATAGTGCCGGGTCTGGCGAGAAGGAGGGGTGGAGGAAAAGAAAGGTTCGTTGAAGCCTGTTTTCAGTTCAGATGCAGCCGCGCTCTGCGGTCGGAGCTGCGAACACCCGACCCGCGGCAGTAATAATAACCGGGATCGGCGTTCAGCCGCCTGCGCTTCTTAATGAATGCGTGTGTGTGCTCGTCCTGTTTTCACTGGAAGGGCCACCCAGAGCTCCCGGCTGGGCCCATCTTAAATCATGACCACTTCCTGAGTTCCTGCTGTCACCCTGTGGTCGGGGCCTCTGGGGTGCCTGCGTTTCTCCATCGGGTGTCTGCATAATTGTACAGCAGCGCGCGATTGTTACACAGTTCAGTTCTTTGATGGCTGAAATGCAGGGACGAGTAAGAGATGAATTCAGAAAAGTATTACAGAATACAGTGCAACATTCCAAAGTTTACAGACCAACGTATAGACTCAGTGCAATGTAACACTCCAAAATTTAGACATGAAACATTGAGTAACACAATACAGTATACCACTCCAAAATGTAGATTCACTACAGTGTCACACTCCAAAAATATAGATTACAGTACATGTATAGTACAGTTATAGAATGTAATACAGTTCAGCACAAAACAGCGTAACACCTAATTTTGGGTTCCACATAGTGAAACACTGCAGAGTATAGACACAATGCAGGGTTACACTCCACAGTGCAGACAAAATGCAGTGTAATATTCCAAAGTTTAAATAAAATACAGTGTTATACACCAAAGCATAGAGTAAAGTGTAACACTCTGGAGTGTAGACACAATATTGTGTAGCATTACAAACTGTAGACACAACACAGTGTAATACAACTATGTGTGGATTTTGCACAGTGTAACATACTTAAGTGTTGCTTCATGACAATATAAGTTAGTCTCAGTACACTGAGCTGTAGGCTCAGTTCAGCTTAACGCAGTCCCAGGAAGCCCTCTGTTCATATCATGTCGCCTGGGAGCCCCAAGGTATCCACTTCCTCCCTGACTGGGTGACGCGCCGCCAACTCCGCAGTGCATTTGCGTGACACGCCTCTTCCTTCGTGTGTTGGTCCCATGAGCGGGGCTCCCAGGCGACATGATATGGCGGTGACGACGGTGGCAGTCATTCTCAGCACCACTGCTTCTGGAAGAAAGAAAAAAAGAGAGAGGATAGAAGAGAAAGGAGGAAAATGGAGGCTGTGAGTGGAGGAGAGCAGAGCCCCGTTAAGTGCTCTGCTTGAAAGCATGTCAGGCCTCATTAGCTGTCAGTTGTAACAATACTGAACTGGCAGTGAAGAAGGGCTGGAGACTCGCGACCATAAATCACTGGCTGACAGCACTCTGACAGGCTGGGAACGGTGCACATGCAAGAGGTGCTGTCTCTCTCTCTCTCTCTCTCTCCCTCTCTCCCTCCCTCTTCTGCTCTCCCTCTCTCACACGATGTGGCCCGGATCTCGCGCAATGCGCACACACACACACACACACACGTAAGCGCACCCCGCCAACGATTCCTGAGAACTGACACCTCGAGTGTCTGTTCTGTAACGGCTGGGGGTGTGCAAGTGCTGTTTGTGAGTGTCAGGAAATGAAGAGTTTTAAGCTGTCGTTATGGGTTGGGGGGGCCTGCCTGTCTGCCCACGTCCATTAGCCTGACAGCCAGTGGCATGGATGACATTGGTGGTGGTGGGGGATCGGGGTGTTGGGAGGGGGACCTGGGCCTTTAGGTCATTAATCATGGCCCTAAACATGCAGACAAGGGGCCGGAGGTGGAGGGTGGGGGGATACCGAACAGGCCTGCAGCTGGCCAGCCCTCAAGGCATAGGGGATGCTGCCCAGTCACCCCGCCCCCCCCCACCCTGGCTTTTTTCTGTTCTTCCCCTACCTCCAGCCTCTCGCCTCCATGGCCCCTCTTTGTTTACTAAGCACTTCCAGTTTCTCCTGTTGTCTTTGACATCCCACTTTGATTCCCCCCCCCCCCCCCTCCGCCCTCCATTCCAAATGCGGCCATCGGTTTCTGGGATGGATCTTCTCTCTCGCCGCTGCAGCCGCCGTCTGCGCGCGACGAGCAGAGCTACTGGCGAATGTCTATTTTCGGCCAGGTTATGTAAACACTCAGCCTCTCCACTCGTCTCGTCTCCCTCTCGTTCGCTCTCTCATTTTCCCAAGCTCCATCCCTCTCTCCACATCCATCCGTTCCCTCCGCCAACTTCGCGTAACTTTTCCATATGGCCGCCGGCCCGTGCTCCCCTCCCGGCGAGATCTACGGCTGCGCGTCTGCCTGCGTGTCCGTGTGTGCCTGCTGCCTGCTCGTATATAACAACAAGTTCGGGTAAATAAAAGTGGCCCCTCGTGCACTTTCTTCCGCCTGGCGGGGAACCGAGGGAAGCGGAATAGCAGGGGAGGGCTGCCGCCGGTGACTCCTCATAGGGGGCGGAGAAGCCGAACACAGCGGCACGGAGATAAAAGGCACGGGGAGGATAAAGGCAAAATATACAGCCCCACCAGCAGGCCTAGTGAAATAAATCAGCAGGTCCTACAGCTGTTCACCATTTATTAGCCTGCCCTCTTTAGGGGGAGGGGGGTAGGGAGGCAGTGGTGATTCATGTCCTTTCCCAAAGAGTTATTACAGGAGAGTTGGAAACTGTGTGCCCTGCACCCCTTCACCTCCCCCGCAATTAGCGTGGCCAGATATATTATTATCGTCATTAATATCGGAGTGATGCAGCCAGAGGCTCTCTGTGGAAACTGACAGCAGCCGAAAGCAGCCCCCCCCCTCGAGAAAAGAGGCCCAACTGATGATAACTGTATGTGCTGCTGTTTTTTTTCTGGGTTTGGAGTTGTGGTTCGGGGTGTGTCCTGGAAGAAAGGAGGCGGGGGAGCAGCTCAGCTTTGGGCCATTATAATAATGATGGAGACACTCTTCACGTTACAGTGGTGAAGATAATTAAAGAATGTTGAAAAGTGATTTTATAAAATCCTGTTTGTTTGGTGGAAGTCCAAACCAGCCGAAGGTGTGTAATCCACTGGAAATATTAGTAAATATTAGAGAAGGACAGGTTTTATGTACTCTTACACACTGCTTCCCATCTCCACTCTCTCTCTCTGTCTCTATGGTTTTCAGATGCCACGGCCACTCTCACTTGGGTGCATCTGATTGGTTCCCTCGGTGGTAGAACCTGCCCCCACCTGATGGATCTCGCTGAGTGATGTCATCAAACTGAAGACACTTTTGATATTAGAACCTGTAAGTTCAAATGTCAAGAAAAGCACATTCAAGATGAATAAAGAGCATTTAGCCACGTAGGGCACCCAGTATGAAGGACTCTGCTTTTCTGCTCGGATGTAGATGTTAAGACAGAATAGATCGCAGTAAATATAGAAATCTTGGCGTGGTTGAGGCACCATTATTCAGACAAATGACTGTTTCTCTTTTTATTTACTTGCCCAATGTCAGTTGCCAGGGGAGCATTGATGTCGAGTGAAAATCAACATGGACGCCAAGTGCAGGAGAACATCCTGCAAGTGGTGAGAGTGTCACAGGGGTCCATATTGCCTGTGATTATTTTAACAATCTCCTACCAGGGTACCGCTGGGATCCTCCAATGGAAACTGTCCCAGGTTAATATCACCGTGGGTAAACAATCTCTTACAGATGTTGCCTTGCTCCCAGAAGCTATCTACGTACTTCTGGCCAAACTGCTAATGCCGAGGCGGCCTGGAACCATCCTCCATAACTGCTTATCCGGTCTTGAGTATCTAACGTCATGTTCTACAGCTGAGAACCTCTACAAGCAGTTTAAATTATTTTTCTACTTTCGTGTGCAGATTTTTCCTAGAGGTATTTCATGCCGAGGTGAAACAATTCCCAAATCACAGATCAGTTAATTACAACCAATTTAGTGCTGCTCTTTGCACACCTGTCTGGTTTGGGCTCCCTTTAACGTACATCTGGCTGTTTTTTTAGGAGGCCAAAGGGCAGCAGGAAACATCGTGATCATGCACTCATAGGTTTCCAATCAAAGTCCCAGGAGAATCCTTCAACGGGGTAATTAACTTGAATTACTCCTGTAAAACCTCCAGCTGTAACGAAATCATTCAAAAATGATGAATACAGTTGTGTTTGCTTTGGATGGAAGTTTTAGCTAAGCAGCTAAATATAAAAGTAAACAGCACGGAATTGTCGCCGTGGCGAATTGTGATCCTGACCTCACACACCTGTGATTTGAACCCAGGGGTGTAACCCAGGACTGAGCAGCACGTCTGTTCCTGCTCTTTAATTGCTCTACAGAAGTCGCCTCACCTGTTGTTTCAGGTGTTAATCAGCTGCTAATTAAAATGTATTTTCTCTTACATCTGGCCCCCGAGGATCCTAATTGTACACTAGCCCACCCCCCACCCAGGCCCCCACCCTTCCTATTTGGCCCTATTTTTTCTGTTATTATATTGGGTTGGACTTACCTCTTCGGCCTGTCTCATTTATAAGCTTTATATACGGAATAGATCATTGTGAGACGTGCTGTCAGCGGAGACTGGCAATTAACCTGTGATCTGTATTCTCTCTCTGCGGACGCTGGGGGGGCTTTTCGTCTAACTGGCACCTTTTATTTCAGTCTTGAAAAACGAGGTCGGGAGTGTCGATTCGGCTGCCCCCATTTTTATTAATAGTGTCCCGTCGCTTGTAGGACTAATGATGCATTATTATGAATTTATTCTAAAAGATATAGTGTTTTAATGATTCTCTGCTGTCCCATCCGTCCAGGATGTGGTTCAGATATGGGAAGCCGGGCTGCCAGGGAGGGGGTACAGGTCTGTGGGGGCTTCCCCTGTGAACCCAGAGGACTCAAATGCTATACCTGTGATCAGGAGGCTGTTGACTCAAACATCAAGCTCCACAGAACGATATCACCGGCAGGCCCTTCAGTTACCTGCTGTTTTCTCGATGCTGTGCGTCGGTTTAAGTAAAAGTCTCTGTTAAATAAATAATAAGGTAACATGAGGCTGAAACAGGACCTAAATCTCCAAATCTGGTGCTGAGGGGCGGCAGCCCTGCTCAGTGAGCCACCTTGCTGTCTTCTATTAAACACAAATAAAATGTATTGCTATGTAGGTTTTTATTATATATATAGGTTTTTATTATATATATAGGTTTTTGTTATATATATAGGGTTTTATTGAGACGAAAAACCCTCTGAGGGTATAAAGCGGCAACATTTAGATTTTTCCTTAACTATACCAGCCGCTGTCCACGTCCATGTTTGTCGTTTGTATGACAGCATTTCCTCTTCATCCCGATGTTCTGTCTTCACTTCATCCGGTGAGCCGAATCGCTTTCTTGTCATCATCCATCTTACACGTTTGATTTATTGGTTACAGTTCATATAAAGTTTGCTGAGTTATCGAGTTACTATTCCTGACTGTGTTAGACATAATGAATTATGGTTAAGGTATGTGGAGGCGGGGGTGTGGCTATGGATTTATAGTTTATTAAGTTTATTTTTCGTGAAGGTGTTCGTTCATTGCCGATTAACCCTTTAGGGGATGTTATCTAGCTGAAATCTGGGAGTGCAGCACAGGGTGTCAGTTGGCTTATAGCTTCACATCCGTTTAGCTGGTAGTCACAACCCTGCCAGGGTGATAAATTGGAAACCCAGAAGCTCTCCGCTGGCACCTAATGCAGCACAGAATAAGCTACACATGCAATAAACCTCGCCAGACCCCGGGGAGGTGACATTCTGTAAGAGAACCAGGCTCCTTGGGTGACGCACCAAATCAAAACAGAATTAAAACTGGGTTCTGTTTCCCACGGACAGATCGAAAGACGCAGGAGCCGCACAGTGGTCTGTTCCCAGCATGCCCGGCGTCGAGTCTGCAGCGTGACATCAGCCTCCGGATATCCCTGTCGTCGTAAACTGTCCGTGTCGTTAATCTCATCACCCTCCCCACATTGAACATGGGGGGGGGGGGGGGGCAGTTTTTAATTTGAAGTTTACTAGCAGAATGAAAGTGATCTGCAAGGACCCGTGTGTGTGTGCATATGTGTGTGTGCATGTGTGTGTGTGTATGACCAATGGCAAAAAAGAGGCTGAAGAAGTCAAGGCAAAGGCAGCATTAACCACATAATGATTCCCCCCCCCGCACTCCCCGTAACCGTCGCTAATGTGCCGAATTTACTGGAGCAAATGGACCTGACAAGTAATACAGTGCATAGCACCGGCGAGAGAAAAGCAACGGCCTGTGGCCCCCCCACGCCCCCCCCCCATGCACCC
>JAODUD010000117.1:3311387-3334439 GCA_026784285.1 Stomatorhinus walkeri
GAGACAGATCCACAGAAGATAGAGGTCTTAAAGACCTTGCCAGTCCCTAAGAATCTTAAAGGGAACTTTTGGATGTTTGGGGAAGTCACTCACCAACAATTCCAAAACAAAAACTTTTTTTTAAATGCGTGATTTAAACCCAGTAAACACAGGTGATGAATGAACCGACTGTCCTGCAGAGTGAGTGTTACACCTGTGTTTATGCAGCACAAAGAAACAGGTGCAGATGGGGATCAGCCACCCATACAGACAATTAAGCAATTAGATGGGAGACAAACAGAGTAACGCCTGAGTGATTCCGCACACGTATGATGTCAAGCGGCATAATGATCAGCTGGAGTCGTTGTTGTCTTTATCAAAACGCTTTTGTCCACATTTTGTTTCCATCCAGTCGCCACGTCTGTTTGGATGTGTGAAAATATGCGGAATGGTTGCAAAATCGGGAGGATTTTTTTTGGCCGGCGGAGGCAGAGAGCGATGCATGCGTGGCTGAGGGGCTTCCTGAGGCACCACGAGTACCATGTGACATGAAATGCGAACACAGGAAAGTGCAAAGAAACGTATGGAAGAGTGCGGCCTTTGGGCCAGGCCTGGGGGGCCACCGTGGGGGGAAACCGAGGAAAGTGCTGTCGCCCCGGTTACAGAAAACGCGCAACAACCCCCCCCGCTGCGACATGGCTGCGTTCTCTTGCCAGGGTTTTTTTCTTTCCAGCGTGGCCTCCGTGATGCATGGGAGCTGACAACCCCGCGGTATTACCCCCCCTCCCAGCACGCGGGCAAATCAGACCCAGCTGGGAACGAGCGCATTAGCGGTGCGCCATAATTGCGAGGGTCCTCTCGCGCGCAACCGCTGCGGCACTGCATCTGCCTGCGCATTTGCATGTCAAGGGTGCCTGGAGACTTGGGAGGGAGAAACAAACAAGGCGGGGGGGGAGGCATCATTATGCAACATCCCCTTTTGGATGCGTTAATTCACCACGGGATCTGGCCAATTTACCAAAGAGTGCGCAGTCAATGAATCAGCACCGTGGCATTTCCAAAGGCCGACGTGGTTCTCAGGGCGCGGAGGCATGCGTTTCATTTGAAGGTGGGAAGGGGGGATGCAGAACCAAGAACCAAAGAACATTTTTTACTCTCTTTGTGAGGGAGAACATAAAGAATGGCCTGTATGATTGTTTTACAACCCAGATGAAAGATGGGCTTGACATCTGGGCTGGTTTATTGTGTGGTTACTGTAGAGCTCTGAGGAAGGATGAGAGATGGAGGCAGGCAGGGAGGGAGGGGGCGGAGAGCGAGGGAGGGGGCGGAGAGCGAGGGAAGGTCCACTCCCTGGACAGTTTATAATCTCCCCAATACCCTGAGAAGAATGCACTTGGGCTCTTGTCCCATAAAAAGCAGCGTTTACCAGCGAGTCACATGACATGTGCAGCAGTGTTAGGATCCTTCCCAGCATTCCTGGTGTTTGGCCCGCTGGGGGGGTGCGGCCCTGCTGCCAGCCAAGGAGCCGCACCGCACTCTGTCGTCATTAATCACGGGGGTTGTCGGATGTCCCCCCCCCCTCACCCCACACCTCCCTCCACGGGACTTTTCATCACCTCCAGCGTGCACAATGTGCGCTCTGCACCTCACCCAGCCGCCGTCTCCCACCATCGGCACTGCGATTCAGTTTCCCACCCTAGCCGCGGGTCCGTCAGGGCGGGCTCCGGGAACAGAGAGTGCATGAGGGTGGACGGAGGACGTGGCTGGAAGCGGCGAGACTAATGAAGAACAGATGGGCGGTGTGATTGATGAGGGATGAGTGCAGTGATGGATGGGAGACGGGATTGCTGAAGGGTAACAGTGCTGTTAATTCCTCCAGTAAGACAAGATGGATCCCCCCCGCCTCTCCCTCTGCTACTTCTCCTCACCATTTATCTCCCACGTCCCCCCCCCCCGCACCATCTCTGCTTACCATCACCCTTGCGCGGTGATCACGTCTCTCCCAGCTGTTCCAAATGCAGCACTGCGGGGCACCTGCAGGTGGCGACACAAGCTGACACGCACTAATGGGATAATGAATTGCCGATTTGTGAGACCCTGGGATTCTGCGGTGGGACAAGAACTAGGCATCCACTGGACATAGCCGTGATTGTCATCACGCATGATAATAGTTCCTTCGATGATGGTGTTTGTTGCGGCCACCTTGTTTATTTGTACAGATTGATGATGTTCGCCTGCCTAAATGAAGTCCCTTCGGCCGGCGAGCACATTTATTCCACTTGCGCGATCCATTTATGAGAGATCACTTGGGGGGACTTAAGAATTTCACCCCGGCTTTGGAGTGGAGATAAGCGTAACCGCTCCTACCCTCAAAAAAATAAAAAAACACTCAATGAGTTCCTGAGCAGGAAGCTGAAGGAGAAGGCGCTTCTGCGACCGCACACTCCCAGCCCCAAAGAGGACACCCTGGAGACCCGAAAGACCCGGCAACTATGGGAATTTGAGTTTTTCTGTTATATTGGAAAGCGCCCTGGGCACCTTTAGGCTGTTGTATGGCGCTATATAAATAAAATTTGATTTGATTTGATTTGATTTGATCATTTAACATTCAAAGAGGTACTAGTTTGCTGATATTACAAAAAATCCTGGCGACCACAGGGGCTTATCAGTAAAATACAACTGAGTTTGGCTTAATGTCAGTTAAAACTGCACCCTTTCCAAAATCATATTCCACACATATTTGCTCCATTTCTCTTAAGATTCCTCCTTTTTGTCTCAGCAGGAATACAAATATTAACTTTGCCTTATTTAAAACGAACAGCTGCAATGCACCTCCGACAGCAAGAGTGATCATTAGCGGTATGACTTCACTTTAAGTTGCAGGTCAACCCCTTTAAGATTTAACCGGGGCAAAATCAACACACGTTTTATTGAATTCTCCACAATTTTCCAGGAAGGAGGTTCTCGAACAAATTCGGGAACCACATAGGGGAGCCAGCAAATCCACAGTATTTTCTGAATAAAAGCACAATGTGGGAGGAAAACCATATTGTCTTGCAGTTGGCTGGATAACATTGCTTTAGCTAAGGTCATTGGGTCAGGGTAAGAACCTCCACAAGGACTGGATCACTCAATCCATCAATACAGCAACAAATCATCAATCACTGAAATAAAGGGCCCAGGCATGCTGTCTCCACCAATCAGAGGCCGACCTGGACTCGTTCCCTGTGTCCTAAGCTCTTCCGCACGGTCAGATAACTTTCACCATGTAGTCGACTCTTTCAATACATCCCCTGCATCAGTATTTATGCTGGACCCAGAACTTAAATCCCCACGCAAACTGAACCACTCAGCCTGCATATGTTTGGAAATAACATACCTCTACTTGCCCACCCAATATTAAAAAACAAAGGGAGTTGTTGGCCTACAAGTTATATACCTAAGTCGTTCAGAAGGGAAATTTTCCAATAGCACAAACATAGGATGATGTTACATATCCCTGATCCAGTGGTAAAAAAAGGTCCCCGACTGAATCCATAACTTCACAAATTCAGAATGTTAACCACTGCTCCCCCTGCTTTCACCAACTCACCTTAATTGTAGAAAAAAATACTTTTTTGTGATGTTACAGCGAACACAGGCTGTAAATGTGATCATTGGCCTCTGTAAAAATCTATTAAATCCTTCGCTTCTTTTTAAACCGAGTGAACCTGCGTGTGTGGCCATCTACTAGCTACCCAGAATAAAACTCCAAAAGACATCATTTAAATATAATAATTCGCATTTATTAAACAAAATAAGACCTTCCCCTTTAAACTGATAGCACTGCCATCATGGTTTTCTTCCTGTTGAATTTGTGCACGGCCCTGTCCTCTCTGTGCAGCCAGCCCACACAAATACAATACAAAAAATATTACATCTCTTGTGTTTGTCTCGTCAGCTGTACAAATAAAAAATAAGAAGCCTTCTGAGAGCCCGGGAGGGGGGTGACACACCCCCCCACCAGACATGAGACAGCATCAGTGGTGGTGGGGGGGGCTAGAAAAAGACTGGAAAACAAGGAGAGAACTTCTTTAGAGAATCTGCCATTAAACTGCTGCCAAGTTGCATACCACAAAACTTTATTTTAAAAAGTGTATAATAAGCATAATAATATTTTTAATGAGAATAGTAAGAATACTTAGGAACAATGCATTTGGATAATAAATTTCCCCCAACTTGAAAGCCAAGCGCTCTGTAAAAAATAAATACACTTTTTCAGTCCGGGAGAAAGTGATGTGAAAGTAGTAAAACGAAGGCGAAACTAATCCCAAAAGGCTCAGGAGTGACGCTCGTACATGTCCAGTTCTCCCAGTGTCCCACTGACCGAACTTCACTGGGATTCCACGGAGGGTCACTAGCACCCCAGGAAGAGTCACAGGTTTTTAGGAATCCGATCGTTGGAAGCTCAGGGTGGGGACAGGTTAGATCAGGGGGTAGGGCATCACCTTGTGACGAATCCGCAGCTCAGTATATAGTGGTTGTTGGATCAGAGTCTGGGCACCCCCTATAGGTGGGTGCTGATATTGCATTCCCGGTTGCCCAGCATGTGAGCGCCACCCCCAAAGTGATTCCGGGTCTGATGCACACGGCTCATTGATAGCCCAGCGCTGAGGCCGAGCCTAGCCTCTGGCTGTAGAGAGCATAGGGGGAGTAGTAAGGTGCCGCGGCTGGCAGCGTCGGCATGGGGAGGGAGGGGGCCGCGGGCAAGTGGACTTTGCTGTAAGGGTGATAGCGGGCAAGGCCCAGGCTGGGCGGGGCTCTCAGGGAGAAGGAGCCGGGGCTGCCCTGGGGGGTCAGGTGCAGGTGGCAGGAGGCGGCGGCTGCAGCCGCGGCAGACGAGGAGGCAGAGGGGTAGGCGGAGAGCAACTTGCTGTCCATCCCGGGGAGCGCGGTGTGCGTGCGCAGGTGACTCAGCAGCTCCTCGGAACTGGCAAAGCGCTTGTCGCATGGCCCCCCTGCCGACACCCAGTTACAGGCGTGGGGGAGGGGCTCGTTGGGCAGCATGAAGCCATAGGTGTAGAGGGGGTGGGACAGTGAGGGTGCGGCGCTGGATGACAGAGAGCTGGGGTGCAGGGCGTGCAGCGGGTGCGTGGGGTACACCAGCGGGAAACTGGACTTCAGCGTGGATGACGGGTCATGGACGCAGGATGAGCAGTTACTGCCCCCCAGGTGAGAGGCATTGGGGTAGGTCAAACAGTATGGGTCCCTGCAGAGGCCCTGCATGAAGGATGGGGGTGAGGCCCCTGTGAGTGGGCTGGAGCTGGGGTGCTTCCCGGGGATGCCCACACCACCCCCGACCAGACTGGACTTGGTATGGTCCAAGCCCGGCACTAGCTGGGACGGGTAGCCAGTATAGGCGCTGACGATGGAGCCGTGATAGCCCATGCTGGAGGGCGGCAGGGGGAACACAGAGTGGCCTGGTTTGAACGGTGATACTGGGGCCACGTGTCCGGAGCCAAGGCCTGGCTGGGCCGGCGCCGCGTCCGCCTTCCCGTCATGGTGTGGGCTGCCCTCGGACCCGGGGCTGCTGGAGTCGGCGCTGGCACGAGCGTGGCTTGAGTTGGCCAGTTGGGCGCCGTCCAGACCCGGCTTGCTGGGCTCGCTGTCCTTCTTTGAGGCCCCGCCGTTGTCCATGCTGGCCGAGTCGGCGGCTGCCGACTTGGGGTCCACGTGCAGCACCTGTGTGGCTGGGGGCTGTGGCGCGGGGGGCGAGGATCCAGATCCCCGAGGCTGGGAGGCCGGGTGCTGGGAGGGCGAGGTGGATCGGGATCGTGGAGAAATGGCATGTGGTGGGAACGACGGGCAAGTGGCCGTGCCGCTGCCCCCGGGGACCCGGAACCCGGCCTTATCCGCGCTGCCACTGCCCAACCCCTCCTTTCGGGATTCTCCACCCGCCTTGGAGTATGGCTTGAAGCTCGACTTGTCCTCCACTGGTTGCCGGTGCTCACCGAGCTTATGGCCGGAGCCCGAGGAGCGACCGGAGGCATCCTTCTCCCCGAGGCCCCCGGATGCCATGGAGCTCAGCTTGCTGGGGGGCGGTGGGTCCGGCTTGCCGATCTGTGAGCATGTCTGAGCCAGCAGGGCCAGGGGACTCTTTTTGGCATCCAGCTGCAGGGGGAGACAGCGAGCATACCGTCACTGTCACGTGGTAACCGCGGAACAAGGAAGACAGATCACTGGCATAACAGCGATGATCACTTTGTTAGGGCTCCGCGAGCACGCAACGTAAAAAAAAAAACAAATAAATCACTCCAAACGCCACTCAAAATGTTGCTGCACCTTATTTATGGATCTATATATATAGATGGATATCTATATATTTTTTGTGTGGTATGTTTCGAAAAACATGATTGAAAAGGTTGATATTTAATTTCGTTGCTGGAAAAAATGGTTTTTCGTGTTTATCTGAAATCACCCTAATAAAGAAAAACTAATTTATATGTATTGCATAATTTTATTTGTATTAAAAGTAAAATTGCATTTAAATATGTATGAAAAAAGACAAATAATGATAGTTATTTAAGTTACGTGACACCCAATACGGACTTCCCCTATTAATAAAAAAAAACACCTTGGTATACACTTTGATTTGCTTAACGATAAATTACTAGACATTTAATACTATCAGCGGCCGCAACGAAAAAAATTGATTTGTCCCAAATTCGGTAGTTTGCAGAGAATTCTCCTTTATCATCTCTAATTGTAAATGGAAACACGTCACATTACACAAATATAACTATAACTTCCCGCGAATCGCCCGCCTCCCTCGTGCAATTTGATGCGCAACAAAATAATAATAATTAGTAGCAGTAGTAATAATAGTGGTGCTATCATGTCTAATAATAATAATAATAGTTAAAATATCGTCGTAAATCTCTTCTGAGTCTACACACGTACGAGCACTTGATAGAAAGCTATAGCCTATATATGAAATCATAGGGTGGCAACCTAGGGTCGGGGGAAACAGGGAAAAGAGGAGGCGATATCGGTTTAAATATTGAAATATGAACCTCTGTATAACAGAGCACTTTGAGCGTCGAGATTAAGGAGCCAGTGAATAAGAAAATATATTCATAATTTAGGCTAAAACAAACTTGCAGTTTTTCGCTATAACCGTACAGAACCGTATATTAACATCGCACGACGGCATCGCACATTCTCATGTGCAAATTTCTGAGTTGGTATGTCATTTGAATTTTAAATGTTTTAGCTTTAAATGTAGAGACATGAAGGAAAATGTTCCACTACCAAAATAACGAGAGTGATTGGGGAAGCGAACCGTTTCAAACGTGAAAGCTAAACGACACATGAAATAGTAACATCAGCGCGTCTGAAATAGTTGCGGTAAATTATGGGAAAGTGCGCAAAGGCGTCGGAAAGGCGGCGAGGGGGGGTATAACTGGTGATCGGCAAAGTCGTAGAGATTTAAAACAACGGGGCAAGAAGCTTTAGTCGTTGTAGGGGAGATCGGTGTGCAATTTAATAGCGAAAAGGAGATACTAGATACATTACCTCGATGCTTACTGGCGCTGAAGTCAGGGGCTGGAGATACTCCGGGTGCAGCAAGTGGCTCGTATGCGCGGTCAGCATCTTGAGGAGCCGGATGGGCAGCCGCTTCGCCTGTCGTAGGGGATCGGAGGGTGACAGCAAGGAGACCTGCGAGCTTTTTATCCTGGGGCTCTTGGGCAAGCAGGAGTTGTTGTCGCCGCCGTCGCGGTTGGTGCTCTTGGGTGCCTGGCTGCGTGTCTGCTGCGTTTTACATCCACGGGAGGAATCGTGCATTTGGAGTAAAGCGGATCAGGGGTCGAGCAAGGCTTGCGGCTGCTGGCAATTCAGTAAGCATTTGTGCTACACCATATCAATCTATCACCTACTCGACCCTTTCTCGGGGCTCTTGTGTGCGTATGCGTGTGTGTGTGTGTGTGTTTTATAATCCAAGCAAACGCTTTAACAATATTCCCGTTGCGCAGTCCAAACCAAGCAAGGCAGCGGCCGTCCTTCACTTCTCCGCCCGGCTAAAAGACAAAAAGCGCTTTCTCTCGATTCACTCACTCATCGCCCTCAAGCCTGTTCCGCCCTTCTCTCGTTTTTTTCCTCCTTTGAAAAGACGACAGTCACCACCGTCGCAGCTGCCCGGGAGTGGGTAAGAAACCCTTTAACAGACTTCTATCGGTGGGATGGGGGAAGAGAGAGAGGGGGACAGAGAGGGGGGGGGAGAGAGGCGGGCGGACGAGCAAGAAGAAAAAGACACGAAATCCCCCCCACAAAAAACCTCACTCGGATCGCCCTTAAAGGCTGGAGTGCGCAGTTCCCCCGCTCAGCGTCTACGGTGTTTTTCTTAAGACGCATCCCTTTCAACCTTCAACACTTAAAATATCCGAGATCAGAGGGAGACCTTCAAAGCAAAAGAGCCGCTGTCCAATAACCGGAGTCCGCATCGCTAATGAGAGGGTCGGCGCTACTCTTCCGAAGGCGGAGTCACTTTGATTTTCCCCTGCTTCACATGCCCGATCTCTCCGTCTTTCATGTAATTATAAGGACAATGCGAGTGCTACAGATAAGCAGCTCGGCGGCGCCGGCCCTCCATTCAGCTTTCGGATCCTCTCTGAAGCGCTCCCCGCATGTGTGAAAGGTCTTATCCCCCCTCGAAGGACGCGACATTCGGCGTGGCTCCTCTTGTCCTTTCGGGCGGCGTTGGCGGATTTTTGTCCTCTCTCTATTTGCCCAAAATAAACTTGATGGCAGAAAGGGGGCGCTTTTCTACTTTGGGACTCACTCGTGTCCCCCGATGGTCCGTCCTACTGCTTATTGATGACTGTCAGGTGCATTAGTCTGCAACTACTCGTATAACCTGCTTTCTTCCTACTCTTAGTTTTGTTTTTCTGGGACGCAAATAGGACACTCGCTGCCACACCTCCTCTAAATGTTTCTTCTTGCCATTATGGGCGTTCAAGCCTTTACGTCGAAGAACGCTATTTAAATACAAATCCAAACAATAGTTAAAAAAACCGCATCACGTTACTTCCAGGATAGCCAAAGAAAATATTATAATTAAATGCCTAAGAGCATTGTTCATTTAACGTTAATTGTAGTATATATAGGAATTAATGAAGTTTTGCAGCTAACCAAAAATTCCCGAGCAGTCATCTAACCCAATGACATTTTGAGCGCATATTTCAAAGCTTGTGGCTTTAATTAAAGAGCCAATTATCTCGCGGGAGTCCAGCAATGTGTCTCAGAAAATAACCATACGAAGTTAGCGATGAATGTCATTTAAGTCTGTGCGTTTTCTGCGGTTCTCACATCTAACGGAGAATAAATCTAATAGAGCAAGTATGGCCGTATGCTCATGTCTGCACATAAATCTAGAATGTTA
Organism: Stomatorhinus walkeri; assembly: GCA_026784285.1. Taxonomy (NCBI): domain Eukaryota; kingdom Metazoa; phylum Chordata; class Actinopteri; order Osteoglossiformes; family Mormyridae; genus Stomatorhinus; species Stomatorhinus walkeri. Next base: position 3,320,785 of record JAODUD010000117.1, read on the forward strand.
ATAACTTTATTGCATTACTGCTGACTGACTGGCCAATGAGCTAATTTTGTTAACCTAATTATACAATGAATTGGTTAAAGTACTTAAAAATTACGCCTGACAAGAGCTATTAGAGGTGGCCAGAAATAGTCGGAGTCGGAGGGGCTTTGATGCACCGAATCCTTCACAGTCGTAATTGTGTGCGAAATTTGTCAGTTTTAATCCTTCATAACCTGTGGGCAGAACTCTGCGTGTGAGCAAAACATGCCAGCATCACCCACAAATGCTCCACACCACTCGTAATGATTATGGTAACCTTAACCATCCATCTTGTGGGATCTCATTGTATAATAAATATACAATTATTATTATTATTATTATTATTATTATTATTATTATTATTTCCTGGCATCCCATGAAGGGTGTACCCCTGACCTGGCATAGGCTTCAGAGCCCTGATGTCCCTGACCAGGATACATATTTAGACAATGGGTGGATTATTATTAGCGGTCCAATCACAATGAGTGAAAAATGTCATCAGAAGGAACAGTTACCATTATGATAGTACTTGAGATGACTTTAGCATTTTAGATTAAGAAAGTTTATAAACATCTCGTCTGAATGACCTAATGACGCTACTGTGGCCTGTCATTTATAGGAATTGTTGAGTTTTTGCTGTGAGCTACTGACTGGACTGTCAAGTGCTTATTTTTCCTGGTCTGCCGGAAATTTCAGCTGGAATGATGGTCGTTAATCCTTGACACGTAGGCCGGGGTGGGGGGGAGTGAAGGGGGTGGGGTTAAAAAGGAAAATTTGAAAAGTGTGCTGGACTAATCCTCAGATAAAAGACTGAGAGTCTCAGTAGCCAATCAGGGTCCACCACAGGGCAAGAAATGGGGGCGTGATTGGAACGTCATGACATCATAGATCAAGGTCAGAGTTCAAATGGAACTGGAGAGGCAGCAGTGGGACAGCGGCCTTGGCTCATCTCGGATGCTGACACATACTTGTCAGTGATGAGAGGCAGGCGTAATCCCCCCCACCCCAGGACAACCCCATGTCATGTGCAGCAGCTGCGCGGACATCTGAAGGCTATAAAAATGAAGACGATAAAGGAGCGGGGCGCGAACGTGCGCCTGGGCCGCGTATCACCTCTGAGTGTCTCGCCGGGGCTTTACGAGACGCCACGGAGCCCCTGTGACCAGCAGAAATGGACGGCCTGCATTTCCCCAACACTTTTCGCACATTTACAACTGAGATCTTGGAACAGATCCATGTTCAGAAAAGCTGGCCTTGGCCAGACTTCTAAAAAAGACCTTTGAGGGATCTGTGTGTTCCCAAGAAAGCCTGAACTCACAACACGCTTAGGAACAATGTCTTAACAACGAAGGCATATTTGACTTCTTAAGGACCAATTACTTAAAATACAGCCCGTCGCCAGTATTACAAGTGATGAGCGGGCGTTAAAAGCAGGCCCCACGACCCCCCTGCAACCCCCACCATGGAATATGACATCAGCTTTCTTAGTTATGCCTCCCTTGGATCCAACACATCATCTAGTGATGGATTTAGTTAGATTAGGGATACAGCAAGTGCTTGTTTCTGCTGTATTATTTACACGTGAGGTCACCATGTTCAATAGAAAATACTTTAATATTATTTATTAATCATAACTATATTTCAGAACCGGCACTACTCTTGACATTTCAGATTGTTTACCGTGCAATGAAAAATAGTCCCATTATTGAACTGTGAGCCTAACTAGTGTTGTTGAGCTTATGCAACGCAAACAGAAATATGGGACTTGCCACAAACGCCACCTTTGACCCAAAGGCGTCCTTGCCGTGCCTGTTTCTAATTAAGTGACAAATGCAATTTGCTGGCTTGTACGTTCCCTCTAGTTACAGTGGTGGAGAAACAGGGCAAGGGTTGTGTGTCATTTCTCTCTCTCTCTCTCTCTCTCTCTCTCAGTTTCTTACTCTGTGGTGCAGCATGGTAGTGTAAACCACCGCCTGTCACATTGGCCAAGCTTGAGCAAAACAGCCTGGATGGGGCTGACTTACATATACACACGCGTGACAGGGGTGCTGGGACACACGTGTGCTTTCATGAGCCAGTCCATCCCCCTGGGGGGGGGGGGGGGGGACGACTACGATGGCTGACATCTGGAGACATGGTGCACAAAGGCCTCCTCCCTCCTCTGAGGACCCTATAGGGTGTCCTGACGGCTGTGAGCCAGGAACTATCCATTTGTGTTTGCACCCATTCTTATGTCATCAGTATAATCCAGGTCAGCCAGCAGTATAAATTGTTTGCAAGTTCAGTACACATTGTAAATCGTGGCTCCGCTTTCCATTTTCTTTGTCATTTTTTTTCATGTCACGATTGGCAAACCGGAGGTGTCACTGGATAAAAGTAAATGAACCCTCTTTAAATCTTGTCTGCAACGTGTCTCGGATGATCTAGCACTTTTGCTGTGTTTTTGTAGCGTTTTAATTCATCCTGACATTGATTTCCCGGCAAATGTGATTATGCAAATGCGAAGGGGAGACATAATTGTTGCTGAGTAATTACCTGTTGTCTGACTTCCCCATTGTTTTCGCTGGCTCTGTCACACATACTCGTACTTTTAGTCCCTGCCAAGGGGCACCTTGTGTCATCGAATTTAAACACCTGTGGGGCCCAGGAGCAAAGCTTGATCCATCCACCCTCCTCTGCACTGGCCTCCTATTCAAAGGGAAAATACAGAAGATGATGTCATTCCAACCTGCTAATGCTTTCATGGGGTCAGTGTGTGTACAGGATATGAAAAATAACAGCACTCTGTGCCAATATATAAACTCTGGACTTTCTGATTGCTAGACCAAAACAAAGACTTCCTTTTAATACATGTATATACTTTAATATATACTGATTAAACAAGAACTGTGTATTTAGTTTTACATCGCCTCTACTTGGCTGGTGAGGACATACGTTTGGCCCCTGCAATGGCGGCATCGCGTAGCCTTACTGCTACTTGACAAGGAGGTGCTATTTATCTGATAAAGTTAATAGCTAACAGGATAACAGAGTAGTCTCATTAACTCTATGGCTTTCCTAACGCGACTAAGGGAAATCCAATAAGGGAGACATTCCTGAAACTAAGCTAATCTTGCGCGGCACTCACAGACCCACGGCGTAGCAGTAATTTAATGAAACACCAGTTCTTCTCGTGATCGGATCTGCTGCGGATCGTGCCGCCCAGGGCATCGCCCTGTTGGAGATGGTGAGGGACATGAAGAGTGCAGTGGGAAGGGGCACGGAGGAGAGCACGGAAGGGACCGGGGGAACATTGTGTCTCACAAATGAGGGACTACGTCTGGTTGTTTTATGTCCAGTGCCAGCGGCTAATTCACGTGTTAGATATGTGTTATGGGCCAAACAGAATCATATTCACATATTTGGTTGCTCTGTGGGTGATTTTGTCCAAAGCAACATATGTTTTGAGGGTCAGACAGTCCCTGAAACTGGGGTTGAGGGCCTCGCCTAAAGACCTAAATGTGAAATTCATCTGCTGACAAAGGGATTTAAACCAATGACCTTCTGATCACAGGCACAGTGTTATAACTCACTAAGCCACACAGTGTCCAGCTGCTTGATGATGAATTTCCCCTCATAAGAGATATTGCTGCTGAAACCCTTTTAAGTAGAAACACCAAATACCAAGACGCTACCCACTTCATGCAGCGATCTTTAACAAAGAGAAAGGAAATCAAAGCTGAAATAGGATTCCTTTGTTCAACACGAGCATGTGACACTAGGGACCCTCATCATCACGCTGCGCGGACCGCTGCCCAAGCGCTGACGTCTGCTTTCTCTACCTCCAGCCCCATTGTCGACATATGAGTTATATGGCAGGTTAAACGACGGCGGCTGCGACCTTCAAATATTATATCGTGTGTAAATACGGGACCCCGAGGTGCCTTCTTAGCCAGATGTTGTTTACATTAACCTCTCCTAAAGTCCTGCCTACGAGAGATTTCTACGACCATATGAGACGCTGCTCAAACTCAAAGGAGACTTTAGCTTTTCGGGTGCGTATAAATCTCAGAACTTTATGCGGCTCCCTTTGCCAAAAGCACAATTCACTGAGGCGAGATCAAAGAGCACGCATGGCAACATTTTATTCTCATCCTTGGAAATAAATTATGCGGAGCATCTCCAAAGGATCCACATGGAAAAACTGCGCCGTGGAAAACACATTGAATTGTCTTCATGAGTGCCGGAATCTTCTTATGGGTTCTTAAAAAAAACAGCATCCATGTTTGACGATAGGCCATCCACCTGCGTGGAAATGTGTCCCTGTGATCTTGTACGTCGTGCATGCACATGTGTGCATGTTTGGGTGGGTATGAATCTCTTCAGACAGATTACCTGGGCTCATCCCAGCAGCTTCATCTCTAATACATGCAGGGATCTGGGTGCTCTTCTGATGTTCCCATTTTGGGGGCTTGTCACCCTGTCCCCATATAAGGGGGCTTGTTGTCTTGTCCCCATTTTGGAGGCTTTTCCTCCTGTCCCCATTTTTGGGGCTTGTCCTTCTGTCCTTATTTTGGGGGCTCGTTCTCCTTTCTCTCTGTTCCTCGAGACCAGCTCAGATTCTGAGATCCGTGGGGCTGCAGACCAGGAGGAGAGACGCGATAAAGGGAAAGAATGAGGGGAAAGGACGGACGAAAGGCAGGCCTTTAAATCAGCACCGTTTAATTAGCTGTGACTGATTTATGGGGTGTGCGGTATGGAAATGGAGAGCCAGACCAGCACACCGCTGCTATCCTGTGAGCTCTCCAGAAATAATAACAATATAATAAAGCAAAACAAGACAGTTTTAGGAGGTGTAGCTGACATATGTGAGTCAGCGGCCCTGGTGAACTGTAAAACAGATTTCCATTTCATCTACAGGCTCAGCCGTGCATCTCAGCATATGCGGACGTGCTCACGTGTCACGCGTGTGTGAGCATGGGTGTGCGGTATGTGCATCTGAGGGTCACCCCCCCCCCCCTCCATCCCTGGAAAAATCCTTTATTTCGAATATTCAGTATTATGAACTTTACCATGCAGTGTGGAAACAGAGCCAAAATGTTAATTATTGTAGGAATACACTTCTAGGAAGAGCCTTTGAGATATATCTGTGTATTCATACACAGGCTTCCCTTTAATCTCTTGGTCCCGCTTGTCACTCGCTACCAAAACAGTTCTATCTATATACAAGATGGCCGCCCAGCCGGTGTTTGTCCTCACTTCCTGTTCCATCATCCCCGGCACCCTTGTCTACAGTGCCTGTCATCTGCCTGCTGGTCTGTTTATACACTTGGACAAGATGTTTCCCAGTGGGTGCTCATCCTGTATAATGATTCCCTTTTTTTCCTTTTAAGTGAAGGTGACAAGTGCTGAGCTAGAGAAGGCTCCCAAAGACACACACACGCACGTGAACACACACACCCGCCCACATAACAGCACGTGCTGAGGATTCCTGTGCTTGTCCTTCCCGGCCTACAATAAATTCCATTGTGTTTCTAGTGAAGAACTTATCTGGTGCTAGGTGGGGGGGGGGAGGTTTGGTCTGCCAGGGAGATTCAGCCCGGGATCGAACCAGCGTACATTATTGTGTGAAATTTCAGCTGACATCAAAGGTGTTTTTGCAGCCCTGCTAGAAAAGGCCTTTTGGATGAAGCCACAATCGACTCATTCACGGGACCCCTGACACGTTTCACGTTCAGAACATCTTGTAAAATGAAATCTCCCCCACATTCCTCATGCTTGTTAAAAGTGCTCTCCTATAAGAGAGGTTCAAATCCCCCCTTCCCCCCCGCGCGCGCACACACACACACACACACACACACACACTCATTTACCTACTCCCCACTCGCCCGCTCTCTCTCCACTCGCGAGCAGGCAGACGCAAACGCAGACTGGACTGCGAAAGGCTAAAGGGTGTGGAAAAGTATACATCGGGACAGACTGGGCTGTACACGGTTATTAAGGGAATTCGTGTTCTGTGTGATAGCGAACCACGGGGAAGCAGGGGGGAAAACGACATGATACCATGCGTGTCCACAAACAGCCTCTGTTCCCAAAGCGGTCCCCGCTTTAACCGCAGAACGGCAGTTTCGTTTCTGCAATGTAAATTCCACGCAGATTCTGCAAGTACCGAAGCGGTAAAAACTCTCCCTGCACGCATGTGCTGAATAAATTAATCTATGGAGCATGATGTCATCGACACCTTAACCGCTAGACCACGGCGTTCCAGTCCATAAAAAGCAGGATTCTTGTAATACCACGAGAGGTTGTAAAATTCATCTGACATCACTGCCATTTTCATTTTCCTATTGCTTCTCGAAGGGGAACTGAGCCCCCACAAAACCCGCTCTCGTGAGAGTAATAGTACACGGTGCACTAATTTGGTTCTGTGTCTTGCAGTACGGGATGTAAAGTAGAGACTCTTGTTCCTTTCCTACTGTGGTGTTGCACCTCAGAAACCATCCATAAAAATATCCCCACAACTGACACCCGCCTTCACTCGTAAATAGCTGTGAAATTGTGTATTTTACTTGCTGAAGCTGAGCTGGAGCATCAATAATATACTTTTTCTAATCCTAACCCTTCTCAAACATTGATATCCTCCTTAGTCTAGTGAGAATATCTAGGCTATAACAACTGATCGACCCCTCCGTCTAGTTAAAATTAATTCAAAGGAAAGGCGAAGTTATTCTACAGACACACAAATGTCTCAGAGCGGTATTTTATTAGACGTAGACGACATCACTACTCCGCGACAGAGTTAGACAGAGTGATTAAATCACGCGCTTCTGCCAATTAATTGTCACCTCAGCAAGAAGCTCCCAGCCCGAAGTGTTTGTTGTAACATTTATGTCCGCATGGCAGAGTCCCAAATTTCCCCATGTTTTCCATTTCTTCATGTTCGGGACTCAATCTTTGAAAAATGGAAAAACATTCATATTTCGATGGGTTCTTGCCTTCTTTGAAGGGTACAATTATTCATACAAAGTTAAAGTCTGTTTTGAAAATTAATGAGGAAGTAACAACATACGTACAATGAAACTTCAGTCTAAAATAGGAAAATTGGAACCTTTAACTCGGGATCAAGGCGAAAAAATATCACTATCCGGGAAAAAAAACCATAAAACAAATTAGATGTTATGTGAGATTTAGCACCGTCGTATGTAAAGTTTACCGCGAAGGACGAGTGACAGACTGAGTGACAGATAGGTGTGTAGTTTTCTGGTTTAAAATCGGTAATCAAGCGCATTATGGTTAAACTGGCACCCAGACGCGGCATAAATCACAGCAGGGGTTGACAGTATAACAATGCATGATGTATTGGGCGTCTGCGGGTCCGCATGCGGGTTAGTCTCTGGCAAGCACTTCGCCTACAAAACACGGCGCTGTCAGCGCAGGAATGCCCTTACATCAATCAGCAATCCGTCCTTATCCTGCCAGCTTGCGGACAGTTTTGACATTACCTGTCTAAGCAAAGCCCTGCGGTTCAACGCGAATAGAAACAGCGGAGAAAAAGCATAGCTTTCTACTAATTAACAAGTGACAGTGTATTTTTAAAATAAAGACATAATGTAGCCTACAAAAATATTAAAAGTCCCCCATGGTTAAGGATAGGTTACTATTTTAGTATCTGTTAGAGGCTGTGCAAATCTAACACATTCTGTATTATAATTCCAAATTAAGTGACCTGTAGCCTATTATTACAAGGACTGAGCGCTCAGAAATATGACTCCTATATTTTGTTGCTATTTGCTATAAAGGGTTTTCTGTTCGACAATTGGAGACCAAGGAGGAAACAAAAAAAATGAAATGTGCCAGTCAGACAGCCTTCTTGAAAGGGGACCCTTGTCATTCTCCCTGTCTTTGATGTGACGATGGATATTGGCGCTCAATTAAATATCTATCAACGTGTGAGCAAATCAACGCCCCTGAGTCTTGTCACATCAAACAAATGATTATTATACGGGTCCGCCCACTTCGTTAATTTCACGGTACGCGTTTTGACAGCTCTGGGTCGGGACGGCTTACAGAAAGTCCCTGAGTGGAGTTTAAAAAGAAAAAGCGGGATTGGGTAACTTGATAACTTGCAGGGGAGCTGCGGATACAGCTTGTGGTGTGGGTTGTTTGTCCGATTAAAACTGCCGTTCTTTCATCGCTGTTTAACCGTGCCGTGTATTAACTAATACTAAATCGGGCACATCATGTTTGCGTTTAGCATATTCTGAGTAAGAGAATGGCCTTTTTCTCCGTGTCATTTGCCCTGACGTACGGGCTTCATCGATTTCTAAAGTAAAGGCGTTCTATTGCGAGCTTTGTGTTGGGACAAATACTCTTTTCTTTTAATTACCACAAAAGGCGTTCCTTAACCCCACAAACAGAAATGTACCCGCATTCAACTGTCCAGCTTTTCTGTCCGTATTCTTTTTTTCCAAACATTCCCATTATACCCCAGGATTCCATTGAGAATTCTGCAATGGACCACAAGTTCCCGAACGGCTGTGGACTGAAAGTCAACTAAAAGTTAACAAGTTAAGGATTCACATGATCATACTCAGCCTCAGTGCTGTCCAGGACTTCATTTCGTGAATGTCGAAGGATGCATTGGTTGATAAACCAATCCTACTATTTAAACCTAACACAATAAATCATAGTTCATTTTTGTTGAAGTATGCTCATTGGCCAACTACCTAGCAATCAAGTGCTGTACGTCATAAATCGCATAAGGAATAGAGGCATGAAATAAGCTACAACAAATAGCTAAAAATGGCCTATACTGTCTTTGTGGGGTGTGTACTTTAATTTCATCGATGTAGACTACTTTCGTTTCCTGAGCAGCGTTTTTATTCTACAATCCCCCTCTCGTATTTCACCACGCCGTCACACACGTCTGTATTTGTTTGCATGGTTCTTAGTTTTTGGTTTAATTTGGTCTTTATTTTCTTCCCCTTTGTCACACTTCATCTCTCTGCGGAGGAATCAATAACTTACGAGCACACTTTAAAAAAGTTATGAATGGCCATATGGCAGGTAAGAGGGAAAGTTGCATCTACAGTCTGCCAGGAGGTTTCTGGACTGGGGAACCATAAATTACAGGGGACAGCAGACAAGAAGGTAGGGTAACAGAGAGAGAGGTAGGTAGAAAAAGGGTTTGGGTGGGGGTGTAAGTGCCGTTTTCTTTATTGTCTGACTTGACGAATGAGCTCCAGAACAAGGCAGAAAATACATCATATCACCTTTAATGGGTACACATTTCTGTTGCCATAACTCACCATTTTAAAATAGAAAAAAAGTGAAATACGACATTGTAGATCTCTCTTCCTGGCACATTTATGAGTCTTCCCCGCGGTATTAATGCAGTGATTGGTATTTCACAGGGCTGTGTCAGGCCCCCGTGCGAGGGACCAAGCCGGCTACCGTCGCAGAAGACGACAGCGGAGTGAGCGGGTGAGAAATTACTGCCCCTGTGGAGTCGGACGCCCGTTCGGGAGCCGCCGTGCGGTGCAGTATATTTACGGTGTTTGTGCTTACTGGTAGGAAAACCTTCTATTCCGGCCAACCGGCTGGAAAAGATTGTTACCTGACAAACAGTCTTCTTTGTAAGAGTCTGAATGAAAAAGGACATAAATGGCATAATTCACGTTTCTCTGCACGGCGTCTTAATTGCTGATCCGTTAAGACTTTCAAAAAGCTCGAAACCTTTCAGGCCTTTCCCCCCTATAAATCTCGTGCCTTTTCTTGTCTGTCCACACTTTGGGTCGCAGCCACGTAAACGCGGGTCCCCCGGCTGCCATTGTTTTTTGGTGCATTCTGGTCATATACTGTAAATTTTGACTGTTTGGGAGACGGATAGCGGACGTCAGCTTGAATGTAAATTGCGAGGGCGTCTGCCCCCCCCCCAGTCTGTGGCCCACGATAAGGCAGGAACCCTGAAGGACACGCAAACTAAAGGCATGATTTGTATGAGCGCATAACCGCGATTTATGTCGCTGCGCTCACCTGGACAGCCAGTTCTCTCCCCCTCCCCGCACTAACAATGTCACGGTCATATTAACATCCTCATGTTCGCCTCTATTCCCCCCACCACCCTGATTAATTTTACAGCTTTGTCTGTGATGGTTCTTTCTTCCAGTAATAGCTTTCTGGATTTCATCTCTGTCCTGTTTGTGTACCTTATCCTCGTCAAATACACCCCCTCCTGCCACCACCTAGTCCCCCAGGTGTCAGCCTATTAAAATCTATTCTGGACTGTTGCCGCTGACACATCATTCATTTCGGCTCGGGCCAAGAAGAATTATTGTAGTGTAAAGCGTAAAGACTTTTAGGAGATCAAGCTCGCCCGCCGTAAATCGCGGCTCTCTGTACGTCCACGCTGTACGAAGGGGGTGTGCATATGGAGGTAGAAATCAAGTCTAGAGGGCTTTCTTGCTATAACATCCATATACAAGTATACCGATCCACGAGAGGCTAAAACTCCATGGCGTGACATTCAGACAGCAAATGACACTAAAAAGAGAAATTAACAACAGGTTAAAACGCATAAAACACATGACAGTACAAGATAAGAAGGCTGCACTTAACACTACGATGGTCTGCTACAACATTTCGACTTCAAGATGGGTAAATGTTTTTTCACTTTCAGTACATTATTCAATATATTACATGAGATATTCAACACTTTATTATGAAATGGGCTTTGTGTTAAAGATTTTGCCCAACTGTAATTGCTCTAAGCATATTTAAGGTAGGCTTGGCTATGACGTTTGTTAGGTTAGGTGTACGGTATTAAAATGCATTTTCAACTTACGATATTTTCCCATTTCGATATATTAATCGGAACGCAACCCCATCGTAACCTGGGAAGAGGCTGTATACATAGTGCCTATATACGCTTCTGCTCATGCGGAAGATGAAGTCAGCCATTTCTGAACTGGAAGCCCAGGAAAAGCCGACTTCTTCCGCTCATCCCTCTTTTCCTCGTTCCGTTTGCATCACCGCTCTCGATCCCCAGAGCAAAGTTCCAACTTTCTGCTTTTTAAATTTTTTTTCCCTGTTGTTTTTGCATCTCCCCTTTTTGCTCACCCCGATTCTTCTCTTTCGTCTGTATTTATCGCCAGTTCCGCTTTGGGTCAGTGATGAAGATGGTGATTACCGGGGGGACAGGCTCTATGAATTTCTGTGAAGCAGATGCAGGAACAGTGGGATGGCGGCTCGCGAGCTGCGGCGAGTCTCATCTGCGTCGCACTGATTAACCTTGATGCACCGCGATAACCGGGGTTCATGGACACGTTACCCCCAGTGGAAAAGGATGGGAAACAGCTTTTGATTTGAAAAAGTTTATATTAATGTCAAAAAGATTTGTATCAATAATGCTGTCAGATAATAACACTTACAGCAAAAAGAAAACTGGAGTTGGATACCTCAATATCAATATATATCAATATATCTCTTGGATTGTTTTTCTGAAAGGGTATGTAAGATCTCAGCCCGGATGTCTGGAAGGCAGAACACTGGATGGCCTTAACTGGCCCGCCATGAAAAGGTGTTAATTAGCTGTGTGATGGAGTCAGCCATGCACCATAACAAAGCTTCTCTTTACCCATTGCACATCTAGGTGCTTGTTTGGGGGGGGGTCCACAAAGGTTCTTGACCCCGACCTTCTTCATTTGGATGGACCTGTGCCGCCCCCCGGGTTTAGTGGCCTACCTTCTGCCCATGATGGGAGTGGCGTACGCTCTGATTGGCTGCCACCATGTTCTACCGAGCTCAGCACTAACACTTAAACACATTGGCTTGGTGATGTTTTAGATTAAGGGTCACAAATGGTGTTTATAAATACTTTATTACTACTGATTTATTAACAGGGTATTAATGGCAACACTTTGTATCAAGGATTTCCAAATGTCATGCATAAATACTTAATTACCCTGAACTGATGAGCTTGGCCCTAATGGCCTACCATTAACCTGGCAGTTACAGACCAGCTCTCAACCTCGCAGTAATAAAAGGTTAATACGCTTGTTGACTAATATTGTGCTTTAATTTATCTGCTCACCAAGAGATTTTTCCCCCCAAAGTGTCTATAAAAAGCTCCATTTTACTCATTTGTTAAGCTGTACATTTATAACTAACTGATTCAGGTTAGCAGGAGCCTCCCCCCCCCCCCAAAAAAAGTTGAATATGTAATGACTTCCAGGCAGGTCTACATCTTTGACTACTCTGATACTTATGGCTGTCTCCTGAACAACATGCCTTATTGATTGGTGAGACTCTAAGCACTCTGTTTACTTGCTTTCCTTCTTTCTGATTGGTCAGTTTCAATACGCTTCTATGCTGAGAACAATAGCTTTGCGCATGCACACACACACACACGCACACACACACACACGCTCTTACTTCTGACTGGACTCCATGATCCAACTAAAGACTCATCAAGCCCTGTGTTTGAATTTCTATAATAAATAAATTAGGATATAATTTCTGCAATGTCAAGCACACTGGGTGGAAACCCAGAAAGTGTTTAGATACCCCAGCCATTTGTTTAGGACAAATTCCTGATTGTTTCAGACATGATTTTCAAACCGGGGAGAAAAGAAATCCTGTTAATTCTTAAAGTGTCTCATGTTTTAAAAAATGCTTGATGTTCACAAAGACAAAGAGGATTCCTACATATCACAACAATGCGATTTGGTCATTCGAATGGCAGATGACTAAACATTGTCTGCACAAGAGGAAATCCATCGTGATGGAATCTGTGCGCTTGTTCTTTCTGTTCAGCAGTGATCTCTTCATCTGGCTCCTGCTACGCACGCCGACAGGAGGACCACGCCCATGTCTCTGATTGGCTGAGAAAACCAAAGGGCTTTTGATGTCATGGAATGCAAGGAATTTTCTCCCCATTGTCGTTTCGGTTTGGGCAGAAGACACCTCTTATCTGCAGGTGCTTATTGACAAGAGCGTAACCTCTTCAAGGAGCTGAACGCGCCTTTGTGCACTTGTGATGCGAAGGTTCTCTGACATTCTGGCACGTGCTCATGAAGCTACAAAGTTGTAAACACCATGCGTGGATGTACCGGCTCTGGGTGGGTGCTAGGTTACAGCGAGAAGCACGGAGGTTCACTTTCCTCTGTTATTTTTAACATCAGAAGCCCGGAGGGGAAAAGATGTTGGCTGTGTCCATTATGCCATAAACAGCACATAACAAAGTGCAAATCAAACGGAGTTTCTGAAATCCTCCTGTCACACAGAACACACAGAGCGGCGCTGATTGTGACATCACAATGGCCCCCAGGGGAAGCCTGTCTTTCTTGCCATCATTATTATTATTATTTTTTTTTTTTGATGTGCAATCCGCCAAGGCCCGCGTTGGCTGGCAGATTGTATCGGCGAAACACGACCAGCAAATGCGGAGGAGACTCAATAAAAGAGGGGTTAGTGATAAGGATGTCAAGGATTATCTCATCCACCCGGGCTCTGTGATGTCGTATCAAGAAGGATTTGGATGAAATTATTTGACAGGAAGAGGGGAGATTGGGGTGGGTGGATGGGGGGGGTGCACGCAATGTGCGAGAGTAGGGATGATGTGGGTGTTATTATTTCATTAATTTTCCCTGCCCCCCCCC
>JAODUD010000117.1:3368518-3381265 GCA_026784285.1 Stomatorhinus walkeri
ACCCCCGGGAAAAGGGACGGGGGGGGGGGGGATCAAGGCTCCCGTGTGACCGTCCCCCCCTGTCCCTCCCTGCCTGAAATCATCTGGCCTCCTTTTTCACACCCCTCCCAGAGAGAAGAGGAGAGACCGGGGAAGCGTGCCAGAGGAGGGGCAGGGGGGGGGGGGGGGGGGTTTGTGACGATGAAGATAAAGCTGTTTGGCTATGTCATAGGCAGCCACACTCGGGGAAGAAGTAGAGAGCATCATCCATCACCACAGAGCCAGAGCGGACTGACACAACAAAAGACAGAGTGTGCAGGGAGCCTTTTCGGTGGCCGGGCCAGGAAATCTCGGCGATATTTCTCGCCGCCTGTCAGACAGTCTAATAAAGCAGCGCGAAATATGAAGGGGAAGGAAAAATGAACTATCTAGCGCTGATGTAATATGGCTCATAAATCTAATTTAATTACTCTACGTGGGGACAGGCGGTGGAGGCCCTGACTGAATTTATGGTGTCTTAACTTGGCATCTTAACGACTCTGCGCTTTTAATATCATTACTCTATAATTTATTTCCCCTGTCTTCATGCAAAACCAAACCTTCTGTTAGATTTTTATTTATATATATATATATCTATATATATATATATATATATATTTTTGTATTTTATTTTTTTTGCAGGGGCCATTATTTATTTATTGCGCGCCTTCCACGTTCGTGTTGCCGATATTTTCCCCCAGACGACAATCACGTTTGTCTGGTTCTGGCAAAGCTTCCCAAAACAGCAAAGGGCCGTGAGGTTAATGCCGTGAAAGGCATAACGGACAAGGGATTCTACCGTGCCGTGTAAGAACCGTGTTCAATTTTTCAAATGATCCACAATACAAATCACTCCATCTCTTCAGTTTTATTTCTGGTTTTGTTCTTCAGATTTTTACTTATTACCTTCATCTGCTGTTACTCTTCCCAGTCACATTCTTTGCTTGACTCAGAATAACAAAGTGAAAAGCATTGATTTCAAATATCCAAAGTATAAGAAGTTAAAGGTGAAGGCTATATTGGTTTTAGTGTATAACTGTCCTGGCTTCATTCAGATACAAATCAAATATTTCAAGCGGTTTCATATGGCTGTTTCAGTTCTGCCTTTCTGAAAGCCTTCATACTGCTCACTTACCTGTCATCTGATATCACTGCCCTGTCCATATATCAGTAATGTGGTCTCATTTCAGGAAATCCATGCCATTGTAAAAATTCAATATTGCCTTTATTTATTACCCCTTACAGCATGAACTGAGTTTTAGGAAAGTTAAAAAAAAGAAACAGCCTCTATTTCGTAGCTTGCCTTGTCAGCTGTGAAATGTGAGTGATGAGTTGCACAGAGATGTTCCAGGGCGGAATGTCAGCAAAGTTTCGGCAGTTGGAAACTCTCTTCTGTAAAGGCTATTGTTTATTAAAAAAAATAGCTTGAGGCTATTTTAGATAATTAGCAAGTGTAACCAGGCAAATCCTTACTAAAGAAAGGGTAGCTTGACATAATCAATGCTGACCCACTGCCAATGTGCACTGGGGCAGATCTGTGTAATTACCGCGCTACCTGGCGTCTCCAATGGAGGGCGTGGCTGTGTCTCGCTACTCACTTCCCGGCAGTTGAGGTTCACTGAAACAGACACGTGCACTCGAACCTGACGGCAGTCTGTGCCACGGTGCTGTCAGGTTCCTGGTATCAGGTTTTCATCACAAAAAGACAGCAGCGGAGAGCCGGCACTCATTTAGACATTGGGTAGGCCTGTTGCGGGTGGGTAGGCCTGGTGCAGGTTGGTAGGCCTGTTGCGGGTGGGTAGGCCTGTTGCAGGTGGGTAGGCCTGGTGTGGGTGGGTAGGCCTGGTGCTGGTCAATCTGTCAATATAGTCAACCTCCTAGGGCACCATTTTCTGAGTTAGCACCGACTTAGCCAGCCGAATTCACTTAGCCTCTGGCAGGGAGTGCTGGCACTGAAGTCTGCCTATGCCACTGCATGAGCTTCAACTGGTACTGACTAAGCCAACCGAGGGAGGCGTCACAAGCCTTTTCATGTTAGCGGCCCGTAATGTCGGAGCTTTGCCGGAAGTTACCACATCCTCTCTGAACGATGATGAGGCACCATCGCCATCTGTTCCTGTGTCATGAAGAAAATTTTAACAATAACCAGGTCAAGAAGTGAGCTACTCTGTGACCTAGATTGGTCAACCCATCAGGCGACATAGGTGGACAATTTCACGTTGTGTTGGGCAGTGAAGCTTGCCTAGGGCATTACATGGACCTGGACTGGTACTGTTCCCTCCTACTGTTTACGTTCTCCATATTGGTCACTGATTCGGCCATGTTAGCCTATGGAAGCTCAGGAAACATTTATATTGTTAGCACACGATCCAGACTCAACTTGCGTAGTCAGCAGCTTTCGAGAGCCATTCAGGCGTTCGCCATAACTCAGTGCTGTCAGTCTGCTATCATTAACGCAATACCGTTCCCCTGGGATCCCAAAAACGGATCCCTGTTGTCCGGTGCCATCGTGACGACTTCCAAAAGGGATCTGGCTTTATTGATGTTGCTCTACGTGTTAAAACCGAAGAAGGCCTGCAAAAATCCTTCCATTTCCAGGAACTTTAATTTTTGAATGATGCTAATTTTTGGAATTTGGGGATGACAAAGTTTCACAGCACTGTAGAACCTGGTTTTTGACGCAGCTGCCATAGCTCCTAGCACCTCTACTACTTTGGAGGAATATGTAAACATCTTTGAATGGCACAGACCTTGAGCTATTTCCAGAAGTACATTGTGAGTGGCCCTGACTCTGTCGGTATGTCGCTTGCCCTTGAAGCATGAATCTCAAGTCAAGACAAATTGTCTTCCACAGAGTCGGGTTGTGTTTCAGGTCTATTTCCAGGGACCGTGTGTGTGTGTGTGTGTGTGTGTGTGTTTTCCTCTTTTCATATTCAGTCTCAGCTCTCACCATATCTTTGTGTCCATTTGTGACAGCATGCCGAGTCATTTTCTTTCAATCGATGGCAGATATGTTGAATTGGACAGGAAGATGGTTGCCGGGTCACGTTACAAGGCTAAGCTGCCCAAAGCACTCAGCCTCCGCAAATCCAACATGGCCCTTTCACTGCAACCTCTGTGGTCAGATTCATGTTGTCTTGTTTACAGTTGCCACGTAGCTAAGCTGCATGTGACCCCACAGAATTGCACAGATGTATGTGCAATCATTAATGACACCCCCCGCCCCCACCCACCATTATTAACACCATTATTTACACACTGCTTTTTCATAACATCGTAAATTAACATAATCAATTTTTTTTTTTAGGTGGGGGGGGGGGCATAAGAGGGGCCATAATTCATACAGAGGGGCCAACTGTATCATTAGCCAATGATTTGTTTTGAATCAGTGAGTGACAAGGGAGGAACAACCCCTGGAACCAATCAGCATTCAGCTGGGGCCCGGGCCGCGCCCCTGTATGCACCCTTGACTGTAATCTTGCTGTGAAGTCAGGCCTCAGCCAAAAGGGGTAGATGAGGAGTCCAGCACAGGAATTCGCCCATTGGAAATATTCTGCCTGAATTACTGGAAACATGGATCCGATGCTTTTAATGATGAGCTATTTAATAAATGTCATATTACCATGGTATTTCCTAGTGTGCCTCTTCCACCAATTCATACTAAATAGTAATAGGCACAGAAAGGATGAGCTGTTTTCCCAGAATGCATTTGGTTTAAATTAAGCATACACCTCACTCAGTGGAGCCCAGCAGAATATCAGCATGACTCAAAATGCAGGATTTTGTAAAAATAAAAAAATAAATAATAATAATATTACTAATAATAATAATAACAACAACAATAATAATAATAATAAAATAAGGAGCTATTCACTAACCCAAAACTATTCTGTGATCAATCGTATGTGTTCCTTGGTTTCAACAGACAACAATGTGCGATTATTATTATATTGGTATCTGGAATCAGGTTTCTAATTATTTGTTTCTCACAAGAGATTAGAAGAGACATGGTTTCTGAATGTAACACCCAGGACTTGTAATTATCTGTTTGGTTTGGATTCATTCCTAGCAATTTGTGCAGATTAAGTGCCGCCAAATAAAACCTTTTTTTTTTTTGCGAATTAGTAAGGCATCAGCAGAGAAACTGAGGCTCTTTCCTTCACTTTAGCAAATAGACTGACCCAGGTGCTAAACCTCCCTCCAACCCCTGAATCCAGCCTCTCATCTCATGCGACAAAAAAACTCTCCCCTCTGCCTCCTAGTTTGTTGGGAAGGAGAAAGGAAAGAGGGGGAAACGAGCAGGCCGGAGGACGAAAGAGAGATGAAATCTAAGTGGGGAACCGAGGCAGAGCGGCCGCTGCGGCTGCCATGTCAAGCTAATGGCTTGCAGGGCCGGTTCCACATTAAATTCATGTGGTATTCAGCTGAGCCATCTAGTTAATGCAATTCCCTAAATGCCTCTGCAGGCCCGCTGACAGTGACATATTAGTTTTGCAGCCTTCTGCAATCTGATATCTCTGAGTTTGCCACTGTACTAAAGATTTGATTAATGCTCTTCCATTTCGGACCAGTAATTGGCCGCGACTGTACTGGAGAATAATCAGAGCCCCCTCCCCGCGCGCGAGAGAGAGACGCGGGGTGCGGCCGCCCTAATGAGAGAGGGGGTTAATTAAGCTCCCAGCACCACGGCGACAGTAACTGATGACTGTTATGACAAACCTCATGCCGCTCTCAACCCCCCCTGCCCCCCCTGAACATTCTCACACACACACACACGTACAAACCCCCCCCAATCCAGGACAGAGTGCTGAGTTGGTCAACACTGCAGGGAAAAGGACTGAGACAGAGGAGGAAATAAATAAAACTGTATTAAGCAGGCCAAACTTCTCACTCGTTTTTCTTTTCTTTTTCCTAACTGCCGTCCTGATTTTTTTCTCCCCCCCCCCCCCCTTCACTGTCTGTGGTGTTTGTTGTTCCTTGTCGGGGCCCAAGTCAGGAGGGTGGGGGCCCCTGGGCTAAAGTCATTGCTGAGGCCCTCCCTACAGCAAAAAATGCTGTTGTGACAACCAGAAACAACAACCAGCAAAAAAAAAGAAAAATTGGGCCTCCCTCCAACAGCAGGCCTTGGGCTATAGCTGAGGTTAGCCGGTGTATAAGTCTGGCCTTGCCTGTTAGGCCCTGGATTTGCACATGTGGGCTCTCCCATTGGCCCAGGAAAGAACAGGGCAGGTATAAATGAATCACAACACACAGGCAGCATGCTTTGGAGATGGGTGTAGCTACCTCAGATAAAATGATAGACTACAGAATGGAGAGAGAGAGAGAGAGAGAGAAGTGCCAGATTTTAGTGTTTGTCAAAGTAGTGTTTGTTCATGTTGCGTTCTGATTGGTTCTTTCTTCTGCCATTCTTACATCTATAGGGGTTTGACCATTCCACAGGTTTGACTGGTTCCATTCGCCATTCACAAGCAGTGGCCTGCAGTAGAGTTCCAACAACTGTAAATCACTGCACATGAAAATATACATGTATTTAATAACAAAAACACATCATTGTGGGAAAAAAATGGAAATGCTCTTTGTTATATATATTTGTCTTGTTGCGGAAGTACACAAAGAGACATGTGCAAAGTTAATTGGGTGGGTGATGTATTTTAGGTCTAATCACTGCTGGACAAGGATACGTATTTTTTTCTTGGCAAAGGTTTCGCTGATTGGCTGGTGGCATTCCCAGTGAAAGCAAAGTGTTTTATTTACGGCACGGATTTTTTCACTTGACAGAAAAGGGATTATTGCAATTTTTCAGCTGTTGCGTGTATTTCGTCAACCTACTTTAAACGAAAAAAAAAACTGAATGCCTGAAAAATTGTCCCCAGGTGTGCGGGGGTTGCGTCTGCCCCAGGCTTGTTGCTCTGCTTATTAGACTGTTTATAAGCAGTCCTGAGTACCTAGATTACTACTGGTTATTCATTCTGATTAATTTCTCTATTTGGTGAACAATAATCAAGTTTGGACCATATGGGATTATATGTGTTAAGCCCCCCCATTCCAAACGCAGTCCCGCCTTTCTGAGGCTTTGCGGGACCCCTGGAAGCCACAGTGGAGAGCAAAAAGGAAAGTTCTGAAAAGAAGAAATAAAGTTTATGCTGAGGTGTGGGGAAGGGTTCAGGAGCATAGTCAACAACTGCAGAAGTTTTGGACAGGAATACACAGCTGTGGAAAGTGAGAGCGGATATATTAGCGTGTGTGTGTGTTTGTGTGTGTGTATGTGTGTGTCTGTCTCTCAGAATATCAGCTCTCCTCACTATGTGTTCTGGCAGGCTTGTCTCTTAGTCGGGTCCCATGTGTGTCAAACTGATGACAGAATAACAGAGGGCACTGCCTCCGGTTGCCTCCGAGGATTATGGGAATGAAAGGGAGACGCGAGCGGGGCGAGCGAGGGGGAGGCTGGTAGAGAACAGAGAAAATCAGACAGGTGGCGGTTCACCTGGGACTGACCTCAGGAAAAACCCCGTGACCCCTCCCTGACCCCTCCGTGACCCCACCCCAGCTTTCCCTGAGGGAAAGAGTCAGGAGGCTGGTTACTGTCTCTGTGAGAAGAAGAAAGAAGTATGTTACATAACAAAGGGTGAGGAGATGATTTGTATGTATGGTTGAAAAGTATGGGGAGGGGGGGGCCGCAGGGGCATTCCACCATTTATAATTCATCCTACACACGTACAAGCGTGAGTGACGGCCCCACCAGACCAACTCCTCAACCCACAAACACACACACATCCCAGCCAATGGATCGGAGCCGTACGCACCGCAGAGAAGCTGGCAGGCCAATAACCGCTTCATGATTGTCCCGACACATAGTCACTCGGCAATCTCTCTGTATCCACCCCCGGGGGGGGGGGGGGGAGACGTCATACTCTCTTCCCCTGTCAAATCTGCTTACCGAGGCTTCACTCCATTATTCCAGCCCTTGCTCTCCAGCTGTTCCGTACTGCGGTACAGTTTCAGGCTTGCTGGCCTCCCGCGATAGCGACTCATTGTCATTTTAATTCATACATCAAGTCAGGTTCCCATTTGCCGGCACTAGCGGCTTCCCGCGCGGGCTGCCCCAGCTGTCACTCACCGCCGTACCTGCCGTCTGTCCCGCTGACGGTGCTCTTATTTCACAGCCTGGTATTAGAGCTGATTTCTGACACGCTCGGTCGCTTTTGATGTGGCCCCAGGAGAGAGACGGACGGACGGAGTGAATGAGAGTGAGATAGTAATTAGATGAACCAAAATGGTGCCTGTTCCTCTATGATTCTTCTCTCTTTTTCAGGATGGGGGGAGGTTCTGCAGGTACCTGGCTCTTTTGCACTTTTAAAAGTATTTAAAATGGCTCCTATGAATGGTACTGAGTGCCCTTTTTAACCTCCCCCAAAAGTCTCTGCATGGCGGTGCTCTAGCAGGGAGCTACGCAGGAAACACACCCGCCCAAGCCATGGACATTCCGATTTATCTGTAACAAAGCTTCATTTATTTTATATGTTGTCTTCCAAGCCAAAGCCCCCCCCCCATTTCCCGCTTGGATGTATTCAGCACGTCTCAGTCAGTCATTCTGCGTTTATTGCCTATTAAATGAAACGAATCACCACCTACAGTAACGACCCTTTAAGGTTCCCGCGGCCCCACCCGCTCACTTCGAGGAGACGACGGCATCAGAGCGCGAACAGGGAGCAGGTTGCAGTGCTGGCTGTGGGGCGGGTGGGGGGGGGGGATAGGAGGAGAGGCCTTGATTAATTGGACAGCTATGGAGAGGATATGCAGTGTTTAGGCCGCCGGTAATTACACTTTACGACCCAGCAAACGCAACATAAATCCCTCCCATCCATCTCACCTGCCGTGGGCATGCAAACATCGTAACACGGTCACCACTTCCACGCGTTATTGACAGCTGCCCGCCAGTTAATGGGCCCACAATAAAACCACAATGATCGCACAATGAAACTATAAACGGTGTGCCTGTTTTCAGTCACTTGGGGGAAGGCGGTCTGAAATTAGTTTGTGTGGGGGAATAGGGGCGGGGTCGGATTTGCGGTTGTGTTTGTGAATTGTGGTTGCAGTGGTCGCCATGAATCGACACTTTAGCCGTTCCTGCCTAGGAATATGACTTTTGGGAGAATATTAGAGAAAGGTGGCTGGTTTTAATGGTTCAAGAGAGAAGGAGGTTCATTTTGGAGTTGTCGCTGATGGGAAACACAGAAGTGACCAGGACTGCAATGCAGAGGAGCACGTGAAATTGGTTTCCGATTTATGGTGTTGCTTAGATTGGCCCCTGGGGCAGACATACACCAGAAAAGAGACTGGAAAAGGCAGATGCCCTTACCCCAGGCGGTCTGAGGAAGTCTGTGGGCCTTATCCACATTTAGAGACACCCCCAAGAAAAATTGCAGCCACAATGAAAAACAGCATGTGCGTCCCAATCTTCTGAGTATCACACCACCCTATGGTCTCTCAGCTGAGGGTCCAAAACAGCAAAGATATCCAGCTGAAGGAACATGATGCGTCAACAACAGGATGATGATGGGCCAGTCTGTCTGGGGGTTAAACCCAACCCAGATGCACTCTGTGGTAGATAAGGGCCGAATGAGTAATCACACCAATCAAACACCAGGGGGAGGAGTTGCTGCCATCCGTTTGTAGGGGCCAGCTGACGTTCAGGTGAACCGGGGGTCGGCTTGTCCAAGAGGGCAGTTTAATTGCCTTGGCTCTGATATGTTAATCGCCTACGCCTTGACACCCGCCCCCCCATTCGGCGTGTCACCTCCATTCATCAGGTCTGACCCCTGCCTCACCTGCCTCTTCTGGTGCTTCACCTTTTAGTGAGCCTTCAGTCGCTATGCAACGGGAGCCGGGCAACTGCCCCCCAGCCCTGGAATTTGCTCCCCGGCCCCTCCCCTCGGCTATTCCCGCGAGCTGTCATTGGCGTGTCTGACGTCAGTCGGTTGTGGCGACCACATGGCTGTCGATCGCATGATTCTGGGTGAACAGGGGGTCAGGAGGATGCCGACTGTGCACACTGTAAATACAGACGGCCAGCACATCGGCGGGGTCCTCTTTTATTCTGTCCCAGACACTGCCTGCAGCACCATTGGAAAGGTCTCCTGGTGATGTGTGGTACATTTCCCTGTGTCCTACACATCCAGACACAAATCCAAAACTGCCCTTCATACATAATTATACAGCCTCTTTTAGGGTGGGGGGAGATGGTGCAAGGGATGAATGTGTTTTGGGGGGAGGTCTCAATTTCCTGGCTACCTGGTAGTTCTAGGTAAACACAGCTCTATCAAGACTTTTTTGAAAGACATGTCAGCGTTTATGACAAATGGCTCCCTTTGCCTTATGCTCTATTTTATCGTACCTTTAACGCTAAATAGCTTTCCTCACTCTCCTGTTCACTTCCGACCTCCCGCCACCATCCAACTCGGACGGAATGTTCCAGAAAGGCCGACCTGATGAAAAGGGTGGTTGCGTGGGCCATCCTGTAAGGTTGAGATTTAGAGTACTCTGTCCAATAAACTATCGTAATATACCTCAAGTGTGTGCATTTTATAAAAAAAAAACTAGAAACAATTTGGTTAGACGAGGCCACGTAAAAAGAATAAAATAAATGTAAATGACGGATAAATAAATAAACAAGGGTGAGAGATTTCACATGTCATCATTCTCCCACAGAGCCTCTGGCTCAGGCCCTGCTGTTTCTTATGGCCCCTTAAAACACTGATTTGTGAGGTAATAAAAGCAACGCTGCTGATAATACTCATTAAAACCCTGTGTTTTTTTTCCAAGAGCCGGCATGTGTGCGTGTCTGTGTGTGTGTGTGCCCATGTGGTATGAGAGAGTAAAGGAAAGGACAGGGGGAAGACAGAAAGAGAGAGAGAGAGAGAGAGACAGAGCTCTGCGCTGGCCAGCCCTCCAGTGTTTGTCATCCAGAATGTAATAAGCTGTAGGTAACGTGTCTGGTGGCGGGTGATTTATGAGGCCTGTCCGCTTCTGCCAGCACTTTGTCTGTTCTAGCATAGAGGATGAATGGGCTACTGTCAGCTCAACCTGAACCCTCCCTCCCTGATCCCCCCACACCTCGCCTCCCCCGCTCTCAAATTGTCTTCCTGTCTCCCTTCTCTTATCGCCCCTCCCCGTTCTTCTCCGCTTCGCTATCTGTCTTCTCCTTCTTCCTCCTTCCTCTCATCCTTGTTCCTTTTTTCACCACTCCTTTTCTTTTGTCCCAGACCCCCCCACACCTCTTTATCTAGTCCCTCTTTCCTCATAGCGTTACGTTACTCTCTGTCTCACTTCCTCTGCTTTGCCACTTGACCCTAAAGTCCCAGGAATCACATGATCCCTCTTTTTCTCTCATTTCTTGAACCGCTCTTCTGCCAGACAGGGGACTCAGGGACAGCTAACAGGAAGGTTCACCATGTGCCGCTCTTGGACTGCACTAGGGGCAGACAGTGTCACGGCGTTCCTCCCATGTACCTCCTTGTCTGCCCTTTGATCTTCATGTCAAGTCAAACACTGCCCTGTACTTGATGGTGCTGCCTGAGTGTGGTACCTGTCTTTTGTTAGCTATGATTGGTGGTATTGTCCTTCGCTTGCCTGGTTTTGCAGTAATGTCTTTCATTACGGCTTCTGATGGGACTGTCTTTCTTTTCCTCTGTTTTGCAGTTATGTCTTCCATTTCATCTTTTGTTCATTCCATTTTGTGGTACTATCTTTAGTTCGTTCCATTTTGTGGTACTATATTTTGTTTGTTCCGTTTTGTGATACTGCCTTTCATTCATTCTGCAAGTTCTACTTTATATTATTTGGTTTACCTCCATGATAATGCCATTATTTTGCTGTGTTTAATTGTATTTATTTTCTTTTGAGTCATTTGAGTTGCTTGTTATACTGTCTTTCAATCGTTCTGTTTTGTGATACTCTCTTTTGTTTACTCTGTTCTGTGGTAATGTCTTCCATTTCAGCTGGTTGTTCATTTTCTCCCTTTTGTGGTACAATATTTTGTTTGCTATATTTTGTGTTAATGACTTTTGTTTGAACTGCTTGTGCCTTTCATTAATTATATTTTGTGGTAATATCTTTAGTTTGCTCCATTTTGTGGTAATGTCTTTTGTTTACTTGGTTTTGGGGCAATTGCTGTCTTTTGAGCTACTTGTGGTACTATCTTCCATTCACTCCATTTTGTGGTAATTGCTTTCGTTTGAGTTGCTCGGCCTCCTGTTACTTGAGGCTAAGGCCAGTCATAACCTCATGGAACAAGCAAGCCAGAACCCTGGATTTACAGTAGTCCCACGGGAAATTAGTAGAACCCTAAAGAAAATGCCTTTGTCAGTATAAAACAGAAAAGCAGGTATGAAATTCAGTAAATGCATTCTGTAATGCAACAACAATAACACAAAATAAAGTGTTCTGTCAGAAAAAGTAATCTGTCTTTGTTAAGAGTCTAAAACTGGTCTGATGTCTGAACACTGTTCTTTTCACAATGAGAAAAAAAAATGAAAACTAAAAGAAAAGTCGGAGACATGTTTCACTAATTACAATCATAAACAGCGCATCAGAATGACTTTGACAGATGCATTTTGCTCAAATGCAGAGCCAGCAGATTCATACTAAACATTAATGCAGTACCAAAAAAAACCAATTGCAGTAAATGGTTTAAAATAATAAATTAAAGCTTTTATTTGAAAATACATACTCCTTCATCTGTTACTGCACATTGGATTCACATGAATGCAGTGTTTACTACACAGTAAACTGAAGTATCTTGAATGACTTGTACAGTGTCATGATATATTATTTAGCTTTGCTTTGTTCCCCTGCATTATTGTAAATGACACCAAACAAATGCTCCCCTTGGGAACAATGAAATATAACAAATGAAATGTAGCTGGTTTTAACAGTTCCAGCATAAAGTTCCTACTAGGTCGCAACATTTCAGCCGCTATACTCACAAGGACACTTCGAGGGTATCTGCGTTCGAAGAGCATGGCTTAGTATTATTTTTATTTGACCCATGATGCATTTCAATCGGAGAGGGGGATGGGGGTTTGTATCTCTGTCAGCGGAATTTCGGTGCCGGGTGGGGAGGGGTGCTTGAGAGAGCAAACGACAGCAGAAAAGTGAGAAGATAAATGAAAAACAAGGCAGCAGGAGAAGGAAGTGGATAAGACATAACGAGCAGGGTCAGGGATGAGAATTCAATGCATCATTGCGCTGCTCAGCAAACACTTCGACAGAGAACGTCTTACATGGCTCACACTCTTACATATTATATAGGACTGGCTGTTTAGTAAGTTAGGTGATTATTCTCAACAGTACAACAGTGGGACCACTGCCAGGGTATAGTCTATTCTTTAGACAGCTATGCTAACCGCTAACTGCTAACTACTAACTGCTATGCTAACTTGCACGGCCTAGACAGGTAGGGCCACCTGAACAGAACACTGTGGACCTGCTTGTCCATACGAAGGAGGGGCCAGGGGACACTACACGATGCACGCGTTACTTCCTCTGTGTCCTGCAGTGAGTACATATTTCATAATAGCTTCAGTACTTCATCAAAGTATAAAACAAACGTCGGCACCTGGACCTATCTAGGTACTGGTTCAAGTGGAAACTCCCAGAGAGGTGTGCTCTGTGGGCTTGTAACCGGTCCTACCTGGCTCGTGGGGGGGGGGGGGGGGGGGGGGGGGGGGG
>JAODUD010000117.1:3412523-3427646 GCA_026784285.1 Stomatorhinus walkeri
GCTCGAGGGTTTGAGTTCTGATTAAATTTTCCCCATAAGAGATAATGGAAAACCAATTCATTGGTTCCCGGCCCCAAAAATGTACACCTAAATATGTTTTTTTTAGCATTTTAACACAGAATGAACGGATACAACAAGAAGAGCATAAACTAAACACATCTAAGCACTTTTATCAAAACAGTAAATTGTAAAGTAAGAAATTGTATCCAAACAATGTGTAAAGTTAAAAACACTGTGTGCCAACACTGTATACCGTGCATACATTTTTTTTCTTAATTGGTCTAAAAGATAAAGAATGTACCCCAACACTGCCCCAACACTTGACTATGTCATGCAGTCCATTGTTTACTTTTATTATTACTCTGTATTCGTTAACTTGTTCATAAATCACAAACTTTCAGGTTGTTACATTTGTGCAACTATTGCGTAACTTTTTGGTGAGCAATGACTACCAAAATGATATAAAGTACAGTGTATTACCTGATATTTCCAATAAAAAAAAGCACTATCACCAACAAACGATGTTATCACAGCGAATGCGGGACTGAAACGTTACCCTTTGTTTCCGCTGAGAGGCATGACTCATTCCCCCACGCATACAAATTATCTTAGGTTGGCTTTCACGGTTCGACTTCTGAGATTCAGATCAAGTTCTAGGTCATTTTTTTCAGAATGGTTGGTTCGGCTTTTAAGAAATTTGAGTTCTTATGAGTTTGAGTACTGAGGTACCACTGTATAATGAATAATAGTTTGTTTGCTATAATGCCTTTAACAGTCCTATTACAGTCCTGCTGCATTTCAGCAACAAAATGGCTCGTCTAAGGTAACTCTCATTTTCTCAATTTTGTTTAGTCGTGGCTTGATAGATAGCCAATGAATGAGCATGGGCAGAGCTACATGTGTGATTTTACAGCCTTTGTCCCCCCCCTTCTAAGGATTTCCTGTTTTAATTTCCTCATCTGCACTTCTTCCCACTCTTTCACAGCCCATTCTGTCTTTCTTTCTGATCTCCCTCCATTCCCCCTCGCAGTAACGTGTCCCTAATTCATAGTAGCCCAGTTAAGCGGCTGCTGTCGGCTCCATCTGCGTCTCTATGATGGCCCCGACCTCTGAAAAGCTACCGTGGGCATGCAGTCCTGAGTAGCTCCCAGGGCACCAAAATATAACCCATCCACCAAATCAGCAGATAAGTTTCGCTACATCGGTCAGGGCTCCATGCAGCCAAAGCGGTCATGACCTTTACTAGTCACCCCACCAAATTTTAGGGTCGTCGTCATGCCAACCTTAGTCCCCAGCTCCCTGGGGGGCAGGATTTCCTGTCATCATCCCCTCTCCCCCATCACTCCTTTCATTGGCGTCCAATTTCCTGTCCTTTCCTCAGCTGCAGGCTCGGCACATTTCCTTCGCCGTTTCAGCCCACTATAAAGCTGTCACTGTCTAGGGGAGGGGGAGAGATCCATTATCAGGCCCTGTAATAATGTTTTGTGTTTTTGGAAACGAATTAGAATACTTAAAAGATCGTGTGCCTAAAAGTATTCTTGGTTTTTTTCCCTTTTCCCTTTCAGGGCTCCTTTAGTCCATATGTGTCCGTTTAAACACTCAGCATTGGTGCTAACTGACCGCTCTCTGAAACGATTCATCTATCATCAGTCACACTATTCCAGCTGGATTGCAGGACGTGAACCTTGAGATTAAAGGAATTCTCTTAGCCTAAAACACTCATTTTTAAATCATAGGGAGGCCATTGAAATAGAACCAAACATCATATATCTGTATAAAATGACCACATTTTTAAATCAATAACAGACACATTAACATCACTGCCCATAACTGCCTATCCAGTATGGATACTGGGAGACTGGCAGCTATTCCAGGAAGCTCAGGGCATCAGGCAGGGGAATGCCCTAGCTCTGACGCCAGTCCATTAGCCACATGACCATGCTATTTATATTCCATAATAGGTTAATAACGAGATGAAGATACTGACAGACCGGGTAGTAAATCACTCAGCAGATTTAAATACGACTGACTCAAATGGAGCTCGTTCACTATAATTTGACACTATAATTTGAGGTACTTTAATGGATAAACATGAGGAGTATGGTGGTAAAAAATGGGGCACATTTCTGTGTAAAGCTGGCAGCTCCTGTCCTCACGATACAATTGCATTGCTGAAAGGTTTTCTGGAAAGACAGCAGGGGCTTGTATGACTGTAAATATAGACACATGGCTGAGAATATTTCCCAATCTTTTGCCCTCGCTCATCTTTATGCTATTGACCAGTCCAAACAACCCGCCAGTATTGGCAGACAGTATGTCTTAATTACAGATTAATTAAGTCATTAGCACATTTCTGACACTGCCAGCACATTGGTCCTGTCAAGGTTAATTACTGTGATGTGTTTATTTTTCAGTTCACATCTCCGGAGGGCCGTGGCAGGACGCTCATTTTCATCTCTGCTCCTGTAGGATCCCTTGGATAATCCCTTCCACCATGCACCCATACCCTAGCACTCTCTGGGCATCTTCTCTCCCTATAAGGCTGATCCTGACCTCCAGTCTGTCCATCAACCAGTCACCACTGCACTGCAGCACTGTTGAAAGGACACGGAACATGGATAGTGCTCTAATGGGACCTGATGTTTTGAAACAAACTCAGCTCAGGAGAGTTTAGCCTACACAATGTTCTGAGGGCAGAACAAAAAAAATATTGGTTGAGAGAGATAACCAATCAGATTGAGGCAGGAGGCGAGACCAAGACATATGATTGGTTGGTCACGCCTATGGAGTCCATATCATTAAAAGACCTGCATAATTTTCATACTCCATCAAACAACCAGCAAGGACATACAGGTTGTCAGGAAGGCCTTTGCACCTGAGGTGTTGAGTGGATAGCATTAAGGATTTAAGTATCTAAGCAACAGGAGCGGCGAATATAAAATCTCAGGTCCCAGAAGAGCAGCTTTTCTTCATGTAAAGGTCAAATCATACTTCACTTTTCTGCGCGCACTTTTGGTTGCGGATGAGGGCACACAACATAAATTTCGCCTCCAGTGTTTAGCTGCAAATGATTGCTGTCAGTGTGTATGTAACCTAGATTTTCAGGCCTAGCAGAAACTTTGCGCATCTACTTGGCACGTGCAAAACAATTGATTAGGTATTTGTAATAGATGGCAGTGTGGACTTTCACAGATCAGCAGTCAACGACAACGAGTAGAATAGTTGTTGTAGTACTAGCTATGGTAAACAGCTGAATGAAGAGGGTCAGCGGTATCCACACATCAAATATTTAATACTGTCTAGACATTATACCAAGGTATACAGTTTTTAAATAATCACTATTTCTGCGTTTTGAAATCTTAGCAATAAAATTAGCCAGTGAGTGGGGTTCTGGCTAATTTTGTGGTATGGATTTAAAAATATGCCTCATCACTCCAGCCCAAATATCGACCAACAACTTTGAAACTTCATAAAACTTTACCAATTCACTGTACAGCTTGTTTTTGTTTGTTCTAACACAGCTACCCCCTCCTGGTCTGCTGGAATATACAGCAATCGCAACCATCTGCGCCCTCAGCCAGGTGCAGCAGGAGCACAAACTGCCACACAGATGACCATCCCCAGCCCGATAGGGCACACAGAAACGTGACGTATGAAATAGGCTTGAGAATGTGGACTTCGCTTTGGATTAAAAAGCCAAGATTCACATCCAAATCCACCTGTCCTCGACGATGAGAGAAATCATAAGAGACGGGCCTTAGGAGAGACACCGTGACCGAACACACCTGGTTACAAGCCGGGGTGTGTTTTGCTGCCTGCAGTGGTGTATGGGAGCACATTACATCGGCCATCTTGCAGTCCTCGCTGCTTCTCTTCTGCTTGTGTGACTTCCTCGATGCTTGTGCGCTTTTGAACCAATGCCCTTCCACTCGGCAGTGACCTGCCAAAGTGCTTGTAAACCTATAACTTTATTTCTCTTCCCCACGGTGGGAAATGAAAGCAGGCATCTCTAGTAGCCACTAAGACTCATCTGTTGGGGTGAGTACGGTGTCCTGCTTGTACACTGGGCAGGCCAAACGCAGTGGGTAGGCTCCCTTCACTGATCATTCGCAGGGGCTTGACAAAAGGCTCAGCGGAACGTCAGAAAAAGACGGAAATAAAGGAAAAAGAAAAATGGCAAGGTCCCATTCCGTCATCGGCAGAGGGAACGGCCCGAACTGATTGATTTCCGCTCCGGTGCTGGAGCTCATCTGGCCAACGCTACCCTCGCTCCTGACAGACAGGCGGCTTTTTATGGTATTAATGCCGGCAGAGCGGCGTGACAGTGGCAGGCTGACGATTTCAGTGCTGCGGTGCCGCTAATGGATACCGCCGGCCAATCATGGCCAAGAAGGGTGTGCGTGTGACCTTGTGGGCCGACAGCACCCCTGGCCGGGCTTCTCGCTGTAGACTGATTAATCGATTGGCCAATGTGTTTCAGGAAGGGGGGGGGAGCGGGTGCGGCCGTGATTGATGACATGGCCGGGGAGCAGATTGCATCACAGCGCATCATGCAGGGGGACGCTGGGGGCGTGGGGGACCTTTTCGTTTGCGGCAGCCTGTCGCTCATTCATTACGTAGCTGTCACCTCCGACTTTAGCGGAAGGCTAACAGAAGGCGCCAGCAAATTCCTCACGCCGTCGCCCCTGATTGGGGTCAACTGGAACAGTCTTGCGTTCTAAACAGCGACAGGGCACATTACTCCAGCCTAGTGTACCGTGCTGTTCATTAATGTAGGCTGATGGCACCACCCTGTGGAGCAACCAGGGAAATGCAAAGGAAAAAAAAACCCTGCAGCCTAAGAATTTACTTGAATTGCTTCAGTAAATATCACACTGTGAAAAATGTCAAGAGCTATGAGCTATATGAACTGCTTGGCATAAAACATCGGCTTAACCAATAAATTAATTTTGCTAATGTTACTTTTTCCTCTGGTTTTCATGACGTGAACACATGTAACATATGATTAACACACTAGTATAACTGGTTAATTAACCAGATCCACACCTCCTATTGAAATATACATTGTCACTTTTTTGGCTGACACTGAATAAGTAAATATAAACTATAATCTCACTTGACAGGAGTCTCATTTACATTCCACTTCAAACAGACAGAATACCTCACCACCAATAACATAGTGAATTAAATGGTGATATCACTAGTTCCTGTGCATATATTTATGGCCAACTATTCTCCAGACACGAAGGATTGCCATAACACCCCCAGTCAGAGTGACTCATTTTTATGCTGGAATTTGGCAAAATTTGGCAAATATTCTTTGGTTGTGAACACTAGGGGGTGCTGCAGGTATGTCGAGGTAGTGGCAGCATCTCCTGGGAGCCTGTCAATCACAGCAGTGAGTACCAACCCATTTGACGGCCCGTTAAAACACTTCTGCTCCAGCTCCCCCAGTGAGAAACTCATTTCATATAAACATGGCAATAGTTTCAACACTCTGCAGCACTGGAGTGATTCAGATTACTGGAGGAACACTTAAAGCACATAAAAGTAAACACACAAACCATCTAGGAAATCAAACTGAAGCACAGCTCTCGGTGTGTGCCGTCACCATGACAACAGCCGGTGAGTCTGAGATGCTGCATCAGTCCTCACTAAACACACACACAACATGCCAGCTTCTGGGTCATTAAAAAAAAAGTTCATCATCATGTAATGAGTCCGTCATGGGACGACCACGCGTAAGATCTCGATGGTCGGCGCAGGCTGCGACTGGCTGGCGTCAAGCCCGGCTCGCCCCCTAGGGGCCCCGCCTGCCCCAGGACTCCCAGCGGACTCTGGGTACGTGCCGTGCTGGTGCCCGTATTCGAAGTGGATCCGCAGCTCACCAACCCGTGACTGAGGCAAGATGTCCGGGATCCACTCGATCACAAAGGGAGTGGGTCCCTTCTGTTCTGGTGTCGAAGTCCCTGCAGGGGGACGAGTTTGCATGATAGATACTGCCATTCTTCATAACCACTGACGCAAGACAGGGTTACAAGGGGGGGGGGGCTGGAGCCAATCCCAGAGAGTCCAGGGCACGAGATATAGGAGACACAGGATGGGACGATTCTCCATCACAGGGCAAACACCCAAACACAGTCATACATACACTGGGGGCACTATGATTAGATTCTTCGACATTTGCTTATAATCTGCTCCAGCATGCGGGGCCAGTGCAGCTTGCAGGGTCACCCACCTACTCTCAGGAAGGTGCGAAGCTCCAGTGGTCGGATTGCCTGCGGTCGCTCAGATCGACCATGAACGTCAGCCACGGGCTCGGGCGGCACTTCCGGACAGCGGAAAAGCGAATAAGAGCCATCACGGTTCTTCACAAAACTCTGCGTGAGCTCCAGAGGCAGCTGGCAGGGAGGTGGGAGAAAGAAAGCAGGTGTGACAACCATAAGGACAGAGGGGACAGCCGGCAGAGAAGGGAAACCACAGCCGAGAGTGGTCGGGGGAGTAAACGTTCGGGTGATGGGGTGAAAGAGAGCGCAGTTTGGAAAGAGTGGTCAGGGAGAAAGCAGAGAGGGAGAGAGGAGTCAGGGAGAGGCGGGCCGGGGAGAGAGGGGTCAAGGAGATCTAGACTGGAGAGAGACAGGTTGGGGGTCAAATGCATAAAAACATGGATGAAAACCCAAAAAGGAAATATAATAATCATCCAAATAAACACACAAAAGTCAGAACAAACGGGAGAAAAAAAAACAGGATGGGGGGCAGACAGAAGGCGGCCCTAACTCGGGAGACAAGAAGCAGGAGTGCGGCGCACACCTCGGGCGTGTCGAATATCCGTTTGACGTGCAGCAGGTTGGTGATGTGCCAGGTGTACTTGGAGAAGGTGCCCAGGGGGAGGGCATCACTCCGCACGAAGGCTGCCAGGGACAGAGTGCACCGACATGTCAGTCAGGCGGCCCCCAGGGCTCTGCTTCTCTAACGTCCTGTGTTTGGTGTTACAGGCCTCTCTTTGGCTTACAGTCAGCATACCGCAACATGAGAGAATACGGCACAGATCGGAGGTGGGGGTGAGGGGTCTGCCCGTTAAATCCCCACCACTGGACCCCCTTGCACCTCTGCGTACCCGTGGTGGAGTTGGGCAGCCTCCTCTTCTTGGAGCCCAGCGAGAGCCTCTGCTGCAAGGCGTTGAAGAAAGCTTGGGGGATGTGGAACACCAACGGCTCTGGCTTTCCTGCCGGTGACATGGGGACGTCACACCCTATCACCCAAACCACACATTGCCGTGGGACCCATCAGGTCTGGGAGGCCCCTGCTGGCCACACACACTCACTACACTATATAACAAATAAATACATTCCTTATTTAGGATATTCTGAAGCAGCATGGTTTGCTAACTGGTTAGTTATGATCCTCTAACGGAACTTGCTAGCTATTTAATTTTTGAAGCATCTGACTGAGTGCTGGGGGCCCCAAAATGACTTTTTAAGTGTGGCCCCCAGAAAAAACAAACCAGCCCCTGCTCTCCATGTTACGGTTATAGTTCAAGGCCAGCTGCAGACACCCAGACTCTGCGACATTCACTCAAGGCACGAACATGGGTTTATGCTTCAGCATTACCTTCATTTACTCAATTGCATAAGAGGGGCCAACCTTATCATTAGCCAATGATATGTATTGGATCAGTGAGTGACAGGGGAGGGGACACTCAAAGGGCCAATCAGTTTTCAGCTAGGGATAGGGCCCACCCTTGTATATGCCCTGTTTTGAGTCCAAAGCAACACAAAAGAGAACCAGATAATCCACAATAAATTCTGTCTCTCAAAGAGTCAAGTTAGGTACAGGGGCTGTTAGGCTGAGCTTCCAACAAGTGCAAGATGAGAACAAGAGCTCTACAAGCCCAACTTCACAGCATCATTAACCACGGCTGCCAGATGCACCATCAAACTGGAAGTGCATGGTCTGGTGGATCCTCTCGGTGACGCTGGCAAGCCACTGCTGGAAGGAGAGGGAGACATGGCTCTCGTCCACAAGCTGGCTGCCTCCTGTGGGGGAAGGATGTGAAGACGATGGAGGCGAGCAACATAAACGGTGGGAACAAGCCAGAAAAACGTGCATCATCACAGGAATCGTGGCGGAGGGTCCAGAACTAACCGGTGCTCTTGAGAATGGCAGAGATGGGATGTTTCCTCTGAGTGGGTTTGCGCAGGTTGCTGGGAAAATGGGTCTCTCGGACACCTTGGAGGGGGGACAGAAACAAGATGATTCAAGCTGAGATGTGGGCCCAGCCAGAGAGGGAGAGAACACCCCTCTCTGTATGAGGATGGTACTGGCCGGGGGAAAGCAGAGAACAACCCTCTCTGTATGAGGATGGTACTGGCCGGGGGAAAGCAGAGAACACCCCTCTCTGTATGAGGATGGTACTGGCCGGGGGAAAGCAGAGAACACCCCTCTCTGTATGAGGATGGTACTGGCCGGGGGAAAAACAGGGAAAAGCCCTAAAAAAGTAAACCCCAGGCTAAGAAACTCCTCTGGGCCAATGCCAGCTCACGGAGCAGACCTAAGCACCTTGGACACCGTTCTCCAGCCTGTGTAATACGGCACTACAGCAAAGCTGCACCAGAAATCCAGTCCCATCTTCAAATGACCCGAAATACTAACATCAACCATCATTTCCTTTCAGACATTAATCGCATTTCATTTTCAGTAGGGGGTACCCATACTTAATCCTTTTCCGACATTTATAAACACCAGCAATTCGAGTTACACCCTTCTTTCCAAGACTAGTCCTTGCTGCATTCTCAGATTTTTTTCCCCACATTTTACTTATTTAGCAACCCTGGGATTCAAACCATCAGCCTTCCGATCACAAGTATAGCCTCTTATCCTAACCTGCTGAACCACACCCCGCCCCTGTGTTTCTTTGCCTACATGTTCTACCTTAATTGGAGTAAAAATATAGATTATAGAGGGAAAAATATAGATGATGGCAGTATAGTAATGCTTCGGGTCTCATAGCAGAACATTGCAAACCCAGAACATCATGGATGAGGTGCATGAGCTCACCTGTGAGGGTCTCATTGATTCTCACCCTCTTAGCCCTGTTGGGGGTACCAGGTTCGGCTGGCCGCAGGGGATTAGGTGCACTGAGGACAGAGCAGTCGGCATTCGCCTGCCCACCTACGTCGAGAAATGCACAGATGCAGAGATGGAACAGAGGTCTGGGAAACTATCACCGTGGGAAACCGTCGCCACGGTAAACACACCATGCCCAAAAGCAACAGACGACGATCCTGCGTACCATTGTAGCTACAGCCAAGGAAGTCGGCGAACTCGGCAGCCAGCTTGTCATCGCTGGAAATAGCGCACACGCATGCGTAGAAGTGGAGGCAGGGTTCCTGGGCTGAGGAGGAGGAGGAGGAGGAAGCAGGAGGTGCAGGGGGCTTGGGAGACAGTTGCCCCTCCTGCTCCTCGTTCACCCGAACCCCAAATCCTCTCCTTGGGTGTACAGCTTGACAGGCACAGTGGAAGTCTGCTGGCGACTTCTCGCAGAGAGGGAGATCTGCCTTCATGGTTCCTGGCGAGGAACCCACAGTGACGTGCAGGAACCCGAGTGGGTGCTGCTCGCTGACATGGCACTTAACCACCAACGTGCCACGGGACACACGCTGGACCAGGGGGCTCGGCGACTGGGTGGCTAGCTGCCATACTTCCTCCTTGGCCCAGACAGGGGCCTGCATGGAGTCCAACACCGAGCTCTTGAGCGGGAGGGGGGTGGCGTCCGTGTGGCATTCCATGGCACGCTTCACATGTATGCAGGGGCTCTCGGGCTGCTGCTGGGGGTCCGGCCCTTGTCCCATACTGGCAGCCTGCTCCGGGCTCAGCGCCTGTCCCTGACCCTGGCCCTGTCCCCGCAAGCACGCTGGCACAAAGCAGCGGCCAAGGCTGATGCGCGTGAGCACGGTGCCGTCTGCCGTGGCGATGGCCGTGTCTGTCACGGTCAGCTCCACGAAACCGCGCTGCTCTGCGCCCCTCCCTCGCTGGCGCAGGGAGAATACCTGAGTCACCGCTGCCCCCCCTCCCCCGCCATCCCCATTTATTACCAGCCGCACCACCTCGGCGCCCCCTTTCTTCGGCCCCACCCTGCCGCCTGCCCCCGCCGTGCCATTGCGGAAAACCACCCCACACGCCTTGTTTTTGCAGCTCAGGCCGCGGGTGCCGTTATAGACCCCACATCGGGGGCATCTGCGAATCCCACGCAGGGTGGCTTTGCCGAGGTTTGACAGGAATGCAGGGGTCTTCCTTCTGTCCCGTGACTTCATGCCCAGACTGAGGGGGGCTGAACTCTGCGCTGCCGTGGGGGCCATCACCATGCCAGATTCCACCAGGGCACTTTCCATTGGAAGATAGTCTGAATACCTGCCGGTTGCCAAATAATAATGTCATTGACAGTGCTCATAAATACATTTTTAAATAATTGTTAATTATATCTTTATTCATGCTTACTGGCACTGGAAATGAACCAATTATACTCCTGTGTTTAAGGTAGGCTTATAAATTAAAATACTGTATTGCAGGCAAATAGAAAGAGTGGCTTTATATAAACTACTCCATTGAAACAGCTTTAAAAAGATTTTATAATGGTTTATAAGGGCGCGTCAGTGCATTAGAAACCGCTGACAGCTGCTGTTTTTGTAAATAAGTGATTTCGCTGGGACTGATACTGCGGCTGTGTATGAGGTGACCTGCAAACAGTGACATAGCACGACGTAGTCCCGTACCTTTCACCATTTATTCGTATTGCATGCTGTGTTATTAGAATTTTACACATTTTCCTACACTAGATACACGTTTTGTCTGTGTTCTGGCTGTAGATTGAGCTGGACAGCTAACGACAGACAGCACTGTGTACCGCCGATGTCGTTCTCCTTTTGCCTTGGATTTGGAGGCGCATATCTGGCCCTTCGGCCAACGGGGGAGAAGCCTAGTTGTTCCACTTGGTATTACAAACCATTAATGGACTGTCGGCTTAAACGTTTAACCCCACTTTTCTGAGAGATGGTGCTGCGCAACCCGTGCCCGTTCAGGATTGTGTTTTTTTCCCGTAATGCATACCTGAATTTCAACACCGAGTGTCCTGCCGCTGTATGGTCGATTTTAGCTTTGAAATGCTGCCTTCTTCCTCTAGACCGTCGCCATTGCTTCTTACAAACGCGACTTCGTTTTGCAGTTGTAACGAGCCACGGGGTTGGATTATCCACCGATCACATGCTCAAAAGGGGTGTATATCTAGAACAGCGAATGCTGGGAACTGCAGTACGACGCTCACCGAAACTTCAGTTTCTATTTTGTAGCGACTATACAACAATTTAAGGCTGTTAAGAATCGAAGCCCACTTGCAACTTATTCCCTTCTTTTACAGCCCATGTATGTCTACAGCTGTAGTAGCACGTATACGAGGTGTTATATAACAGACCTCTAGGGCAAAGCCCCGTTTTCCCTAAATCAAATCACAGTAGAGTATCACCTGAATGTAGTCGTATTACACAACTGGTAACAAAAGCCACAAAATCGCCCATTCATCACCACGGAAAAAAAATAGCTCAGGCAAATTTTATAGGCATCAGCATTTTAATGGGACAAAGCAAGAACATATTAGAGTAGCATAAACATTATCAAAACTGCCCCCACCCCAACCCCCCAAAAAATTCTTCAAAACATATGGTCTTAAAATATTGTTAGGCACTGCCTACTCATTGATCTGACTGGTTGGTTGGTATTATTTAAAAAAAAAAAAAAAAAGGAAATACGGTAACACAAACGTTTCATCCAACTTCAGTATTAAAATTTCTG
Source organism: Stomatorhinus walkeri (assembly GCA_026784285.1). Taxonomy (NCBI): domain Eukaryota; kingdom Metazoa; phylum Chordata; class Actinopteri; order Osteoglossiformes; family Mormyridae; genus Stomatorhinus; species Stomatorhinus walkeri. The sequence continues at coordinate 3,424,368 of JAODUD010000117.1, forward strand.
CAAGGGGCAAGAGTGCAAAATTTCACTTCACCTTCCACATTTAATACTAATTACTAGTTCAAAAAAATTATACACAGAATAGCTTTGTCTCTATCACTCTCCAGTCAAAGCCTGTTGATTGAGACTTCCCAGAAGAATCAAAATTCACTGTATCAATATCTGCATGAGCCAGGATGCAACAGTGCTACTTTGTTTTTTCTTTACATTTTATTAACCCCCGATACACCCTTTCCCAAAAAGAAAAAGCAAGCAAGCTTGTATAATCAACATTTTCCTTTATACAGTTTCAGAACAAACAGACCTTTTGGTTATTTACATTAAAACAGTTCTATAAGCCCTCCAAGAAACAAAATTCAAAAGGAAGTGGAATGCAAAACAATTTAAAATATCTATATTTTGTGTAAGAACAAAAATTTGTGAAAAGATAACCAAGAATAGTATTGTGCAATATCTGTCTGCCTTTAAAAGAAAGAAAGTGGCAGTAATCCCTGCAATTGGTTTAGTTTAGTTTAGAGAAACAAAAATTGAGCATCTTAAAAAAAAGTTGACAACATTTTGTTTATTTTTTCCATTAACATTTCGCATGATTCACCAGTTTCTTACTGGAACTTTACAAATGTTTTATATCAGTCCAAAAAATGGCAAAATTTCATTCTCAGCAGGTAAATTACTTTAACCAAAACAAGAATCTCAAATTATTTTATTTTATAGCAACTTTAAAAATGGCATAGTCCTTTCCGTTAATAAGCTGAAAACCATGTTCACGTCTGTCCAAGGGTCGGGCACCTAGTCCTCTGTGGTGGTAAGCAATGGTTTTCCTTCCATATCGGGGAGAGGAAAACAAAAAAAAAAAAAATGGGGGAGGTGGAGGGTGGGGTCAAAGTACAAATTGCCCACCCAGCCCCCAATCAAAATCCTCCCTACCTCCTTAATCACTGCCACACGCACCCACCCACACACACTCACACACACGTGCACGCACTCACATACACAGTCGGAACCGTTGACTGATGCAGTGAGGCATCCTGGGATTCTGGGGGTCTGGAGCCGCCCACCCCATATCAGTGTGTGTGGTATCCCGTGGTGCCCATGCCCGACTGGTTCGCTAGCACGCTGCCATTCACTCCCTGTGCTGGTTCCACCACGGCGCCGTTACTGACTGTGCCAACGCCTGTCCACCCAGCACCTGGCTGTATGTGACTGGAATGAAGGGGGGGCAGGGAGTCAAAATAAATAAAAAAAAAAAAAAACCCTTAGGTTAGAATGAAGACCAAGCCAGGACCATAAGACAGATCACATCACACGACCAGCTGTGGCAAAGCAGATACTCCAGGACGTCTAGGATATGCAGAACATTTTAAATACAGAATATGAAGAGATTAAGGGGCTCCTTCAAATGGGCACCATTAAAGATACATAATAGTAAGAGACCAATTAACAGACGGCAAAAATTCAAAACAGCTTATGGTCAAACTGCCTTTATAGTAAACATTTGTTTTACTTTACATAGCTGTCAGACTACAAATCAGTTGGAAGTAATGATTAAGATAACTAAAGAAATCAATATGTTGGCATTATTAAGTAATAAATTTTTTTAGTCCCAGTGGGCATTCATAGGACCCAACTGTGACCCTCAGTTCTGAAGAACTACATGGTGCGTCTTTGCAGGGAAGACCTGGCCACGATCCAGAATGGGGGTTAACACCAGAATTTAAATCAGTAAACCCCACAGGAAATGTATACACATTACTTAAACCAAGACAATAGGAAGAAGTCTGATTAACATCCAAAAGAATCAATGGCAGAGAGACAAAGCAAATAACTCATTTCTTGCTATCATACAGCTGCTAACTGAATGTTAACTAGCAGGTTAGAACAACTGCAACAACTCAAGTTCGCTTGGCACCTGTACGGCTGGGGTAGTAGAAAAGAAATCATGTTAATTCCCTGCCTTTGTATGCCTTGTATGACGTGAACCCTACAATCTCACCATCATAACACAGCAGCCCTATTGCAAAGAACATTCACTGCAACTGGAAGGGTCTTTAAAAAATGAGAATGAAGACGGACCCCCCTCCTGCACACTCACGGGGAGTGAGAGTGTTTTTGCAGTACTGGGACTCGCCACGGGTCAAGGAACAGGAGGCTTTGCTGGCACAGACACTTACTTGAAGCCCTGCTGGTTCCATGCTTGCCCATAGACGCCGTAGGTGGGCACCTGCCAGCCATTGGGCACGTACTGGCTGATCTGCTGGGTGTTGCCATACCACTGGCCCCACTGGCCGTAGGGCTGGGCAGCAAAGCCCACCTTGTTCTGCTGCAGGGAAGAACCGGGACAGGTGATGTGAGAAGATATGCGACGGCCGAGGCCACCAGCAACGGAGGGAACGGCACTCATGAATTCCCCCACCTGGGGCACTTGGGCTTGCTGCATGGGGTTCACCATGTCTGTGGTCTCCTTCCCCCAGTAACACTTCACCACATGGCCCTCTATCGAGGTGCCATTCACAGACACGATGGCGTGTGCAGCCCCCTCATGGGAATTGAATCTGAAGGAGTTTAAAGCAACGAGACCTTTTAAGATCACATTTGGCAGATAAGACCCGAGGGGGGGGTTCCACAAATTTAAAGATAAAGAGGCTGAAAAAGGCAGAACTAAGGTCCCCCAAAAACAATTCAGACATGTAAAGTAAATATTTTCTGCATGTTCTACATTTGTATACTAGAGTTGTTTTTTTTTTTTTTTTTATTTATAAGCCAATGAGATCCAAGCTTACACAGGTCACACCGTCAGTGGATAAACCAATCTTACAAAAAGTGTAATCCCAAAATTTCACACATCAACTTACATCTAAAACACAAGCTAAGAGCAGCCCAGAGAAGCTAAACCCTGACATGAACCAATAAACCGACATACCTCACAAATGAATAACCTTTGTCTGGAAAAACTCTGATTTCCATGATTTGTCCAAAAGGGGAGAAAGTTTGTCTCATCAGTTGCTCTGAAATCCAAGAGGAGACAGAGATGAATCAAAGCCAATGTGCCTATGACAAACACAGATGTCATGGGGGAGGGGGGGGGGGGACAAATACCAGTGAGGCCAGAGGTGACACCTCCACAGTACACAGTGCAATTACTGGGACTAGACTGGTTCACCACCTCTTCAAAAGACAGGTGCTTGGTATTACCTGTGAGGAGGGGAAAAAAAAAAAAAACAGGGGTCAGTATTTCACAGGGGGGGGGGGGCTCATAACCCGCAGGACGTCCGCAGATACAAA
>JAODUD010000117.1:3427746-3450850 GCA_026784285.1 Stomatorhinus walkeri
CCCGGGGGGGGGGGGGCTCATATCCCGCAGGACGTCCGCAGAGACTCACTCTCGTAGGTGGTTTTGGGAGCGGGGGGCTTTCTCGTGGCCCAATTGGTCCGGATCTGCCTACCGCCCAGCCACTGGCCACCCATCTGCTGGATGGCGTTCTCAGCGTCCTACAGCGAGCACACGCACCAGACACCGTGACCGTCACACACTCGAAGCACAGCAACTTGTGTCACGGTGGCCTCAGGGTAAAGGAAGCCTCTATTCATTTCATAGAACGGAATAAACATTTTCAAGACTTAAGCAGGTAAACTATAATATGGCTTTATTGGATTGGCAGGGAATCGGCACTATGGGACAGACGTACCCATTTGTTGAAGAAGGACACAAAACCGTAGCCCTTAGATTTCCCCGTTGCCATGTCTTTCACCACACGAGCATCACTGTTGAGGAAGATGGATGTTTAGGGTGCTTTTCCACTGCACAAAGTATGGTACTTTCACTTTTCCCATTGGCTTCCGGTTGAGTACCAGTACCGAAAGTGCCAAACCAGCTGGGGTACTTCTTTGGTACTTCGGTACTTTGGGGTGGGACTTCCAAACTTATTGGCTGTTAATTGTTTATGTAAATAGCCTGTCACTGAAACACAAAATACACACAGCGAACAGCAAGAAACTAAATAAAAAAAGTAGAAACAAACATGAAACGGAAGGATGGACAAACGAGGAAACAGGCTTTAATCGTCAAACGGTCCGATGAACAGATCCAACGGGATTTGGATGGCATGACTCAGAATAAAAAAAGTATTTGCCGTAATATCAAGCCGCTTGGAAGACATGAGGCACATGCGAAACACCGAACAATGCCGCTCGAAAATCAAAAAAACTTAAGCAGGACCACAGGAAAGTGAGGATCGTGATAACACGTTTCAATTCAGCGAAATATATACTGTGTCGCGCTTTGTGATGATGTCAGTCAGGGGCGTTCACTGATGATGTCATTTGGCACCGGTACCAGTTTCTATGCCAGTGGAAAACAGACATTAAAGTACCACCATACTCTTGGTACTTTATGGAAGTACCGAAAGTACGGTACCTGGTGCGGTGGGAATGCGCCCTTATAGTGACGCAGAAGGACACTGCAGGGGGGCACCCAGGATCTCTGTAATATTGCCGTGGGGGGTGGGGGGGTGCTCTGGTTCACTTACGATATCCTGCCAAATGGGGCGAAGGCTGCTTTGATGTCATCGGTGGTGATCTCTGGGCTGAGGTCCCCAACAAACACATGGAAGTGATCTGGGATGAAAAGGGGGGGGACAGCTAAATAGATGTATGGAGGTCGCTGGTTCACGGCCTGAAACAGGGTTTCTTAATCCTGGCGATCCATTGCGTGTGACGGCTCTAATTATAGCCCATCATTTCTGCATGTTAAAGGAATCCATATTTGTTCATTCACAAAGACTAAATAAGTGTTAATATATAAAATAATAATATTAGAAAATATCATGTAATTGGAAAGAACATGAACTGCTGCATTTAATGTCACAGCACCATGTATGATTGATAAAAGTTGATGGAAAAAAAAAAAAACATAAAATAGACCACTCCCCAATAATCCAGTTTGATCCAAGATCTCCAACCAAAAATCTGCCCAGGACTCTATTCTCACTACAGGGAAAACTTTGGCTAAAATCCAGTGGGCTGTCCCATCCATGGAATGCAAAATGCTTAGGAAAACTGGACACTTACTGCTTGTGTCTTTTTTCTGGCTGCTCGGTGTGGTGGCCCAGTTGACCTTAACTTCCTAAAGCAGAGAGAGAGAGAGAGAGAGAGCGCGGGGCAGCGCAATGAATTCTTCACCTGTATCCCACCAGCTAGCAGCTATGTCAGGCATCCAAAGCTGCCTCCTTATACACAATGTCAGCTTCTGAATGCAGTGAGCACAACCTGATCACACTCATAATTCACTTTGCTGTCTAGTGAAAATTTGGAATTTCTAGGAAGTAAAAAGGTCTAAACAAAGGACTTACAAACAAGCGAAATTACGAACTTGTATTACTCCTCAAATGGTCCTTCAATACCTGTTGAGGATAAAATATTTAAAACTGAATATATGTTTTTGGAGCTGTATTTGGTATTCTTAAGCTATAGGTTTTGCAAAACATGACAGAAATGGGAAAAATGTAGAAAAGGGCATTTATGGTGGAAGAAGTCATGTGACTTGACAGAACTGTCTAATTGAAAAAATAAATTAAAAAAAATAATAAAAATCATGGAACGTCCCGACAATCACCCAATAACACCAAATCTAGCTGCCAAGATTTCTACAGGCTTAAAGTAAACACCACTGCTGTAATTCAACAGGGAATTCAACACAACACTGGACATCGTTTATAGAATCTAGTGCATAATACAGGCAACCATAAGACTTCAGAAGGAGGGGGAAGGAATATAGGGAGGAATAAATAAATAAAAAAACACTTAACATGGCTTGATATCAACAGGCAAAATTAACTCAAGAAAATTACAAACGGAAAACTTGTGGGAGTTTTCCTAGATTAATTAAATGAATGTAGATCAACCAAACAGCCTTTTAAACACTCTGCCCTTAACACAGCAAATTAACAGACAACTGAATAAAACCTATTAAATGTTACATGCAAAATTACCTGTATAAATAGTGGCACTGGTTCATAAGAATAGATTAGATAGATTAGAACTGTGTGTTTATAAAAAAACAGAAGTTAAATCATACACAAATACATTTTCCTTTTAGATTTGCTGAAGAGTTCCTAAAAGCATATAAATTCACTGAAATGCAATTCAAAAACAACCCTACCAATCTCTATAGAGCACCCAAATTGCTCACTAACTGCTTCCAGTAGCAAACATTACACGTTTATCACTGTTGCATAATCAGGTGCCACTCTATAGGGTACAATGAAATATACTGCTAGTTATAAAACTGGTGACAGACCAGATGACATTGAGCACAATCATACACATTGTTCTAAAATAGTATGTAAAAAGTTCTGCATATAAAATATAATCTAACCGATTCTTGAAACTCACTTAACACTTGTTACTGTACTTACCTACTGAATCTAATTATATGTAATATGCTGTTTTGTGCAAGTACTGATCGCTGCACTAATTTAAACACATGTCCTGATATACAATGACACCAAAGCCAAAAGTTTCACTTTCACCTATACTTCATATCGTTGATTTTTTTACAGTGACACCTCTTATCTATGACTCACTGAAGGGGAAAAAGAAAGCATTTAAACCAAAACTGTTTCCTGTGACAGACAGTTTTAACTGTTTAAAGCAAAGCAGCACAGCCCATAACTGTGCACCCAGTGATCCCTTGCCACATCAGCATTTGACAGAGCATTAACCAAAATTTCTCCCCACTCGATCCGACTCACCCTTTAGATACGATAGCTTACCTTACCCATTATTTTACGTCCGTTCATGGCAGCTAGAGACGCAGCAGCATGCCGGTGCTCGTAGAACTCCACAAAGCAGTAGGGATCATTACCGGCCGTCTAGGGGCAGAAGGAGCACCATTAGTGGGCTAGAACATAACTGAATAGGTGGCAGCGTAGCCACCTATTTAACCAGTGCTGCCCTCACAAATTCCAAATCATCCACTGGGCTCTTGGCATTTAACAATTAAGTTGCTCACATCTACAATCATTTTACAGCTCTTGCATGGGCCGATCTGACTGAAGAGCTGCAGGATGAGCGCCTCTGTCACATCGCGGGACAGGTTCCCCACATACCTGGGTCAGAAGGAAGAGGAGAGGTCAGACATCGGTACATGGTTACAATAACAAACCCACAGCCCAAACAACAAGACCAGTCATCGCAGGGATATTTTTATGCTAAAAGAGCAACAGTAGATAAGCTATTAGAAAAAACAGATACTTCCAGAAGGCAAAGGGCTGTCAAAATTGCATTATTGTATAAATTGCCTTCTGTATCAACATACGTACATGTTGGACACCATAACCGAAGATCAAAATAAGACCAAAGCTCCACCTTCACTTCTTAGAAAGAGAAAATGGCACCGATCCTTCTTTCAAGAGAGACCGGGTTAACTGGAAATGGACACTAATTTGTATATACCTGGTGGGGTTATGATGACCACATTTTTGAAGGCATTAAACATGATAAACGACAAACAGGCCGCCTAACCGGCGTGAAATGTGCCAGATCAGACTGTATGATAAAGTAAAGACGTGTAACGTTTAGTGCCTCCACCCAGACCGCAGCGTTTCCCAGTCCGCGGGCCGCAGAGGTAGCTGCGTGCAGGACCAGTAGTAGGAGGACGGAGGAAAAGCAACCCTGAGTAGGAACCCCGCAAGGAATAAGCGTCCAGCTCCAACGTAACACCACATTACAAGATCCATTTAAAGACCTCAAATTTAGAACGAACAGCCGAAACACGCGGCTCTCCATTAATGGAGGTGCGCCAGCTTCAAAATCCAGGCGATTTTTCTGAAACGGTTATGCATACTGTCCCACATATTACCCTTTACACGTCACGCGGCATTTAACGCGTCCCCCCAGCTCCGGGGAGGCCCGAAGTGCGTGTGCGGCGCTAGCCGAGCCTGGCTGCTAACACCCCAATTTTCCCGGAAAGCCGACCGCAGACCGCCGGCCTGCTACTTCCTAACACCTAGCCGGACTAAGACAAGGCGATCGTGGGGTTCATCAAAGCCAGCACCAGACACGGAACCGACCGGTGTGCGTTTCAATATATATTTTTATTTTAAAGGGAGCCCAAATGAAAGCCTCATCGACCCGTAACCGGCCAACTGGCTAAGTCATAGTGGCCAAAACATGGTCGCCGACGGCCTTTTATTGTCGCCCTTTATATATAGGAAGTTGGAATAAACTGCGTGTCAGAGCATATACATACAGCTCGCGTGTTATAAAGTGTCACATTTGCGCTTTTGCCCAAATCGACGCGATTTCACGCCGTTTCAGATCTGTTTCGTTTCCACTTAAAAAATGGACACGTCAAACTGGCTCACCCCCCCCCTTCCGAACCGCCACCATCACAATGCAGCGACAAACAATATATCAGCGCCAAAATAAGGTAACTCCCGTCAAATCGGTGATTTGTCTGGCAGTGGGAGGAATGGGATACAAAAACACACAAACAAAAGAAAGGGAAAATGCCTTCCCGTGCACAATGGTAACAACGATTCACGTTTTATCGAATACATACAGAGTCTTGGGCTGTTCGTCTTCCATCATATTTTCTGATCAAACGAGAGACCGAGCCCTGAGAGACAGATCCAGGAAAGCCGCGAACTTTTAAGATCGCCTTATGTAACGCGCCGTCGTCGTTCACGGAATCGTCTCAGAAGCGGTTTGTGAAGCACACACAACCGACGCCGCCACCTCTGGTAGCTTACTTCAACTCTGAACAATGGAATGGCGACATAAGATGGCGGAGGGATCGAAGCGGATGTGCTAGTGCGCATGCGCAATGATCTCATGCGAGCCTGCTGGAAGGGAAAAGGGAAGGCACATCCAACGGGTTAGTACTTGTTTAGCTCAATACTGACAGTTACCTAAAACTCGGGTTGAAATTGCGGTAATATAATCTTGTTGTACTTCTTGTGTCATTGGGCAATGAATATACACGCTAAACAAAACTATACATTTATTTTATGCTTCTTAAAATGTTAAACATTACGCGCGCTACCCGGGAAACGAACCCGAGTAGCAAGAATTGTAATTTTGCATACCACTACACCAGCGGCAATATGATTTACAAAGTAGTTTAAGTAAGAATAAGAAATTTGATTCTGTAGGTACACATAAAAGGGTATGATTTTAGGAATGACCAGTAAAGTCATTACCATTTCTCATCGGTTCAATATTTTAATGGTAGGTGAATAGTACGAGAATTACTAATTGTTTGTCAACGCAATGTGCTTCATACCAGAACGGTTTTATTTTAGTAAAAGAGTGACGCTTCAAAATGAAGTAAAAAACTACAGAAACGGCTAAGAGTAGATAGATAAAAAATAATAAAAAATATATGCAATACAAATTTAAATGATCCAGTCTGTATATGCATATAATAAGACAACGTGGATATGTCAATGATTTTTATGTCTACAGATACAGCTTAAACAAAACTAGAGTAATATATTAGTTTAATAAAAATGGGTCGTCTGCCCAGATATGAGTTGTTCTTACAAACGCTGAGCATCAGATGGCAGTCTAATACTACAAAAAGAAATAGGGGCGTCAATCATGGCTCAGAAAAACTTGTTTAAGCAATTAAGACGGCACTGAGAAAAGCGATGTGCTACAGTACAGTTTCAATATGTTGTCTAAAATCGTTAATAGCAGAGACACTGAACTATACTGTCATTCCTTAATTTTCATCAGAGTTTACATTTTTATCCCTTTCATATCTGCAAGGTTGGCTTCCTGCCCTATGCTGCCAGGGATATTTTTCAGCCCCCTGCGACACAGACCAGGATAAGAGGTTAGAAAATGGATCAAATGATTTATCTGACACTCCATAAACCTTGAGAATCTATGTATTTAACACCACACACAAGCACAGAAGTTCTGTTCTCCTTCTACATTACTCAACTTTTCATTGGTTGACGTCACGTTCAGTAACAGGTTCTTTGCGCGACCCCATTTGCAGGGGCTTCTGGGAAATGTTGTGCCATGTGCTGCAGATGTACGGTTTGATTCGCTGATACTCTCTAAAAAAACTACAAATTCCGCATGGCTGTTCGAGAGGTTGGTGCTTGCAGGCTCGAGTCGAAGGGCTTTCTTTTAAAGGGAATATCAAGGTTGTTTCGGTTCAAGGGAGAAAAAGCAGGACGTGTGGTATGTGACAGCTTTTCAGTTCCTTGTATGTTTTTCCTTGCTAATTATACAGGTTTGTTACTTTTTTTCCAACTCTTGAGAAGTCAGTGTATGAATGTTTGCCTTCCGTTCAATGTTAAAACCCTTCTTTAGCATGATCGCTAATAAGCTAGCTTGCGAAAAAAATGCGTCTTTGTCAGTGATTTGGAATAGCTACGTACAGCTGTAAATGCACAATAATATTTTATTAAACATCTAGTTCGTTATTATATGTCTGTGTTGATAACAATGTTTATCATATAGTAGCAGTATTTGTTACTGTAAACAGATGCCTGGACAGTTGTAGGTAGACCATATTGTCAGGTATTTTGCGTTCTTGTCAGTTGTCAGTTGTCAGTATAGTTAATTTTATCCTTTACGACCCCAAGGTTAATTACTATTACCGTTTGCAGTTATCTAGCTACTTAACAGTATACTGTCTTATAGTCTAAAGCAATTTCACAGCCATGCACCTGAGTTATTTGGATGTTGAAAAGGACATCTCCTTATGAAGTATTTTTTCTTTGCTTTCATGTTCTAGTGTATTTTTCCCCATTTTCCATGTAAATAATACGTGATTAATTTATAATTGTAAGTAACAGAGTATTTTATTCCTACAGTTTTGATGAATGTCGTGAATACACAGTTTTTTTTACTTCTTAGCGAATTCTTATACTTTTTTGTAACGCTCACCCTAAATATCTAAGCTACCTTCTCCTGTCATTCTCTTGTTCCTTGTGACACTCCTAACCCTAACCCTCCCTGCTCTTCTCCCCCTGTGCATCTTCCTCCCTTTCCAGGCTGGCAGTGGCAGCTTGTCCGATGGTGCCTGTGGCGTGTAACGTGAAAGCAGCCCTGCTGTCCTTTGCCCCCTTCCATGTGCCCTCCCTGTGTGCCCTCAGCTGCTAGCATCCCCGGCTGCACACGCACATCTCGTTCTCGCTCTGCCCCCCCCCCCAAGGCCTCTTTACCCCCATGCTTTGGATGCAAAGCCTTCACCGGCTGCCCAATGACTGCCTGGATTGTCCTGCCCGTCAGCCTCTCGGCCTTTTCCATCACGGGAATATGGATAGTGTGAGTACGGCCAAGCCGGGGCACATGCTACTTGGGCTGCTGACTCATAGCCCCGCCAGAGAGAGAAAGGAGGGTGGTGAAGAATAGACCTGCTTTTGTGACTGTGTTGTTGCAAATGACTGAATTGGATGCTTTGAAATACAAAAGACAAGAAAAAGAAAAACTGATAATTAAAGAGGAACATTGTGATTCAGTGGGTAGGACTACAGACTCGCATCTCCACAGTTTTGAGCTTGATCTGGAACCCAGCTCTGGTGTGTGGGGTTTCATGTGTGTGGGGGCTTTCTCCTAGTGCCCTAGGGAACTGGATTTATCATCTCTTGTAGAACTACAGGAGTTTAAATGGTCTCCATTAAACTGCCTGTTCTTGTTCTTGTGGGTATTATAATTCTTGTAAGTGATTAATTGTCATTGTTGACACACAAAAACAGTGCACAAAAACAAAATATGTCCTCTGCATTTAACCCATATTTGACAAAGCAGTGGGCATTGTTCACTCATAGCAGTGTTATTTAGCACCCAGGGAGCAGTGCGTGGGGGCGGTACCTTGAATGTACCTCGGTGGTTTTAAACTGGCAGAGTTCACTGTAATTACATCCATAATACACAATTCTGGAATAATAATTTTCATGAATTTATTTTATTATTTTTCTTACATGTACACTTTTTTTATCTTTGCAGCTATGCAATGGCAGTGATGAACCACCATGTCTGTCCTGTAGAGAACTGGTATGTGAACAGTGCATTTTCAATGCCGTCAATGGTAAAAGAAGCTCGAGAAATCGATCGTTTGCACTTGCCTGTTGCCAGGTCCTACAACTTGACGTGTGTGGAAGAGACTGCCAAGCCGGGATTTCCCAAAGCCTGCTGCACTCTGCAAGATATTCCACTCATCAGGTGTCCTTGTTGTCAGACTCTCTTGTTGTGTCAGTGAATCGATTATTGAAAAATGAGCTCAGGCACAGGCTTTTTTTTTCATTTAATGTAAATTGAAGATTAGCATAAACCACTCAGCACCCAAAATGTACAACCTTAATTCGGAAATTGTGCTCCTGTTCCTCCACTGTGCACGTGAGGCTCTACATGGAGACAGCCTTTACTTTGCCGTGTTGTTGCTCTGTTATGCTTTTACTCGCCTTGTAGATGAGAAGTAAACTCCTCCTTCCCATAACATTGTTCTCTTGTAGTAAGTGTGGCTCATTTCCCCCCGAAAGCTGTCTGTTCAGCTTGATTGGCAACGTGGGAGCCTTTATGGGTAAGGTCTGCTTATTCTCTCGCTCTCCCTCTGTCTGTGTATCTCTCTCTCTTTCAGGTAAACAGATTTAAGTGCTTTGTTTGGAAGTTTCAGGAACATATAAATACGGACTGTTAGTTAAAGCAGAGTTTTCTCAGTGGATTTGTTGTTTGCTATTAAAAATCGTGACTTTCCTTCCCCTCATTCTCTGTGAGTGAAACCAGCCCATTTGTAACCCAGTCCTCTTGAAATATCTCAGTTGGTACCCGAAACCCCCGTTTAGAATCCATCCTCATGTTAAATCACAGGGCGGAAGTTAAATGCTTGTTTTCTGAACTAAGTCTGTGCAGCACCCTGGCCAGAAACTCTGTATCTGATGGGCGCAGAACACACCTCTTTGAATCTTTCCTAGCAGATAAATGTTTTAGCTGTATTGTAGGCCATATATTTATTATGTATGTGTAATGTTTAAAATGAAGTTTTAAAACGGGGGTGAGGACCTACGGCATACGGCCAGATGGGCAAGAGCTAATCACCTTTTTTTAGCTGAAGTGAATTCTTTCTTTAGACTGGCTCTGTGATTCTCACTCTCATGTCCGCTCCATCCAGTGGTCATGGTGTGCCTGCTACGGTATGCCCAGGTCATCGAGCACAGCCACCGCTGCTGGATCAACACCAGCGCCCTGGTCTCTGGCTTCACTAATGCTCTGGGCCTGGTCATGGTGGGAAACTTCCAGGTGAGCATGGGTGGGGGCCAGTTTGGGGGTGGTGGGTGTGTTTTTCTGGGTGAAGTATCAGAATATAAGTGTTGTGGCTAAGGATGTCGATTTGATGATGTCTGTTTTAGTCCCTCCATTGGATGCTGCTGTTGGACTGTTGGGTCAGGAATTGTACCACTTCTCTTCAGTAAAATAATAGGTTGTATAAATGAGTAAAGTGTTATTCCCAGGGCTTGAATTGTTTTGGTATGCACATGGATACCTTCTCCCTATGGGAATTAAAATGACAAAAAGACACCCCCTTTGAAAATAGACCATCCCCATAAAATGTTTTGTATAGTTTTCAGTCCAGAACTGAAACGCAATTAAATTAACATCCTGAGGCAAATTTTTATCACCTCCTCCCACCATTCTGCACGCACAATTTTGTCCTCATCTCCTGTAAAGTCTTGACTGATTAAGAGTTGGTCTTTTGTTTTTTGTTGTACTTATATTTGTGTCAGTGTAGTGTTGTGGTATATAAGGTTATGAGGCAGGGTAAATACAATTGATCTTTCTACAGGTAAATATATTTCATCTGTCTACTGAAAACCTGTGGTTTCTCCTGGCTGTAGCAAGACTGGTGTCTTTCCTGACTTGCCTGTTGACGTTTAGTCCTGATTGGCTCTCGCTCCAGGTGGACCACGCCAAGTCCCTGCACTACGTGGGTGCGGGGGTGGCCTTCCCCGCTGGTCTGCTCTTTGTGTGCCTGCAGTGTGTGCTGACATACCGCATCGCTGTCACCGCGCTTGACTACTGGATGGCGCACGTCCGTGTGGCGCTGGCATTTGGTGCCCTCGTCTCCTTGGTGCTCAGTATCCTTCCTAGCCTTGTTCTCCCCAGAAGGTCTAGTCTGCCTGGTCCACCTTGGTCTGAACGTAAGTGTAGTTGCAAGGCTTGGAGTCATAGGGTGCTTTTCCACTGCACCAGGTACCGTACTTTCGATAACTTTGGTACTTCCATAAAGTACCAAAAGTATGGTACTACTTTTGTGTCAGTTTTCCACTGGCGTAAAAATTGGTACCGGAGCCAAATGACATCATCAGTGATCGAACAATGCCAGGTCAGGGGCGGTGTTTCACGTTCTTCCAAGACGCTTGCTATTACAGCAAATACTTTGAGTCGTGCCATCCAAATCTCGCTGGATCTGTTTATCCAACCACATGGTGATGAAAGCCTGTGTTTCCTCATTTGTCCATCCTTCCATTTTACTTTTTTATATTTTTGTCTCTACTGCTTTTTATTTTGTTTCTAGCTGTTTGCTGTGTTTCAAAAGATGGCGGTTGTATTATGTGTTTCAATGGCAGACTATTTACATAACCAATCAAGAGCAAATACGTTTGCAAGTGCAACCCTAAAGTACCCCAGCTGGTTTGGAACTTTCGGTACTGGTACTCAACCGGAAGTCAATGGAAAAGCAAAAGTACCAAAAGTGTTGTACTTTGTGCGGTGGAAAAGCACCAGTAGAACACTAAACCTGGCAATCTTTACAATTTTATCCATGTCCCTTTTTAGCATTGTCAAGTATATGTTGAAAAAATGTTAAGTTTACTACTGCTGCTTTTGCATGCGGTGTGGCGTGTCTGTGATAAATCTTAAAACTAAGTAAAGAGAACAGGAGGGCGAACAGGAACTGGTTATGAAAAGACATTCGTCTACTGCAGTGTGGAAATATTTTGGAACTAAACAGGTGATTTATCGGCACAGCTTTGTGTCTGTTGGCACAACTCACGAGAATACCACCAATTTCTGTTTGGCTATATTTAAATCTTAAATATCGCAAAAACTTCAAATATGTTCAAAAACAAAACGCCTAATATTATGTGGTCGTGTACCATATTATGGAGATGATGCTACAGGACTAGTCTTCATTTTAGCAACGATTATATTGAGATACATGAACTGTAGAAAGTAAATTAAGAAATGAAGTCAAAGTGATGAGACTAGGCTATTCTAGACACTAAATGGGACATATCTACAGCTCGCATTGTCTGTGTTCCTTTAAGACATGGTTGCATTGCAGTCGTGCCGTGGCGATATTTAAGTTCTGCTTTGCAATACTGACAGATGACTGCATTCTCATTCGCCTTTAATGTGAAGCGATTCCACACGAATGATGCTTCCGCTCTTTGTTTGGACCCTCGTCTGCTATGCGCCATCTTTCTTCCACCATATTACGAAGTAAAGGCAGCTCTAGTTCTCATCAGTTACCATAGAGCTACCTGTGATGTCTGACCTATAATTAAATCCCATTGATAATTCCCATGATTTCAGGATATTGGTGCAGTTAACTTTGGATAGATATGGGGAAGGGGAGGGTGGATAATAGTTGTCTTGACCAGTGACAAACAGGTCTACCAACAAATAAAAAAAAAACCCTCTCTCCACAGTGTGGGGGTCCTCATACCTGGGCTGCTGTACTCTATTTGATGTGGGCTCAGATAGCAATTGTCCATCTTTGAAAACACTTCTAGCCTGTTTTGAAAGCTCTGTCATGTGACGTCCATGCTTTGTTTTCCTTCATGTCTCACTACAGCCAAGTATGCATTGTATCGAATGCTGTTTTTGATTACTGAAACCAGAACTACCTATTATATGTCAGTAGATGCTTCTAAACAACTGTCGTTCAATTACAGGATAATCTGTCATAGTAAGTTAATTAGTCACATTAAAGTAAACACCCTGTGAGTCATACTGCAGAAAAATACCTGATCACATTCAACTGGTAGACTCTGGTTCGGTGGCCTTACCAACAGGTCACGCCAGTGGTTTCTGGGTGTTCTCCTTGACGGCGCCTCCCTTACCCTAAGGTGGTATCTTCTTCATCCACGAGAGCTTCGTCCTCCAGCATGCCGCTGCCATATGCGAGTGGGTCTTCACGGTGGACATCCTCGTGTTCTACGGCACCTTCACCTACGAGTTCGGTGCCGTCAACAACGAGACCTTGATGGCCGCCTTGCAGCACAGCCACCTCAGGGGCTCAGGGGTGATGATGGGGGCCAGGGGCCGGCCCGGGACGCTTGGGGCCGGCGGGTGTGGGAGCAGCGGTGCCAAAAGCCTGAAGTCACCAGGGGGCAGCAGCACATCAACCCACCTCAACTGCAACCCGGAGAGCATCGCCATGCTGTAGCCTGGTATTCCTGGTAATCCCATCACATGTCTTTACCGTAATTCTTTTACTCAGAGTGATATGATCTGTCTCTTTTATTGGGTGTTCCCTGACTGAAAGGCAAACGCGTAAATGAAGGCTGTGTCTAATATATCACTGGATTTCTGAAATTAATTACAGCTGAGTAACGCAAGTACAAGGTGGCAGACTATTGAATATGTTGAGGAAAAAAATAGATCTCATGATCGTCCGAACATTTAAATTTTTTATAATGGACTATTTTATTATTATTTTGAATGTTTTTCAAAGTTAAGCTATCCACAAGGCTCTCTGTTGCATAGTGTTTGTTGTGGCTGAGGTTTGTATTAAAAGTAAGGCGTATGAAATAATTGCATATGATATAATTTTGCATCAATATGGGCCCCAACCCTTCCCTTAATGTTGTGGAGGGGGGGGGGGGGGAAATCACACGCCTTTGCCCAACTGGACCTGAACCCTGCCTTTGAAGTCGACAAGAAGCCTTGTTAGAGAGTAATGTGTGATATTACTTGGAAGACTGGCTTGTATATTGACACCATTTATTCTGTTTATAAAAAGGGTTTATAAGGAAAACTTATATTGCACATACAATAGAATATAAAGTGTTAAACTAAGTGTTCATTTCAGAGTTTAGTTTCCGTACACAATTTGGAATGAGGCTTTTGATTCCGTGTGGCTTCCTCACAGCTTGGGTAAATTGGTATGGGTATGGGGTCCATGCAACATAATCATGATTTATGTGCCAAGTTACTGTTTCCAAGATTCGTAGCTGGCTGTATGTTTTGGGTCTGCTGTAATGCAGTTTAGGATATCGGTTTTCACCCTCAACAACAAAACGGCTTGATAATTAAGTATTTTTGAGGGTTGCTGTGTTTTTGAACTGTACTCGGTCAGCGGGGGTGGGGGAGAGGGATAAAATGGCCTCACCGGGACCTGCCCCAGACACAGCCACTTACGGGGGGCCGGCAGTCACATCTCCTGTCGGTGTGCGACGTTAAGAATTATGCCTAATGTTTATCATTATTATTATTATTATTTACCTCTGTGGAAAAGTTGCATATTGAGAAAGTATTAATGCGCACATTTATTCTTGTTCTGAGTGGGTGCTGAGTCTAATATTTTTTTGCCCAGACTTGGCTGCTCTCTTCAATTTGCTGTGTTGCCTTTTTCACCTCTGTGTTTGGCACAGAAGCCCCTCTGTTCACACTGCCCATACCGGCCCTGCGGTAACATGTCAGAGCTGATAATTAGTGCCGGAGACTGCATAAAAGATGCAGTCGGAGTGCAACGTTTCATTTAGAGCAAATTATTTCCAGTGTCGGTAGAGCTTTCAGACCTAATGGCATTTGAAGGCTCTGTTGGTGGGTGAGGCTAAAGATTTATGACTGCTTAACGGAGGCTTAAAGACATGTTAAGTGTAACTGTACCAGATAATGCAGCAATATTTAACCCCTGTTCCTTCTCATAGAGTCTGATGTCCTGCATTGATTATGGTCACAGCGTTTTTGGGCTCCAGGCTGGTTCCTTGGAAAAGTAATGTGGCCACGTTATTTTATGTATTCCTTCACTGTTCAGAGACCTCGCCACTGTGACTAGCAGTATGATGAGCGCGTTGTATGTGAGATCGCTAGATAAGCGATGTAGGCCTTTGTTGCTATTGCGCCACCTAGAGGTCCCTATATGCCAGTGTAAGTGACAGCTAGTTGCTGGATTGGGAAATTGCGTCCAGTTGGTTGAGTGTCAAACGGGGATTTGTTCAATTATTTTTATGTTACTAACGGTTTTACAATCAACTTGTTGCTATGGTGTTTCTTTATTCCAGGCATCATAACATCGTTTTTTGGCAAATATTGAGCGCCAGCAAAGAAGCCTTTTTGATGTCTGGAATATGGCCTACCTCGAATTGTTTGAGGCCGTCTCTGAGCAATTGAAAGGGAAACCGTTTACGTTAGTGTGCAGTTGTGGGTCAGAAAATTTTAATACGTGCAGGGACACATTTGCATGTTTTTTTTTGTTGGAAGCCAACCCTCACAAAAGCAAACAGCTGAAATGTTTGTCTACATGTCAACTAAGATTTTGTTTCCTCTTCACCATTACCTGTGGTTAACTAGGGGTCTTTGTTTCTCTAAGAATACAGAATACAATATTTAAATAGAGAATATTTTGTTTAACAGATTTTAGTACGCTGATCAGTTTTTTTTTATGTCGTCCTCCTCTTGATCTTGATTTTGCGTTTTCAAATGCAACGTTTTGATTTATTATTTTTCTACAGCAGTGCAGTCTCTTTTATGCCTGTGGGAGAAATGCGTCATGCTTGAAAGAACTTTATTTCCGCATTTGCCATCGGTGACATTCCTCCATGTCGTCATGTCACTGGATCAGCCGCATGGCCACATTTCAGGTGAAATCCTCAAGGTGTTATGTCCGGGTTGTATGCGAGTAGCTTGTTTTTGTTGTCCTTCTGTTCTGTGGAGATCCGGAGCCTTTGCACCTCAGGCCACGCCGTGTTGCTGGGAATCCTGTGTGCCCCATGTGAGGGACATCCACACCCAGTGCTTTTTATTTATCATCTTTGTAAAGCTGCAGGGGTCCTCTCAGCGTCAGCTGACCCGTCACTCCGTAACCTGTGTGACCTCCTTATGTGCTGACCATCGGGACACGTTTTATAGTGTGTGCCAACTACTCGCACTAATCAGTTGTACTATTATTATTGTTGTTATCAACCATTGTGATACAGCAGTTCTTTTTAAATATTTTTTTAGGCATTTTAAAATCTGTTTTTGCACATGATCATTTGCAGCTCACAGCGATGACCTGGGGATTGGGTTTGCATGTTAGATGGTGCACTAATTGTTAGCTTGCTGAATACAGGTGTGAGCGAGGACACGCCCACTTGTGTGTAGCACAGCAAGCTGATGGGAATACAAACTAATGGCAGTGTAATATGACTAATCTGATTTTGGTGGGTGGAGTTTTTAATGCTAATTCTTTCTGTATTCTTTCTACTTTAAGTGGGATTTAAAATTAAGTTATTGGTGGTTTTATTTTTTACTTTTCTTTCATCTTGGTGTAATTTTTTTGAAGTTCTATCATGAACACCAAATGTCAAAGCGTTACATTATATTTTTCTTTCCTTTTGTAATCACTTATAAATGTGATTTAGTATTTTTTTTTGTTGCCAGATTTCTATTTCTATTTCACAATTCAAATAAACAAAACAACATAAAGAGTAATAAAGTTGTCATTTTTTGAGTCCAATGACCTGGCATGATGGACAGATCGGTCACATGCTTTGTACATACCCAGGTTGTGAAATATCCCTCATTGTGGAAATTAATAATGGATTTTTTTTAATCCTCTTTCTTGAAAAGTAGTATCAAATGAACCTCTACTGTAACACTGTACATATCAGAAAAATAACAGAAAACATGCATGCAATAACTTCACCATGGAAAAGCACTACCAACTGGTCTGTCTGCACTGTGATTTAATGCTATAAGGAAGTATATTAGTGTTACTTATTAAGCTGCTCCAACCATGTTCTTTGGCAGGATAAAGTCCACTGTCTGTCCTCCATTGTACTAGAGGAGTGTTTCCATGTTTGGTTTTTCAGGGGAGGTTGTGGGCAGTTTAACTATGCCTCATTTGAATGGGTGGGTTATAAAAGTAATTGTATACAGTAGTCAAGAGTACTTGAAGTTGCTTAGAAACAATTTACATCACATTACCAAAGACAGCAATTAAGGAGGTTTGAAGAATTCCATTGTAATCTTAATCAAACTTGTGAAATGGACAAATGATATATTAAAGAACATTTCAGTTTTATGTACTATTCATAGATAACAGAAATTCAATGACAAACACAAATTGACCATTTGAAGAACAAATTTCCAAAATTTTGTGATGAGACCGGCAGTGACCTAAAGTCAGGTTTCCTCATCATATGTTACAGTACAGGGAACCAAAATTCAGTAATTCAGCAAAGAATTTTCCTTAAATTTCCAAAACTTGCTATGTTTGCAGATATGGCACTCACGTATAAATGTATCCCGTGGACTGAGTTTCAGAAATTGTAAATGGATATTCTATGTAAGAAAAAATAAATGATCCATATCCATTTGAGCTGGTTTTTAAGTTTATAGTGAGTTTATGCCTTTAAGATGTAATTTATATACACTGTACACCTCTGGATGCAGGGACTTTTGATTTGGTTACATATATTTTGAACAAAAGAACATTGTTATTAGAAAAAACGGCAGTGCTGCCGGAACTGTAACAGCATTGTACCATTTCATATTCAAGTACAAGGACTCCCCCTTCTCAATGGCAAACACAGAGCCCCAAATTTCCACCCATATGCCATTTTCTCTGATTCTCCATGTCAGCCTACCCAGCTGACTTCCTTCAGCTCTCTGCTAGGTCACACTGGGTGACGTGCTGTTAGTAGCATCCCTGATCTGTTGCGCTTTCTCAAGTTTTGAGTCTGAATTGTGCAATGCAGTGGCTACCACGATAATGAGGATTAACACCACAGCCACACCAATAACTGCAAACAGCACCTTCATCTTCCTCAGCTGCCATTGGGTCTGCTTCTTCACCTTCTTTGATGTCCTGGAGAAGACTTTGCTCTAGTGAGGTGGTACATGGTCCAGCCAAAAGCAGCAAGAATGCAGGGAGACAAGACACACCATCATTAACATAAGAAATTTACAAGCGAGAGGAGGCCATTCAGCCCATCTAGCTCATTTGGAGAGAATTCAGTAATAGCTTAAAGTTATTCAAATCTTATCTAGCTCTGATTTCAAGGGACTCAAGGTTTTAACCTGTGCTGCTCTAACGGGAAGACTATTCCATACTCTAACTACACGCTGTGAAACAAACATAAAAGTCTATTGCGAGTGTCCAATGAATTTCTTTGTACAGTTTTTGATACATCATTCTCAAAGAAGAAACACAATCCCAGGAGGCTGCGTGTGCATTCACAGGGCTGCTAGAAATACAGTGAAATTGTGGACTTAGACACTTGCCGTTTTTCTTATAAAATCCTTGTGCAGTCAAAGTCGGGCCTAATGTTTCTAAAATAATGCTTCAATATCCTCAGATCTGATGTTCCATTTAGAAAATCTGATGCAATCACTAAATAACAAGACTATCTAAAGACACATCAGCTCAAATCACACATCCATCTTCCAAATGCTTATGCTGCCTGGAGGTCACCACAGGGCACAAGATGGAAGGGTACATTCATACAATACAGATTGTTTCGAAACACCAGTTAGCCTAACTACATATTCTCAATACTAGCTTGAGCAAACCCATACTACACTGGGAGAATGAGCAAACTCCACAAGTAGAGTAGAAGTGGGATTCAAACACCCTTGCCCTGGGGGCAACAGTGGTACCTGCAGTCTCTGTGGCACACAGAAAATCATAAATGTTACACAAAAGAATCTTAGGACCACTTCCAGGGTTCTGCTAACTTCCCTTGCTACAGCTGATGTCAATGTTCATAATTTAAAATGTACAATCAGAAATAATGGGAGGTTCACCTAGAGGAAATACTGCCTTAAAAAAACATTCAAATGTCATCTGTCTTTAAAAATATTCTCTGGATAAATGAATCTAAAACCAATATTCATGCCTCAACCAAACGAGTTAGATGCATTGACAGTCCGTATTGCAGCATGACAAGCTGCAGCATGACAAAAAAAACAAAAAAACAAACAAAACATGATGTTTTCAAGTTCTAAAAACAACATGGCCAAAATTCCTGCATGGAGATCCGACTGACTGATTACTTCAGCTACAGCCACTTTTGATAAAGAACATGCTGCTTCTTGTCTCTCCCTGGCAGAATGAGACACCTGGCAGCGGTACAGCCTGGACAAGACGCCAGTCCATCGCAAGGCATATCCATGCACTCATGCAATCTAACACTGGCAGCAATTTAAAGAAGCCAGTCACTATAACTGCACATCTGTCTTTTATCAGAGTAAACCCATGAAATACAATAATGGACAAATTGCACATATGCTGAGAGAACGTGGCATTTAAACACCGAACCCTAGAGCTGTGAAGCAACACTAGCGCACTCTAAACATAAGCATGTTTTGACCAATCAATAAGGAATCAATGTTTTGCCTGTCTTAAAGACAGCCTTTTTAAGATTTCTTATTAAAGGGGATGTTAGAATTTATGACATTACCCATATAATCTATGAAGGTCAGTCAAAAGGGCCACATATATTCAATAAGATATTGATGCCTCATAACTCCAAAGTTTTCTGATAAAACCTGACCCTGAAATGCATTTGCAGGAGTGGAGCCTTGATAGGGAGATTTAAGTCTTTGGTGTAGCAGATTTGCCTAGTAGGTATGCCAGACGAGGCTGGTCCAGGTAGAGTATTTTTGAGATTAAATTATGAAACAAATAACTTCAAAATTACTCATTAAAAATATATGTGTCTAAGGTAAGATGTTTCCATTTGTGAACATTAAGACACCTTTCCAAAACTCTTCAAGATAACATCAGAAAGCAAACTAATATGTGTTACACTTTTCCTCTATGTTGACCCAATGCACGATAATAAACAAAAATTTGACATTTTCTGGCTTCCTTTTCAGGGTCAAAAATGATTATCTACCTAATCTAATCTATCAACCATGAGCGCTGAGGTTGAATAAGAACTGAAGGACTTACTCCCCTGCAGAGTAAAGGTCAGTTTTAGTTCTACAATCACAAAGCTACAGTATTTGGACAACAGTCCAGTCTCACCTTCACACTGAGATCATTGGCCCGGTCTTCAAGGTCCAATAATTTGCCTGCCCTCTCCTCTTCCTTGTTGAGGTTGTCAATCATGATGACTTTCACTTCCTCCACATCATCCAGAACCTGCTGCATGTGACTGGTCCCGCTCACCTAGCAAGAGCACAAGAATGTTATGGTATAGAGCAGATGCTGCCAATCTTATCCACAAAGGGTCAGTGAACCGGCAGGTTTTTGGGTTAAACCCAAAAATGAGAACTCTTCAGCCAATCAGTCCTCTAATTAGTAATCAGGGAGGTGCAGCGAAACAGGCCTGTCTAGATATGATTGGCCATCCCACCATACAGAATGAACCTGGCCATATACTAATAATAAAGAGTGACACTGAGCTTGGTATTTAAGTTCAACCAGTGTTTAAAGTCCAAACAAATTATGTGCTTGGACAGAGCACTAACAATGGCTGTTGTACTGGTATTTGCAAATATTTAGCTTTTGGCCTTTATGTCTCTTAGTACCATTGTGCTAAAAGAATGGAAAAAGAGCAGTAAATGAAAATATTAATAATTGTGTGTTGTCAACCGCAGGAGCCCATGTCCTAGAGTCATAACAGAAGACATGACTTTACGTCACCTCTGTTTTCACAGCAGATTTCTCAAGCACTCAAGCTGCATGTTTTATAAACTTGGTGGAATTTATTATTGAAACGCTTCCGTTCTACCAAGGAAACGTTTTTATAAGACGTTTCTACACGAACTCTTTTTTTATTCGTTTAATGTGAGATAAAATCCTATATTCGAGACTATTTCTCGGTCATTATGTTTTGTTGCAAATGTAATAAGTCATTGTTAAGTCATTATTTAAAAGCTGTTCGTGCGCCCAAGGTGCAACATCATGTCTTAATTCATTTCCTTCCTTCCTTGTGCCGGTAGGTATTTCCCGTAGATATTACAGTTGCGCACATTAGGGGATTCCCAACGGAATGTAATCCGTTTTTAAACTTCCAGACCTAGCTGTAACTTCGGCTAATTCACTCGTCATCTTATTTTAAACCCATCGAACTAATTAACAAGCTTATCTCAACATAAGGTTTCATTTTCATATGTTATTAATCAAGTACACTAAGCTGAGTATGCGATTATGTATCTTGAATACGCAAACAATTCAGTTAATTCGGTTTAGAACTACCAACAACAACGTGGATCATCGTCAATTTTTATAGGCTACCATGTCCAGATATTAAACAATTAAATATTTTACAATAAACATGAAACTAAAATGTAGACTGATAAAAACATACGAAGGTGCATATCTACTGTATAGCTCCTTAAAGGTGATAGTGAAAGTAAACGTTGTAAACCTACATAAAAACTACAAGGTCAAAAGCAGCGCATTTACGTTCAGACATCACGCTGATACAGCCGTGTAGTTAAGATATTAGATATATTTCTAATTTTTCAGATTTCAGAACGAAGTTTTCTCACCATTTTCTCACGTCGTGATTACCGTCTTTCTCCTTGTTTTTTACAAATCTGTCATTGGAAAGACTGACATGAACTCCGCGACATTGGTCAAATACCATCCGTATGCCTGAAATGGGAGGGAAACAGACAGGCAGTGCACACCCACTAACTGGAGGTAGCAAGGTATTAACCTACAGGGATACTGTCATTGAAAACTCACATTTTGAAATACTGGGAATAGACTTGTTTTGTGAACGACACAGTAGAATGTCTGAATAGAAGTGAAGACAACCTCAACTTTTAATCACATTTTAATACTCTAGACCAGAGCTCATTAACAGGCGGACCGCGGTCCGGGTCCGGACCGAAAAGCTGTTCCATGCGGGCCCAGAGCGTTAGCTAAAACAGAAAGTGATTTTAAACATGACGGGGCGCTTCTATTGAAACTGGCGCAGCTTCTGTAGTCTTTTCGGTTTAGCAATGAACGAAAAACGCCTTTGATCACCAAGCAAGACGTAGTTCGCCGTATGCAACCCTTTGTTTGCGCTAATGTGTCATTACTGTTAATAGTAGCAGCAATCAAAAAGCCGTAATGTTCCTAACACATTGGCTGATCTGTCCTGAAATCATAAAGCTGAAAGGTTTTCAAACATAGTACGTATTTTTTATAACTTTGGATAAATAGACGTAGTTTACTGGTGACTTCGTGTTCGTCGAAGTTTCTACTTTTTAAACAACTGTATAAAGTAATGTTAGTTGTTATATAAATCAACTCAGGTGAAAAAAATGTATGTTTTCAGGGTTGCCAAATCTCAAACATCTGGCATGATGTTGGCTTGGACAATAGGGAGGACAGGATGGCCAGTGACACCTGCTGGCTAAATGGAGGGGAAACACAAAAGGTTGAGGAGCACAGGTGCTGACCCTTACAAATTATTATTTTTATTGCTTTTTGTAATTCAGACAAATGAGGAACAATACTTCATCTCAATATATAACCCATGCATCAGAGCTCAGACGACAATAAAGATACTTTGATTTTAACTGATTTGATTTCCTTTGACAGTTGAAAGATATTTTTGTTGATGACGGAACGTGCTATACACCCTTCACACAGGGCACTGACATCCGATCTCTGGCGATCTTTGCCCCCAGTGTTGTGCTTTCTCATATAGCTACCTTCATGTGACTGGACAAGCAGCTATTCCATCTGAAAAGATGAGGATGTGTACGCCTGAATGGTAGAATGGGTGGTAATATATAGTGACTAAACTCAGCTATGAACGAGATCAAAATATCTCAAAGTAGGACACTGGGATTCCATCTGTAACCAGAACAGTGTTCATCTATAGTAAATTAGTTCTACTTACCAACTGATATATTATATAAATTATCAGAATATTCTTAGAGTCTGTTTCTTAGGACTAATTTATATCTAAAATAAATAACTTTGCTACTAACACTGAGATAATGTGTACAATATGCATATTAATTCAAAATTATGCAGTTTCATTTCCAAGTCCCAAGTTTATGATACAAGTTTAAAACTTAATATCCTTTGTATGAACTTTTTTCAATGCAATAAATCTTCATCAGCATTTAAAGTGACCTTGCTTATCCGATGCAGCATATGGGACACCAGGGGAGTAGTTAGAGATGAATGGATGGGGGGGGGGGGTACCTATGGCGAATTATTCATGACTTAAGTCAATCAATACACATTTATTTATAAATAAACGGGGACATAAATATTGCCGCAAAACTTTGCTCTTTGCATTAAGATC
>JAODUD010000117.1:3460546-3473297 GCA_026784285.1 Stomatorhinus walkeri
AGGCCTGTTATTTTGATGATGTGGGGGGATCATTTTTTTGGTCCTGCATAAACACCAGCTCATTGCGGATAAGATGCCTGACCAGAGCACCTATCAATGGAAGTATGATGTGCTGTAGATGTTTTTTTGGACCTACCTTCGATACTCTGAACATCTCCCTACCCACAAGCAGCAAGATCAGCCTTTTGGACAGTCCAGCACCCCCCACTGGACTGGAGCTGCCCCCTAGCGTGAGTCCCAGCATGACCGACGGCGACACAAGAGAGATGGCCCACAGCTTCCATGACCGCACCGAGGTCAAGTTTCCCGTCCTGCCTTCTTGCAGGGCGATGGAGGAGGTGAGCGTGACTTGACCATGTTTTTGAGTTGCTGGCTGAACAGTTCATTTATGACCAGGTCTGTGGGTCTTTTTTTGTTTTGTTTTTTAAGCAAAAGAAGACACATGGGTGGAAAATAAATACTTATTTATTAAATGTTGCGCGAGCATCTGGAAAAATGCGACGAGGCTGTAGTACTGCGACATGCGTCGGTGCGGTAACTCGAATTCGCTGCGTGTTTTTAAGCACAGGACGGCCGCTGTCTGGAGGTCCAGCCCGACGGAATGAAGCGAAACACTTTTCATGTCAGATTTAAGTGAGGATAGAGGTGGAAATGCCGCACATCCTCTCCGGTTTTGTGTGGACTTAATGCAATGCAGTTTTACTCCTGTAGGGGGCACCATTCGAAAAGGTCGTGGGGCCTCAGCCTGACCCACGCTCCAAAAGGGTCTCCCAGATCCGCATCCGCAAGACCGTCCCCAAACCGGACAATAACCTCACCCCCATGGGGCTTCCCAAACCAAAGAGGTGGGTTGGCGTCTTCCGCTCAAAGAACACTGCCACATTATGGATGTGCGTCATCCAAATTAATGACAAAAGAAATTAATTATTTCATTTTGTATTTCTTTATTACTCTGTTACTCATTGTTACTTCCGCTTCCCTCTAGACTGAAGAAGAAGGAATTCAGCTTAGAGGAGATTTACACCAATAAAAATTACCGCTCCCCTACTGGCAACAGGTTTGTTCAGGTCAAGTCTAGTCACGTCTAACGGGCCGTCATTCAGGTAGACAGTGGCATAGTGCTACATACCAGCAGGACATGATGAGAAGAGGCTTTTCATCATAAGCAGGACAATGTGAAACGGGGGAATGTGAGATGGGGACAAAGCGATGTGAGATGATCCAATGTTGCACATTAGGATTGTGAATGGAGTTTTAGATGTGCAAGTAATTTTTAATTTCTTTTGGAATGATAAGTGTTATTGACACATACTGGTAGTGACATGCTGCTACATGCTTGGGAAGGTGGCCGTTTTGCCCCTGAAGGCCTGTCTTCCCCCCCCCCCCAGGTCCCTGGAGACCATTTTCGAGGAGCCTAAGGAGAAGAATGGGGCGTTGGTGTGCATCGGGCAGCAGAAGCGCAAGCGTGTGTTAGACTTCCCCGACTTCACGCTGCCACGGAAACGGCGGGCACGGGCCGGGGTGGGGCCCACACGGGCGAAAGTCACACGGGGGCGTGGCCGCAGGGATCGTCCCGATGACGCTGACCTCGACGTCATGCTGATCGAGAGACTCAGCGAGCTGGAGGATTACTTCTCCCGCCAGGGGCTGGAGGACTGAGCGGGTTATGCCAGTACGGAACGTTCTGGATCTTACCCTGAGTTTGTTAACCAAACCCTAAAGCTCAGCTCGTCATAGGAAATGAGAGTGAGTCTGTGTTTTTATAAGCTGTTCTACTCTGAAACACTTTGTGTCCATGAAGCCACACGAGTCACAGTATTGACAGAGCAGCACAAAGACTGCACTCTTTAACACTGTTTTTTTGCTAGATAGCCTCGTCGGAATCACGAGAGACGCGATGTCTAGCGTCGTTCCGTTTTCACCAGATCTGTCGCAAATGGCCAACCATCTAAGTGCGAATGTTGGGTTTTGGAGAGATGTGGCTTAATATCAGGCTAAGATTTTAGATGTTAAACCCGATGACACAGGAGAATGTTGCTATTTACATGTAGTCACATAACCGGCTTTTTAAAAGCAGTGCACACGCATGGCGTGATGCGTACATAACATGTTAAAAATGCTGTTGCTTCGTATCTGCATTTTCTTTCGACTTGCCATCCCCCCGGCCCCCCACCACCTAGTGATGTCCAGCTGCTGGGGGCTCACAAGGCATCTGTCCTCAGCTGGGAGGTGCCAGTCCCTCTCCCCCCCCGAACCGTGCCCCTCCCACCCTGTTTTCCAATCCTGTGCCGCAGCTGGTGCAGAAGTTATCATGTCCATGGACAGATACTTGAAGGACATCCAAAGCATCTATGTCCAGACACTGAGGCCTTAGGAGGTGGGACATACTTGGATATGTGGGCGTAACAGAGACTCCACCAATCAGTATCTGGGGAAGCCCACGTCTTCCACTTCCACCCGTAAGAAGTAGTTTCCTGGAATTGTCAAGCCTGTTGGGTTTAA
The DNA here is from genome assembly GCA_026784285.1 of Stomatorhinus walkeri. Lineage (NCBI taxonomy): Eukaryota > Metazoa > Chordata > Actinopteri > Osteoglossiformes > Mormyridae > Stomatorhinus > Stomatorhinus walkeri. The sequence goes on from JAODUD010000117.1 coordinate 3,463,049, forward strand.
TGCTGGAATTCGAGAGGGGGGGCGGTGACATTTACTCTGGGATGATACCTGCTTTGTCGTTCACCTTGTTCACCCCTGCATTGGATGAGTGAGACGTAGTGGTGCAGGACTTTTTGAGGTTGCATTCCTTCGCCTATAGGCATCACGCATGCACTTTTTTTTGAAAATTCATTGGCGCGTGTATTAGTACATCATTGCCAACGTTACCTTTCTGGTCGGTTCCCATTTTCAGATTCCATCATAGGTGGTATCCACAGGTTTAATAGATGCCATTATTGCAAACACTGCAGAAGTTTTCAGTGCCAAAATGAATTAGCGTGGGTTTTATACTAAATAACTAGAATGCCTGGTTATGAGTCATTTGTCAGTCGGTTAGAAGTGAGCTCTCTGGGTGAGTCCTCAGGAAGCAGCCTTGCATGGACTCTGCCATATTAAGCACAGGTATTTGGGTGTTTGTGCACCTGAGAAGCTGTAATGAAAGTATACAAAAGCCAATTAGAGAACTTCAGTATGTTTCCTCCCTGTTTCCTTTAGATTAGGGGTGTCAAACTGCAGTCCTGGGGGGCCGCAGCCCTGTGTAACTTAGTTCTTTCCCTGTTCCACCACAAATGATTCAACTCAAGAGCTGTTTGGTACTTAGCACAAGAAGCTGAATCAGGTGTGTTAAATGAGGGGAAACCCAAAAATGTACAGGGCTCTGACCCCCCCCCAGGCCTGCAGACCCCCCTGCTTTAGTTTATGCCTCACTCCAAATATCAAAGATGAGCAAAGATCCAATTTGCTGACGTGCCTGTTGTGTGTGGTGGTGGTGATCCCTTTTGCTTAATGCTGCTATTCCCCCCCCATCCCTGAGTGCTGAGATTTAAGATCTGATGACTAATGCATACAGTACAAGTAGGAACTTACCCACATATCAAAGGTCTCATATGTGGGAGGGAGATTAACTATTTATTTTCCACCCATGTGTCTCTGACAGGTGTTTGGAAACCGAGTTGGCGGTTTAATGCTGAAATGTGCCTGAGGCAGCCTCAGTGCAGTAAAAAGAGAGGGTGGACCATTTGTGTCACTGCATGCATCATTTCTGTCAGTGCACGCTGTGATTTACTGTGTAGTACATCTGCTTTTAAGTGACAGGTAAAATTTACACTGATGAACATGAATTTACACTGATGAACATGAATTTATACCGATGAATATGGTCTTTCGCAGAGACTTTGTTGGAGAAGCTTCGGCGCCGGGTTAATCAGCATCATGTCCTATAAAATACATCCAGTCCCATCTTGTATCGTAGCAGCCGTGCACACTTTGTGAAAAGAGCAGACCTGTACGCAGTACAGTATAGCGACTTACCTTTCATTTCTGGTAGGGCTTCAAGTTACCTGCATTGGTATCGACCCAAATCCAGTTTTGGGGCAGTGGCTCAGTGGGTTAGGACACTGTGCTTGTGAATCCGAAGGTTGTTGGTTTAAATCCCAGGCTCAGCAGAGTGATCTCGCAACTTTAGGCATTGGGATTCAGCTATAGTACAGTCTCGCAGGCACTGAGGGTGTTTAAACCCTCTCCCCCCCCCCCCTTTAAATGTCCCACTCCTAGATCATTGTATGTGTTGAAGTGATTTTTTTTTCCTGCTGATCAACCCCAAAGAGTCACATACCTGTTAAATATTGCTGTGTGTTTGTCTCTGTAGCAGAACTTGATACACATGGTGCGTATGTGAGTGTTTGAGGTTAGTGTGTTGTTACTCTATGCTAAGCACCTTGTACTGTGTTGTCAGTCATAACAGCTATGCTGTGTGTATCATATATAAAATACTTGTGATAGTGATACATTTGAAATCATGTGATTGATTTGAATATTTGTATTTGGTTGCCATCAATTGCCTGTTAATTTACCTTTTTTAATCAGCACAGACCAACACTAAACATTAGTATTGTTAATAACTGTGACTTTAATTTTTAATAAAATGTTAAATTACCTTTTGTCTCTTGTGAACAGTTCAATATTAACTGTGCCAGTAATGTCTTGAAATACGTTTAGAAGTTCCTTGATAGTTTTATTTTAAAAAGGAATTTAAAGAATCACTTTTAAGGGATCCATTGTCTCTGTTTGTATGTTTTCACTCAAACGCTATTCTGTCTATAAGGCATAAACACTAAAGACAATTGCAACATTCCCTTATAGGTTGCAAACAAGCAGGCCACTGATTATGGTATATATGGGTATGTAGCTTCCCAGAATGTTTCATTAGTGTGTGAGAGCTTTTCAGTCCTATATAGGGCATTTGGAAAGTATTCACAGCGCTTCATTTTTTCCCCTCACATTTTAGGTTACAGCCTTATTCCAAAATGGATTAAATTCATTTTTACCTAAATATTCTACACACAATACCCCATAATGAATAAGTGAAAAAAGTTTGCTTGAAATTAATGCTAATTTATTAAATTAAGATTAAAAATATGACGTATTCACAGCCATTGCCATGACACTCAAAACTGTGCTCAGGTCCATTGTGTTTCCACTGATCATCCTATAGATGTTTTTACAATTTGATTGGAGTCCATCTGGGATAAATTCCGGTGATTAGACATGATCTGGAAAGGCACACCCTTGTCTAAATAAAGTCCCATAGTTGACTGCACCTGTCAGAACCCAAACCAAGCCAGGGAATAGAAGGAATTGTCTGTAGACAGGACTGTATCGAGGCACAGATCTGGGGAAGAGTACAGGAAAAAAGATGTGACATTGATGGTCCCAATGAACACAGTGGCCTCCCTCATCCATAAATGGAAGAAGTTTGGAACCACCAGAACGCTTCCTAGAGATGGCCGCCCGGCCAATCTGAGTGATCAGGGTAGAAGGGCCTTAATCAGGGAGGTGACCAAGAACACGATGGTCACTCTGACAGAGCTCCAGCATTGCTCTGTGGAGAGAGGAGAATCTTCCAGAAGGATAATCATTTCTGCAGCACTCCACCAATCAGGCCTGTATGGTAGAGTGGCCAGACGGAAGCCACCTCCCAGCAAAAGGCACATGACACCATGCCTGGAGTTTGCCAAAAGGCACCTGAAGGACTCGGACCATGAGAAACGGAGGTCTCTGGTCTGATGAAGTGGATTTAACTCTTTGGCCTGAATGGCAAGCGTAATGTCTGGAGGAAAGCAGGCAGCACTCATCACCTGGCTGATACCATCCCTACACTGAAGCAGGGTGGTGGCAGCATTATGCTGTGGAGATGTTTTTCAGCGGCAGGAACTGGGAGACTAGTCAGGATAGATGGAAAGATAAGATGAATGCAGCAATGTACAGAGAGACGTCCTTGATGATAACTTGCTCCAGAGTGCTCTAGACCTCGGACTGGGGCAAAGGTTCACCTTCCAACAAGACAACGACTCTAAGCACACAGCCAAGATAACAAACGACTGGCTTCGGGACTCTGTTAATGTCCTTGATTGGCCCAGACTTGAACCCGATTGAACATCTCTGGAGAGATCTGAGTATGGCTCTGCACCGACACTCCCCATTCAACCTAGTGGAACTTGAGAGGTTCTGCAAAGAAGAACAAGAGAAACTGCCCCGAAATAGGTGGCCAAGCTTGGAGGATCATACTGAAAGACGTGAGGCTGTAATTGCTGCCAAAGGTGCTTCAACGAACTGTTGAGCAAAAGCTGTGAATAGTTAGGTACATGCTATATTTTTGTTTATTTTTAATACATGTGTAAAAGTTTATTTTAAACCTTTTTTCACTTTGTCATTATGCGGTTTTGTGTTTAGAATTTTGAGGTTAAATGAATTTAATCCATTTTGGAATAAGGGTGTAACATAACAAAAAGTGGAAAAAAATGAAAAGCTGTAAATACTTTCCGGATGCCCTATATACTACTGAGAAGCTGTCACACACACTAGTGAAATATGCTCATGATAGGACATTTTTTCAGCCATGTATGTAAGCATGTTTTACGTGTGTGTGAGAGAGAGAGAGAGAGAGAGAGAGAGAGAGAGAGAAAGAAAGAGCCTTCCAGTAATATGTGTAAAAGGTTTTTATGAGAGCTTTTCAATTTGTGTGTGAATATTTCAGTAGTGTACGTAAAACCCTTTCACTTGTATGCGTGTGAGGTTTTCAGTATAGTATGTGAATGACTTTGGTTTCATAGGTATGTGTGAAAGGAAACTTTTCAGTCGTGTAAGCACATTTTACTAGTGTGTGTGTGAAAGCTTTTCAGTAGTATATGTAAACTAGCTCTTAGTGTTTCAGTTGTGTGTGTAAAAGCTTTCACTTGGTTGTGTGTCTGGTTTTCAGTATAGTATGTGAATAAGTTTGGTTTCATATATGTATATCCATGGTAATTCTGAATAATGTCGCTAACGGCTCTTCATAAATCTGAACCCTTTCCGCCCTAAGTATAAAAGACAGCTCCCTTTGATCGTTCTCCCTTAAAACTCTATTCTGGCAGACGTCTCTAAGCAAACCGACAGTTTACAGGGGTATAACTTGTGAATTTCACATAACTGCCTCGAAGCGGCATAATTTCGAATATAATCCTCTTAAAATTCGTTCAATTATGACAACAATAGCTACAGTTTTCGGCGATTATACAGAAATGAAAGAATGAATGAATGAAAATTCAATTTTGTGTCGGTGTACATTTAAAGTCCGTTAAAGTCACTGCCGGCTTCTGATTGGTCGCTCTAAGGAGCGTGTCGATCCGGCAAGATGGCGGCGACCTTGTTGAAGGCGTGCTGTTCTCCGTTGCCCGTTTCAGCTGGGCGTCGTATCAGGTACCTACAAATTTCACAAAGGGCACGTAGTTATGACTTCCTGCCTGGAAAGCCCTCCTATAAGCGATCGTGTGCGCTTTCATATATACATCTAAGAAAAACAAGCTATCGATCTATAATTTACAGTATTCGCAGTTGCGCTTGTTCACGTTGCTTTTGAACGTAATGACTGCAATATTAACTTAATATTGGCAAAATGTTCGTTTAGCGTATGTGTCATTTATATGTCATGATCTATTAAGCTTTTTTAATCAAAGGTTTAATCTGCATGACTGCCTTTCTACTAAGCTAACTTAACTCCATAGTAACAATCAAAAGTGTAACTGAAGTCCTTTCCGGAGCTAAACGGCCTAAGTACGTATGAAACAATTGCTCTGCAGCAATTAGCAAGTGTAGTGATTTTTTGTGTGAAATTTACTTCAGGTAAATCTGTTGCTAAATCTTCTAACCAAAGCGTTAATGCATTTTGTTAATTCTCCTATTCCGTATGTGACGTCACGTTTACCTGATGTTTCCATAGTTGTTGTTAGTGTTAACCGTTGTTGGTCAGAAAGATGTGTAGGGGGGAAGGTTAACGTCAACCTGTTAGTTAAATACGTGTTCTTTTAAATGTTAACAGTTCATCCACATAAGAAGGGATCAACTGGAGACATGGAAAGGCAGAGAACCCTGCTGTCATTCCTCTACATGTCGTAAGATAATGTTATATGGTATTATTTTGCGTGTCTGAACAATTTCTTTGCCCCCCCCAGCTGTTTGCTTTTTCATGCTGGTGCACGAGTGGTCAGGCCGGATCAGCAGGCCCCATGGCGTTCTTTGTCAAGTGGTGAGCGTGATTATTTTACTCCCATCGGAACCTTGCACAATGCCAAATCATCTTCCTTAGGGGGTGGAAACCCCTACGATGCAGAACACAATTTTATTTTGTAATACGGAACAATGGCATAATATAAGTGGTGGGTGGTACCTAATTCCAGAGGAGTGTGCTGTGGGTAGCACTGTAGACTTACACTTCCATTATGGGGGTTTCAAGTAAAGTCACGTGTGTTTGTGGGGGGGTGGATTTGCATGTTCTCTGTATGTGGTGTGGGGCTCCTCTGTGTACTTCGTTTTCCTACTTATGGTCTCTAAATTGCCCTTAGTGTGTGTGTGTGTTCCCTGCTGTGGACTAGCAGCCACTTCCAGGCTGTACTTCTGTCGTGCCCTATGCTGGCAATGGCTCCTGCCCGACCCCCCCCCCCGCCATAAAATCCAGATATGGATTTTATATCTGCTTACACAGTCATTTTCAGTCACTGTCTTTTTAACACTAACTCTCATTGTGTTTCCCACAGGGCGTCGGCGCCTCAGTGCTGCCACCCTTGGTTTGGGGCCTCGAGTTCGCCCATTACACCTACTTCTGGCCACAGGGGGGGGCTACCTGAGCTATGACCAATATGGGCGTTACAAGGATCGACAGCTGGAGAGCATGGGTATCGAGGTACCCCCGCGGCTTGCCAACAAGACTCAGGTAGGGATCTCCGCTGCCATGACATCTTGCCCCCCCTCCCCCGGGGTCTTCATGAATCCTGATCCATTGCTCCTTCGACACCAATATTCAACAATAACAATTTAAGGCAGAATGGAGTTTGAGGAGGGAATTGGGCTCTGTCGCCCTGACTCTTTCTACGGTGAAAGGATATCAGGGAAAAAAATACAAAAAAAAGACTCTGGATGCTGAGATGGATTGCGTGCGGATGCTGGCGGGTGTGTCGTGAGTGTGTGCGTGAGCCTGCCTGTGTGCCTCTCCCCCTGTCAGCTTCCCTGCATGTACACGTCTGTGAATTTGTACTCTGACTCTGCTTGCTTATTGAAATCTTTATTTTTATCAATATGTGCCCATCAGTATGTCTGAGAATGAGTGAGCAGTGCGTCGATTTGTCTTTAGTCCTGTTTTCATAGACAGAGGACGGTAAGGAAAGTGATTCTGAGTTATCGACCGAGGACTAATCTTTTCTTAAAGAGTTTGAAGAGCTGAAACGGGGAAGGGGGGAGACCAATATCATCCATCCAGGTGTCGGTGTACATTTAAAGTCCATCCAAGAGTTGTGTGTGTGAAGAAGCAGCCCTTCCTATTACAGTTTTAACAGCTTCTGATACTCGTGTCATTAAGGGTACTCTGTTAAAAAGTGTAGTAATGTTACTTTCATGTGTGGGTTGCAAAAGACGTCTGATGTTTTCTTTCGCTGGATTCTCCGCTGCCAGGGTAAACGGCTGTTTCTAGCCAAACTGGTCGCCAGTCACAATGTGTGAGATGACTTTTGTTTTGGAAAAGGTTACCCCGTCCAGCGTGGCATTTTCTGCTTGTCACATACCCCCCTTTGCCCTCCACATCCACTATCGGAATTAAGACCATCGTGCCGCCAGTGTGTCATTCGCTTCCATGTCAGTATTTATTAATAAGAGCCCCAAAAATGGTTATAACATCGCCCTGTCCCGCCTACCCCCACAGATGCCATGCGGTCTGGGGGGTGGGGTAGCAGTGTCAAGGCAATCTGAGTGATTCGGCATTGTCCAAAGTCCTGAGGGGGTGTTGGCATGCCACACATGTAACAGCGGGGAGAGAACTTCCCTGGGACATGACTGAAGTTACACGCTTGACCATCTCGGTCGTTTTTTTTTTTTTTGTGTGTCTGATAGTGGCGTGATATTAAAGGCAGAATTTCTATGGGGGGGGGAGGTGAAGATAATTGCCCTACAGTTTAATGCATGTGCATGCAGCAGAAGAACCAGAAGCACAGTTTCTGTCTGCACTATCCTGCTCTTCTGCTCAATCCCGCTCTTCAGCTCAATTCCGCAGTGAAATTGTATGGAAAGTGAAATGCTTTTTCTTTCATACTTTGTTTGCATTGCATCACGGCTGCGCCTCAGGCTTCATTATGTACAGTGTATCAGCTTAAAAAGCTAACGGTGAAGAAGTTATCGCCTGTCTACTTACACAAACCTTCTGTAGAAACAGGAAAACTCTTGGCTTACTGAAGTTTTTTTTTTTTTTTCTCCCCTGAGGAAGAATTCTTCTATGGGGTGACTTTACCCAGGAGGCTTTGTTTCGGTAATGTGACATCATTGCTCTTCAATCTGCCCGCCTCCCCAATCTTAAAGGGGATTTACATCTTCCCCATTGTACTTCGTTTCTGTTTAATACAGGACTGGTGGGCCTGTGCCTTTAACTAGTTTTGAAAAATACTCGAAACTTCCCAATATACCGCTCACTGCTCACTTTGTTTAAGGGACTTAAGGAGAGGCACTTTCTGAGTTTGTATTACTTGTAGCTGACATGCTGTGTGTGTGTGTGTGTTACTTCTAAAGTAAAAGACTTGAGGTGAGTTTTCTTTTTGTATTTCAGTTAAATTTCACCACAGATCATTAAACGTCTTTATCTGAATTTCTATGCGTATAGTTTATTTAAACCATGTTGCTCTTCTTAAGATTACGGGGTTACAACAATAAACAGGCTATTTTTAGGATTCTCATGATATTATAGTTGGCCATGTCATGTTTTCACGGTAATTCATAACCGTAATTAGTTTTTTTTCTGGCTTTTTAGTTAATTTTCTTGTGAAAGAGCCATGGTGTTGAAACCGCTAGAGAGCTTTTAGGAGAGGAAACATGTGATGCCGCTTTTCCTGTGTCAGACGGGTGAGAGAGCTCTCATTCATTGTCGTCACTGAGTTCAGCGGACAGTTACTTGTGCTTTGGTGGTTTTTTACAGATCGTTTGATTTCAGATCATTAGTTTAGACATCTTCATAAGAAAAAGTACATTGGTTTTTAATGCACTACCCTGCTGTTTATTTTGGCAGATATGCCATCTAGTTAATTACATTGTTACACCCACATATTGTAATTTTAAAATCGCCTTTTTTAATCGTTCAATTTATTTTGCAGTTTGTAGTTGTGTGTGTGTGTGTGTGTATACATTCAGCAGGTTCAATTATTTAAGCCCGCGTTTTCAATAAATTTTACAATTTCACTATTTTAAGATTAAAGACCAGTGTTTTTCATGGTTAATCAGAGTAACAAAATAGTTTCTCATCATGATAATTATATGTGAAGTTACAAAAGGCATTTCCTTATGTTTATTATCAATAACAACAACAATTATTATGCATTATAATCACATTTAACTGCAAATGTATTATAATCTTAGCCTCAATTTCATCATTTTTTATACTAATTGAATCTGTTAATGTTTCCTCATTCATTTCTGATTGTTTCATTTTAATAATCTGGCCACACGACACTCAAGGTCATCCCTCACTCCATGCAGCTCCAGGTTTATACCTGGTAGTCCTGTGTTTTTTCCCTACTTTTTTAAGCCCTTTAAAAACACTCAGCCATTATAAGTTTTGCTGGGTTTTTAGTTATTTTAGTATTTTTATCATTTATTTTTGAGAGAGCTGTGCAGATGCCGCTGTGCTTTTTTGTCTGTGGTACGAAAATGAAGTGTGCCGGTGCAGCACAGCCCCCGGCCTCTGGGGGGCGACGATGAGCGGCCGGCCGGCCTGGTGAGTCGACCTGGTTGTTTCTCTCCACAAAGCTGCCCGTGACCCGTTCCTCTCCTCCCTTCTCCGCGGACGACATCGGAAAAGCAGAGGACAATTACCACCCCTTTTGCACTCCCCCCCCCCCCCTTCGCGACCCCAGCACTGCTGCAGAATCGCCTGGACAAAGGAGCCTGAGTGGCCCGGTCTGAGGAGTAGGAGGAGCAGAGAGGAAGGAGGCGCCACCCAGGGGCCCACGTCACGTCCGGCGGGGGGGCTGAGGCTGAGCAGGGCGGCCAAGCGGCGCTCAGACGGGGGGAGAGACTCGCAGTGAGAGGTGGAGGGGCGCAGAGAGCGAGAGAGCCCAGGGATCATGTGTCAGTGGAGCGTACCGCCGCAGCAGCAGCAACAACCGCCCGCGCGGAGCCCGGGGAAATGGTGAGATGCTGCAGGTCTTTGCATAGCCCGTCGCCGTGCTTCAATCTGCACCGGGTGCGAGTCGATGTGCGCAGGCTGCGGCTGCTCAGCTCCAGGGCAGCGGGGGCGGAGCAGGGGCCCGGCGGCAGCGGCGGGGCCAGCCAGGGCATCTCGGGGGTCCCCGCCCTCAGCCACAGGACCCGATTCAGGTATGGCGGGGCGCGCCACCCGCGGAGAGAGAGAGAGAGAGAGAGAGAGAGAGAGAGAGATCCGAGTGACAGTGTATTTCAGCAGAACGGGAGCTGGTAGGGGCGGGAATATCAAGCATACGTGTTGACACTGAGGTGGGGGGGCGGAAGGGGGGGTAGGCAGGCAGAGATGACTGCATTTCTGCTGTGCGTGTGCACCCACCTTTTCAAACCGCTTCTGCAGATCTGCCTCATCTTCTGCCCCCTGCCTCTGGCTGCCAGGAACAGGGGCAACGCAGCACAAAGCCTCCACTGAGTGCCGGCAGCTCGGCCTGATCTGTCAGAG
>JAODUD010000117.1:3487553-3497934 GCA_026784285.1 Stomatorhinus walkeri
AGGTGTGCAGGAACGCAGTACTCCCATGCCGTGTGTCAGGCTCGCTCCTCATTCAAGCGGCAGGCGCACTCCGCGGAGGGATCCCAGAGGACGCATGTGCCTTGCTGACAGCACAGGGGGGACTAATCTGGAGTTTGTTTTGAGAATGTGGTGTGATATGAATCTCTGACAAGTATCCCAGCTCAACACAAGGTAAGAGCACCTCCCCGTGCTTCGCTTTGATTGCTTACTGGGGTGTATAGTTGCTGAAGACACATAGAACATAGTAGCTCACCAAGCTGCAAAAAATCATGAAATATCAGCACCAATCTGCTACTAAACTAGTCAATAAATGGAATATGGAGGGATTTTTATTGGTCTCAACATCATGCAATATCATGAAACAAAATAAATAAAGGGCAGTACAAGATCACTCTGAAATCTTAGAAAGGCACAAGGCAAAATGTAACATCCCTGTCGATTATTTTTAGTTTCAGTTAAATACTGGCATATTATTTTTTAATACTCTGTTGCTTTGGCTAGAATTGATTGTTTTGAAAATCCTTTCGCAATCATGTGATTCATTCTCTGACCTGCATGACACAGCCATTCCTAACCACCAAGGGAGGTGCCCAGCCCAATCCTGAGACAACTCATTCCGATCTCCTGGTACTTAAGGACCTTTCCTGTTTCCCTAGGTCACCCTCACTGCCTGTCCCCATTCACAGCGACCGCCATTTTATTCCCCCTACCCATCGTTCAAAATGAGCAACTTGAACCTCTCCCTGGACAACCCCTATGGCAGCGTGACCATCCCGCGTGCCAAGCTGAGCTCCGTCGAAGACGGCAGCGTCGTCATAGCCAATCCGGCGGCAGTCTACAATGCAGCTGGCCCCTCCGCCCTCAACCCTTATGGAAACTTCCAGCCCCGGGGAGAACAAGGACCCCAAAACCCATCAGGTCAGACCCCCATGCCCTACGAGGGCATGGCCTCCACCTACATAATCAAGGAGACTGAGGAGAAGGACAGTTGCTGCTACTCCTGCTGGTGCTACTGTTGCCGCCGGCGGAAGAAGAAATAAAGCATGGATTCCGCCTCCACTTCCGACCGTCGGCCATCTTGAAGCGGACCCAGATGCCCGCGACTGTGAGCTTCTAACACAGGGGCAGGCCAGCTGGCTACAGGAAGCAGCAGGATGTCTGTGGAACCTCCCTCCTTTGAACTGCTTAGCATATTCCTGCTGAGCTTCGGTTTTGCATTGCTTTGGATCTAGCGTGCCTGAATCACAAACTGAAAAATTTATGCGTATAATGACAATCGTTCAAGATTCAAGATAATTTGATATATTGTCGACAGTGACAAGATGGTTTCTGTTCTGGAAAGCTAGAAATTCCCTTTAGGTGTCTGATAGGGCAGAGCACATGACATTCGTCCCAGTGAGAAGTGGAATTACAGAGATGGATCTGATCATTTCCATACTGCACCCTAATGACTCATAAACCCAGAGTTGCAGCTCTGTGGTCACCATTGTTTTATCCCATTCTTGGTGTCATTGTACCCTATCTTTGCCACTTCCCCTATCAGTCATTTTGAACAGCGCGATATCTGTTTTCCACAAAAGACCATAACTAAGATCTTAAACATGTAGATGATTTTTTCAGGACTATTAATGTGGTTGAAGTATGTGTAAGGTTTTCTCTATAGGGAGCGGTCAGTTTATGTGGGCCTGAGTGACTGACCAACACCAGGACACCACACCTTACAACGCTGCCCTCTTGATAAAATAAGAAGGGCACAGGCCCGCCCTGACTGTAAATGGACTGCTGCGAGACTAGAGACTTGTTTGTTATCTCTCGGCAAGTCGTTTCACCGTATTACAAGAGCTGGGTCAACAATGGTGAGGGTGTGGGATACTTGAGACAAGAGCTGCTTTGGAATGTTTCGGGCCCAAGGGAACTTCTGGGCTTTGATGCAGTTAGAAGTAAAGATATAAAGGCAGGTGAAATAACTGACTGGGAATAAGCGAATTAGGCACTGTCAAAACACACATACTTCTTACCTGTGCCAACCAGCCTGTCCAGCCAGATTGATACTGTAGGCAGTGCTTCTATGGCAGTCACATGGTAAATCCTGCTTTGACTATTGGATATTTGATTACTCTCTGGACCCCGAATGAATGGGAGTTTTAGGGGTTCCCTATTCAATCATCACCCATGTTCACTATTGGCATTATGAAACACTTCAGACAGAGCTGATCTTCTAAGCATGTAATTAGAAATTACAAAAATAAAATGGGAGTGTTTGAAATACCTATTGATTGAAGTTGCTTTTGTCGACGACCTCGTAAAGCACACGCCACGGTATTTGTCTGTGGTTCTGGGTCGTGCTCTGCACCTCCGCTCTGTTTCTTCAGAGGCGACAGGTGCAAATATGAGGCTGACGAACAGGTTTACGCTGCGGCATCTTTGCTGCCAGGGTTTGCACCGTCTTCCTCAGCAGATCTCGACGTTCCCAAGGCAGCCTTCTAAAGCGACAAGGGCTACGGAAAAAAGGAGCGGCAGTGACACCACGGGCCATGCAAATAAACCGGTCGTCCTGCCGGTCTCCCCGGCAATGCTGTTTCCGAAACGCCACGCCTGTTTCATCGGCGGTGAGCAGATCGCCACCCAATCCATGTGCGGGACGGGATTTACAGCATTTGGTTGCTGACATTATGAATGAGAGGCTTAATTTCCAAGTTGACACCTTAAATCAAACTTAATTAGATACTATTATATATATATGCAAATACAAATTATTTTGTTTGTGTGTGTGTATATATAATTTTATAATTTTGTAAGTTATATTTATAAAAAAATACACATATCATTTGAAATGTCAGTCTACAGGTGTAGCTTCTGATGTGCGCTTAAATTATAATAGATCTGCTTTGAACCCACTGGTTCAAAGATCTACTCACAGAGGACAAGTTAAATTCACTACCAGGCTGTACCACCCTACAGCATTCACAGTAGTTCCACCCACATGTACAAAAACCTTTCTCTGAGCCGCCTGCCAAGGTGGTTCCAGAACATTCCAGTAACAGCCTCTATAGGTAAAGGGGGGGGGGGTGTTGTAAGATGTGCAGGTTAGTGGGGTTGGACCCGTGTTCCCTCTGGTTAAACAGGCTTGGGCAGCTTTCCCAGGTGGGATCTGGGCCTAGGTGTCATCAGGGACAGACTCACTAGAACAACCGGCCCCACCTGCCCACAACGTTCTGAAAGACCTTTAGGAAAACGGAAACCTCAGTCTATGACACTACCTTGGACCTGAGTTCCAAGAGCTGCAAATATTACCTTTGAAACTCCACAACTGCACTGCTGTAAACTGTTAACCTCTTAAGTTCAGATGACCTGTGCACATATTCTCCCTTTCTGAAGCGTTCATGGAGGTACAGCTCTGGGGCAAAAAATTAAGAGACGGCAGCAAAATTCTCAGTTTCGCTCCTTCCACAGTTTATGGGTATGTGCCTGTGTAAAATACACATTTCTTTGCAAACTCCAGCCTGATTGTTCCCTGTTTCTCATTAATGACCCTTGCTTTATGGGACTTCAATCCTGCTTCTAGGAGCCTGATATGAACTGTGCTAGCAGTGCACTTTCCACCTGCACTTAATGTTTCCCGTACCTTTTATAGGTCACTTGAGGTCAACCACCAATTTATGAGGCACTGTTGGATATGTTGGCAGCGATCTGTTGGCATTAGAAAGTCGCTTCTGCCCTCTACCTGACTGGTTTATAGTCAGTGTCCCCTGCTTCACCTTATTCTTGCGTACTGCTGTCTTAGAAGCTTTGAGCCTGGAAGCAGCCTGCCGTTTAGCATAGCCTTCTGCCAGTAGAACCAGGATGTAACCAGGATTTGAGAATGCCAATTTAAAAAAAAAATATTGAGTCGCCTCTTAATTTTTTCCAAAACTGTATGCCTAGTTTAACAACATTCAGGAAACAATCAGTCTATTTTACAAGGTAACCCAGCAAGCTTCTCTGGTATGCTAGCTCTGAAAAATACTCTGGTAGGGGCTGATATATAGTCTCCTACCGATTTGTTTTTGGAAGAGTTGTGTTGACAGTGGCTGCCTGCTGAAGGGCCATCAAAAGTCACAGAAAGTTGAAACGTCTGAACTTCAGGTGGGCGAAAAATCCACATCCAACTATGACGTAAGCGACCCCTATTGCTTTTCAGGCGTGTGCTGCATTACCGCTAAATACCTACATGCAACGGTCTCCAGTTGTTAGTGTAAACGAAAGCACCTAACCCCATCTGTGTGAAAAATACTGATAAAAATATCTATGTACTATTCATTACCCCCCTTTTGGAAACTACTGATGAAGTCTGAAGACTAACAGCTAACATAAATCAGTTGATTTGAAGAAACTAAACTATAGCAGTCCACTAAAGGTGATTGTAGACTTGTAGATCTTGCAAGTGACTCTTGTAAATCCTTTAGATAAGCGTCACTGAGTTTGGGGCTGACAATGGCTCCACTGAGGAGTGTGGCAGGGCTGCATTCCAGGCCATAAATTGTCTATCTTATGATGTGGCTGTAACAATGTATTCTCTGGTTTTGAGGGACATGGTCTACGCTTTTCAAATTAGCATAAAATCCTACTCACTCAGCGATTTCCAAAATTCAATTTTCAAAGGGGGGTGGCATGGTGGTGCAGTGGTTAGCACTGTTGCCTCACACCGCTGGGACCTGGGTTCAAGTCCCTGCCTAGGTTCCATGTGTGTGGAGTTTGCATGTTCTCCCTGTGCCGTCGTGGGGTTTCCTCCAGGTACTCCGGTTTCCCCCCACAGTCCAAAGACATGCTGAGGCTGATTGGAGTTGCTAAATTGCCCGTAGGTGTGGATGGTGTGTGAGTGTGCCCTGCGATGGGCTGGCCCCCTGTCCAGGGTTGTTCCCTGCCTCGTGCCCGTTGCTTCTGGGTAGGCTCCGGACCCCCCGCGACCCAGTAGGATAAGTGGGTATAGAAAATGGATGGATGGATTTTCAAAGGCAAGCTGTAATTGATTTCACCCCCCCCATGGTGATCAAGATAAGTTAAAAGAAAAAGTACCTTGTCATTCCTAAAAGGAAGAAGGAAGTTACTGTTATTGTGTGTTGACCTGTTTTCATCATTCATGCTGAAAGTAAGGGCTGGGGGGTTGTTTAAGAGAAAATAAGATAATTTCACAAAAACATCCATCAATCTATCCATTTTTGAAGCCCACTGGTCATATGTAGTATTTAAATTTGGTACAACACAATTACAAAGAGGACGTAAAATACTAAATAATCTAGGTGGAGAATCGATAATAATCAAACTAAAAAAATTTAAAAGAATGAGATTGTGTTGCTTCACTGGTAATCTTAGCTTAAAGTACACCATTCTTCACAAGTAACAAGATTATTGCCACCTAACAGGAAATATTGTATCCTAAAAGTTTTCTAATATTGCTCCTGTGTCAGTTGACATTTTAAATACTTCCTCCCCACACATATCAACAATCAAGATTGTTTTCAGAATTTTATGACTCAAAAATGGCGTGCTTGGTTATGGAGATATGTGAACATGCCAACTGCTTACATCGTCTGCATGTGGAAAGCAGCCTGTAGATTTATCACATGTGAACACAAGAACCTGCAGATATTATTGCCATTTTCATAGACCTTGGTTTTACACATTTCAAAGATAGAAACTGAAAAAAACTTTAACAGAAACACTGAAACTTCTGAAAATTGCTTGAGGTGATTTTCAAAAAGGAGTAATTTGCAAATCTGCAGTGGAAACAGAATTTGCAAATGAGCAGATACATAGGACAAGATAATTACGTCTGTTGAAGTTCAAGACATGGATCTTAATCTCACAAGATGATAAAGGGCAAATATTATTTGAATGGCATACATTAATGTAAACACACCCAGATTTGTCATTTTACTTTGTGAGCTTATTAGAAACTTAATTTGCACAAAAATTTAATGGAAACAACTATTGTGACACATAGGTGTCCAGTGTGGTCCAAAGATTGTGACGTGTGCACACCTGTAAACATTGCAACATACAAATTTAATAGTGTGGAAACTATGATCTGTATACAGCAGGGGTGGCCAATCTTATCCGCAATGGGCCGCTGTGTATGTGGTTTTCGCTGCATCTCCCTAATTAGAGGACTGATTGGCTGAAAAGTCCTCACACCTGGGTTTGAACAGCTGACCTACAGGTTATCCCAAAGACCTGCATACACACCGGCCCTTTGCGGATAAGATTGGCCACCCCTGGTGTACATTATCACATGGAAACACAGCACCCTAAGCACACTGTGATATATAGACGTTATGAAATGCCAGGTCTACCTGTAAACATTGTGACACATAGATATATTTCCTGTGTGGTTCATTACTGCTGGTTTCTTGTCACACAAATGTCTTTGTAGGGCAATACACACCAATCAGCCATAATATTACAACCACTGACTGAATAACATTGATAATCTCAATACAGTGGCATTTGTCAGGGGTGCCATTGTAGGTTAGGCAACTGAACAATCAGTTCTTGAAGTTGTGTTGGAACTTGGATCTGAGTGACTGTGACAAGGGCCAAATTGTGATTGACTGGATCAGAGCATCTCCAAAATGGCATGTGATATGATCCCAGCAT
Source organism: Stomatorhinus walkeri (assembly GCA_026784285.1). Classification (NCBI taxonomy): domain Eukaryota; kingdom Metazoa; phylum Chordata; class Actinopteri; order Osteoglossiformes; family Mormyridae; genus Stomatorhinus; species Stomatorhinus walkeri. The sequence goes on from JAODUD010000117.1 coordinate 3,494,211, forward strand.
GCCAGTAACTGCCAAAAATGGTCCAGGAAAGGTCAGCCGGTAAACCGACGATAAGGTCATGGGGCCCCAAACTCACTGATGTCTGCAGGGAATGAAGGCTGGCCCATCTGGTCCGGTCCCAAAGGAGCAAAATTTGCTGGAAAAGGTAATGCTGGGAATAACAGAAAGGTGTCAGAACACACAATGCATTACAGCTTGCTGTGTAAGGGGCTGCATAGCCGCAGACTGGTCATAGGGGCCATGCTGACCCCTGTCCACCTCCGAAAGTGCTTGTGATGGGCACATGAACATCAGAACTGGACCATGGAGCAATGGAAGGTGGTGGCCTTGTCTGATGAGGCATGTCTTCTGCTACATCACCTGGGTCACTGCATGTGTGTCTGTCGTTTACCTGGGGACGGGATGCCACTGGGATGCACTATGGGAAGAAGGCAGAGGCGGTGTGATGCTCTGGAAATGTCCTACTGGGAAACCTTGGGTCCTGGCATTCATGTGGGTGTTACTTTGACATGTATCACTTGCCAAAACATTGTTGCAGACCAAGTGCACTCCTTCATGACGATGGTATTCCCTGATGGCAGTGGCCTCTTTCAGTAGGACGACGAGCCCTGCTTCACTGCAAAAATTATTCAAGAACATGAGAAAAAGAGTTTAAGGCATTGATGCAGCCTCCAGATCTCAGTCCGATCAAGGGACAGTGGGATGGGCTGGACAAACATGACCGATCCATGGAGGCCCCACCGCACAACTTATAGGACTTGACCTGCTGCTAACATCTTGGTGCCAGATACCACAGCACACCTTCAGAAGTCTTGTGGAGTCCATGCCTTGATGGGTCAGAGCTGATTTGATGGCACAAAAGGGACCTACCCAGTATTACAGAGGTGGTGTTAATGTTATGGCTGATCAGTGTATAACCTGTTTGCACCACAACATTTCTCCATATCTTCAGTTCATTTTACTAAATGAATGAGTCTCTTGCCGACTCGAGCAAGGACATGGGGGCAGATGACTGAAAGTGCCTCCCTGCTGAGTCCTGAGCCCCCCCTTCTGAATATTGCAGTCAGGGACCCCTCCCCAGGGGTTGGTTGGTGGCTCACTGGGTTAAGTCTCTGTTTCTGTGGTCAGAAGATCAGTCTTGGTAAAACAGCCACACGTTTGTGGCTGTGGGCCCTTGAGCCAAGGCCCGTAACACCCTGTTCTAGGGGTGCTGACCCCAGGCTGTGACCCCCAAGCTGTGGAGAGCAAGATGGGGTTGGTGAAAAGCATTACAATGTACCAGTATTTGTGCGAATGCCAAATAAAAGATCTTTCATTTATCCCCCAGTTGGAAAATTTTACCTAAGTGCCCAGTTTCAATCACTGACAATTACACAAAGTCTACCAAGGGTGATTCCCCCTTCCCCCTGCCCCCCCTCCCAGTGCCATTTACTGGTTCTGAGGAGATTAAAAAAAACAGTGTGATGACCGCAAAACTGGAACGTGATGTTAAAGTCACATTATCCAGGCAGTGACCCGATTCACTGACCAAGCCCATGAGAAAGGAATGACACTGCACCCATATTTACCATTGGGAGTCGCTTCAGCAAAATAATCAGCTAAGTAAATGGGAAACGGGTTGAAAGACACTGAACTTTGCAAGACTCCCTCAACGTGGTGCGAGAAAACAGATCTCCTGATCTTGCATACCCCTGCTCTGATGTCAGTTTACTGTAACAAGAGCTTTCAGTGGACACAGCAGTTATTGGGGAAGAAAAAAAACCCCATAAAATCAGGTCAGCAAAGACACACCCATCAAGTAGGCCTAAGTTTCATTGTATCAGAGATTTATTAGCATAAGTGACTTAGAGAATGGGCAGAGAGTCCCTAAAATAATTAGACAGGCTAACAAGCTGAACTTCACAGTAAGTTACATTGTCCTCATCATTCTGATGTCACAGAACTGCAGAGGTAGATGTTATATCAGTAATTCAAGCAACATTCAAGAAATACAAATAATCAACCAGGAATGCAAATGTTCAATTTGGGTAAACATAACATTCCTGGCGTAATAATGGTCTATGAGGTAACTATGATAAACGCCTTCAAAGAAACTGGGTTAACAGTAAAAGATAAAACTCCAAGGAGTTACATGAGACCAGCGTTTCTTCCGGTGACAGATCATCAGTGAATCTGCACAATACAACCACCTAGTGGCCACAAAGCCATATTACTCTCATACGGCTTATTTATTGAGTGAAGAAGAAGACCAGCCCCAGGTAAACTTGACTTGCCTCTGCTCTTTTCGGTAGCTGGAAACGCCCCTGCATCCATTTACCCTTTCCTATTATACTGTCATTATGGGGTAATTTTATACTTATCCATATTTGACAGAAGACTTCATCAGAATATTACCCTCCAGCAAATATTAATAGAGGTATTTAACTTCAGATGCTAATCATAAAGTAACTAAAGGAAAGGCGAAAATCTCCCATCCGGCAAACGCTACATCGATAGCTATAAAGGCAGACCATCAAGCGCCCCCGGTAAAACTGGTTTACAATTACCTCACTGTAAACTTAGCACTACAACCGTAACATTGCACAACCCGAGCTATTTTATTAACCATTTGCACTATATGTATATAGTGGTACATCAGTTCTCGAACTCATTGGAATTCAAATTTGTCGAACCAACCAGTTCGAAAAAAAAAAATACCTAGAGCTCGATCTGAATCTCAAAAGTCAAACTGTGAACGCCGACCTAAGATAACTTGTACGCGCGGGGAAATGAGTCATGTTTCAGCAGGGCGTGGCACACGGAAGGAGTGGACGATCGGGGCAGGACACATTGTTTGGATACATTTATTTTCTTACTTTACAAATTACTGTTTTGATAAATGTGCTTAGATGTATTTAGTACAGTATATGCTCTTCTTGTTTTATCCGGTTCATTTTGTGTTTAGATGCTAAAAAACATATTTAGGTGTAATTTTTTGGGGCCGGGAACCAATTAATTGGTTTTCCATTATTTCTTATGGGGATAATTCGATCGCAACTTGAACTATTTAGAATTCGATCCGGAGTTCTGAACGGATTAAATTCGAGTTCTGAGATACCACTGTATGCTCATTGTATTTATGTTTTCATATAGCATATTTTTACTGTTTATATATGGGGTTTCTATATCATTTTATAGGAAGGGTACTATTTGGAGGGGTTGCACATTGAATCTCTTTACACTGTGTAAAAATACATACTCCATTGTATAGAAACGTTTAGGCATTTTGAATTGAATTCATTTATTGTAAGGTTGCTTTTAATACCAGTGGCCTGTACTACGAAGAGGGTTTAACAAAATCATAGTTAACCCTGAGGTAATTTGCGAACCCGAGGTTGACAAAATCAGGTTGACTCAATCGGAGCTAATCACCGCTACGACGCCAGTTAAGAAGTTGATTTGTTAAATCGGTGTTAAGTTAACTGGAGCTCGTGCACGTTCACATAAATGGAGCACGTTCGGCAGTTTGACTCATGGCGCGATCTCCATGTTTCACGGAGGAAGACTGCATGCTAATTGTATCCGTATACTGTGCAATAGGACAATACATGAATGGGTTAATAACTTTAAAACTAGACAAGACAGGCACATCTAGTGGTTTGCTTTGGTCAGTGGACAACAAGGAACAGTTATTTCTGTAACTGTTATCTCTGTGTTATTAATTAATACGTACATAATTGTAGGC
>JAODUD010000117.1:3558387-3579142 GCA_026784285.1 Stomatorhinus walkeri
CCCCCCCCCCCCCCCCCCCCCCCCCGCACCTCACTCCTCTCAGCTGTTCCAATTTGCATTCGCAGGCCGGCTTGTTAATAGCCCCTTTCGGATCGTTTCCGCTCCCATACTGGGACAATGTTTGCTCTGTGCTGTGTCTGAAATTCACGACTCTTTCAGTGACCCTGAGGAACCAGGCATTTCAGCCCAGTCACTGAAATCATGCTCAATCACAAACTGCTGGTTCTCAGTGATGTTAGTAGGATGGCTACATATAAAAACATACACAGCTATCAAATAATAGCTGTGTTAAAACTGAGCTCAAATATAGCCTTTTTGATGCACACTTCAGAGCATGGCCAGCGGTGGGTTTTACCACCACTCATACTATACATTCGAGTGGGGCCCCAGAGGTTTTGCCCCCTTTTGGCTACAAACAGTCATTACACTAAGGGGCCCCAAAGTGGAGTGAGGCTCCTTAATCAACAAACTTGCCCTGAGCACAGGGCCCCTTTAAACCTGGCCCACACTGCTCCAAGCATCAACGACGCCACCAGATAAGAGACCAACTAAAGATCCCTGCTGTCAGCACAACATGAAAGACAGAAGGCCGACCCCACACACACGTCTCGGGCGTCTATGGGGAGAGCCTCGTAATCAAGGTGAGTCGGTCACAGGGAGACAGGAGCTGACCACCTCCGCCTCCACCAGCAGGGGAGTCAATTGACACGTCAGAGGTCCACAGGAGAACAAATCTGACTGTGACCACCAAAGCCTGTCTCTATACACATAAAAACCAGACAAGGGGTTCCAAAACCTTTGATTCCCACAGACTGCTTTAAATCATGCAAAAAGTTTCTCAGACTGGTACAGTGCGCAGGGAGGTGCTAGATGATTGAAGTTTAACCACTTTTTCAGATGCAAACATAATACGCAAATATGAGGGAGTCAAATTTTAATATATATATATTTTTTTTGTATATACCAAAATCCATAGCGTTCCGCAGCCTGCTGGAATATTGGCTTTGGATCAGTTCCTGTCTGCGAACCAACTTAAGGCCTTCTGCTTGTGCACTATTCAAAAGGCATTCACGACAAGACCTAAAATCAGTAACAGAATGAGAACAAAGGCTATCTGAAGGTCATTAGCTTGATAATAATTTGCTTAGCCTATCAGAGCTCAGCCAGCTGACTCGGGGGCTTCACTGGGTCTCGCTGATATGAAATGGAAAGAGGAAAAAAAATATATCATTGTTTCCATTGCATTGTGGTACTATATTGGATGCACTAGTTTATTTATATCCAATACAAATTTCTCAGAAATTCCCAAAGAGTGTGGTCTGAGAAACCAGGGGATGCAGGCAGTGACATGTGTGACCAGGGATTGTTCTCACTTCTCTCTGGGACATGGTCCGAGCCAGCAGCACTCTTTTTGCTTAACCACAGTGTTTCGATTCCCTCTCCGGCACTTCCCCTCTGCCACCAGCTGTAAAAGCCAGCATTATCAAGAGCAAAAGGGATCTACTTTGCTGCATGGACTTCACAGTGGGCTCATTCAAGCCCCTTAGGGATGTTCTCATTCAGCACCGCACGCTTCTGCGGTGTTGATAAATCCTAGTGTGCACCCCCAGTATTACTTGTGGGACAGACTACAGAAGTACCCGACTATTTAGGACCTTGGGTTTGGGAACAGGAAGCCTGACATCCAGAGGTGGGAATGAGGAATGATGCGTCGGTTGATAACGGGAGCCTTGTGCACATGCGACCTCGTGTCGGAAATGCGACGCTTGGCACCATCTGCATGGACCCATCCCCAGGTTTGCCAGAGACTCTTGAGGACAAAGGGAAAGGGCAGATGGGGAGAACATCTGCAACTGGGCAAATGAATGTTCCGAGACAAAGCATATAGGTGAGGATTTTCTACAATGAGGTAGGAGATGTCTACAATAAGACAGGCCAAGACAAAGGTTGGGAATGTCAACAACAAGACAGGGGTAAGGGGGACAAGGAAGACACAGACTATAATTAGACAGGCTAAGGTAGAGACGCACAATATATCGATTAACATGTTAGCGTTACCCAATATTTGCTGGAAATCAAGACATTGGCCTTTGTCGTCTGTGCTAATCTTGGTTGATACTGCCGGCCGATATTTAGATTTTAGTCAATATTCAATGATGGCAGCATGAGAGTTAAACTCATAAACACTGAAATAATTTACAATCAGCCATTTTCAATAGAGGAGGATGAGGGATTTTGCTGGCTCATTCACCACTTAGGAGTCGTCTCAGGGCAAGGAAGGTCTAATATGAAACAAGGTACGACGAGAGGGGGAGGGTCTGTGATGCACAAACTATGAGGGGGGAGAGTCAATGAAGAGAAAGTGAAGGCAAGGGGGGAGGTCAATGACAAGCCAAGGTCAGGGGGTGAAAGGTTTATGACAAGATGAGCTAAGGGATACAAGAGGGGGATCTACAACAAGACAGGCCAAAGAAAGGGGTGTCTACAATGAGAGAGGGCCAAAACAAGGAGGTCTATGATTTGGCAGAATAAAGAAAAGGAGGGAAATGTCGATAACACAGGGTGATGCAAGGAGGGGTAAAGTCTTCACCGAGACAGGCCAAGGCAAGAGAAGAGGTTCCACGATGACACAGGGCAAGTAAAGGGGAGGAAGGTCTACAATGAGACAGGTCTACAACGAGGGGTGCAATCCTTGTGATTTTCTCCTCTACCAGCCATCGAGTACTGAGGATCTGACAACGGATGCTGTTGTGGGACGCCAGGGTATGAGGAAACTTGCTAAGGCTTCTCAGCAAGGATGGTGGATAGGTTGAGGAGACACTAGATCGCCACTGATTTTCAACTGCTGAGTTTAATATGAGTACCAGAGACCATAAAACAAGAGACAATAAAAGAATGAACTGCCTGGCCTCCCCGGTTCGTTTTTCGTCTTTCCTTTTTCCTGTTATGCTCAAGTTCTTTGTCTGAGCCATAAATTTGGGGCGTGGAGTGCTCCACTGCATATCCATCAGAGGCTGTGAAGGGAGAGGGTGGGAAAGGCACAACTTCAATGATCTCCTTCCCAGGGGAGTGCAGGGATGGTCACAGACACACCCCGCCTCCCTCGAGACACAAGGAAAAATGTCAGCCACGAGCCCACAGACACAACAGACGCAACTGAACGACCCAACCCAGCTCCTACATTAACAACAAAACACACCTCAGGCCAAGTCATCTCCAGATGAGCTCCTTCTCGCGTCCCGTTCCTCTGCAGTCACCCGAGACCACAGCGGACCGGTGCAGCATGACGGCAGTGGGGTGACAGGATACACCGAGCAGTAGCAAGTGAGGGAACGCACTGTGTCCTGTGTGCATTATTTACAGTGCAGCCAAGCTCCCAGGCATTCCCCTTCTGAGACGTGGCGACTTAGCAATGTGACTGCGTGGGACCCCGCAAGTGACCACTGGCCTTCAAAACGCCACAAGGAGCACGACGGAGACGCTTTGAATCACATGCTTCTCTAGGGCCAGCGTGTTCGGAAATGCGTCTCAGAGCTGTGTGGTCCTGACCCCGTTCCTGAGCAGCCGTGTGAGGAAGTGATGCATCTGACTGTCCTGTTGGCCTCCAGGAATTCTAATGATGGGATAGAATGGCCAGGGCTGATGTTGCCCGGTGACAGGAGGCACAGATACGGCCCCGCAGAGGCAGCGAAACGAGAGAGCGGGGACGTGGATGCCTGGAAGCAGAGCCTGGAGAAGAGGACCCCCCCTCCGGAAAGAGAATCAGTCCCTCTGGAACAGACACACTTTCCAGAGACCCTCTTTCAATGAAGCAACGATACAAATTCTAAGTGCCTGGGAAAAAAACCCTCAATGAGTCACAGTTTCAAAAAGAATCACTTCAATATTTGTTTTCACAGAAGCACATTTGACTAGAATTTGCTTAGCGAGGATATATACACATATTCAACAGGCACAAGACATGCCCACCCCCCAGTACTGATAAAACAAGCTGCTGTGCCCTAGTCTTGCATGTCCCTGCATTATTTACTCATACCGAGTAATGTCTCTTCTTAACAGAGATCTCTCACCATGTCTAATTTCTGGACAGTAGCACAAGAGCTGTAGTTTTTCCCTCACAAAAATACAGTACCAAAAAAAAAGAACTCTACACTACATTAGAAAGGCTTCCCGCACCCGGCTGCCCACACACACACAGACACACACTGGTCCCAGATCAGTCTGAATTAAATATGACAGTGGCAGCTGTGCTTTGCTGTTTGAATCCTAATTACATGAGCTCACATGGTAAAGAGATTGTAGTCTCTCGCAAGAGAGAGAGAGCTAGTCGGGGTGCTTCCGAGCAGGTGATGGGAGCCGAGCTTGCGGGGGCACCTCCATCTCGGACATGTGGATGGAAAGTGAGGAGGGAGGGGGGGCGTGCCTGCTGTACTGCTGATCCAACATGGGACATGAAAACCTCTCTCTGATGAATCCTCGTTACAGCCTGGATTTTGACCTTGCCATTTAAAATGCCAACGACACGTAAACAGGAAGGTTCGGTTCAGTTCGGCCCAGCCCCGGGGCAAACCCTGGAAAGCAGCAAATCCCCCATTATGCTTGTGCAACTTTACTCAGCAAAACACTGCAGAGCAGCCACAACATTACCAGGTTATCTGATCAGAACCAGATATTTCCGGTTCCAAGCAGACGCACGCGGCAGCAAGCAGGACGGCGAACGGTGAAGAATCCTGGTAGGTGCTGGAGCACTTTAGCTGCGAGGGAGGGGTTGGGGAGAGACGATGGCACTCGACCTTATGGGACAGACGTACCCAGATCAGTGATGAGACACGGAGGAGGGGGAGGAGAGAGTAAGAGAGAGAGACAGAGGGATGAATGAGGAAAGGCTAAGGGTGTGGATGGCAAAGTGGGGCGGCATGACCGCTGAATCATCCCATACAATGGGTGAGAGCTGTCGCCAAAGAATGGACTATCGAAAAAAACTGGAAATGCGTGTATCTCACTTGGATGTTTTCAGGCAACGCTGCAAGGCAGTAACCATAACAAGAGTAATATATACCTGAAAAACACGCACGGGCTTCTTCCCTCCAGCACAGCATGCCAGTTTCCCTTTCGTACATTGTGCACATTCCTTCATAAATAGTCAACATCTCATAATGTGCACCTTTGTCCCCTTGTAGGGGGTGCTCATATGTGCTGAGGGGCAGGGCAAGACAAGCTTAAGCCCCACCCCCCAGGCCAGCTGCACAGCTCACTACTTCGCTCGAGTATGTGGACCTAGCCGGTTATCGAACTGGACCGATGGTGATGTAAGCACCAAAGCAAATACCCAAGTACAAGAATTCTCTGTCATGGTCGTCAAAAGGATTAGTTGCGGAGAAGCAAATTTGAATAGAGTTTGCTTAGTGTGTATAAATATAGATGACATGGGACTTCAGAGAGGTACAATGCATCTCTCTCCCTGCATTTCATACCATGTTTGAGGCAGCAGACAGCTTTTGTGGATCTCCGTATCACACGTGGGAACGCCCACCCGCCTCTTTCTGAAAAAAGCCATCCTCGCTCGTCATCCATTGTGTGGCAGGAAATAAAGTGACTTCTCAAACAAAATATGTGACAAGTACATTTCATTCTTCCACCAGCTAATTAAAATGCATAATCGCCAAAGATTCTGCCTTCGCGTATGACTGTTCTGCATTATTATTGACCAACTCAGTACTGAGCACCAACAACCGCTGGGCTGACCCAAAGTACAGTAAAACGACCGAAAGGCATGACAGTGTAGGGGTGAATACAGCAGCAGTAAACCAAATTAACCTTGATCTCACAACTGAAGGAATGCTTCCTTATGAGCTGTGACAGCGCAGCATTTCTGGACTTCAGATACCAGCTTGGCCGGTTTGTCCCCAGAAATCACAAATTTACTCGGATGAGTTATTTTGGCTCAAAGAGAAATGTGCAAGCACTAAGGTGCACAAGTATTTTTAAAACACAAAATACCTTTAGGTAAATGGGATCTAACCTCAGGTGTAAGTTTTCCTGCCGTCCTGAAACAGCTTTTCCTCGTGAAGGTCACGGTAGATCTACTTTCTGGCAACGTCAAAAGTGAACACCAGTACAAACCAGAGACAGATTCACAGGCACACCACAGCACACATCCAGGCTAGCTTTCAGCTGGGATAGAGCACTGCAGCATATTTTACCTGGTATTAAGGTTAAACGGGCTGTAAGCTGATTAGGCTACTGGTCTGAGTAAGAGGTTAACCTTTTAAGTGGCACTGACAATTTATGCAACATGGACAGCAGACTAGGGAGGGAAAGGGGATGAGCGGGACCCAAGCAGCCACTAAAGCAGGTACCATTCGACAAAGAAACAAGCCGGGAATTCAGACTGATTGGACACCTATGGCCTTGTAGTTTTTCCACACTGTGTGGCTTGATTTCGGTTTAAGTATAGACTGGGTTACAAAACAAAACAAAAAAAAGAACAAAAGTAGACTCAGGTAGGTCTAGGTACAGGGTCTGTCTAACCGAGACCACAGAGGGTCGCATATTGCTGACTGCTGACTGGCCATCAGGAGAGTAGAGTAACCACAAGCTTCCTGACGGGCAGTCATCTCCACACCTTCTAGCCAAACAGTGCTCGCTTGATTAGACCCTGACATGTCATCTAAGCCAGTAGAGGTCTGCCATTTGTTGGCTGCTAGTTACAGGCGGTACTGAAACCAGTCCAGTTCATCTGTGACCAATATGGAAAATTGGGGGGGGCGGGGGGGGTTCAAAACACAGTCATCTGCAGCCTCCTGATTTGCTGTGGAAAGCACGACTCGCTCGTCTCCATAATAAGAGCTCTCTAAAAGCACCCACGTCAAAGACAAGCAGCTCCACTCCCCCCCCCCACATATGAAGCTGTCTCATTACCAAGCTCCATGTGAACGAACGTGTAGAGCAACAAACATCCCCCCCAGTCAATGCAGAGCAGAACCGTTTCCGGTTTCACCAATAACAGCATGAGATCCACATCTGAGATGTGCTGTCAGGCTACAAGTATGGTTTAAAAAAAAAAACAGGGGGGTTTGAAACATCATCTTTGACGTATGTGGGCCACACAGCCCTGTCAAAGCCAGACCCAGCTGGATTTTCAGCAAACGATCCTCACCTGGCCCACACGAACAGAAAACCCTTGACATTTTAGCAATGCACATGAGAGGATATTCCTTAGTGACCATGGGGTTACAGAGTCTCAGGCTGGTGCTGAACTACCACTAGTGAATGACAAACCCAACGGTCCACCCTGTGTAGTAAAACAACTGAACCATCACAGATTAACCAAACAGCTGCTTTTTAGGGACCTAACCTAACAAGGTGACAAAAACTCAAGTCCCAGTTTTCAACCTACCGCGAGCAGAGAGGACAACAACTAAAAACAAAAATTCAAAAACATGGACCAAATGAAAAATCAAAATGAATATTTTTTTCAGGAATAGAAAAAGTTCCACTGTGGTGTTTCATGTCATACTGAAACCATAGCAAAACATTTCCCCAATTGGTCATGGGACTGCGATAACCCCAGCCAAGCCTCCTTCGGTATGAATTCTCATGCAGGAACATTGCTTAATCACCGTCCTACATTAAAATGAATACTCGAGCCTCCTGAATACTGACCATATGTAGTCAAAGTCATGAACAAGTCAGGCGACACACAGAGCCAAACTTTCTATTACGAAAGTCAATGTGGACAATGTGCACAGTATATTATTTTGGGCCTCTCTGCAGGCAGCACTAACGTCGTCACGACAGGAGCAAGAATTTAGAAAAAGAAAAAAAACAGGGTAGCAATCGGATATATTTGAAGAGAACTTTTTATCTAGGGCTAGATGTTTATCTGTTACCAAAATACCGGTGTTTCAATAATGGCACGCCGTTAGCAGATTGTTCATTTTCTCTTGTTACGCTTCTAAAACAGATGAACCTCGTGTTTGGCGATGAGTCAGCGACTAAATATAGAGGCGTCCGGCACCTCCGTCACCCAACCGCGTATCTGCCAGGAAAGCATCTACTCAATGAAATAGGCCGCCGGGGCCAGGTACGATTACGAGTAACTCGCAGCTGCCAGCATTTACTTGGACTGAACTGACCACTAACCACCCCCCGTAATGACCCCCTGACGCCAATCTCACTGGACTTTAATTCCGTAGCAGGAAATCTTCCCTCAAAAATATACGGATTATAGCGCATTGATTAAAAACAGTAAAGCCAATAAAAAAAAAACACAGAACAGCACCATCGGGTTCAGATATCCAAGCGCAATTCACATACCAAGGCCAGGACAACATTAAACGAACCTTAACATAAGTTCCCTGAACAATACATGTACATATTTCTCGCTCGCTAACAAAACAGAAACCGGGATGAATTGGATGTATGCGAATGCATACTGTAGGTATAATTTATAGCTCATTACTCATAGGTCTAAATCCATTTGAAATGCGAGAGGGATTTAAACAGGTTTCAGTGGTTTTGAAATTTGTCAACTTTGCACGCTCCCTTCCTTTGGTTGCAAAAAAAGGTTATTAAGGTGTCAGGAAGGAAACGCGATCGTCGGATTAAGGTGCGCGGTTTTACGAGGTGGCCGCCAGACGCTGGGAGTCTCCCAAACAAACATATGGTACGTAGGCCTATCCGCGACGTGATAGCTCATCTCACAAAAACGACAAATCTCTGGCAGACCACGCCATTACAAAAAAAAAGCCACCACGCAACACCTCGCTTTAAGGCTATACCGTAACTGAATGGCGCTCCCACGCATCACACTTCGCATGGAGTATCACCTAGCGCAGCCGAGAAAAGCGTGCTGAAAAATAACAGATATACAAACTACGAATGTCCAATTAGCGAAAAAACATCTGTTCGTCGGTAATTATGCGGACATGAGTCAGAGTCAAAGACGAAACGGGGACACGGGTGTTTGTAAGTGTCACCGGTCATATTAATGATGCAGCTGATGCACCGCTACACATTAACATATCTGTGCGCCTTTGGGAAATTAAACTAATGGACTGTGCTGATTACTGGCGACTGGGAGGTGTACGTCACGCCCGTGCACATCAGCGTGCCGGGACGCAGCTGAGGCTGCGCCTGAATGCAGGATCTATACGCCTACGTCTTGCTCACCTTCTTGCCGGTGGAGCCGGTCTTGGATAGGCAAGAACGACCCAGGGAGAGGTAGCCGCCGATAACCTCAATCTCATCAGCTGCTGGGTACCGTTTCTTCAGCAGGGAGCCCAGCTGTGTGTAGGGCGCCTGCTGAGAGGTAGTGCTGGCTGGGGCTCCAGCAGCAGAATCCTGGAGCTCTTGGGAACCGGGTTCTGATCGTCGTTTGGGTACCACCGTGAAGGTGTTCGGCGAACGACGATGCACCACTGGACTTGGGACCACCTGGGAGGGCTCCACCTCAACATCATCGATGTTGGTGACAGGCAGCTGATCAGTCTCTGCTGGCTGCACGGGGGTGTGCGCTGCAGGTTCCAGTTCAGGTCCTGGGGGTGGCGAGGGGCAGGCGGGGAGCTCTGGTTTCGGAGGGTCCGTTTTGGCTTGCCTGGTGGCCCCTTCGCTCTTCTTGGCGGGGGAAAGGGGTGTGGTTGGCACAGCAGCCAGGGTCACCGCCGCCACATAGTCCTGTGGCGGGGTGGGCGAAGGTGGGGATCGCACAGGGCTAGATGGCGCAGTGCTACCCGGAGAAGCGATGGGACCCCGGCGCCGAGGGATGACGGTGAAGGAGTTACGCGATTGCAGGCGCAGGTTGGCGAGGGCCCTGGCCTGGATGTCACCAGGAGGCAGGGCCGATAGGTCGGGCCGTGGGGCCAGCCGGAACTCAAACCCAGGGGAGGGAGGCGATGGCGGTGGTGAGCAAGAGGCAGGCGACTCGGCACGTGGGCAGGGCTTCTCCGGCGAGCATGGCACCTTGGGTTTGGAGGACAGCTCATCCGGCTCCCTTGGGAGTTTAGCTGGGGTCCGATCCTTTCCATCGGGGGTGTTCACCGGTATGTCACGCCCCCCCGGGACCTCAAAGCGCTGACGGAAGGAAGACACGGAGGGTGAGCCGTCAGAGCAGCCAATACCCTCCTGCTCATCTGAGGAGGATTGCAATGTTGTCTTAGAAGACTGAGGATTCTGGAAGACAGAGGGAGACTGCGAGCGGTCCAGGCTGTGAGTGACAGAGGCAGACTGATGTGGGACCTCTGATTTTGGCACTAGGTCCGGCTTCGCTGAGATTTGGGGTCTTGGCCTGATCGAGGGGGTCTCTAGGTCCAGCAGGTTTTCTGTGCTGTGAGACTTAGGCTGCAGTTTCCCAAAATTGCGGTCGAATTTCTGTAGCATGCGACTGACTCTGCCCTGACCCACACCCAATCCCGCGGTCATATCAGAACCCGGACGTCCCAGCGTGCTCAAATTCTCCTCACTTTTGCTCAGAGAAGAATCATAAATGACTACCTCTTTCGCGCGTATCTCGGTCACCGCACTGCCTCTCCGGTCTATCAGGTCATTGAGGGAACTGTAGCTGCCCACCGTACCGTTTTGCTGTACCCTGGAACCAGTTTTACCGCCGCCAGCCTCGGGGAAGTAATCCGGATCGGATTCGATGATGATAATATTCTCAGCGCGGATCGTCCGGATTCCGGGGACGTTGCCATATAACTCCAATATGTGCTGTACTGGCCGTGAGACGCTGTCGCGGTCCTGCCTCCTCTTGCGCTCCTTCTCCAATTTGATGAATGGGTTCTCCTGTAACGGGCCTAGACTGTCCTGTAGTACGAGCCTCTCTTGTTCTCCGTGATCACTGTCAGTTTTCTCCGACGAGGTCGACTCACGCTGGTCGACGGTAGCCCAGGGATCTTTCTTTGTTTTCACCGGAGAAAGCTCCGGGGAGGCGGTGGTGCTGCCTCGCTTGACAGCAAAGTGGTGCCTGGCTGTGTTCACCGTATAGTTCCTGCTAGTATTCGCGCCGGTAATGCTATCTTTATTTTTGGAGTCGCCACTGTCTCCCGTTACTTCACCATTAACCCGGGATGCGGTGGCGCTGGAGCAAGGCTCAGATGCACCTGCTCCAGCCGCGCCGCCTTTCGCCTTCCGTCGCTCCAGAATCTCCCTCTTCCAGGCCGGCATCCTCGGGCTCTCTTGTCCAGCCTCTCGGCGGAGCACACGCAAGTCACCGCCAGACATTGTGACGGGAATTGGGTGATCTCCGCAACTTTGCTGCCGCTGCGCCAGGGCTGGAATTTGAAGCTTTATCCGTGGACTGCCGCTGTACCTGCAGCGCCGAACACTACGCGCACACACACATCCCGTCTCTTGTCTTCTCTTGCGCTCCCCCTCCTGTCTGGCTCGCTGATGCCTCGGCTCCGCCCCCTGCACCTGTATTCCAGCTACGTCACCCTTCCATTTAATAGCACGTACGCTCCCCGTGTACCCGAATTGGTCACAACTATGTTAGGCGCCCCCCTAATTTGCATCTTATGCCGCCCTCCACAGTAAACCCTCCTCTATCTATTGTTGCCTAGGCATAGAGCGACCGCCGATCAAAACTGCTGGCACCGCCCCCCCAGACTATTTTAACCCTCTAAATTTTTTTGTTGAATCAATTTTATTTACCAGCCGTTACTACACATCTAAATAGACTACAAACAACCAAATGATGTTTATCCTGCTTCACGTATGTCTAAATCAAGAGTATCAAAACGAAATAAAATATTGATTGATACAAAGGGGCAACAAAGAACGGAAAGGCGCAGCTAGGTGGAGTAGGTCACTATTGACGCTGGATAACCATCATAACCATGTCCTGTGTCACGCGTCAGGTTTGGGTGATATGAGCTGTAGATCGCTGGTTTAAAGCCACTCCTCCCCCCCAACAAAAAAGAAAAGACAAAAAAGATTAATATTCATTAGCCATATCACAGCCGCTCTATTACTATGCACTAGCAGAGTCAGTGCTGCCCGGAGCGAAAGACAGATAGCCCGTAAGTAACAGATTAATTAATATACTACAACCCTTCTGAGCGCAGTCTAGCAGCACCCCATCGCTTCGAACCAAAAATACAACGCACCTAGAAGTGGTAAGATGACTAGTTTCCTTTATCACAGATTTGTCAGTGCGCTGCCCCTGCGAACTGCAAATTGTGTCGCTGGAAATAGCAAGTCAGAAGCAGGAAGACAAAAAACCGCAATTATCCTGTGCACAGCGCGCTACATTTTGCGTTTCTGTAAGGGCCATCGCACAAATCCTCAGCCGTCTGTGATATTGCAAATGCCCCGAATGAAATATTGACAACCCTTTGATATGATAATTACACACGGGAACTGGTGCACACTCAAGCACAGAAGACACGAAACGTACCTTCATGTATAAGACAAAGACGGCGAATAACAACTAAGCAGATAATAGATACATTGTGGATTATTTTTATTTCCCAGCTACTTCAGTAGTCGCTTTATCCTCATTGAACAAAACGCACGGCAGATAGAAGAACCTCACGATGCATTAAAAATTAAGCAATAAGATGCTGTTCCTTGGTTTTCTCGCGGTCTAATTTTAGCTCAGAACGAGGTCTTGCTTAACAATTACAGCCATCTAAGGCCTTCATGGGAAGTCATAATAACAAGGGTACATTATCTATAATAAGAATCAACAAACTGGTTAATCAAAGGTATGTCTGAATTACTAATTACGAGGCTATTGAACCGTGGTGTAATATGCATTCATTTTCATACTCTGTAGGCATGGTTGTCCAAAGTCCAAAACTAATAAAACCGTCTATATCCCGTAAACTAGCATTTTTATTTGCTGGCCGTAAATGACGCAAGTAAACAAATGATATGCCTACACAAAAAAGTGGAAGAGTCTATGTCTAATGTTTAAACTGGGAAAAGATGAAACGGTGAAAGCGTTTTCTTTATGCAAATATATTCTGATAGGACTACCCTTTCGTTCCAAGTCCAATTTTGGGCCATGCTTACCAGATGGGCGATGTATCGGATATTCGTAAATACACCAATATACGGTATATACAAAATGTTTTACGTAATCATATATATAGTGTGACACTTCTCTGTAGAAACTGTTTAACAATTTATTTCTAGATTGCATTTCAGAGTTTCCTGTAAGTTTGTCATTAAAGGAATACACCGTCTTGACTTGACAAAGTCTTTTACTTGAAGAGCAGGGAAGACAATGTTATGGTGTTGAAAGAAAATCATTCCCTTGAGCTTTGGGTTGTAGCAGGGTCTAAAACTTTCCTTAGGGCAGGGATTGCCACATGAAAACAGACCAGATCTAAAGGTTCCCTATTTCTAATGCGTGATTTTATAATTAACTAAGAACTAAACACCGGGCACGTTTCTCTTGAATGTTTTTCCCTCCAAGGATCGGAAGGGTGGATAATAATACGCGTCACTTGGCGCACATATCGACACTGCACTGGGTTTTGCAAACCTTTTGTGTAGACAGAGCCCTTACGACCCCACTGCACACCATCAGGGGGCGGCAGATCCCCGGTTGAAACCCTCGCTTTACAGGTTTTGGCAGTAGGTCGCTCCTCTGACTTGTTTTTTTAACTAACCCGCAGCCGTCAGGGGCTGAAGGGGAAGATTTTGGAGAAACGACATTTTGGAAATTGAGAGAATGAGGAAATGTTTATTTTGTCTAACCGTTTGCAAAAGCTATTTAATCCGAATGATTTAATATTAGTCTTCGTGAAACTGTGAGAAATAAAAACATCTGGTGTTTCTATGTATAATATACGTATTCACAACACAATGTAATTCGAGCTACGGAAGCAGAAACGGTCTTAAGAAACACGTATGATAGCCACATGTGTACGGTGTTTTAACTAGAACAGGTTTCTCTGCAAAAAGTTAAAACGATGCAGACCTGGCTTCAGCAAAAAGAAAAGCTTGGTTCTATTTATGATATGTTATTGTCCAATAGTCATGAGTTCAACTTTGATACACCTACTTATATTATATTCATCATTGTTTAACCAAAATCATGACACGGGTGCAACCTAACTACATGTTCAAATATTCGGAGATTTAATTTTTAGAAAACAGCTTGTTAACTTAGGAAGCGGAAGAGAGAACCCAAGCTTTTAACCCCTCAAAACCAGTGCTTCTCAAACTGGTCCCCAGGGACCTCCATGCGGTCCACGTTTTTGCTTCCTCCTAATTGGGTCTGAGGGTCCCCAAGGACTGGTTTGAAAACACACTGCCCAAAATCACATTGGATATAACATCTACAGTTTCAGCTGCAACATGGACACAGGGGTGTTCTACGAAGCAGGATTTATTACTTAATCGGGCAACTCGGATTTCTTCGGTAGTCTGGACTAAATGTAAGTAAACGAAGATAAAATATATTTAGCCCACCACTACCTTAAATCCAACAAGTTATCCAGCTAAGCAAGGAATCCTGCTTCGTGGAACACCCCCATGGTCCCTAAAAGTCACTACAACAAAGCTCAACACCACCTATCATTTATACCTGCCTGTCCTATGCAGGGGTCTGAAGCCTATTCTGGACAGGACACCAACACCATTCACACAAACATTCACACCTAGGGGCAATTTGGCAAGTCCTGAAGTTCAGCTTCATTTTTAGTATGGATACACAAAAAGTCATTGTTAAGCATAAAACATTTTCTGCATAATGATCCAGAAAGAAAAACGCATATGAATTACAAAAATGCACAAGCATAAATATCAATCATTTATTTACAATTTGTACATCTACCAGCAAAAGTAAAAAAAAAAAAAAAGATAGGCAGAGAGGAAGATGAACAAAAGTTGGACGCAAACAAAACTAGTTAAACCACAGAACCGGATTAACTTCTGTTCAAGTAAAACATGGATATCTGAATAACAGACGAAGGCAAATCAAGATGGGATGTCGCTACCAAGCATCTTGAATGCAACCTGTATGTTTTTAAATTAGTTATGCCGATCAAACTTTACAAGATACACAGCATTTGATAAGGGAATACATTTCATGTGCCAGTCCATTTTCACGTAAAATAAAGACATAGCAATGTAGTCTCCCACTGGCTGGGACAAAGCAGCCAGTGTTTTGATAAAGACCCTGCTGGACCAGACTGACCAGAGCCCTGAAAGCGTAAACAGCTACAGCCCTTCTCGTTGATGGAGTACTAACAAAGGCATCCATGAAAATACATCTTTTTCCCTTTTTTCTTGTAAATTCAGCATCATTGTTATGGATCTCTGGTTAGCCAGAACCAACAGGCTAGCAAGGCCAATAGAGCAGGTTTACAGGAGTCAGGCCAACCATCCTCGGGTTCGTAACGAATCCTTGAATCATTACGCTCTGGGGAGCAGGGGGGCAACCGGCCCTTCCTCTTGTAGTGCCCTTTAGTTGACGCGGCAGGCACGGATCATGAGCAGCTGCAGGAGGATGAAAAGCGGCGAAACGATGAGGCCGAACCAGAGGTTGGGGGCCTGGTCCAGGTCGGCAAGCTTCTGGCAGAGCAGCACCTCGCACACTAGCTTGAGGCTGAGCACGGTGAGCACCCAGAGCAGGCGGAGCACAGCCAGCCGGCGCTCGCCCTCCTGGTGCAACCGGATCGACACAATAGCCGTGAAGTAGGTGCTGAGTCCATCGGCGGTGAACAGGGGCACGAACACCTGCCACCAGCTTATCGCCTCTGTAAAGTCAGCTCGCAGCGCCACCAGCAGGCTGAAGATGAGGAGAGCGCCAAGGTGCAGGAAGAGCTCAAACGTGGCGAAGCCCAGCCACTGGACCAGCTCCCGCAGGGAGAACAACATGTCTGCTTAGGCTGCAGGACTGACCACACTGTAATACTGAGCAAAGGGGGTGTGGAGTGACCCCCCCCCCCTCGCCACTGTCCGAGGGTCCAAACAGAGGTACACGGAGCAATTAAATAAACTAAAAGCAAACTAAAATTACACAGAGGTTCCAAAAGTGAAGCAGAGTTCGTTTTGTGATGAATGATCAGACCAGGCCCCGGAGCACATTGTCACAGGGAACTCGAAACAATAATTCTGAATGTTGCCAGCACTTAAGGGAGAGAGTTGACCATTCAGCCTGCAGGTTAAAAGAGAAACAGAAGATTTAGACAGAACATAATCCCACTGCTAATTACGAATTAATAAAACATCATATAATGACGCTCCGGCGAATTAATGTTACGCTAGGAAGTAACTTATCACCAGTTACGGCCAGTTCTGACTTCCGCCCATGCACTGAGCTCAGGCCGACATTGCACCATTCAAATACCACTGATGAGCAGTCATAAAACCTACCAGGGAACGTGTTGGCCCATTAGCTAAACCATCTATAACACACTGGTTTCTGAAGCTACTAATAGCAAACGTATATGAACAGATGGACACTTTGTCACTAAGAAAGGGTTTGCTCACTAGACAGTAACACGAGAATAAACAAAGTAGCGAACATCTTAACAACCGGACTGTCCTCTTACCTCTCTAGTCTAGCCAGCAGGCTAAGGCTGCATGTTTATATTCCATTAGACAATTGACATGAGAGAAATTGGTCGAACAACATCTCAGTCAACATTCAAATTAAACCGCAAACCAGTCAACACTAAATGAGCCAGTGGAACTGATTAACATTATATGATAATTACCTCGGATTCGGTCAAAACAGAAGTGCAAGCTTACTATCAGCTTTTCCGACATTTGTATGCCTCCCATCTCAGTCTCTGGTAGCGAAATACAGTTACCGCGAGATTTTGACAATAGGCTCGTAGTTTGCTTCGCTGCGCGAGCGTACGGTGGCCGCAGAGGTCATTTCCAATCATTCCACTGCTGTAGTGTCGGTTGCTGGTCTGGAGAAGGTAAATTGAATTTATTGATCAGGTGGATTCTGCGCATTAGATAACGGTTATTGCTTCGATTTCCGATGATTTGTTGTTGTTTTTTCGCAAATTAAATTTTGCTCTTTTAGAAAGGTTTCCGGTAAAGGAGAGCAATCCATTGACCAACCCGACGCAGCGGGAGGTCGAAGGTGGAACTTTTTTTGAATTTGCCTAGTTTATCTTAGATTAATATTTCTTAATAAATTAATAATTTCAAACTTAATTCATAATTTAGTAACCGCATACGTTACCCATTTAACTGAATTGCTGAAATGAGCGTGTGGTTTTGAGCCTAATCTAAAAACGGATAAAGTTGTAACATTGAATACGCCAGTGTTAATTTATTGTAATTATAGGTGTACTCTTTCAGTTATTGGAGGGGGGAAAGTCAATGATTAGTACTGCAGACTTATTATCCACTCAAAAACAAAGCATTATTGTCAGGGCGCTGTACAAAATCGTAAGAGTCTTATTAATAAAATTACCTGCATTCTTGTCATTTGTCCTCTGCAGTGGGCCACGCATCAAGAGTTGGCTCGTGCGCATGCTTGCCCACTTCTTCCAGTTGTTTTGTTTTTGGAGGGGGCATCTCATCGTTTTTGTTAGCCAAGTTACTCAAAGCTTTGATAAGAAATTATTATGAAACAAAGACAGGTCGCGAATCCGACCCGATGATTGATGATGGATATCCTGGGCTAGATCTTGGGCATTGTTTCATAGTGCATTTCCTGTCTCCCTCCCTCTTCTAGTTCCAAAATGCAGCCAGTGGAATCCATCCTGCATAGTGGCTATTTCCACCCCACCCTCAGATACTGGCAGTCTTCTGCTTCGGACCTGAGGCCCGAGAACCTCATTTACCCCATTTTCATTACGTAACTCCTCTCCGTCGGCTTGTTTACTTGTTGTTTCTATTGGCTGGACAGTAATCACACGTTAATCTTTTCTACCAATCTGTCCTTAGGGACAGTCCTGATGCTGTGGAGCCCATTACCAGTCTCCCCGGGCAGGCTAGGTAAGAAGCAGAGTGTGCACATGGCTCTTTCATCCCCATTCTGCATACATCATCTGTTAGTAGTCACTTGGGATAGGTCAGGGATGGCCAGTGTTATCCAGAAACGGCAGTTGTGTATGTGTGCTTTTGCTACAACTCTCTAATTGGATGACTAGCTAGAGGACTGATTGGCTGAGGAGTCCTCACACCTGGGTTTGAACAGCTGACCTAAAGGTTATCCCAAAAGCCTGCATACACACTGGCCTTTTTCAGATAAGACTGGCCTCCCCTGGAGTAGGTAGATGGTTAATTTTGCAATATTGGGTGAATGGGATGGCAGAGTGAGATGGAGGAACCAGTTCATTCAGGGATCAGCCTCATTTGGCACTCTATGCGCATGATCCTGGGCGGCAGTGAGGGACCGTGCAGGAAATCTGTTACAAGGAGCAGATTATACAGACAATATGGCAATACAGAAGTGGTTTGGCAGTTTTTGCTTAGAAACTGTGACAAAGCCCATGATGCAGAACAAGTACCAACTTATTTGTAGTAGATGTGTCCAACTGAGCATTTTCAATTAAACTGTCACATGTGTCCTGAAATGCAATCAAGAGCCAAACTGTAGAAAGTTGTAACAGGAGTTGGGTGTGAATCGGGTGGGAGGGGAGTCAGTGGGTTGGGCTCCAGTCCCTAGATAAAGGGGGTCTGGTTGGGCAGAATTCAAGATAAGCAACATTGAGATCTTTGTTCCCTTGTGCCTGCAAGTCCTTGCTTATGAAATAAAACCCATGAGTGTTTATGCACACATCCCCCTACTGTTTGACCCTGACATGTTTAGATGAGTGGTGTGTAGTGAAATATTAAGAAGTTAGATACCAAATGTCCCGCAGGCAAAACCCCTTTGATCTTCACTGGAGTTTTTAAATGCTGCTGCTGGATGCCCACAGCATGTGCTCCTGTGCACGTCTTAAGCATCTGGCAGAGATGCATGTGTCAGAGATATAAAGCCAACCGCGTGAGGCCTTTTACAGTGAGATTTAATTATTAACCAAGGTTGTCCTCATATTCTTTAATAAGGAAAAGTTACATCCTGGGTTTTTCATTTTTTTTAAGTAGTCATTCTGTCCTGGATGGATGTATTTTTATTAAGCAGCACTTTGTCATTTTACTTTAAATATTTCCACAGGTGTCAGATTAGTTTGGCGATCTGTACCTGAGTCAAACTGCTTTACTTTTAACTTGAATTAATATAGGGCTCTGAATTTTCTGCCCTTACTCAGTAAATGTTTAGGGTTCCTTACATTCATAGTACACCATTCAGTGTTTTTGTTTTTTTAAAAAAAACTTTTTTCTATAGATATGGAGTGAACAAAGTGGAGGACATGTTGCACCCCCTTGTGGAGAAAGGACTAAAGTGTGTCCTGATTTTTGGTGTTCCTGCTAAAATTCCTAAGGTGGGAAGGCTAGTATTTCAGTTTTTTAATAACATGCATTTTAGGTCATGGGATAATTCACTTTAGGTGTTTGCTTATTTCAAAGCCTGCAGAGTGCCTTCTTTTCTTGTCGCAGGATGAGCGCGGATCTGCCGCAGACGTGGAGGACACGCCTGCCATCTTGGCTGTGAAGAAGCTAAGGTCCACCTTCCCAGACCTGCTGATCGCCTGCGATGTCTGCCTGTGCCCATACACCTCCCACGGCCACTGTGGTCAGTCTCTCCACGGGTCACATGACCACTGATCAGCTGGTTTGCTTACCATGTGCATTGTGATCAATGTTTGCCCTTGACTCGCATGAAATTCTGCGGCTGTCAGGGTACAGTTCAACATGTCAGATCTTGAAAGGCAGAGAAGAAAAGCAACTGATCCCAGAATGTTTTTTATGTCCTAACCCTTGTTTTAAATTTGGGTGTGCTTATGTTATTCTAACAGGTATTTCGCAAAGCAGAGCTTTAAAACCCACATTTATATGGCAAGTCTCTGCGGTGATTCACCTAAGGCCTTGGTAAACAGCGTTGGTGGTTTATCTGAAGGGAGAGAAATGATCATGTTACAGCAGACAGAAAATGTTAAGCTAAAAAAACTTGTTAGCTCAAAAAGAACCATCGAAATGATCTAATGGTAGAATAAACACAGTATGTGTGTAAATGGCAGTTAATAATCAACATTATGACTGTTGCAACATCTGTAGTATAGTGTCCACATTTGGATTAAGGTACTGCACTGCACAGGTAATTTTTTTGTTCAGTGAATGCTGTCCCATGCTGTGAAAGTTAAATCTTGTAAGTCTTTACATTGGTTATATGAATGGCATCCTCTTGTTTGTAAATTTCTTATGTTGTGTGTAGTATTTCCTTCCTGTGTATGGTTGCATTTGCATTGCAGACAAACTATTTGGGTGATTGTCATGCAATCTTGGTTTTGAAGATTTCAAATATGAAGTATTTAAAAAGACTTGCATTAGATACAAATTTCTTTCATAGCCATTAATAATTAGGTCTGAAGTGTTTGTAAGGGTAAATTTAAAATCACGTATAGAAAATTTAACGTTTTTTAAGATTTCCCACAACAAGTCCTTAAAAATCTCGTTTCCGCCACAGTCTGAAAACATCAAGACCATTAACAAAACCGATACATTTTCACAAAAAAATGTCTATTAAAAGTGATGCTCGTTAGCAGTCATGCTGAGTTACTTGAAACTCAGACGTAATGTGTATTTTTTTAAATTAACATTTTAAATTTTAACTGATAGGAAGCAGCGAGTAAACTGATAGGAAGCAGCGAGTAGTTATTAGAGGCACAATGTCACAGTGGGCCTACGTTCATAGTGGGGTACCGCAGGGTTCAATTTTAGGACCATT
>JAODUD010000117.1:3582279-3614801 GCA_026784285.1 Stomatorhinus walkeri
TGACAGTCTGCAGTTAAAGCACATCTTGTTCGTTTCATTTGATATCCATTGTGGTGGTGTATAGAGCCAAA
The DNA here is from genome assembly GCA_026784285.1 of Stomatorhinus walkeri. Classification (NCBI taxonomy): domain Eukaryota; kingdom Metazoa; phylum Chordata; class Actinopteri; order Osteoglossiformes; family Mormyridae; genus Stomatorhinus; species Stomatorhinus walkeri. The sequence goes on from JAODUD010000117.1 coordinate 3,582,351, forward strand.
AATGTTGGCGTTGTGTCGATGTCTCAATATTTAAGGACCTGACTGTAAAATTATCCTTTTTCTTTCAGGTGCTGATGTCATAATCACCTACTACGTTCCACAGCTACTCACCTGGCTGAAAGAGTAGTTATTGCACAGACAGACAAGTTTGCAAGAACCATGAACACATGTTAGTATTCTGTTCACTATAGACTCGCACCAGAACAGCGGTCCATGCTGACAGACAATCAAATAAGCTGTGGCCATTCTACCCCCACCCCCCAAAACACAAAGAAACTCTTCAAGTGTTAAACTAATATTCCCAGTATATAAAAATTAACTTTTATTATGTCTATCTTTATCGCTGTTGGAATTCTTGGGTATTTTTTACTTAACGGAGGTTCTTTGAAAAGGGCAATGATGTCTTGTTCCAAAATTTCATCCCTGTACCTACATGTATGCTAAAGTATTCACAGTTGGCTTTATGGTTAATAGTAACACCACTAACCCCCTCCTATACTGTCATGTATTTTTTTCAACCTACTAAATCTATGTCTTTTTCAAATAAGATATAATTCTTTTAAGATATAATTCAATTTTCAGCGACCTGAATAAAAATGACATCATGAATCATTTGTATGAAATGTAGTCTTCCAGACCATCCCAGTATTTCCTTATAACTATGCTGGGATAAGAGGAAATATATGACTCTGTTTATAACATAATATATAAGGCCCACTGAATGAAATTGCCATTCCTGCATATTCGGCCTTCATTGGGAACTCGCACCTGTTATCAACTGTGCAGATACAAGTCTCTGTATAATATACAGAATCACACTAAATGGGCAAAATATGTAGACACCCGTGTGAGTTAGAGGAAATGGGTAATTGTCACACTTGTTAGTGAGGCATGCGTTTAAGCACACAGTGCAATCTCCAGCAACAAACACTGGCAGCAGAACAGATAGTCTGTTGAAGAGAGTTAATTTCAACAAGGCAGTCTTGCAATGCTCTTTCCAACAAGTTAGCCTGTCAGATTTCTCCCCTTCAGAGCTTCCATAGTCAACCACAAGTGGACCCAATTCAGTTGCAAAGTGGTAGGCCACAGAGAAGGAGCTAATCACTCAACATAAATACTAAAACTGCAAGCAAATCGCACCAACGATGTTCCAACATCAAATTAAAGCCTTTTAGAGGAGCAGAGGCTGCTTTAGGAACCAATGTCATATTAATACCCCTGGTTTCAGAGTGAGATGTTGGACAAGAAAACCTCCTTATTTGTGTGTGTAAGATTAGGTTCATTCTCCCGTTTCCTTTATTAGCCATTTAAGGAGTGGAAGGTAATGACTAAACTAATATATAGTCCAAATGCTCGGAACTTTCGTTTGCTGCTATCAGGAAACTCAGATATCAAAATAAAACAAACTGTGAGGTTTCAAACCAAGTGTAGAAGTAAAATGATGACGCCACTGTGTCCTGTATGAAATCTTAAATGAACGAGCAAGCATACGCATATATAAACATGTATGAATTAAAAATCTGTGAGCGCATGCACCCTTCTCCTGAAAGTGCTTTCTCCCCTCGTTATGGTTTTCTATTACCGACTGACACGCAAAATCACCCAAAAGGGGCTCTTTCCCCTTCGCCCCCTCGACGCTATCTCAAGGGGTACCGCAAAGTCTGTGCAGATCACTGCTTGAAAGGGAATCGACCCCGAATCAATGTACCCTTTGAAAGTGTCTTTTTTGAAGAGAAAAATGTATTCGATTTCATAAGAATGTGCAAACGGATGATAATAAAAAGGAAATGATTCGTATATATTAGTTTCATTTGCGACTGAGTTTAATGAACCTCTATGATTCGCTAATCGGTGCTGGATTTGTCCATTCTTGCATTGATTAACATACCCTTAGGACTTACTTTCGAACGTTTCTGCGATCGGCTTGTAGAGTCTGATCTCAACAACGAAGGGGCCATAGACTGTTTGTCAGTGAAAGATTATATCTGTATTTTTAAGTAATTGTTTTGTTTCCTGGTTATAACATCGATTTAATCAAAAGAAATAGAAGTTAACGTGTTCAAAATCGCCCAATGCCAGGTAAGTTACTGACTGTCGTGAATAACGTAAACACGTCAATTTTGCTTAGGGTATAGCATCTTGTTTAGCAAAGCAGCAGTTAAGGTTAGCTTTGTTAATTTCCTTGCAAAATAGGTTTAAAGAAGAACCGTGACGATCTTTCTTTGTATTATTGTGTGCGACCTGAAAGGATAAAACGTATTTTACCTAGTAAAATAGTAAATGGGTAATACATAATTTTTTAACTATCATCCATTTGTCAGCGGAAGGACGACTAAGTAAACTTACCTAACGTTATTAGGCTAGCTCGGTCATTACATATCATTCTTCATGACACATTAGCTAATACGGCAACAAAGCATGTGGATGCTGTTATTTGATAAAACGTCGAACATAATTACGTTAGATCTATCTGGTAATTGCAACACTTACGTTAGCTTTGCAGGCACATTGCTAAACGCGTAAAGGCACTATGTTGTCCCGTTTAAAAACAAAAAACAAAACTGGTGTCAGCTAAGTGATCGTACATAGAACTGTTTGCACGTAGTGATTGATGGTAACTGGATGTTATTTGGGGTATTTTCTTGGTTTCTTATCAGGGGGCATGGTCCGAAATTATTTTTACGGAGATGTGGGAGCCTGATAAAATATCTCTGACGCCATTGCTTGCCCTGCCACCCGAATGATCGTCAATTTTCAGGCGTTATTTGCTCCAAACGTTTAGAAAACGGAATATGGTTATTTCAGTAATTTTTGTACTATCTGAGTGCAATGCTTGTTTTTCACTTAATCGTGACAGTGATGTTCTTATACATTTTGCTGGTGATCCGATGACAAAATACCTGTTATGGCCTGGAAACTTAAATATTAACCGACTACACGATTCAAGTGTGCAGAGTGAGTAAATACAAATATTTACCGCTTAAATAGTGTAGCGTTGCTCGCATATTATGTAACAACCACACAGCACTAAATGCTTGGTTAAAACGAAAAAAAAAACACGGCTAGTTAATGATACAATTATTAATGAATGTATCATTAATATCCTTCATCAAATAACATTCCGGCAGTACGCAAGGCAGCCGTGTCCTCCAGCTTCGTAACGGGCCCCACTCTTGTAGCGGCTGGCAAGAGCCAGGCTTTGCACGCGGTTTGCGTATGTTTCAAGCGTCCGGAAAGGGCCGAACGTGCGCCGCTTACATCCTAATGCAGGCACAGACATGCGTCGATCACACAAGCTGACAGTGCTGGTTGTGTCTGGGGATGTCCATCACTGTACCCTCGGCTATGTAAACATTCCATACACATCTTCGACATGTTCAGTGGTTTTTTATTTTTATTTCAACCATATGCAGTTAGTACAATACACAGTGAATGGAAACAGCGTTCTTCTAAGACTATGGTGCTACATAAAACGACAATGTATGCAGATATGGGCAGACATTGTAGGAGTGCAGTAAGACAAGACTGTGGCACAAACGAAAACAGTATAGTGCAGACCAGTGCACAGTCCTGATGATTATTGGTGCAAAACATTGCAGGTTGTGCAGAGATGTGACAGTAATATTAGTTAAAAAGGTATGAACATGACATTACAAATTATTTGAAGGCGTATTTGGTTCTGAAGCTGTATTCGATGTGAACATTAGTCGTCACCGATGCATGCATTGAGATCGATATACTAAGCCAAAGACTGGTTCCATGTGTTTTTTTGCAGTGTGGATAAAGTGCAGGTCAGGTGTGCTGCACTTGGCTCATTCGAGGAACAGAACACTCATGAATTCTTGTGCAAAAACTTGACATTTTGTCGGGAGGCCCACAATTCCTAGCTACGTTTTGGTGTGCACTGTAGGCACGCTCTATCCTCGCTCTGCATAACATTGTGGGAAATGAATCAGTGGAAATAATCATATATTATATCATATAGTTAAAGCTGTAGGATATTTTGGTCAGTAGTAATATTGCATCAGACATCCAGGGTCGGGGTTCGTATCCTGCCTTTGTTTTTGTTGGGTTCTCATGTGACCTCCTATAGTCACGGAATGTGTGTGTGTGTGTGTGTGTGTGTGAGTGAGTGTGTGAAATAAAAATAACAGTAATAATATTAACATGGTATGGAGGAAAATCTCACTATGAACATAACCCACCTACATAGATGTGCTCCTCCTTGTCAGGCTTCTACTTAGCACTTGGGTAGTTGTGCCTTTTTGGGCATAGGCTGAAAGCAGGGTTACAGATTCCCAGCTGCTCGCTCTTCATTTAGAATCGCTGCAAGTCAGAGAAGGCACTTCTTTACTGAATTGTGACACTTGAATTCACATGGAAGCCAATAGACCAGACTGTGTGTCATCCGAAACATTTTCACTTTCCACACAAATACATTTCTAACTCCGACAGTTAGAAAATCCTTAGACTTTTCCAAATAGGTTTTGCCTAATGCTAGCATTACTATGTTTAATGGTGACATGGGTGACAGCTGCTAGGTAAATGAAATAAAGGTCATGACACCCCATTTGTAATCAGGATGGTCAAGTGAGCTCTGCTTTTAAATAATCACTTTCATGGCCCCACACTTTCATCTTGCCCCATTGTTGCCCCCGCCCAACAGGATGTCAGGATGGCCAGTGGGCCATCTCTTCCAGACAGCCTGGTGCTGGAGATCTTCCTGCATCTGCCCCATAACGCGGTGCTGAACGCGGGGCTAGCCTGTCACCAGTGGCTTGCCGTGTCCCGGGATGAATTCCTCTGGAGGGAGCTGTTTTACACCTACTACCGCATCCCACGCTCTGTGCCTCGGCATCCAGGTAGGAGAACTGTCCGTCATGTGATTGTGGGCTGGGTGGATCACCTCCACATGGTTGTTTGTCTGTGAAACGGATCTATTCATGGGGCTAATTACTATTCAGTTTGCAGCAGTTGTGGAATAATGTTCAGTAGATTAGTGCTCTGTGCCTGTTATGGGAAGGTTGCTGGTTCAAATCCTCTAATCAGCAGAGTGATTTCACCGTTTGGTCCCTGGACTTGGCCCTTAACCAGGGACTGGCTGATCCTGCTTTCTCCATTGTATGTTGTTTTAGCATCTGCTAAAATTAATAAAACAGACTTAATTTGGTTTTTGTGTGCAGATCTTGAACTAGCTGTCCATGCCAAATATAGCTGGTGCAGGCAGTAGCTTGAAAATGGCTCTCCCACAGATATGATCCTGTTTTCCTGCTGGTATTATTGCTAGCTGATGGACTGTTGGATTGTTATGACTTTACCTTGTTGGATTTCATTCTATATGTGGATCTGTCATTAATCTGTAAACCAAACAGACAGACTGATGTCTGGGTAAAAGTGGAAAAGTGGTTCTACAGTGGAACTGGTCAGTAACGAAGGAAAACATTTACAGTGCAAATGAACTTTAAGATCTTTGATTGGTCAGGGCAGTGGCTTCTAGATATCCCCGTCAGCACCTGCAGCCAATCTGTTAATCTGTTCTACTAAAACCGAAAGGCTCTGCTCTAAGTGTGTGATTAGTCTGAGTTTGCTGAAGAAGAAATAGGATGAATATGTAAAAACAAAAGCTCTTGGGTTAGAGCTAATATTGAGAATATTTGTTCTGCTCTGCTGAATGGGTAGGAACCTGTTCATAAACGAGCTGGCTGCTGTGCGTCTCACGGTGCCATCTCAGAAAAGCTTATGCTCCTACATCCAGCCTCTCTTGCTATCTTTGCCGCCACAGCACAAGCCCTGACTATCAATGTCTTCTTGCAGCGGCTGTTTCCTGGTATAGGGAGTTCAAGCGGCTCTTTGACTGTATTCCCTGCGTGGAGGTGCAGACCTTGAAGGAACATCATGACCAGGTTCTGCATCTGGCCTTCTCCCACCGCGGCCATCGCTTCTCCTCCTGCTCCAAGGACTGCACCGTTAAGGCATGTCACAGGGTGTCTGAGTGCGCCAGTCGGTCGTGCAGAAGCACACGGTGTTCTTTAAACTAGTCTCCCACCAGTTTCTAACTCTCTTTAGCCATTTCCAGCTGTCTCAGAAACCTGGCTGGCCACAATGTTACCAGCGTGAAAAGGGCAATAATGCTGAGCTTGCAGCTCATGTGCACCACACACTGGGTCACTTGGCATGTTAATCGGCGCTCATAATTAAAGGGACTATCTATTTTTTGTTTGAAAGTCAAATAAACACAGTGTCATTCGGCTATAATTTCCAAATGAGTTAAATCGCATTTAAAGTGTAATAAGATGGTTTTCAGTAATATGCGAGGTTTTCTTCCTCTCTGTACCCTATTTCCTCTGCCCCACCTCTCTACACAACTTGCTCCGCCCCTTTCCCACCCTCCCCCTCCTCTCTGTACCCTATTTCCTCTGCCCCACCTCTCTACACAACGTGCTCCGCCCCTTTCCCCCCCTCCCCCTCCTCTCTGTCATATCTGCTCAGGTTTGGGATGCCGAGCAGCCAGATGGTTGCATCCGCCTTGTGCACAGCTCCAGTATGCGGGAGTACAACTGGGGCTACACCCAGTTCTCCCAGTTCAATGCCGACGACAGTCTTCTGCTGGTGTCGGGGGTCTACCTAGGCCCACATCACACCTCCTCTGGGGAGATTGCCGTCATCAGCCTTGGTACGGGCCTGTTTATGTCAGTTTATGTCACACAGTTACTGTAAACTGGCATCTGAATAATAACAATAATTTTGCTCTAGGGACCTGCTGAAATAATGTGCCCCCCTCCATGTCACACAGATAATTACACACTCCTCTCCCGCGTCCGGAACAAGCCATATGATGTGTTCGGCTGCTGGCTGAACGAGACCCACCTCATCTCTGGGAACCTGCACTGGATCGGGAACATGACGTCCTGCTCTGTGCTCTGGCTCAACAAGGCCTTCCAGGTCTGTACACATCTCGGCTTAAAGTTTCTCTCCCGCCTGCAGCCTGACAGCATTCAAAATCCTCCCTCCCCTGGGCGGGAACATCAGGGTGTCTTTTAAGTGTCCTGACCCTCCCCCCAACCTCCCCAGGATGTGGAGTCTGAGAACGTAAACGTGGTGAAGCGCCTCTTCAAGATTCAGAACATCAATGCCAGTAGCATTCGCACAGTTATGGTGGCACGCTGTCGTCGTCACAACTCGCCGGACCTGCTCCTGGACTATGAGGCCCAGTTGCAGGCACGGGAGAACGGCGACCGCCAGGGCCACCAGCCTCTGCTCTTCGACCTGGGCAGCGAAAGCGAGGAGGACAGCGAGGAGGACAGCCCACCAGGCCGGCACAAACAGTCCCCGCTCCAGGAGCCCAGGCACATGGTCTTCCAGGTGGGGGATTAGGCAGATCCTGTGCTCCAGATGATCTTATAAATGACCATAAATAGACTGGCATAGGCAGTGCCAAGCAGTCGGACACCCTGCCCTTCCATCCAGTATTAGTTGGAATTTCTGCAGAGCTTGATATAAAATTCTGTAGAAATTCTCCTTCATAAATGATTCATGTCAATAATCCATTTTTGGTTCCACTTTATTTTCGTATCATAGCTTCTATTTCCGTTCTTTCATTGTTCTTTTAACTCGGCAGCCTAATTTAGATCCCCCCCCCCACGTTATTAAAGTGAGAGATATCCTACACTTCTGTTGTGAGTGTGTATTCCACCTCACCGGTCAGGGCCTGCGTGGCACTGAGCGGAGGGAGCGGCAGCTGGAGGCAGAAGTGGCCCGGCTCATGGGGAAGACTCGCACCCGCCCACCAGAACCCAGCCTCCTGTCCCCCTCTACCCCGGAGGAAGACGACGACAAGACCTACCTGCTCTTCACCACTGGCAGTCTTACCTACTCTCCTCACCAAATAGGTATGGTATGGGTGACAATTGTATCGAGTGATGAACAAAGAGTCTTTGCCGCCATGCCTTTACATGCTGTACTCTAACTCAGCTATAACCCATAATGACCTACTCAATCCCTCATTGTGGCTTTCTCAGCTTCCATATTGACTTACAAATATTCAACCCCCATCTTGCCATACTCCCATGATGGCTTATACTGTACACATTCAACCCCATTACCATTATGGCCAACTCAGCCCCATCTTGACATACTCCCATTATGGCATATGAATACTCAACCCCACCACGGCCCATCATGGTCTTGTCAACCCCCCCTCACGGCCAACTCAACCTGTCACTACCTGATCCATATACCCTCCCCAATTTGTACCTTGTACCTCTGCAAATGTGCTGCATTTTCGAGCATCCATGCACCACATAGTAGTTCCGCGGTCTAGTCTAACCCAGTTAGCCTGCTGATACATGCCAGCTGCATAAAAAAAACATCTTATTGATACCATTAAAGCTCAGCTGACTATGAGGCCCTGGTGATGAAAAACTGTGGTTAGAGTCCCGTCAAGTTCTTCATAGGGCAGTAAATATGACCTTGGTCTGACAGGCATCAAGCGCATCATGCCAGATCAGATGACCACGTGTGGGCCCGTCCTGGGTGAGGAACGTAGCTCGGAGGAGTTCTTCGACTCTCTGGACCACGTGATTGACATTCACGGTCACATCATCGGCATGGGCCTCTCCCCTGATCACAGGTTGGCCACATTGTATTTGCTTAGATATGAACAGCTGACCAGAAGTTACTCCTTTCTTTTAGTCGACGCCTTGTTCTTTTGCTCTTGAGAAACTTAACCCTGGGGAACCCAGACCACCTTAACATTATAGGAAAAATATTGGCTAAAATGATCATACAGACCCAGTGAACTCAATCTTTGAGCATGTACAAGAACATCCTCAAAATGCGGTGGTGGTCAATTAAAATGGGGGGGAAAATCTTGTTAATTCAGTCAGTAATCACTAAATGTCTCTGTTACTAGGTCATATATGGTACAATGGGCTGTAAAGCAAAAAAAATCTTAACTTTGATGAGGGGGTTGAGTGTAAGGCAGAAATAAAAGGAAGGGTTGTATACGACCCCGTGGGCCCCCCAGGTTAAGTTAGATAGACAATGAGTTAAGTGTAGTTTAGCCATGAAATATAAGGCACGTGTAGGATTTAAGTGCTGTACAGAATTTTCATTTATGTAACTGTCACTAAAACATTTAGTTAAAAGCTTTTGTTAATGAAACCAGTTCCATAGATAGAATTCTATATTGGTGCCTGCAGATGGCTAGCAAACTGACCCTTGTATCATACTGCAAGGGTCTGCCAGTAAGTCTACCATCTTTTTGGCCAGGTACCTGTATGTAAATAGCCGGGCGTGGCCAGCCGGCTGTGTCATCTCAGACCCGATGATGCCGCCGCCCATTGCCGAGGAAATCGACTTGCATGTGATTGACCTGAAGAGTCTGAGGGAGGAGAGGCGGAGTTTGAGGGCCCATCGCGCCTTCACGCCCAACGACGAGTGCTTCTTCATATTTCTCGATGTCAGCCGGGACTTTGTGGCCAGGTATCTCACGCCTGCCGTCCAGAGTGTTCCTTTGTATTCATTGTATAGGGTGATGCATTAAATTGGCCTGTATGGGTAAAATGTTAAATAGCTGTGTGGAGCTACTTTTATGTGGACCATCTTATAGATATTTTATTTTAAAAGTAGTGAAGGTATCTTTGAAAATGTGCCATCCAGCTAAACTGGGCATCCAGTGCTGTAACTTCATTGATGTATATTTGAAGCTAAAGAATTTTTGTGATTGGAAGCCAGTGTGTGTGTTTTTTTTTTTTTCTTTTCTTTTTTTTTTTCAATAATTGTCTCCCCCTAGTGGTGCGGAGGACAAACACGGTTATATCTGGGACCGCCATTACAACATCTGCTTGGCGAGGCTGCGGCACGAGGATGTGGTGAACTCGGTGGCCTTCAGCCCAGCCGACCAGGAGCTGCTGCTGTCCGCCAGCGACGACTCTACCATCAAGGTGTGGCGCTCGCCTCGCATGGTGCGGCTGGCCCAGGGCCCACCACGCCCGCCCAGGTCCCGGAAACTGCTCTCCTCCTGGCTAGAGCGCAGGAGCACAGACATGGCTCAGTTGAATGGCAAGCCTTGACCAGTTCCATCTTCAGGTTGTTGTTTTATTTTTTGTTTTTTTATTTTTATATGGGGTCAGGGGCAAAGAGCCAGCAATTCACCCCATAATTTCTTCCTCATTAAAACAAATCTTTGAGTTTTAAACATTTATTCACTTGGCTGGCTGGAGGCATATCTGAGGTGCTTCCCGCTGGGATTGGTGACATTTTTCCGTGTTGGAACTCACTCTTATGAAACACTGGGCACTCTTGAGGAGCCCCGGCTAAGGGGGAAAGATGTCAGTACTTTGCACTGAAGAGATGCACTGGTGCAAATGTGTGTTGCCATTTTTTATTGTTCACTTCTGTGAAATAAGATGTTTAAAAAAAAAAAGAGGTGGAGTGAAGAGAGTGGAAAGAAGGGATTGGGCAAGAACAGGAGCCTGTGGTGGAGAGAAGATGGTGTTTTCAGAAGAGCCAAAGGTCGTTTCACACCTGTCAGTTTCACCTGCATTTGCTGCATATTTAAATTTAACATGTGTGTCTGAACACGTGTGAGATTTTTTTTCTAAATATTAAATATCAAAAAGTATGGGAGACACTGTAAGAGGAATCCTCAAAAAAGTTAACTGAAGGGTGGGATTTAGAGTTTGGACCCTACTGTGTAGCTGCAAGGATTTCCTTATTGTGTCATTATGGGATGTAACGTTTTACGCAAACACCACCTCGAGATGCATTTCACCTGATTTAACCTCACAGAAGTGCTATGCACTGGTACCACTTTGAACCACGGTGTCATCCTTGGCATTTAGGTAATGTAATGTTTAACGTTATTTATTTTTTTTGCAGCCTTTGCTCCATGGCAGGAGTGGTCTGGAATCGGATAATATTATGGAAGAATACAAAGTATAGTGCAAAAATGTATATACAGGTCACAATATGCGAAGATGTTCACTTTTTCAGCAGTTTGAATTCTTTAGTGTAATATACAGCCCATCTTACATGTTTCTGCCTGCTCTCCTTAAAAGATCATTAGCAATATTAAAAATACAGATCTAGCATATTGCCAGCAGGGGGCACTGCTGCATGGTTTTATTTCTGTCATTTTATTTATCTGATTTTATTGTTTACCTACAGTCCTCCTCTGACAGGACGGAAATGCTGATTAGACTCAAAACTCTTGGCAATGATTACAAAGAGTATTGTTTAGGCATGGCTGCAGACTACTGTAAGTTCACGTAACCATTTCACGCTGAAGACACAGCAGATGCAGCTGATTTGTTGCAGATGAAGTCACTGTCATACAGATATTTGTATGTTGTAGACTTGTATCCACCAGGTAAAGGAAATGTGTGTAACTGTCAGTTTGTGGATGATGTGTTCCCTGAAATGCTGAATTCCTTCACGCCAAAAGGAGAAGGCCCTTAAACTGCCTTGGTGTTTTTATTTTTTATTATTATTTTTACACAGAACGTTGTATTTTATGAGCAAATCATCATAGCTGGTCCATATTAGGTCATAATGCTTTAATGCAAACTGTTTCCTATAACAGTTTGTGCATAGAGAATATGGTCTCAGCCTTCCCTGATACAGATAAACCCCCCCCCCCACCACATACTGTAAATGCACGCCCCCCACTCCCTGCTCTATGGAGCCCTCTTTATTTGGGTTGAATGTTAAACCTGATGCATATTTGGAGCAAAGGTCTGACAACAGTCCACTTCTGTCTGCTTCCTATGTGAGTCAAGCTTCCCCATTTTTGGAAGAGACTTTACATCAGATCTGACTTCTTGACTAACGTTTTGCACGACTGGTTATGTCTGCACATGATCGTACAGTTTGAGTGTGTAGATATATATATACTATATATGTATAGAGCCTCTCCTTTGAGGCTGAATGAAAAAATACAAATGTGTGTTGGAAGTTCATCTCTTTCAAGACTGATTTCACTTTTCTGCTTTTTGTGAGCCTGTAACTGCGGCGATTTGGCTTTCAGTTCGTTTTAAATAAAACCTTAAGAGAAAAAGCTCCACTCGTTTCTACCATTTTCACAAACGACTCATTTGGCAAAGAAATCCACACGTGTAAAACTGGGTGATATAGTGCATTTATTCATTCAAAAGATACCAAACCATGTATACATGTATACTATGTCTTAGGCAAAGAAAATGTTTAAAGCTATGTCTTTATTGTATAGGTATTTGCCCAGAACAAAAATCACAATTTCTAGGCATATTATTAGAAATACAAAAATTAATTGAAATTAAACTGATTTTTTTGTTGGATGACTAGATAAACAGCTTCAGTTCCCAAACTCGCCTCAATCATTCCATGTATAACATTTTATTACGAGTTCACTTAATTTCAATAGTATTAAAAGCCTGGGTTTAAAAAGTGAGGTATTGATTAGTCATATCAGGTGCTCTAGTGGTGCAGTCAAAAAATACATTGGTGCATTGGATGATTGGTGCATTGGATGGTTGCTGCAAATACTGGGATTGAAATTGAGAGGTTTTGAAATCGTCAAATCGCTTAACTAACATAACAGCAATGTGTTTGCACCAACATGAAGATCATTTAAATGTCATTCTAAGACTTTTGCACAGTACATTAATAACCAGCATCACACAGTCTATGGTGCAGTTTGGGTTCCCAACGCGAAGAGCCAAGCCACCAACAAACAGAGGACTTTTGCCCATTACATCTTAGTGCATCACCCCCCACCCCAAACCTTTCACCTCTAATACAATGCTCTACAATACATTTGACTTTTTACTAGGACAAGATCAAGTGTCTAAGGCTGCACATGGGACACGAACAGACAACCTTCTGCTCATAGGCAAAGCATTCTAACCTGATCAGCTATACAATGCCCCATAAACACACGGTGAAAAGACTAGATTGAAGCCTACCTCATACTCCACTCAGTCATGTGCCATTACAGTCTGTGCACAGTGTGTGTGTCATAAATTTCATCGGGGTGTTGAGCCCAGATTTTGGGTCTATCAAACTTCACATGCATCGACTGCTTAAGTACAAGGAATAGGTAGTCTGGTGTACTTGAAAATCATTGCTGCACACATAAGCTAAGCACAGCTTGTATGTATACTACTTTGCCATACAAAGTCTGTGTGCTTGACTATAACAGTACGCAGGCAAGTTGAATATGAATTAGGCTTTAATATTAAACAACTAGGAATATTAAGTAGGCTTTGATTCATATGCTGGGGAGTGCACACCGGATGCATGCAGATCTTGGTAGAGTTACATCCTTTTTAGAACCACCAGGTGAAAAAATTACTGCAGGTGAAAATTAAACCAGGCGAAAAAGACTGCAGCAAAATTTTCAGTTTCACTCTTTTCACAGTTTATGGGTAGGCGCCTTTGTAAAATATACATTGTTTTGCAAACTCCAGCCTGGTTCATCTCTGCTTCTCATTAATGAAGGGCTTCTTCCTTGCTTAATGGGACCCCAGTCCTGCTTCTCGGAGCCTGATATAAACTGTCCTAGCAGTGCACTTCACACCTGCACTTAATGTTTACCATTGTCTTTTACGGTTATTTGATGTCATTCTCTGATTCATTAAGCACTGGTTGATAAGTTGACTAAAAACAAGTTACATAGATATCATGCTATCACATATCAAGCTTATTTTTTATAGTCAGAAAAGCTCTAGGTGCTAATGCAGTGCCTACAGTGGCCAGTATCTTTGCTCTGTCTCCCCCTTCAGGCAGACCTGTGACAAGCAGCTGCTACCAAAGGGCAAATGCTGATATACTTTGGACTATGGTTGGTAATAATAATATCCAACTACTAGTACTATATGTATTATTAACTATAAGTATATTAAGTGATGATAAACACATTTACCCCATAACCCTACTCAGGCTAAGAGGTTGGAAAGTGGATCGATGGATATCTTATTCATTATTCTAAATACAGTGGTGCCTGCGGTTCACGAAAGCATTGGCCTGCCAATAACTTGGTTTGTGACCAAAAATTGAGAAAAAATGCCCATCTGTGTACTGGATTCGGTGCTTGTTGGGTACCTGTTGTAGACCTTGTAAGCACTCTTAATAAAGAGCATGATTTCTGCGGCCAACCAGTATCCCTGTCTTTACACAAACCAAGGCTTGTGAATGAATCAATCGAATTTCAATTCTTTCTTATGGGAAAAACTGCCTTGGTTTGCATACAAATTGGTTCGCAACCACTTTCCTGGAATGGATTGTGTTCATGAACCGCAGGCACCACTGCACTTAATAGTATACTTAATGTACATGTCATGTACTTATAGCTAAATTTGCTATGATATTTATTATTCTTTATTATTAGCATATGGCCCAAATGAGGCAATCAGTCTATCAGATGATTACTGTCACCTTTCAATCCTCATTGCTGCCAATAATAATTATAATTAATATAATTTTTATTTTAATATTTTTTTTTAAATGGCCATCTTCCACAGATGCCAAACACTGCTCATTTGAACAGATTGAGATCTGGTCCCGGGTCTGTGCAACACAGCCCAGCCCAGGATTGCTAGAGACCCGTGAGGTCCACGATGGCCTTGATGAAGATGGTGTCATCTCTCAAGTAGGAGCTCTTGCCAGCCAGCTTGGCCAGCGGGCAGAAGAGCGGGCAGCCGCTGGCGATGTTCATGTCATTGATGGGCCTCTGGAAGGAGCTGGAGTTGACGTCGGGCCGGAAGGCGTCGATGATGTGCTCGCGGTTGTTCTGATCCAGCAGCATCAGTGTCACCTACGTCAAAAGATGGTGGGGTGCCAGGGAGGGACAGGCAGTGTCAAATGCTACTGGAGTTAAGCAAGAGCCAGTCAATCTGGGTCAACTTCCAAAATAGCTCTGCTTTCTTTTTCACCAGGAGTCACGTCTCATTAAATAAAATCACATACAAAACTACAAAACTTTCCCTTTACAAAACTAAACCCGAGCTACTTGGGTAAGAAAGATGCTGTTTGTTTATGCAACGTTGCAACCATGTTTCAGAATTTAGAGCAAAGCTGTTACTCCAGATACTGTCAGCATGGGGAAACGAGTCCTATTATGCTCATTGTAACTGTTTATAGTTTTATTTTTGGGGTCTACTAGAATGCTTTACATACATTCACATGCTTCAATGTTCAAAAACATTATTTTTCCTCATATTGTCCATCTCTCTTCACATTTTCTATAACTGTTTGAAATGCTTTTAGAGCTTTAAGGCCCACCGCTGATGAACCCTGATTAATGCTCTGATTGGTCAGTTTGCCCTTTTGGTCCACTTGACCTATACATTCCACCCCTGTCTTGCAGTCTGCAGACAGATCCATGCAGGAAGGCAGCCAATAAAGATTGTGCTACAAGATGACTTCACCATGTGTGCTGGAATTTCAACAAGGCGTTTCAAGTATATTACAGAAGAATAGTTTCTGTGGAGAGAGTTACTCTCTTTGGCGTGTACTTTGGACTTGCAGACTGTTTTCATGCAAATATAGCCATATAACACACTAAACGAAAAATGAAAAAGTGGAACAAAATAATAGGGGTCGTTTATAGGAGGAAAGAGGGAGCCATTGTACCTTCTGGCTGAAGGGCCACTTGAGCAGGGCGTCGTACTTCCCCTTCATTACCACAAAGAACAGCGAGAGGTGCGTCCCGCGACCTGTGCCATCGCCATTCAGGTACAGTCGCAGGCACATCTTATAGCCGTACTTGCTGGAGAAGAAAGCTGCGGGGGGAATGGGAAGCTGCCTTCAGCCAAAGTCCCTGCACTGCATGATGCCTTACATTACAAAAACACTTCAGGAACCCTGCATGCATTTCTATTGTGCTGAAAACTAGGCCAGTCCAGAATGCATCTAAAGAGGTTCTGATAAGTAACATAAAGGGAGTCAAGGCCAACCATTGTGTTTTAACTGTGATGTGTGCCATGCTATTTAAATGAAGGCCAGGGCCGCATAAAGACATGGCTGGGCCGAATGCACCCCACCCATTCCAAACCAAGGCTATCCTTATTCACGCTTACACACTCACGCCCCCCCAAGGGTCTGAGTCCTTGGAAGTCTCACCCGTTCTCCTCCCTTTTGGATGACCCTAACGATGCATACCCTATACCAGAGGTGGCCAATCTTATCTGCAAAGGGCCGGTGTGTGTGCAGGTTTTTGGGATAAACATTAGGTCAGCTGTTCAAACCCAGGTGTGAGGACTCTGCAGCCAATTAGTAATCTAATTAGGGAGTTGCAGTGAAAACCCGCATTTACCATGGTCATTTGTGCATAGGAATGCCAACCCCTTTTCTAGACTGAGGCCTCTAAGACCAGGTAGGTGGAAGCCAGGTGTGGGAGAGTCTGACCTGGAGAGAACATGGCAGGAGATCGACCCGCCAAGGCTTCCTGGCGACGCCGGGCAAAGTCCGTAATCTTCCAGACGAAGACGCCATCATAGGTGCAGAACTCGAGCTCCCGGACCTTCTGCTCCGTCTCGGTCAGCTGGATGTCCCTCAGAGCCAGTGTACGTTCCATCTGCCGTATCTAATCGGAAGAGGGGGGGCACGTTAACCTCTGGAACTGGGTGAACATCCGCCTCCCGGTACTGTCACGGCTAATCCCTGGCACCTTATTTGCGAGGTTCTCAATCTTCTCCTGGTCTAGCCGGTGTTGCCGGGAGAACGCCTCCAAGGTGAATGAGCTCCTCTCCACTTCCCGGTTCAGTACACACACAATGTTCTCCAGCGCCGTCGTCTTCTGCTCCAGGCTGGTTGTCTGGCCCACTCCACTCACTGGCGTCTCCTTTTCCTCAGGGGCACGATACAGCCCCAGTCCCGAGTCCTCCTGCCATTCCCCCGGATCCTCTGCCAACTGCTGTATCTGGCATAGTCGGTCCAGCAGGAGGCGCAAGTGCTCTGAGATGCTGGAATGCTCATGCTCAGTCTGCTTCTCATTCTCTACCTGCAACACATTAGTGCAGGATAAAGTCCTCTGTTCAATGCTCCTCAACTTGTCTTTGAAAGCAAATGGTTGTTGCCCCATTTCCAGGCTGAGGCTCTTTTTCTATATCAAGATTGCACTTTCCAAGAAAATATCTATCGTCCACTGGGTAGATATTATCTGCTGTCCAGCTACAAAGCAGCACTGGCTATATGAGAACACACTGCACCACCACTGGACATCTTATCTCCATTTGGTAACAGAACAATGTCAAAATAGATGCTGCTGGAACAGCAGTGTATTCTCTGGACAGCCCTGTCACCCTCCCTCCCATCTAATCCCAACTCCTCCCAAACCCCCTAACAGCTACAATCTAATTCATAAACCTAACAAACAAAATTCTTGGGATTCTTGAAAAATACCTAACAAATACTTTTTAAGTTACTATGGTCTTCTGCAGCTGGCCCTTCCTTCCTTTGCTGCCCCCTAGCTCTGCTGCTTTAATTCTGGTGTAATTTGTCCCATAATGTAATCGTCATGCAAGATTTTCTTATGTGGCAATAAGATCAATCAAATGCTTTTGAGTTATTGCTATAACAAGATCAAGTGTCTAAGGTTACCCTTCTCCTTGCTATCACTATGTGGTGCTACATCAATTTTGGTGTGATTGGTTTCAAAATTTGATCAGTTCCAGTACTTCAAAGTTTGAAAAATATTTGTCAAATACTTTAATTATGTTATGAAATGAAACATGTGACGCTGCCTTTTTCTTTGCTCTCACTATGTGGCGCTTGTAGTAGGCAATAATATAACTGCAATAACTAGCCAAAAGTGAAATTACTTATTACATTATGGACTTTTTGGTGATAATGTATCACATCACGGTACCACTACCTCTGTTCCCCTTACTATACTTATATTTTATAGTTTGCACTCTTTTATTCCTTCATTCTATTTATTTCTATCCATCCATTATCGTAACCAATTAATCCCCACCGGGGTCGTGGAGGGCCCGGAGCCTATCCTGGGAGCATCGGATGCAGGCGGGGCCGACACCACAGGGCACACACACTCACACAGCCAGGAGCCCCCAGCGAAAACCCATGGGAACACGGGCAGAGCGTGCAAACTCCACACAGAACCCAGTACCTTCTCTGCTGTGTGGCAGCAGTGCTAACCACTGTGCCAACGTGCTGCCCTACTTATTTGTTTTTCTTAAGTTCTGCTTTTTGTTCTTCTGTGTTGTCTGTAAATGTAAACACCGATATTGCCAAAACAAATTCCTAGTACATGCAGTTGTACATGGACAATAAAGTGAATTCTGATCATTGGGCAGTTATTACATTAACTTTTATTACATTAAGAATGGAAAATTATTATCGGCTGCCACAGGGGCTGCTTCAATTTTTGTGCAATTTTTCTGAAAATTTGATTAGATCTTCACCCATAAACTTTGTTTGCAAAGACCTCTCTACAGTATTATCTGAGTACCATCAAATACTGCTTGAGTTACCATGCAAATCAGATAAGTGTCTGTAGCAGCAACAGAAAACCAGTCTCAAACCGGTCTAAAATCTGCTAAGCAACATCATGGAAATCCCCCAGCATTTCTAAAGCCTCTGTGGCTGCACTTTGAATATGCCCTCAGGGCAGATTACACAGGGTGTGAGAGAATTACAGACATAGAGTGTTACAGCAGTGCATGTCTGCTTACGAGAAACACTGACTTTTCACAACTCCCAAAGCTTTCAATGCAATAACCTGCAATTAACTTTGTTTCTCCCACTGGCTCTTGGAGGTCTCCAAACAGTCCATATTCTTTTGCGTTCAGCTGAGATGGAGCCGATAAACACTAAATTAACTACTTTTGTGCCAGGAAATCTTACCACCCCTACATGAGAAAGATTTTACCCAACCCTTTCCTTATCTTCTTATTACCTTCTATAGTAATCTGGCTTACAAGATATCCCAGATGGGAAAGGCGGGACCGGGAAAACGTATGAATAATGGGTTATGCCCATGACTAATGACCTATAGCTGTAGTGAGGAACCGGAATAGCTTAGTTAGGTAAAACAATACTAGTTCTGGGAAACAACTGACACGCGATTGCGATAATGTATGTCAACACACTTACCACTATTCTGCAACCCAGCACACTGAATGGACAGGAAACCTTGGACTTCCCACAGGACCGACTGTGCTCAGGAAACTGGAAGAGGGACAACGTGCGAAGGTCAGAGTGCCTTCCTGAAGATAGTTCTCATGGTCTACAGCTGGAGAGGGCAGCTGTTGTACTCAAGTAGTTTTTTTCCTGTTTTATTTCGCATATTTATTTTTGTAGCTATTTATTTCTCCCCTTGCTTTATTTTATTACAAGTACTGTTTAGGGGGGGGGCAGCAGTGCATAATGGATGGGGGGAGGGCTTGGGACAAGAATTATGAATGAACTCTATATAATGGTGAAGAGTTGGGTGGGTGTTTAGATTTTGGGTATTATTTTATAAACCATACTACTCTGACTGTCCTCATGTTTTTTTGCCTTATGATGTTCAATAAACATTTTTTCAGACAAAAAAACCCAAAACAATACTAGGAAGGTTTAGAGATAAATAATACAAGATGAATCAAAAGCTAATCGAACAACATTCCGCTCTGTCCTGTTAAAGAAGAAGCAAACAGGTTCTTTAGCAATGATTAGGAACACGGGTTAGCAAAACTATTCAACACAGGCTGGTGTTCGACAATAAAGTTCTCAGAAAAACAGCCAGGAATCATAGTTTCGAAATATGGGTAATTTTTCCAGGTCATACTATTTTCATAAACCCGGCAGCTTTACTACAATGCTCCAACTGTATCAAACTTAAGAGTAAAGGAAAAGAACCTTTTCTCGTGGGATCTTCTTCTTTCCGCAGTCTTTGCATTGGATGGGGAATTTCTGACATACTTCGTCATGAGCCTGCAGGATATCCGGGTTTGAAGTGCGATATGGTTAGTGGAAAGTCAAACCAAGGAGAATCCAGCATAACGTACTTGGTAAGTATGAGAGGGACGACTAAATCAGAGATATCTCGGTTATCAGACTCAACAGCCATTTTGAGTGGCGAGCTCCTACCTTGATGTCCCGAAAACTGAAGGAGGCTTTACAGTATTTGCAGTTGAGGGTCCTCTCTTCGCATACCCTATCACTGTGCCGCTCCAGCTCACTGCGCAGCACTGGCAGGTGACAGGCTTTGCACGGTATGCGTTCATACTTGCACTTGCCTTCATGCTGCACCTATGGGCCAAAAAGAACGTCCCATTGCTGTTAAGTTTTCGCCACGCCACTGCTCTCCTCCAACGCCCCACTTGACAAAACAAGCAGCCAGCGCCACCAGTGGCACCTCCCGGCCCAGCTACAGACTCCGTGGGCGGAGAGCAGACTCCCAAAACCACAACCGTGAAGCCGGTTCAAACCGTGGTGCCCCAGCGGCAGATCGACCACTTCATTAAGACCATGGCTCGGATATGGAACCCACAACTCCGCCCTGCACTGCCCCATTTCTTGAAAATGCTACTGCAGTGTATGAGTCCTATGGCCAAACCGGACCCAATTAAACTTCCCCTACCATGCCTAGCGAGCCCTCATGACGTCAAAAGTAGATGCCACAAAAGCCAACCAATCACTATATTCACCACAGTTGTGGGAACAAACCACTCTGGATCACTGGACCCGGTTTTTTCACTACTAACCAAGAACAAACTGGCCTTGCCCAGCTTCCTCTTCTAACTTTGATATAGACATTTCAACCATACGTCAAAAAAAAAAAACTCACAGCCAACAATCTCTTGGGTTCCTAGTCCTCCAGTTGACTGTTATATATCCAATTCAGCTACATTTTCATGAGCTTATCATGTTTAACCAAAAAACAGGATAACCAATAAGTCGTAGTACATGCCCTCTGCTAGTGCATAACCTACTGCATAATTGCATGCATTACATATTTTGGCACATTATTTGACATGCTATAACATGTCTATTGTCTACTAATCTGTACTAATCTACTGCCGGCCGATAAACATTCACAAACACGGGACTCGCACGCACATCAGGGACCGATGACTAACTTGCTCTCACCATAAAGAGATTCCTCATTTTCCAGTCATACTTCCCACTTATCATGAGTCAGGCCCATATATAATCATGGAATTACACATAAAGGCATTCCTGTGTGCTATTACTAACTTTGCATTTGATGTTATCAAGTTTAGCTTGAATTCTTAGGAAATGTTTGAGAATCTTATATCGTGTTACAGCAAAATCAGGCATGCAAAGCATTAAGACGTGTAATAACGAAACTCATTTCTTTGAAGGTATACTCACCAGCCATTTCATTTGGCTTTCAAATAGTACTGCTAATAAAGGGTTAAAAAGAGACTTGGAGTGAATTATCTACTTCTTTAATGGGGTCAAGAAAGGGCAATTATTATTATCTTTCATCATTCTTATCCAGCTCAATTTATAGCTATTAGGAAGTCTACAGAAAACACTTTCAGAATTGTCATATTTGTGTTAAAGTAGGGTTTTCAGGAACCTTTCATACTAGTCAGAAACAAAATGAGATTAACTGCAGTAATATATCTTCCTTTACAAAGTCAAAACAGTATGAAAAGCACAGCTGTTAGAGGAAAGTACCTATGATTCAGAAACCGAAAGGGACTTTCCAGGCTCCATAAACGAACGCATTCAGTGCCTAGTAATAGAAACTAGCATAATTATGGTGTCCACATGACATTTTAATCTTTGCCCTTGACTCCATTACACTCACCATGACCACACTACAGTGTCACAGTCACCCTGGGGGCCTTAAACTGGCGTCAACCTGGTCCGCATCCAAATGTGCCTCAGGACGTGCGCACACATACCCGAGAAGACAGAAAAAACCCGCACAAAAAAACCCCCCCAAAAGAACAAAAAAAAATTCCACACGCCCACAGAGAGCCGGAGGCGGGAACTAAACCCCCAACACTAACGTGCCACCACCCCACCTTGTACTTGCGTAGTTTTAACACCAGTCATTCCTAAAGTCCATTCGCCCAGAAAAATTCCTCATTTAGATCAAAGGCAAACAGCAGTTAACAGAATTATCAGTATGTGGTGATGAGCAAAATCCTGACACTAATGAATACAAGGTATACTACTGTACTATTATATCTGTGCTCTTTTTTATAATAATCATTGCCATTTCCTTCTTGTGTTTGATGTATGGAGAAGAGTTTAAAAAAATAAATCAGGCAGAGATGAGGTAAACAGGTCGCATCTTGTTCAAGAGAAGCCTTTTTAAAAGCCTTTTTTGGAAGCCTTTTTGTCTCACATAGCCTTCAGTCTTCCACAGGGGTAAGAAAAGAATAATCGGCAGGTATATTAACCAGCAAAGGGAAAAAGAATGATTTGATTCATGGGTCGGCAGCAAAAATAAAAAACATGTATAGACCTCGTAATCTTTCACGATTCCTTTCCAATTACAGCCTTCGCTGGGACAGCTGGCGGGCAGACCTTCGATCTCTCTCCGTGCCGCATTGTCTGGAAACGTCTGGCAGGGGAACCACAAACAAACACAGATGTGATGCTGAGGGGAGTCACATGATTGAGACACAAATTGAGGGTGATCTGTCTCCACTAGACCCATCTGAGTAAGCAAATGCAGGCACTGACTGGTGCTATTGGTTTGTGGCTGAATGTAAGCAAATGAAGCATGCCTGTTTTGTCTACTGGGAGGGAAGTATGTGAGTAGTTACAGGAAGAATGAATATAGGAAACCCCCCCTCCCCCAAAGTATCATTCCATGTTCTGCTTTGGAAAACATTAACAGAATGTTAAGTAAAAATACAGAACTGGAATTAAGCCGTTCCTTTACTGCATGTACAGACACCCAGGGCAGAGGACCCTGCTCAACATGGGCATGAAACATACATTGCTGCTCTTGAGGATGGATAGCTCCGCTTCGAAAATCTCCTCCGTCTGACATGCTTCACAGGGCTTGGGTCCCAAGCTGGAGGAGAGATACAGATCCCGCTTTTACCCCGGTGACCAATCAGAAACAGGAGAAGAGGATGCCCACCCAGTCAGATTTCTGTGTCTGATAGGACCGCATATGAATTATTAAGGGATTTAAAAGGGCTAAAGTCCACATGACATGCACATGAGATTGGGTCCCAGTAGTCATGCACAGTCAGTGGGAACCTGCTGACTGCTTTCATCCCGTGGTCTCCATAAATTGGCTTGCATAAATTTTACCCAAATGTTCCTGATCCCAGTTTCAACCAGAAGCTGTTTCAAAATTAACCAGCATGAGCCGGTTCCCACATCAAAAAAAAAAAAAGAAAAAAAAGAAAGAAATAGATCATCCTGGAAAATATATACAGTGGTACCATTTCTTTGGAAATAGGACGGAAATAGTTTATTTTGAAGTCGGAAAGTTTTTTTTATGGGTGATGTTCTCACCACAGCTTCTGAGCTTCACACCATCAAACTGCACACTACCCTTTTACTTGAAACAGACCACAGCAGGGAAAACCCGCTCATCACCTGTCGTGCGTACGTAGACGCCATTTCGCAAAAAGACAAGGGGGTGTCTGCAACCATGTGAAGAACACTCATTCTGTCCACTTACTGCCAGCAAAATATTATTGGTCAAAGTCCACATAAGAGAAAAATGAAAAAAGGGGGTGTTCTGCAGATCACTGATGCAAAGACGTGTGTGTGGGAAGTGTAAAAGCCATCTGTCACACAAGTACATATTTATAAGGCCCGTTGCAGTTACCTTAGGAAATATACCACCTTTGCAGGCACTTGTTACAACATTAACCATTCTGTAATGAACTTAAGTTTCTGTATTACTCATCTACTAGACACTGAAACGAAACTAAAATCACACTTATCTTGCTCCATAAATGGTTTAAAATAAACTTTGCGACTAGTGAAAATGCACCTATTTAGATTCTGTTTATTCCCGGAAAATTCAAAAGCACTCTGGGGTCATGGATAATAAAAATTGTTGTATAATGTAGCATGCAAAGCCAAAAACCACCTTTCCCATAGAGAGTTAATGCATTAAGAGCTTGCAAGTTCAGCAGCTTCCTGGAAACTGTCTTTGCAACCCGGTGCAAAATCACCCTGTCAGTTTCCTCCTACAAGGGATGCTGGTTAAGCAGAATTCAAATCATGACATCGTACAAACAACAAATCAGAGATTCTGCACTTTGACTAAAGCCAATGCTGCTAAATCCTCCTCTCAGTCCACTCTACCCCTATCAAGGCCTTGGGATTGAATCCTTGCAGGCATTTTATTGCCTGACTCCCAAGAAACGGCAAATCTCCAGCAACAGACTTGAAGCACTGCAGATTTAAGGGCAGAAGAATCTTCTCTTCACTCGGGGTCCTGGAGAGTAGCTCTGGACTACGCCGTTACCAGCAACGGTGTTTCCCCATTGTTGAGAGCAACCACGTGCCAAGCAGTAGAGCAAGGGATGATGGGAAATAAATAGATAAAACAATGGCAACAACAGAATGTGTGAAGCCACCTTTACCAGGTAAGGAAAGAATGAAGCACTGTGTGCATGTTAGCTGGGAAGGGGTGGCGTTGGATTGAGCAGATACCTGGTGAGAAGCTTGTGACAGTGAGCACAGAATCTGTGGCCACATGGGGCCTGGACTGGCTTCCTGAGGACGCCGCTGCAATGTTGACATTGGTATTTATTCTGCATGGGCACCGACAGGATCTGTTGCGGCATCCCTGCTGCTGCAATGTCCAGAGCGGGAGCCAAAGATGCCATAGTCATCCATCAGCATGCGGTGTCCTGTGGGAGACAGAAAGGAGGAAGAGGTTTAAACACACAAGGTTATTCCCTGACCCCACAAAGAACAGAATATCCCATAATTTCTGCATAAAAAAAAACAAACAGTCACGCAAGTTCCAAATCCCGAGCCTAACAATCATGCAGAGCTGATGATCTGACATCAGTTGCTGCATGTCATGTGTTGTGCATGACTAACCACATGCAGTGCTATAAAAAGAAAAGGCTAACAGACATCTAAGCAGTACTGTCACCCAGTTAAATACCTTTATAACTAGCAATCTTATTCTATCACAGATGTTTTTTGTCTGTCATGCAACATTTTTGTTTTCTTAGTCTTTGATTTGTCCTCTGAACTTTACATCCTGTGAAAATGACATTTGGCCAATGGTGTTCAAAGAATGGAATTTTCTGAGGTGTTTGGATATGATTCTGCAAATAACTATGCAGTAAGGTCATTGTAATACACTTCCCTGTCACCAGGGTCCAGCAGTGCACCCGAAATGATCAAAGTCATCCGGCAAATCCACACACAAGACGATTTCAGCAAAATTTAATACGACACAAATGTCATTAGAACAGTATTTTGTGCAATTAAAGGGCCCTATTGTGCTCTCCCCCTTTCATTCAGTGTGTTATATAACTCTATTTACATGTAAACGGTTTGCAAATTCTTCAGTACGTGCCAAAGGGAGTAACTATCTCCACAGACAGCACTCCGATCTAATCTTCCTGAAATATCATGTTGGAATTCCAGTGCTTACTTCCATGACATGGTGAGGTCACCTCATAAGACAATCCTTATTGGCTACCTACCTGCAAGGATCTAATAACATAATAGGGCCCCTTTAAGCTAAGCAAAGTCATTGAGGGCTAGTATTTATTTTTATTTTTTTTACAATTGATGTCATGTTGATTGGTGGTCAACAGTTCAGTCAGAATGCTGGAGATTTTCTAAAATGTAAATTATTTGACCTACTAACTATCTAGGCCTACTAACACGTCAGTAAAGTCGGTTGAAGTGAGTGACCTCTTCTAGGAATTTAGCAATCTATTTTGAAAACATGTAAACCCTGTTTAGCTTGTCAGTTGGGTTCACACCCACCACTGAGAACATCCTGTTAAACTGAAGCAGGGATGTTCTATGTTTAATAACTCCATGAACTGAGAAGCAGTCCTCATACAAGAGGGTTTCATTACAGTCAGGCCCCACTCATCAAAAATGCTCAAGTCTAACAAGCTTCACTGCACTTAAACCAAAACCTGTAAACAAACAGCAAAAAAAGTACCACAGAATAATTTACTAATCGAGCCAAATCAGTAATGCAATGTTCAAAATATTCATACCTATGATCAATAAAAGCCTATATGATCTAAAGAGAATGTTATTTTCAGTTGTGGGTTCTGTGACGTGGTTCAGTATTTATAAATACACATAGCTATACCCTACTGAAAACTCTGCAGTGAGTTGTAGCTGTCTACAGTGTCCTGTGGAATTTAATATTTGAAGCATGAAATTTTTTGTGCAATTTGCGTTGATTTTGTTAATACCAAAGTAAATGTTGATACTTGGTTTTAGTGCCCTCTAAATTGAAAAGTTCAAATACATAGCATTTTATATTTAATACATTTTTAAACTTAAATAATTGTACATTTATTAAAGTTTCTTAATGGCCTTAATTGACTTTATATAGGTTGTAAACTACACAGACATAGGGAAAATTTTAAACACAAACATTATCAATAGTAATAACAGGAAATTTGGTTAAAAGTAAGTTGAACTAGGGGAAAAAACCTCTACCGTGTCTTATCTACATTATATTGCCTTTTACAGAACTCTTACACAAATGTGGAAACAGAAAGCGGGAACATCTTTATTTATCAATGTTTATGACCAACACTACAAGTAGTAGGCCCGTCATGGAAAAAACTTGGCCTACAGCACATTTCCCTTTCGATAACGCCATGAAGATCTGATGCCCTTCTCCCACTCCAGTGCACTGCACAGCCACTTGGGTTTTCACTTTTAAAATTAAAATAGAAATGGGATCAAATTACAAGCAACACTAAGGGGACAAAAAGGGATTTCCTGAAAATCTCCGACATTAAACCAGAAGTTCAATTTGTAATTTTAATGACAAGACTTATTTCTTGTTACGCACCTTTGGGACTGGATTTCTTGACCCTGGCTCAATGTGTTTGGAGTTTCCAGATTCTCCCCGTGTTGTCATAGGGTTTCCTCTAGGTCAAGGGAGGATAATCTTATCCACAAAGGGCCGGTGTGTATACAGGTTTTTGGGATAACCTGTAAATCAGCTGTTCAAACCCAGGTGTGGGGACTCTTCAGCCAATCAGTAATCTAATTAGGGAGTTGCAGCAAAAACCCGCATACACACAGGCCCTTTGCGGATAAGACCGGCCACCCCTGCTCTGGGTACTTTGGTTTCCCCCCACAGTCAAAATCCATTCAAAGGTGAACTGGTGTCACCAAATCGGTGTGTGTGTGTGCCCAACAATGGGTTGGTTGTGTGTGCGCGGTCCTCTCCCAATCAATCTTTGGTGCCTCGCCCTGGGTTATTGCCCACTCTGCACTTGTAGTTTCTTGAATATGGGGCCCAAAACACATATGCCTGATTTGACAAGTTGTAAACACTGTTGCTGGGAGAAATGGGAAGGAGGATCATAAACGGTAGGGTGGTAAACCAAGAATGCCCAATGGGGCTTTAGTCAGGAACTTATGGTCATGGAGATTAAATATTAAGATTCTAAAAGATATGGGAGGAGAAAATCCTCCTCTGTCAGAGCTATTGCCATTCAACCTTTAGTCAATATGCCACACATAATATCAGTAAAACTTGTTTCCTGTTAATAAAAGAAAGTTGTTACTAAGATACAATAACTAAGATACAGACAAAAGAGTTCAACTTGAAGAAAGGTAATCCTTGGGAACTACAAATTCACAAATGCAAAAATGATTGTAATTTTTTGTATTAACTCACTAAACCGAATGAACAATGAAAAGAAAAAACATGCTATAACCTTTATAATTAGTCATGACAGGTGACTTTCTATCCAAATAGGCCTAATGACATCCCAGGTACTGAATATATTTACTACCATAATGAATGTACAGGCTATACAATCTTTCTTTGGATGGAACATGACTGTATATGAGATTAATCGTGTGGTTAAATAATCGTTTGTTCCTCAAAATATGCATCATTTAATTTTTCAAATACTACTGCTACTCTGAAATTTTACCACAAATGTTTGTGCACATTTTATCATATTAGAATTACAGAAAATTATAATGACGGGAAAACTCCTCTGTACCAATAGCAAAAGGTATGCTACGTTTTTAAATATCAAGTCTGCAGTTAAAAATTATAATAAAATAACGTTCGGTTTTGAGCAAAATGTCCTTCAGACTTACCCCTGGTAACGACATTTCTTAGCAGTGTCACAGGGAAAAAGTTAATCCTTACTCTGAACAGCAAGACATAATATCAAAATTCCCTTTTAAATATTATGCGGAAGTCTCGCGATACTCGAATTACAGCTCGCAATGAGCTGCACCTCAAACGGGGATCATAAACAAAGCAAAACCAGTTTGGAAGCTGTGCACATTACAAACAGCGCAAGTTTCCTGATGGGAGTAATTCATTACACACACATACATTTATACATAAATATATATATGCCAACAAACACTCATTTACCGCAGTCTCGCATAAATAATAACGGTCACACCAAGAGAAACAGAGACATCCAGCGCTGCCACGCCAGCAATTGGGTGGTTTAGTGCCATTTCAAACTTTAGTTTAGCAGTACTACTACAGTGCAAAGTTATATATCAAGAATACAAATGTCGATCCTCCCATAGTCCGGGCAGAGATGGGGACGCGTAGTAATATTAGTTGGTCTGCATGCTACTAAATTCTCAGTAAGCAGGCCTAGCAAAAAGCATAATAATAACGTGCGAAAATAAGACAACAAAGGCCTACGCGGAGTAACACGCACTTTCAACTACGACCCCTAGAAGGAAGGGAAGTACAGCGGCAGAGCAACACGAGCACCTCGTCGGTTCGGAGAAACATAATCAAAAGCGGACTCAACTCAAAAGTAGTACATACTTACAGACACTTACGGCGGTCGGATTGTCGGATATATTCCGCCACAGTTCCCTCAGTCTTTACCCTGGTAGTAAAATAAGCCCCGCCTCATAGATTATATATGGCGAATAAAATGAAAACAGCTTCTATTCAGCTTCTATCAAGTACTCATGGAGTACTTATATTTCATTCAGGTATTCCTATAGTCATTTACGTATGAGAGTATAATGACTTGCTAAATGTCTGAGAACATCATGACTTGCTAAATGTCTCGAAGTATGAAGATCTTAGTTACTGAGTCACAAATGTGGGTGAAGAAATGTAAAATTCTAATTAAATGGATTTAATTCTTAAATAGGCACAACAACGCAATATAACGCCTTTTGGATGAGATGACTTAAATAAATTAGATATTTGAAAAATTATACGTATAGACAATACACGTTTTATTTGTCACTCATGCTTTATTTCCCATTTTCACAAGTATGAATTCGGGTACATTGGAATGTTTTTGCATATGCAAGGCGAAGTTGGGATTAAATTGGATGGGATGACAATTGAAATAGGCTAGTAATTAAGAAAAACCTAATTTATTAATTTTATAAATAATACTTTCTTAACTTGAAATTACTCGCATCATTATGAATGTTTGTTCATATAAATAAATCAGAATAAATTAATAAAATACATTTTCTATGTATGAGTGTGAATAATAACAAATAATAATAATAATACATTTTATTTATAACGCACTTTTCATAACAAAATCTCAAAGTGCCACATTTAAAAACAGCAAGCTTAAAAACATCCATATGATCTAAAATATCACAACTACTAAATATGATATCTCAGCAGTTGTATGCTTTTCTAAATATAAAAGTCTTCAAATTTGCTTTAAAAGAATCCAGGTTCTGTGTAACTCGCAGCTGGACAAGAAGATGGTTCCATAGCTGTGGGGCAACAGAGCAAAAAGGTCGACCTCCCATAGTACAGAGCTTAGTAGAGGGAACTTGAAGTAGCATGCTACCTGCTGATCTGAGGATATGGTTGGAGGTTTGCAAACTAATCAGATCTTGAAGATATGAAGGTTCCAGGCCAAAAATACATTTATGGGTTAACAGAAGAATTTTGTACTCAATCCGGGAAGAAACAGGGAGCCAATGAAATGATTTGAGGATGGGAGTGATATGTTCAAATTTCCTTACTCTCAGTAGGATTCTTGCAGCACTGTTTTGCATGTATTGTAACTTTTGTATGTCCTTAGCAGGAATCCTAACAAAAAGTCCATTACAGTAGTCCAGCCTTGAGGAAATAAAGGCATGGACAAGTTTCTCTGCATCTGGGAGGGTTAAAAGAGGGCGGAGTTTGGAGATTTTTCATAGATGGTAAAACGATGTCTTACATAGATGTTTTATGTGGTCGGCATAAGGTCAACTGCAGATCTAACCGAACCCCCACATTAGTGACTGAGGTGGAGAAAGTAATGGCCTGGCCATCAAAGGTGAACTGGAGTATAGGAAAAGAACGGATCTGGCGGGGGTGCCAACAAGGAGTCCCTCAGTTTTACTACTATTCAGCTGTAGAGAATTGATGTTCATCCAAATCTTGATCTCCTCCAGACATGCAGTGAGTTGCAGGATGGCTTCTGAAGGGTTTGGAGCAGTTTTGATGTAGAGCTGCGTGTCATCAGCATAACAATGGAAGGACAACCCATGTCTAGTGATGACGCGCCCATAAGGTAGCATATAGATGGTAAAAAGGATAGGACCAAGAACTGACCCCTGTGGGACACCACATGTGACGGTAGACAGCCTGGATGAACATCCTCCCGACATTACATATTCAGTCCTGCCAGACATGTAGGACTGAAACCACTGCAACGCAGTTCCCAAGAGTATGATGGAGGCAATGCAGGAGAATGGTATGGTCCACTGCATCAAAGGCCGCTGACAAATCCAGGAGAATAAGCAAGGATGGCGAACCTGCATCAGCTGCCATCAGTAAATCATTTGTCACCCTAAGCAGTGCCGTTTCCATGCTATGGGCTTAACGAAAGCCTGACTGGAACTTCACAAACAGATTATTACATGTAAGATGGCTCTGAAGTTGGAAAGCAACTGTCTTTTCTAAAACCTTTGACAAAAAAGTCAGGTTTGATTTAGATGGGCCTGTAGTTCACAAGTACCTCTGGATCTAATGAGGGCCTTCTTCAACATCGGGCGAATGACAGCTGCTTTGAGAGAGGGTGGAACATAGCCAATTTGTAGTGAAAGATTTACTAGCTTCGTAATGATTGGACTAACAATAGGGATGAATGACTTAAGCAAAACAGTCGGAATAGGATCCAGTGTGCAGGATGATGATTTCATTCCTTGCAAAATTCCATCAATGTGGCTGCTTGAGACCTCAGTGAAATATGGGAGAGATGGCAAACTCCCAAATGAAGGATCAAAGGCAGGTGATGGCGGAGAATGTGGTCCAGGCATTAAGAAGCGAATATTATTGACTTTTGATCTAAAGAAGTCAATAAAGCTGTTGCATTGCTCCTTGGTAACTTCGGTAAAAGATCGCTGTTGTGGCTCCAAAAGATGTTTAATTGTAGCAAACACCTGCTTTGAATTGCCTTTATGTATATTGATCTGATTTGAGTAAAATTGACATTGCACCTCTTTCATTAAATAATTCATTCATTATACTGAGGTGTCACCGCTTGCTGGGGAAGCGGTGCCTGGGCGCTTGCGGCGCGACGAAGGCATGACGCAAAGCAGTATGTTCGGGGAATCACGGGGTTTATTTCGGACAAACGGGGTGAATACCACGAGACACCACAATGACTGATCTGGCAACTAGTGCAGGGACACGGACTAAATACTGAAAACTGACCAGAACGAAACAAAAAACAGATGATCACAATTAGTGACAGCTGGAATTCATTAGGGCAGAGACACGAGGTATCGAGGGGGCGTGGCACACAGGAGGCTTTGACGGGTGGATCATGACATGAGGTTATATAACTTGCTACAGCAACTCCCATGTTTTCCCTAGGTTTTTATGTATAGGTTAATCAAGAATTTCCTCTGGGATAAATAAATTTAATCTTATTGCAGTAATCTATACTGCTGCTAATGAGTCAGTCATTCATGGCCAGGGGATTACATCTGAGTTTCACTGGTAATTTCATGGGTAGTTTTGGTTTCCAAACATAGTTTCTTACACTTTCATTTTGAGTGAAATGAAAGAATAGCTATGATTTGGAAAGCAGGCCTCTTACTGGGTTGGTTTGATTTGTATAGGCATTGGTTGAGCATTAACACTCACTTCATCTGACGCTTATTCATTTGTGGGAAAATAATCATTACAATTTTATATACAGTACTGGTCAAAAGGACATTTATAAAGTGATTTATAACACTATAAAATAAACATGGAATTATGCACTGATGTAAAAAGTATAAAACAAAAGAAAAAAATAATTTGTTGGGGGGGGGGGGCAGCTATGTGGTTTGGCAATCACAAGGTTGTTGGTTCAAATACAGTGGGCAGCA
>JAODUD010000117.1:3614901-3629098 GCA_026784285.1 Stomatorhinus walkeri
TTCAGGGTGGTATGGCCGTAAGCGATTGCAGCTTCTGAAATGAGCCCATTTCTAGGTGACAACACTAATGACACAGACAGACCTGTCCTGCCCATTTAATTTGGCTGCCCGACACCCCCGAAATGTGCCGGAGGGTGCTATTGGCACCCCGCCACAGCAAACCACCCGCCCTCACTCTGCCACACAGACGTCAGCGAGGACTGGAAGGCGGCGTGTTTCACCAGGCCGATCACATCGCTGACACCCTCTTGCGGCCTCATGGCCGGACAGCCCATCCGGAACCCGGATTAACCGATCCCGCCGCGATTCTGCTGATTCTGTGATCCAGCCGGATCAGAAAGCGGGAGGGGGGGGGGAGCAACTCCAGAAAACTTCCACACCTGCCTGCTTTCCTAATCTCAACCCTGTGGTGCTCTAGTGATCAGAAAAGGTTACACAAGCCAAATTAATACAAATACAGACAGCCAAGGTTAAGCCAGCCTTGATATACAGCTATATAATCTTATTTATAGAACACTGAGCGCGTCGCATGCTGTTCAAAGGCAAACAAAAGCATGACACGTTCCACCAGCCAAACCCGAATCCACACGAGGGGGTGGGGGGTGGGACGGGAGTCGCTGGCTACCTACATCATCACTTTTGTTTGTTCGGCCACTCCCCAGCGAGAAGTCCAGAAGCCACGCCCCTTGTAGGCCACGCCCCTTGTAGGCCCCGCCCCCTCTCAGACTCACCTGTTGTTGAGGTGCTTCTCTTCCAGTTCATACGGTTTCACAAACCACTTCCCGATCCGCACAAAGTCCTTGTCCATCAGGCACCTGGGCACATGGGACAGGGGACATGTTACACAAGCAGGACACAGCACCAGACACAGCACCAGACAGCAAGGCGGCTGACCCCGGTCCCTATCACAGCCTCCCTGCTAATACATGACTCTGCTCCAAAGCAACACACATTTTAATGAGAAAATCAAAGTAATTTGGAGCAACTGGCAGTTAAGGGTCCAAATGTGAAATTGCAGGATTTTAACCGACGACCTTCTGATCGCGGCCACAGAGTTCTAAGCTGCTGGGCCACATTCCACTGAGGACAAAGTGTTCTTCTTGCATACAGATTACCCAGTACAGGGTCAATATGGGACTGGAACCCATTTGCAGAAGGTTTAAATTTCATATACAGTGCCAGTCAAAACTTTGGACACACCTACCCACAGAAACATTTATTTGTACTATTCTCTATAAAGTAACATTAATTATGAACTGACCAAACACGTATTAAATAATTATTTGTAGGGGGCACTCGGTGGGTGGGGACTCTGATCCCGTTCAAATCCCTGGGTCAGCTGAGTGATCCCACCACTGGGCCCTTGAGCAAGGCCCTTAACCCTAGATGCTCCAGGGACTGGCTGACCTACTGTCTCCTCTACGCCAGTTTGATGAGGTGGCCTCCTGAGATGCTTGTCCAGCTGGTCCTGAAGGTGGTCCCACATATATGCTGAGCTCTCATTGGCCGCTTTTCCTTCATTCTCTGGTCACACTCCTCTAAAACCATCTCTACTGTGTTTAGGTCAGGTGGGCAGGTCATGTGATGCGACACTATCACTCTCCTTTGTGGGCAGTTTGGCATGTTCACACTTTTGACTGGTGCTGTAATTCTCTAGTTAGCTTTAACTTGTTTTCAGCCCAGAACTGCTAATAATTAAACGTCATTGTTAATATATTAAACACAATGCTTTGTGAAAGTCCCAGAGTTTTCTGGGGGTGCTGGTACCACCACATCACCCACTGCCATCAATAAGATTTCCAAAAATCCTAGGTGCACATGATTGGTGATTCAGATTTTGAGTCAGACAGCAAGAGAAGCTCCTATCAGCATTCTTTATATTATATTTTATTTGCACAGCACTTGTTTTCTACCCAACATGCTAAGCAAAAAGTATAATGCTAAATAAAATCTAGAAATCTAAATAAACATATCAGATTGGGTAAAAGATGGATGGATTTCTAGACTGCATTTGAAGGAGCCTTCAAAATTGGAAAGCCTTGTTGCATTGCTGTGATATGTTTAGTCTTCGAATTCACCCTGAATTATGATACAGCCTATATGGACAAAAGTATTGGCACACACATCTCAATTACTGAATTCAGGAGTTTCATTCTGACCCAATTGTAAGTGGTATTATTGCAAAATGAAAGCATTTAGGAATAACAGAAACTCAGCCACGAAGCAAACTCTTAATGCTTCTGCATACCAAGACATTTTTGACAATTCTATGCTTCCAGCTTTGTGGGAACAGTTTGGGGACGGTCCCTTTCTGTACCAGCATGACTGTGCCCCAGTGCACAAAGCAAGGTCCATAAAGACACGGTTGGGTGAGTTTGGTGTGGAAGAACTTGGATGACCCACACAGAGCCCTAACCCCAGCCCCATCGAACACCTTTAGGATGAATTAGAGTGCCTGACCTCACAAGTGCTCTTCTGGATAAATGGGCAAAAATTCTCACAGACACACTCCAAAATCTTGTGGAAAGCTTTTCCAGAAGAGTGCCAACTGTTTTAGCTGCAAAGGGGGGACCAAATCCATATTGATGCCTATGGATTTAGAATGGGATGTCATAAGGCTTCCTGAAGGTGTAATGGCCAGGTGTCCCAATACTTCTGTCCATATAGATTATATATGTAGACATCACCAAAGTGAAGTTCTGGGCAGGGAGATCTCTATTTTTAGAGACTGAACTACTGTGGCAGGTGCTGTATAAGAATCATTAGTGTTTAAAACTGACAGCTTGTTCTCACATTTTAATTTTTTTTCCTGTTAATATATAATCGATATATTCATTTCTTGATTGTTGCCACCATGTTCGAAGGGTTATTTTCTCCAAGACAGTCATGTGACTGATAACTATGAATAGGCTTTTCTACTGCAGACAGAGGCATGCATTAAATTGTCAGACACATGACTCACTTTTAGATGAGATATGTAGTTAAAAAATATTGGATAAAATGTCCCTTTTAAATCACACTATTACTGTACCGCATGTCCTTTGTTGTTCTGAGACTTTGTGTGTTTGTGTGGGGGGGGGTGCTGAATATTTAATAGGAGAAACGTCTCCTCTGTCCTTCCTGCTGGATTTAAAAAAATATATATTGTCTCACTTCTCCAGAGCAGTTCCACATCATCAATACAGAAAGGCTTTTAACATCCTATATGTGGTCAAGCAGGTTAGGACTCTGTGTCCATATTAGAAGGGTACCAGTCCAAATCCTGAGAGTGACACAACAACGCAGTTGCTGTTCCCATGAGCAACACCCTTAACTCCAACTGTTCGAGCTTGCTGGCCGACCCTCCGCTGTGACCCCCAAGTTTGCTCTCACCTGTCTGTGTCTCTCATTCAGTGCGAGATAGGGTAGACAAAAAGACAATTTCCCCACACGGATTAACAAACTATCTTTATTCTGATTGTCATAGGTGTCAAAGATACTATATGGCATTAGTAGTCTAAATCAGAAAAACGCTGATGATTTAAAAAAAATATATGAAAATCATAATCTGCTACAGCATTATCTTCATGTTCATTTCAGGCATTTATTCATGATTAGTTTGCAAAGCTTAATTCTGCATCCATGTTAAACTTATTGCATTGATTATATCAGTTCACCACAGTCACCGACACTTTGTTGGGACCGGGCTGGCAAACATAAGGTGAGATGAGGAAGAACACTACAAAAATTCCGGAAGCAAGAGGAAGAACTGCATCTAAAAATCGAAGCAGAGTTTTTGACTGAGTAAGCAGGTCAACCGCTCCATCTTCCCCTTTCCATCTTGACATCCTGTTCATATTTTTTCCAGATGATTCATAGGCATTTTAATAATAGAACCCCAAATGATCAAACACATGCAACATGCACTTGTCCAAGGTGCTGAAGCAATGACAAGCAACGTTGCTACGCTATACTTGCCGATGCTGCCAAACACCAGCGAATAACTTTTGGTTTGCGGGTTAACAGAATAAGTCAACACTTTTTGAAGGAAAATATCATTCAATTTCCATCCATGGCCCACTTCTAACCTAACCCATTATCCCAATGTTTGACCACCTTAAAATACAAAAAGCAGTTCGTCTGTAATATCTACTGGCTGTGTTCTAATTCTAGAGCAGCAGAATTGTAATGCTACAATGACAAGTGGTGATGGATGTCGTAATACTGCCCTCTACTGCTCCGTTTTTGCAGTTGTTTAATCCCTTGCTTTTACCTGTCCCATGAAGTTTCGTAATAAAACCATCTGATGTCATGTTTTTGTCCAGGTTCATTAATTTATTATAGGAGCTGTGCATGGAGAGCTAGCTGCTTAATAGACGGGACAAGAATTAATTTCAAAATTTGTGGCTTATATGTACTGGGGCAGCTTTCAGCGCACACTTTCAACTACTACAACTACTACTGAATGTAGTAAATAAAACAGAATCCGGAACCCTTGGACTAAAGGATAAAGCGGCATTATGTATGTCAGAAATAACAGCTAATTAATTGAAATACATTTCTGAAGCGTTTTTAAAAGGTCCACCTAGGTTTTAGGCTGGTGAAGGCATGTCCCATTTTAACTTGTTGCTTATCATCCTTTTAACCCCCGCAACACTAAGAGGCTACAAATCTGCTAAAGATTTCATGATTCTCGTCAAGCAACAAGTTGTTAATAGCCGTGAGCTTATTAGGAGCATTACATTGTTTGGTCTCCCCGTCGACGCAGGTTCACAAAACCGCTAACTGCATGTGCTACCATCCGATGACTATTTGATTGCTTATTGCGTTTTAATAATATAACGATGAACTGTGGAGAGAAGATGGCATTCTGAATAATTTTGTTTGATATACAGTGCGGTCCAATTTTATAAATCAATCCGTTTTGTTTTGCTTGACAGTTTATGAAACACAAAGTCGAGACTGCAGCTTGTTTCGAAAAGCATAAAACGTGAAGCAGAGCATCTCCATGGAAGATGACGCTAGCCGATTGTCAGCACAATATTTTAAAATATCATTTTTACCCAAATTTCCTAAACAGAAAAAATCAAAAAGATTCTGACACTCACTCTTTGGCCAGGTTTTCTATGCAAAGCTGCCCCCCTGTGTTCGACTCACGCATGGTAGGAGGTTGCAATTTCCCGTAAATAATATTTTGTTTTTACGTGATTCATTTCTGTTCAGATGTCATGGATCCGCTGTTTACTATATTATAGAGAACGGCACAAAACAACGAAACGAGACAAAAAAAATAGAAGCAAACTCCAAAAGGCAAAATCATCTGCCATGTTTTGCGGCGCGGGTGAATCTGCGCGTGATTTTAACGACTTACCTTTCCATCTCCAGACGTACAGCTGGAATGTCTGTAAAGCTAAATTTTCCCATTTCCCAAACTTCCAACACGCTTTCACTTATCACCGCGACGCAGAGTGGCGAATCCTTGCGGTCTCCTGTCATATTTAGCCCCAACGACACAAGATTTTCACCACTACGAATAACATGCAGACAGGGCCGCTGTGGGACGGAACTTTGAAACCTTACGTCACCATGACGCCAGACGGCAATAATAAATAAATATCACCGTCTAAACCCAGTGGTTCCCAAACTTTCTCTGCAGGGCCCCCCTTTTCTAGATAGGAACATTATTGAGCCCCCCATTCAAACTACATAGGTTCAGATTCAAACTTTATTTGAAATACATTGGCGTACACAAATTAAACTTTGTTTTACGATAACCGCGGGTTTTAGTCTATACTATAGCACAAAACAACACTAAACCATACCCATGAATTGACAGTCTCCCTACACTTCATGTAGAAAATTTTAAACCTCGGTTTTCATGATATGGTTAGATTTTTTTGTTCGGCGATGCAAAACGTTGTCACGCGTCACCGTGTCACATGGTACAAAAACCTTGCAAGAGAAGACGACTTTAGACAGATCGTACAGCACCTCTCAGCCGGCTGAACAAACTGGAACAGCCTCTGTGAGGACACAACTTTGCCCTTATTAGCTGAAAAACGAGTCGTTTGTATGGCGTTTGTATCCCAGGAATTTCCGATGCGTTATCTGCTATTTCTCCCGAATATCTCGTAAAGCAGTGAGAACTGGTTTTCAGTTAATTTACCTGGTAAAATAAAGTTTAAGTAAATTACATAAATGCTCTAATAGTACACGTAAGGTAGTGGTTTATATATTGTTAGTTACTGTAATGTTGCACTGCTTTATTTGTTTAATCGTCCAGTCTGTGAAGAGATTATTTTGCCCATGAGGGGTGCGCAAAGTGGTGTGACGTGCATGAGGCCTGGGCTGCTCAGGTCCAGCCGTCTGATCCTGCTGTAGTCCTGAAGGATGGCAGCCCAGGAGTTCAGCCTGCAATCGGCTCGTCAGCTGAGTGACGAGATCAGAGCTCCAAGCAGATGGCCTATTTGAATTGGCTCATGTGAGGCCACTGTTCAGGCCTAGTGCCCTGGCCCAGCGGGCAGCTGCTCAGAAAAATGTAAAGTTAGGCTAAGTGTATCACAGCAGCAGAGAGTGTATGCCAGGAAATCTGTAATATCATCTGCATAAACAATTCACTTGTCTTGACCTGCACACACTGTTATCTTGAAGTGGCTGGCCATAAACCTGCCCTGCAGGAACTGGTCCATGTGCCTCGGTAGGCAGCTACTCGTCTCTCTCCGGCAGATTTTTCCAGAGAGAGACGATGCTGGCAATGTGACTGTCTGAGACACCGAGCTGTTGGTGCAGCCCCACTGGGTCCCTGGCCAGCCTGACCCTGTGGTTGTACCCTGGTGCTCCATCAGGGCCTCTGAATAGCTGACTAGATGATAAAGGGAGTAACACAGGACAAGTCTGAATAAAATAACTGGAGTTGTTAGTTCTTTATATACTATATTTAAAGCTCACCAGGAGCCGTGGTCGGCGCATCCTTAGAGGAGTGCGGAATGGCAGAAGGGAGTGCAGAGAGAACAGAGCTGAGCAGTGTCTGCTCTCCATCCCTCCTCTGGATATTCTTCTTCAGCACATCCATATTGGTCCTGGACATGTGCCTCCCTAACCCACTAGACATAGCTGGTGGGGGGACACTGAATCATCAATTGTTATTGCTGACAATTACAACCATTACTATTATAAGCACATTTAGCAGGCTGCTACGGAGAGTGAGTGCTCACTTCTTATGTATGAACTTCAAATAATTGTGCAGGCTACAATATGTAGAGCTAGCTGTCCTCGGATTCATACAGCTCCTTTTAGGTACAACGCTTATGTGCAACAAATCCCGCAATACACTCGTCTGACAGCCTCTAGTTGCCTCCGCTACCTTATGGCCTTGCTAATTTAGAGGAAGGAGCTGGCATACCTATGAGCATAAATCAAATGAGGGATTAGTTAACATGGGACTTCTGTATTGATGTTGGGATGTAGTGATGTTGTGCCTCAGGAGCACATCCTTATTGCTCATTATATTGCTCATTGTTGCAGCGCTGCTCAGGTTGTCAGACTCCCTCTCCATCTGATGTTGACATAATACAAATAAATATGGATATATTTATATAATGGCTCCTAAAGATGTTTGGATGCACAAACATGCACATTCCATCCCTTTTTAAAAGAACAGGGCCGTATTTACATTTAAAAATGCATTCTGAGAAATTTCTAGGCTGAAGTATGATTAGTGACACTGAAAATAGAACTTTGCCATACAAAATATTAACAAAAAATGCTTTATGAGCAATTGCTGGCCTGAAGTATGACTGATGACACTAAAAAATACACCTTTTCTATGCAAGATATTAAAAAAATAATGCATTCTGAGCAATTACTTGAAGTATGACTAATTGTACTGATCACATACCTGATCTGTGCAAAAAAAATAATTGAGAGGGAGGTAAGCCCGTTTTTTCGCAGATTCAACATATTTCAGTAGTATCGACAGCATTCGTTTGAAATGACACACCCAGTCAACAACATTAAGATCGCTGGGTCAAACGAACGATCTGCAAGGCGAATTTTTAACATTTCGCCCACGTTTAAACACCCCAAAATATAACATAAACGATAACAGTATAAATAACAAAACATAACGCACGTGCCCGAGAGATTTATGCACAGATTAAGTAGTGTGTTGGGTTTACATGTTTCCGCTGTGTGGATGCTCGATTTCACATTGAAAGCGTGACAGATATGAATATAATCAGATAAGATATTCAGATATACAGCATTCAGATGCACAGCTATTCAAATAAGCGCACGGCAGCTGGGCGGGCCATGCCGTGCTGGCCAATCGCAGAGGGGCCAGTCTCGTCGTTCGTCCAATCAGTCGTGGCCATTCTGAAACATTTCGTTGCCACCGGCCAATGGGGAGCATTGAATTTAGCCTTAGGAAACTGTAGAAGATGGACCAAAGGAAATGGTCATTTCATAGGACAAACTGATAAATGTACCTATATTAGTGATCAAGAAATGGGGTTTTCCCTTTTTGCGGATGATGGCGCTATCTGAAAAAGAGGAAGGAACTTAGAGTTCATTGCACAGAAACTGCAGGAGGCCATTACGAAAATAGAGGAATGGTCGTACAAGTGGGGTGTAAAGTTCAGTTGACAAAACTTTTTTTTTTAATTTTTTTTACAAGGAACAGGACTGACAGTAATTTAAAACTTCAACTTTACAATCAGGTATTAGAAAGAGTGAAAGAAGAGTTTCAATTTTTTGGGAATGTGGTTACATGAAAAACTTACATGGGTCTTGCATATTCAGAATTGTCACGACCGCGCTGCGGGTCTGGCGAGCAGGGAATCAGGCTGGAAGCAGCGGAGTCGTGCAAAGGCTTTTATTCTCGGTGTAGACGGAGCATGGAGTATAAAGCGAACGAAACAAAAGCAAACGCGGGCGGGCGAGCGAACTTACAAAATGACCAATCTAACGCAGACTGGGTGAGACAAGGTTAAGAACACAAGACAATCAGACGTTAGTTAACAACAGCTGGTTTCCATGGGGAGCAGACACTAGGTAACGAGGAGGGCGTGGCACACAGGAGGCTCTGACAGGCGGATCATGACAAGAATGTGTTGGATTAATGTGAATAAGTTATAAATGTGATGAGATGCTTAACAGGCAGTGGATGGGGTGTAGACAGACTTGCGTTAAGGGCTATTTATATTGGACTAATAAGGTCAGTACTAGATTATGGGTGTTTGGTTTTTGGTTCAGTTCTTAAACGGTTGGATTCTATTCAATTTCAGTCATTACGACTTTGTACAGGAGCATTTAAGACAACTTCAGTTGCAGCACTGCAGGTAGAAATGGGAGAAATGCCATTGGACTTGAGAAGAATACAACTGTTAGTAACCTACTGGACAAATTTACAGGGTTATGACCAGACTCATCCAACACACGTTACCTTAAAACCCTGCTGGGAGAAGGACAAGAGGAGAGTAAAAAGCTCTGGATGGTCAGTGGAACAATGAGCATCAGAACTAGGAGTGGCTCAACTTAGTATTAGTCCATTACCAGCAATACAACCGTGGATCATTCCTGACACCACAGCTGATTTCTCGATACTAGAAAAGATGAAGAATGACAAGGAATTTAGTTTTGATCCTCAAAGAATACAGGCTTATATTGATGGGTATCACAACTACATTCAGATTTACATGGATGCGTCGAGGGATTCAGATACCAAAATGGGGGTGGCATTTAGTATTCCTGCATTCCATTTCAAAATAGGGAGAAGGCTTAGTGATGGGCTATCAGTGTTTACAGGGGAAATTCTGGCCATACACAGCCTTAAAATGGATAGAGGACATCAGACCACTAAGAACTGTTATTTGTTCAAATTCAAGTTCATCTCTGCACAGTTTATGTAACAGTTATTAAGTGTAGATCAGATATTCTGCTAGTGATTCAACAGGTGTCATATAGAATTCAAAGAATGGGGCTCCCTGTAGCTTTTTTGTAGGTACGAGTATATATTGGGATAATTGGGAATGAGGTAGCAGACAAAACAGCAAAGGAAGCCATAAAACATAAGAATACAATGGTACCTCAGTTCTCGAACTCATTAGAACTCGAATTTCTTAAAAATCGAACCAACCACTTCGAAAAAATTACGTAGAACTCGATCGGAATCTCAGAAGTCAAACCGTGATCGCCGACATAAGATAACTTGTACGCCTGGGGAAATAAGTCACGCAGCACGTCTCAGTGGAAACATAGGGTAACGCTTCAGTCTCAGCCTCGCATTCGCTGTGATAGCATCGTACATGTTTACACTAGCTGAATACATATATTTTGACAGTAAAAATATATTTAGACAATGATGGACAGTAACAGTAATTGTTATATAATAAAATACATTTAAAAATAAAAAAATCTTATTTTAATATTAATAATAAACCATTAATACATTTAATTATAATAATATTGTCGTGCCCAGCGGGGTTGGAACGGAGACAAAGGCGCAGACGTCAGGGCATCGGGGAACACGGGGTTTAATTACAGGTAACACATGCAAAACGCAGACGGACAATACAATCACCGGACTGGAGAAACAAACTGAAACGCGGACGAAATACAGAGGGCTAATGACAACAACCAGAAACAGCTGATCACACAGGGATTCCACACGGGGTTAACGAGGGGGCGTGGCACACGAAAGGAGGTAGGACACATTGTTTGGATAAATTGGACAAATTACTGTTTTGATAAATGTGCTTAGATGTGTTTAGTACAGTATATGCTTTTTTGTTTTGTCCGGTTCATTTTGTGTTAAAATGCTAAAAAAACATATTTCTGTGTATTTTTGTGGGACCGGGTACCAATTAATTAAATGAATTAAAATTCGATCAGAACTCGAACTTTTTAGTATTCGGTCCGGAGTTCTGAACGGATTAATTTCGAGTTCTGATGTACCACTGTATTGATACAGCAGTTAATTTCAGTAGGTTAGAAATCAAAAGTATCACCCAACAGCGGATGAAGGAAACGTGACAGAAGCAGAGGGATGAAGATGTGCGGGCGAGCGGGGAAGCAGGCGAGAGAGCCATAAACGCGGGTAGAACGGGGTTTATTTCAAGTAGATAGGACACAGGGAAGCACATGGCAAACTCACGTTAATGACAGATCTGGGGAAAACGGCCTCAGACGCGGACTAAATACACAGGACAAGCCGAAAATA
Organism: Stomatorhinus walkeri; assembly: GCA_026784285.1. NCBI lineage: Eukaryota > Metazoa > Chordata > Actinopteri > Osteoglossiformes > Mormyridae > Stomatorhinus > Stomatorhinus walkeri. The sequence goes on from JAODUD010000117.1 coordinate 3,626,099, forward strand.
GCAAGCAACAAGTGATCACAATCGGGAATTAACACGAGGTAACGAGGGGGGCGTGGCACACAGGAGGATCGGACGAGCAGGTCATGACAAAAGAAAGGAAAAGACGATGGTAAAATACAGAGGAAAGTGGGTAAGATGAGAGGCGCGGGAAGAAGCCAGAAAGATGACATAATAATATCAAGACTTAGATTTGGACATACTGGACTGAACAGCACACTATCTAGAATAGGAAAACATAATATGATTTTTGTTGTCAGGCAGAGACATTGTAGGAAGTATGAAACCGAAAGAAGTACTCTTATCTTGAACCTTGAAAGGATTAAAGTAAGGTACATATTCCACACTCCTTACCAATTGGTGGCGGTAATGCCCCATTTCGTTGTTTGCCAAACGCAAATAAAAAGCCAAAGAAGAAGAACAGGCAAGAGTAGTGGTGTGTGATGCTATAAGATTTGGTATCGATCCGATACCAAGTAAATATAGGGCAAATATCGCCTATACCATACCGATATCGATTCTTTTTAATAATTAACGTGGATGCATCATCAAATTGCTAAAGCTGAATTAATTTTCATTACCTTTAAGTGTTTTGTGATTTAAAAAAAATTAAATTAGTTAAAACCCAGGGCAGAATTAGGGCAAAGTTTATGAGTAAATAAATACTGTGGCGTGTAATAAACGGCATCTGGTGATTAAACCCCAAACTATCACTGCTGTTTAGTTATTGCGAGCACGGCTCAGTGTGTGTGTGTATGTGAGCCTGTTTGCAGGCCTGGCGCCACCGGGAGCGGCAATTGAGAGCAGCAGCGCTTACACAGACAGCCGTAGTAGATTCTGGAGAGAAATTGAAACTGAAGTATTGATCTCATTAAACTAGTATTGATCAATATCAATGCCAACATTATTATCGATACTTGGATCGATCCGCTCACCACTAGGCGAGTGCATACCGCTGAGTACCGGACTTCTCAAAGCACTGCTAATTGGTTTATTGTTTTTTTCAAAACTTATATTAAAAATGTAAATATGGTTTCTGATCCTTGTTTCGAAATAGTGTTCATATCGTTCCTTTTCCCACAACTATCTTGCACTTGTTTCTGGTCAGCCTAGAATGCACCTGCACATGAGTTGGCTGTTCGTCCGTGCTGCGTATGCGATGGATTATATGTCTGGCCTGTTTGTCATTTGGACAAAAATCATCGGCCAAATAAATAAATGTAAACAACACTTCTTGTCAAAATGATTACTTTACCTAATCGGCGAAGGTCATTAACTCTTTTCCAGCAATTTCAATAAAGTTGTGTTTTTTTTTTTTTTTTTTACCATATTTGTCCATCCATCCATCTTCCAAATGTTTGTCATGGACAGGGTCATGGAATTTCTTTATTGTCTCCTTTTATAAACCATGGAAACAATCCAATCGAATCCCATCCAGCCAGTTAATCAAAGGTAATTCACAAAATTTAGCGACCAGTGTTTATGGATTGCATGTTTGACAGATGTTAAAGGGTTCAAAGCTTCTCTGGTGGGCATCCGATTATAAGATTTCTGTTTGTAGAGTCCCCACTAGATCACCACGGAAAAATACAATGAATCGGGGGTCAGGATACCCCAGCCTCACAAACCCTCTAGATCAAGGACAGCATGCCTTTGTGCCTTTTAAACACATACATGCGTAGCAGTGAAATCTCTCCTTTTTCCCTTCAATATTTTGGGTCACTGTGTTATTTACGCATTTATTTTGTGTAGTGGTTGGATGTCTGGTTGTATGTTTTGGGGGGAGCAGATTCAAAAAGAACTGTTAGTGTTTGCAGTTGTATGGCTTATTATGAAATTAATAAACATATAAATGTTTGGTACATAGAATAATGATTAGGTACACAGACTGAGTGCACAGAACTGGTCAGTTTGACAGCACACAGATGCTGTTGGTTGTAAGCATACCTGTCATTGTCGTGCTTCTCCATGTGCTACGACATGCTTTCCAGCAAAGGATGGCCCTTCTTTCTCCATGAAAAAATTTTGGAGTTTGAAAATAACAGGCGGAATAAATTAACCAGTTTATGAATTAATTACAAAACATAAAACCACATCAATAACATCTATCTATTGCAAAACATGCATCCATCCATCCATCTTCCACACTGCTTATACAGGACAACTGGATTAGCAAACATGATATACCAAAGAAATATGGCATCACAGAAATTAGACTAATTGGCATTTTTAAAATCCCAATTATACATTTGGCCAGGTGAGTTATAGCTGCACTAATGTAATGCTGCGGTTGCCCACGGCACAAGCTGGCAGCAGTGGGGCAGTGAAAGGATGGCACACAGTGTGCAGGGTGGTGCCTGAGTCTGCGTCGAAGAAAAGAAGGGTGCAGCCGGGCCAGTCCAGCAGAATCCCAATCCGCTTTGGCTTCTGCACCACAGACAGGTAGTCATGGCGTGCGGCGTGGCAGAAGGAGATCACATCCTCGAAGTGGGACAATACCCAGGACTGGGCATTGTAGCCCAGCCGAGATGCTTCAGAGGAGCCCTTGCGCTCCAGGCTGGCATAGCAGACTCCCACTTTGAAGGCGTCACTCTGTGACACATCCACCACCCAGCTGTGGGTGCCAGAGGAGAACAAGCGGGAGCACAGGGCATTGGGCCAGCTGTCAAAACGGGCTGGGTCATACTGGGGATTCCTCCTGGCCCGTTTGGACAGGAAGGTCAAGGTGCGCTGGTCTGGAGACAGGGAAAGCAGGGGGCTGACGGTGCGTTCGTCGAATGTCAGATTGATCGGAGTATGACCTGCAGGACAGAAAGTAAAAAGGAATTAATAACAATGGAGAGGAGTGCTAGAAGAAAGAGGCAAAGGTAAAAAAGGAATAAATGACAATGGAGAGGAGGGATAGATGAAAGAGGCGAGGGTAAGAAAGGAGTGAAGGAGAATGGAGAGGAGGGATAGATAGAAGAGGCGAGGGTAAGAAAGGAGTGAAGGAGAATGGAGAGG
>JAODUD010000117.1:3629198-3643306 GCA_026784285.1 Stomatorhinus walkeri
AAGGAGTGAAGGAGAATGGAGAGGAGGGATAGATAGAAGAGGCGAGGGTAAGAAAGGAGTGAAGGAGAATGGAGAGGTGGGATAGATAGAAGAGGCGAGGGTAAGAAAGGAGTGAAGGAGAATGGAGAGGAGGGACAGAGTATGCAACATGTATGCAACATATCAGATTGGAAAGAGAAAAAAGGAGTGAAATATGATAAAGATGAAAGACATAAGGAATAAAGGAAAAGAGATATTGGGAGGCAGTTAAAAAAAGAGGGAGAATATAGGGAAGACTGTAATTCACAATCTTTCAGTTCAGTGTGTATGAGGTTAGCTCCATTTTTCAATATCAATTCTGTAAATTCTTCAGACTAATGATTTAACACTGCCCTGTGTAGTTGCTCTGCACACCTTACGTAATGTTTTATATGGCACTCCTGTGCCCTATTTACAGCTCTTTTTATAGTCCAGCCTCATTATGTGAAATTAACAGGCAAATGAGGTCATTCTGCAGCAGCATGGTTACTCTGCTATCCACCTTATGACCGTTCTCACCAATGGAAGATGAATGAGGCCTGTCTGATTAGTGCTCCAGTGCATAAACAGGCTACTGACCCAAATGACCCAAAAGCGCTGCGCTGGCCCACAGCCCCAGGATCAGCTTGCTTTCGCTGCAGCCGAATTTCATCGTGAGCTTCTCTGTGTCAATGGGATCGCCCACACCCTCGGCCTCCTCCACCCTTAGGGCAAAACCAATGGTGAGATTTGTGAGTGATAGCTTACTATCCCACACTGTCAGAGACTTAGCACAGGCTATTTTTAACATTGTCTCTCCATAGATTGATATGTAGTGTAAGGTGGAGAGACATGACTCTTTCCTTACTAGTGATAAATATCACTCACAACATAAGATAAAAAATCTAAATTGAAACTAAATAATAATGATAATAATAATAATAATAATAATAATAATAATAATAGCAGCCACTACAACAAACAAATACATTTTTACTTTTTATAGCACCTTTCATAAACACAAAGTCACTTAAGACTGCTAATTTTTTTTTCAGGTTAATCCTTTATTGGTAGCCATAAATGTGCTTGTGTTATTCTGTTCATTTTGTGTTTAAATGCTAAAAAAATATATTCAGGTGTATTTTTTTTGGGGCTGGGAACCAATTAATTGGTTTTCCATTATTTCTTAGCGGGAAAATTTGATCAGAACTCAAACTTTTCAGGATTCAAACCTGAGTTCTAAATGGATTAAGTTTGAGTTCTGAGCTACCACTGTACGGCTTTGAAGGGGAGTAGAAAGATTTTGAATTTGATATGGGACAGATCTGGTAACCAGTGTATCTGAGACAGAATGGGGTGATGTGAGCTGAGCATTTGTTGTGGGTGACAACTGTTGCAGCAGAGTTCCGATACTGTCGGAATGACAATAACGTATTCCCTGGATAATACCGTCACCTCCTCCCCCCATCTAATCTTTGCTCCTCTAACACTTCCCAATCTCTACAGCCACCCTATGCACTTTCCTCACCGCTCCAAAAAAATCCTTATTAAAAGCCAAATTTCACGTAACACATCTCAATGAAATCAGGTTTACTAGATATGTGTCTGTGGTTGTCCCTGACACCGACACTCCAATTTTGGTGAGATTTTTCTCAAAATGAAATTGGTCCCAGATCATCATCCATACAATGTTCCTGAAAAGTTTGAAAAAGATCTATCGAATACCGAAGTGTCTTCTGCAGCTACACTTCCCTACTGTTGATGCCACCAAGCACTGCTATTTCAATTTTAGTGAGATCTACACATGATTTTTATGTCTCAACATAAAATCATGTGTAGATCTTTATCCATATTACACAAGTCACAAAAAATCCATCAAATATTTTTTGAGTTATATTCAAGTTCATTCCGCCATCATTCTTCCGTTTCCTCTAAGTGTGTTGTGTTGCTTCAATTTTGGTACAATTTGTCTAAAAATGAAGCTGGTTTGAGAACTTTCTCTGACACAGATTTCCTGTGAATTAGTGAAAAATATCTGACAAATACTTTTTGAGTTATTATGCTATTGAGATGACTGTCTGTAGCTCTCCCTCTCTTTACTACCACTATACTGTGCTGTTTTGATTTTGGTGCAATTTGTCTGGAGATTTGATGAGTTTCATGTCTTTCCCCATACAATGTGTCTGCAAAGTTTGAAAAAGATCCGTCAAATACTTTTTGAGCTGTTCATGCTACGAAGCATCTGTGATGGTGGTGGTGACAGTAGACCAGTCCCAAAATCATATGTGTTCTCCATCTGGAGAATACAAAGGTGTTATGCATTTAGACAGTCGCTGCACTTACCTCTCGGCGATGTCCTGGCTTGAATTCTGAAATGCAGGTAGATAATTAGAAAACAAATAAAATCTGAGCATTCCTGGACATCGTAAAGAACATTCTCACCATTTCACCATTACCAATTAATCTCTTTCCCTGTTCTTTTCTGCCATATTAAGTTCTCTTGCCTTTCATTGACTTGACCTTAGTCTAGTCTCTTCCACTCTCCTACCATCTGCAAGCTGCCATCATTCTGATATATTAGGTGTAGTCAGAAGCCAGCATTGTTTGTGCTTTATATTGTGCTCAGACAGATCTTTATTCTTTAAGAAGCTGTATTATTATGTATTATACTCAGTTATGTAGTTTAGGTAGCTGGAACTGGTTCTATGTGCATGCCCTGCAGTGCAATGATGTCTTTGACTTGCATTCTGTGCTCCCTAAGATCACCAGACTTGGTTTGCAGTGATTGACAATGACTATATAGTAACTGATATTTCAGGTCATTGTTATTCCAAGTATTCAGGATTTAAACCTCCGTTTGTACTTAGTCAGACCATTATTTAAACTTAAGTTAGTAATTTTCAATTAACTGCTCATTTTCTCTGCTCTCTGATTGCATTCCTTGCAATTCAAAAGTCGCTCCCCCCGAGTGTTTTGGACCAAGAGGGGCCAACAGTGTAAAGGCTGCTGCTGTATGAGCCCCCCACCTCCTTACCACAAGTTTTGCATCCATGGTGTGGGTGAGAGTGTGCACGAGGCGTGTGCGCGTTTGTGTGAGCGAATCCAGCGCCTGGGTCCAGTGGGCCTTCTGGGTGAGCAGACACTGCTGGACCCGCTCCTCCTCCCTCTGCACGGTCTCCAGCAGGCGCTGCTCTTCTTCCTCCAAAGCCTCCCGCACCAAGTTGAGCCGCGCCACCACACGCTCTCGTGCCGCACTGGCATCCACCTGCAGGGGAGAGTGTGTGTGTGTGTGTGTGTGTGTGTGTGTGTGTGTGTATGAGAGAGAGAGGATTATATCCCGTGCAATTTTAAAATAAACATTTATCTTTATATTACTGCATGGTGGTAGGTCCATTTACAGTTTTACAGTGAAAATGTTAAATTTAAAGGTCGTATTGTAATACAGGTGAATAAAAAGAAAAACAGAAAACCGAATATCACATATTAGTCTCTATTCATGACAGATCCTTCCTTGTTCATTACAAGAAGTTAATACTGTATTTCATGTAACCCAAGATGTGCTGCCAACCCATTGTAAGCACAAAATTCAGCAATATGGGAAACTACCACTCTGTGCATAGCATCACCCAGATGACACCAGACACACCATATGTGCAGTTTATTTACAGCTATATTATCACACTTAGCCAGAAGAGGTCATTTTAGTCCACACATACACATAGAACAGAGTATTCAAAGTGAAATTATATCATGCATCTCCTTCAGAAAGCAAATGTCATGTGAATTTGTTTTCCCGGAGTCAGAGCCAAAGGTTAGGTGTAGAGTTAATGCATTACCATGTTATGGTGCATGTGTGACTGAGTTTGTCAGTACATGGGCAGGAGTGAGAGATTTCTGTATCTGAAACCCTGCTTGTGTCCGTTAGTGGTTACCTGCAACGCCTGCTCCTTGGTGACCAGGGTCTGACTCAGGAACCGCTCAATCCGGGAGGCCTGCAGCTGCATCTTCTCACATGCGTCCACTAGATGGTTCTACCGAAGAAAAGATGGTACAGATATACCCTCATGAGGAACTGACCAAGGTGTTGTATCATGTCACAGAATGACAAATCTTAATGGCAGGCAGGAATGCGAGGCAGCTTAATGAGGTAAGAGCAGATAATTCAGAGACAGGGGTCGTTCTGTGCCTCTGACTAACTGCAAAGTCACTTCCCACAGTTACTTTCCACTGTGGCTGGAGAACATGAAAAAATACTGAAATATGGAATACAAGTAATCTGTGAGATGAACTAAGTCTACTGGCTGCATTCTGTGTACTGCTTATAATACACCTGTTTCCAGTTTTTGGGAACACAACACAGTAATGAAACACTTATTTTAATTTATTTTCATTGGATTTTATGTATGTTTGGAATAGCCTACTGTTCCAACGTAATGCGTGCGGCTGCTGTAAATTACAGAAGTTATAACACATTGCACGTCGTCATTTTTTTATACAAATATATTTTAAAAGCGTTTTGTGACGACTTGATTGCAAGATTGTAATAAATATCAAATGAATGAGTCAAGTGATTTTCTACTAATGCGTTGCCTAGCATGTGTCATATGGATGCTAACCCCGATTCGTTGCTTATCGAAATGTATCAGTGGCCTCCGGTACCATGACTCTAACTTCAGTACCCAGAATCTCCGGTTTTTCTACATTCCAGCCTGACAGGCTTATTTTCATGATAAAATGTGACGCATTCGTAGACGGAAACAAAAACACACGTGAACAAAAACACACTTCTTGAAACTAAAATTTAGTCCTAACTGCAAATAAGTCCATAATTGTTCCCTGTTCCCTATACTTACTTTCAGTACATAGCCTAGTTCAATGTTTCAATGAATTTCTTTAATAGGGGTATACTTATAATTGCCCATAATACCCACTAATGGCAAATACTGGACGATTTTTATATTTATTCAGAGCCATGTCTCTAAACTGCTTACCCACCCTAATAACCGAGGCTCGTTGAGCGACCGGAGTGACGATGTGGCCGTAGCACGATCCGGCGGCGACACATTGCGAGCAGACTAATTTAGCTTCTGAGCTGCAGTACCAGTCCAGCTGCGACTCGTGGTCCTCGCAGAAGTCCATGTCGGAGCTGTGACCAATCTGGGCAACCACATCGTCCCCAGAATCGGCCGTGGAGACCGACGATCTTGTCTTACTGTTCCTCCGCAACCCGTTCGCCAGTATCACACCGTCCGCAAGCTGTCCTTCAGAAATCCATGGCTGCCCGATCTCGTTTCCAAAGCAGTGACTGGGGGGAATCCCTGTGGACTCCGCTTCGTAATTATTGTCAGCCAGTGACACTGTCGCGAGCTCGCATTTCCTCGCCTCAGACCCCATGGCTCCTCTTGGATGGGTGTTTCCTCAAAGATAGAAATGAAATGATACTGAAACTGTGCTCCGAAGTCCTGGCTGGTAGGTCACTCCTGCCAAGCCGCTTACCTGTGACAGGTGGAAAGAGACGCCAACACGGAAGTGGGGGGCAATATATAGCTTGGAGTTGTAAAACAAGTTTGGCAGAAAAATGGGAAGAAATAAAATTAAGTGAAACCTAAACAATTAGGCCTACCCCACCTTCGGGATATCTCAGTCCCTTTTCAAGAGAACCATCCCTTTGCCTTCAATACATGCCTGACCATGTGCTGCGCTACTCCGTCCGTGTAAAAGTCTGTAGTTATATCGAAAAGCGGAAGAACTCGTGCAGCCTATTACAAGTTAATGTTTAACTTTCTTCCAGTTTATTTTTAATTACTGCATGCAACTTAGTTTGAACTGGTAACGTTTTAAATTAAATTAGCCTCCGCGTTAATAACCGTTAAATTCACCCCTTATGAAATGGGCTGAAAGTTCTGCGTGACTTTCTATTATACAAAAATCTGATTTATTTTTAAATTCTGTATCATTTAAAGTACCTTGTACGGGAAGCGAAGGTAGTATATCTCATTATTGTGAGATTAGAAATCTATGAATGCTGTCAAAAATTCAATATTTTCAACAAAAGATAAAAATAATGTAGACCTATTAGCTCTCTATGGTCAAAACTTGGAGCCACTTCATGTAACAGGACAGGACCAAGTAGGGCCCACTTGTCTCCAGACCCTCTTCAAGTGTAGACAAATTGCGCATTCAGAAACAAACGAAGAAAAAAAACATTCTGCGCATCATTGTTTTAATGCAATATTATTTTTCCACTTGCAGCCTTCCTGTTAGCCTAAATGAAATTCATGTCATATGATAATTCCATGAAAGAGATGCTGGAGTCACACCTTAGGACACCAACAAACATTCAAAATACAGAGTTTAGTTGTCTTGGCTTTACTAATGCTTAGTCATTCAGTGACTGAACCTATTCACCCTGTATGTCTACCAGCTCACAGTACAGGACGGGGAGGGCTCGGTTCCTGGTGGCAGTGGAAAAGCTCCATTAGTTCCTTTCAACTCACTGGATTTTGGAGCAATTTTGACTGTCCCATTATTACATTAAAAAAAGTCCAAGAAACAATGGGGAGGAAATGTACATGCATGGAGACTTCATATAAACTGAGATGAGCTTGGAATCACCTAAGCGGATTTAGTATTGAAACCTTAGTACATTTAAACAATTACCTATTGTGAACACATTGAAATTTAATATTTCACTAATGTCACTAATTGGGAGTTCTAATACGAAAGTGGTATTCTTCATCTTCTATGATTTTTTAATGTTATTAATGCTACTACTATGTATAATAATAGAACATGAATGTATGTATCTAAGTTACCCATAGTGTTTGCTGGTTAGAGTGGCCTATAACACACCAGTATTCTGTGAACCCTGTGGTTTCTGGAATATACTCAGTGACACTAGATAAGTGGCTCTGTACATGCAGAATACCATTATTATCAGTAATGACTTAGAACTCATTTTTGTCCTTGCCCCTGATGTATGGAGATGCAGAGAGCACATTTATCACTCCCTGCATGATACTTGAAGGACACTTCCTCTCACACTGAATTTACACCTGAGCGTGAATGACACCCCTACAGTAGGTCAGTGTTGGAAATAGCACCTTTATTCAAGTGTGCTTAGGTGGAGTGAAAGTTTGAACACTGTGGCCTTCCAAAAACTGATGTTTAGGGCTTGGATTAATTGCATCATAAAAAGCAGTGTATGGCTTCAGTCAAGCGTAACAATGGTGTTTACAGAAAAACAAAATTAGTTCCTAGATTCAGTGTCATTTTTGTTAAAAATATTCCATGGACATATCAAGTTGAACTCCAGCTAGGCATCTTTCACAACTGTATTACCAGAGAGAAAGAAAAAAAGAATCAGTTTTATGAGCCATTACAGTTATCTCACAAGTCCATTACGAATGGTCAAGCAAATGAAAACATGATGAATAATACGTTTTACGGTAACTCTGGTCAGACTAACATTTTAACACTCTTTAACACATTTAATCTACTTGAAAATCAACAGCCTACAATTGCAGTTATTTTTTTATTTATAGGCTTACTCACTACAAATCTAAAGCATTTCTTTTTACATGTCATTTGTTGATCTATACTTACTATATGTTGTCTTCATAACAAAACGTTTCTCATTCAGTTAAATAAAAATGTTATCAACCGCTCAACTTTGGCCTTCCACGTGCCTGCCAAAAATAATCGAACGTCTCACTTCACAGGCACTCGCCCGCAAGCAACCGCCATTCCTCGCACAAGCCGGGCCGAACACGGTTTCGCGGGAAAATGACAGGTCGCACGACGCAGGAAACGGGCGCCGTGTACAAAACGTATTGACGCCAGAAGACGTATGGGCGGCCCTCTTCGAAACGCTCTTCCCCGATTGGTGAAGACTGTCGGGCATCGTTACGTCTACATACGCAACGACACTGCCCTGGAATTAAAGAAGAAAAAGTCAAGCGTGTTGTTCCTGATTGGAGTGCGGCGAGCCCGTACTTCGATATTATTGGTTTACTTTGCAGCAATCTCTCCCCCCTTCTTCTAGGGTAGACCGGTTTTCCCGTTTCAGCCAGCGGTGTATCGCGGAGTCTGTAGTGGGAGGGAGAAAACTTAGCCCCATCAAACCCTGTTAAGCTTAACCGGTAGCAGAAAGGTGGTTAGGGGGTCGCCCTGACGAGATTCAAAGTCTTTTGATCGCGTCGCCGGCTTTCTCTTTTCTTAGCCTCTTTTATCCGCTCTTCCAATGTCGGATTTCAAGCTAGGAATTGTTCGACTGGGCCGTGTGGCCGGGAAGGTGAGCTGAAATCCCGGGGCTGCCATGTGCGACGAGAAGGGGTGGGGATCCGTGGTACGGACAGGGAACAAAACCACCCACCCCCATCCATACGCAGTCGCTCGGTTCGAAATCGGCTACCGCTTATAAAGAGAAAAAGAGCCGGATCTTAATCAACGGTAGCGAGAGAGCCTTTGCAGCGTGTGATGCGTGGACTATCGGGCGATGGCAGCTCATTTAACGCGTCTCCCAGGGCGAGCCTGGTTAGCTAAGCCAGTTAGCAGTTAAAGGTGCATAAAGACTAACGCAGGTTGGTGCAACGCGGAGGTAGAACAAGATAAGATGCGGACGAGCGTTTTAGGTGTTTATACGGTGTACGAATTGACCGCGGCACCGTTTTCCACGCCAGCTTCAGCCGGTCGTTGTTTCGAAAGCCGGGCACCGCTGGTAACGTGACATGCCGGCATGTTGCTGTCAGAGACGCAGACGAGGCGAGAGCGCGGTTCGGCATTAATAATAAACACGGGCGGCGAGGCGCAGACTCCGGCAGAATGCGCGTCTCATTACCGCTTGCACTTAATATTATTTTCTTTTTGCAGCGGTTTGTTAGCGCTGTCCTGTCTTTGTGGCAGTTTCCCAGACGAGAGCTGTTTTGTCGGGCAGTCTGGGTGGCTTTTTAGCCAGGCCACATGAAAAAGACACTAGAGGGCAGTTGTCGAAAAGGTGGAAAACATTTTTAGCTGAGTAGCCCATTACGTGCTAGTTGGGTTTGTCTTCCATTTTATCCGAATACACGTCGGACAGCACCTTGCTATCGATGAGTCCGGGATGCGCGATGATAAAATGGGACCCGGTACCCGGAGGACGGCGGTCAGAGGGGTTGTTAGTGCATAGCAGTGCCGTCCAGTGGGTTCATTTATGCGGATGCTGTGTAACACAGGCATCATTGCTTGTAAGGTGTTTAGTATATCAATAACTGAACAGCAGCAAACACTTTACGGCCTGTTTTCAATTCTATTGAGGCCTTTGGTGTTAATTTGTTTCTTTTGGTATATAGCAGACCATGTACTTGTACTGAAATTGACTTAGGTTTCCGTTAAAGTATGCAGTTTAGTTGTACGTATTGATACGAAAGATGACACAGGTTGCTCCTCCAGAAATTCATCCTGAATGTCCAAGTTTCCTGAATCTTCACGAAATTGGGTATTTAGCATTGAAGATATGTGAAGCTGATCTGATTTTGTCAAATTGCACATGGGAGGAGTCACGTTTCTGACTGTCTTTGTTTTACAGACCAAATATACCCTGATAGATGAGCAAGACATACCGCTGGTGGAGAATTATGCCTTTGAGGTAAGATGATATGACGTGAGTCTAATGACTCACAGCTCAGCGTGAATGGCAGTGAAGATGGCTATGGTGTGTACATGTAATGCACGTGAAGATGTGTGATACTTTGTGGATGGCACTATCCAGTGGAATTTACTTTCTGATGTTCAATAACAATTCAGTACAAGATTTGGTGGGTATTAAATGGGCTCCATGTAAGGGGTGTTGATGTAATGGTTTCTAGACACTGAATATCTCTGAGCATTTTTGGTTGCCTGCAACATGAACCAGGAAGTAACATTATTTCCAGTCAGTTCTGGGGGAATAAGGCTTTCTGTTTCAAGAGCCAGTATGTTTTTTTTTTTTATACAGCACTATGTGATCTGTCATTGGGCTCTGATTTGGAGTCCTTGTGTCATTGGGTACTGATTTGGAGTCCTTGAAGTGAATTGTTACTTATCTGTTTGGAAGGTTAGGAGGACCTCGGGGGAGCCTTCAGTTTTGTTTTTTTCTTAGTCATGACCTGTAAACATCCCTTAGGAAATGTCGTTTTAATTCCAGGGCCAACTGTTTGCCATCCGTCAGATTTGCTGTGCCGAGAATTAGCAACAAGTGCCGCTTGTGTGCAAGACCTGGAATTGATTTTTTTGTTTGCTAACATGTTGATCAGTTTCATACAATTCCCAGTGGCTGTTTTTCCATCGTGTTTGCTACTCTTCCACTTAATAGGACCAAAGATTCTTGGGAAATGGAGGATCATGTATAGAGAGATGATGTTTTTAAACAGTTTATTAGTAGTTTTGCCTGTTAGGGTGTTTTGCCATTTTCATCTTGGTGAAGAGAAACGGGGAAAGTAGGGATGAGTTTGAAAAATAGCACAGATTGAAAAGCGTGTCTGGAACGGTGTGCAGTTACACACGATGTCCATCTGTGGCTTGTCATTTACCGTATGCTGGCAAAATGTCATCAAGTTGTTTCGCCGCTTCTGTTCTTGGGCGGTCAGGCACCCCTGAAAGACAAAATGCTGCTTAGAATTAAGGCAAAATTTTGCTTAAGGGACTTAAAAGTTATGATCCAAAGGTGGCATGGGGGTTAGGCACAGGAGGCTGACACCTTACAGATGCTACTTGGGTATAATGGAATTGGAGTCACCTCATGGCGCCATTATAATTTCCCAGTATCGACCAAGCAAAACATCAAGTTGCATACAATACTGTGCAAGTCTTACACAGTCAAAAGAAACGTTTAAAACTATTTATCTGCGTAGTAAGTGTACTTTTGCTAAGAACAAGAAACATTAGAACATACACAAATTAAGTCACACAAATAAAACTCATAACTCAGTTCTCTTCTCCAAAACGTTAATGATAGTATTTCCCCTAAGTTTACAGCTTTTTTTTGGGGGGATGCGTGCTCTCTATCTGCAGGTGGGAGTGTACTCACTTGTGTGTGCACGCACGTGTCTGTGCGCTTGCGCGATACAGAGAGCAGAGCAGAATTGTAAACGTGTGACCGTGTAGAGACAAAAATGACAAGCTATTGTGTAAATAAGATAAATAACATAAGGCTATTTAGTTTGTTTTTAATAAAAGGACAATGTATAGACCTGTTATACAGGAAAGGTCACCTTAAATGACTTCTGCTGTGATCTCACTGTATACAGGTATGTAGCGGAGATGACAAAGTTCACTTTCACTTTGTTCTGGCGCTATATAGATACAAGTTAAATAAAATTAATTTGACCTTCACTGGGGGGTGGGAGGTGGCGTTGCGGGGGGCGGGGCACCCCACTAATATAATGGTAGGGGGAACACTGTGATAACTTGTTGGACTGTGAGCTGAACACTACTTTGGATCCCATACCACTCCACAGGGGCACCTCAGCCATTCCATGTATTCGTTAAAATTCACCACCAGCTCACTTAATTTTTATGCGTTAAAAGACGTCAATAAGATATTGATTAGCTATATAAAGTGTGCAAGCAGTCAAGTTAAAAAAAAAAAAATACACGGGTGTATTAGATGGTCGCTGCAATACTGGGTAATTTTAGCAGAATTTTCAAAATGGGTTAGCTAAGCAGAATTTTACACCAACAAAGATCATTTAAACATCATTTTCTTTGACTGCCTAAAACTTTTGCACAGTACTGTAAATGTTTGCACTTTGAATCTGTTAAGTTAATAAAGAGATTTATTATTGTTGAATAAATAAATACCTTATCACAGTGTATTTATGTTTTGTGCCCTATGCTGCCTGTTATAGGGGGATGAAATTGCAGAGAGGCAGTGGGTAGAAATTATTTTGCAGCATTTAGAAGTGGCTTTGTGTAATTAAGAACACCTAAAGTTGTGTAAAATCCCACACAAACAGAATGTTGGTTTCAAGCCTTGGTCAAACCTTACCTAATCATGTCTGAAGACGACTCGTTGAGCCTGAGATCAGTCCTTTGTTTATTTAAACAGGAAAAACGTGAAGCCTTACTACTGCAAAATTGGATAGAAAAGTAGTATGTTAACGTATCCCTAGTAATTCAAAAACAAATCTTGTAATTATTGACCGAGCACGTCATACTCAATTTTCCAATTGAGCATTTAAATCAAAACACCATGGTTTAAAAATGGGTAATTATGATGATTGGTAAATTAGGCGGTAATTATGCTAGCTTTACAGTATTTAAGAATGTCTGACACTGTCAAGACTGCCTGCATACCCTGATATTTAAGGCTGACTGTGCTCCACACATTAGCGAATTCTTCAGAAACAATATTGAGTTCTCATAGGAAGCCAGACCACGGTGGTGCTGGTACTCGGATTGCTCTTCTTGTTCATCCTTGAGAAAGGGCCGGTTGGTAACTTTTGATTTCTCGAGAGAGAGTGATGTTTGACTGTGGGTTTGCTCTAGCCCTGTAGACCCTAACTGATGCTCCATCCTTCCCGCCCACTGGCAGGCTCGCATGGAGGTGGATGCGGATGGGAATGGGGCTAAGATCTTTGCTTATGCCTTTGACATCAGCAAAGGGCGCTGGGCCGGGCGGCCGCTCCATGAGCTCCTCTGGTAAGTGTGCCGGTGTGAGATTTAATGCTCACAATGGCTTCAGTGGCTCCTGGACATGCATCAGTAATGCTTAACAGCTTAGCTTTGCTTCTTTTTGCATTTTGCTGGGTGGTGGATGCAGTACCTACATTTGACTCAAGGGGGCAGTTTGCATTGAATTATTATTTTTTTCCTTAAGAGAGCACAACCTTGTAACTGCCTTACGGTATAGTTAGAGTTCCTTTTGTATGAGATGTTAATTGCGTGTGTTAGTGGATTGCTGGGATTTCCGATGCCTGGTGTCCCTAACCCCCGCCCCCATCTTCTTCTAGGGAGAAGCATGTGGGTGGCATCGCACCAAACTTCCAGGTGGTCCACATCAATTCTGTAACCGTGGACAACCGTTTGGACAACCTGTGCCTGGTGCCAGTGGGTGGGAGCCCCAAACCTGAGGAGCTGTCCAGCAAACAGAGGTGCTAAAACCCCCCCCTTTTGGCACAGTCGTATATCTTATCTCTGATAAACTGATCTTGGTCTGCCATGAGGGAGCAGGTGTAGGATGGTCCTCCTGAAACTCACTCATGCTTCCTTTGCCCACAGAGAGCAGTCCTTGTACTGGCTGGCTATCCAGCAGGTGCCAGCCGACCCGGTGGAGGAGCAGTACCTGGAGATGAGCCGCACACGCTACTTCAACGCCAACGGGGAGCTGGTAGAGGAGGAGGAGTGCTCCTGTACCTACTACGAGTGTCACTACCCTCCCTGCTCCCTGATCGAGAGGAGGGTGAGCCCTAGGCACGCTCGCTCCCTGTCACACTTGGTCTCCATCTTCATTATAGTGTGTCTTTCCAGAGACTTTCCCTCTTTAGCAGTGTCACAGAAAGCTCTGGAACACAGCATTTCCCCATCACTTTATCCAGGCTTCGGAGACTCATTCTCTGAGAAGAAGCTCTGCGATATTGCAGTTTGGGGATTTCAGGAATCCCCCTCTGCGTTCTTAAAGGACTTAGAGGGAATTATCGGAAGTCATACTCAATACAATTTACAATAAAAGTACCCAACTGTTACTTATTACGCTGAATAGAATAAGAAATCCGAAAACCGAATATTACATATAATGGTGCTGCCAGTCGTCCCCCCCCCCCCCCAAAAAAAACAAAAAACATTGGTAATTTTAGCCCAAGGAGTTCCAGATGCAATTGAGACCCAAACCTTGGGTAGGGGGTCCAGCTTTCAGCTTAAACTGTTCCATTTTCTGCTCTTTTCTGTTCTGTATGTATGGGAGGGTGAAAGCTTCACGGGGGGGTGTCATGTTTATTATTTTTTTCTTTAACTGTTGCTCTCCCCGTCATGTCTCAGCTCAGAGAGTTCAACATCTGCGGACGATGCCAGGTGGCTCGTTACTGTGGCTCCCAGTGCCAGCAGAGGGACTGGCCAGCCCACTAGAAGCAGTGCCGTGTGCGGAAGAAGGGCCTGGT
>JAODUD010000117.1:3643398-3654516 GCA_026784285.1 Stomatorhinus walkeri
GGGGTTTGTCCGAGAGATTTGTGGGTAGGGAGGGGGTGAACGGGAACGGGTTGAGACTTGGTGGAATGAAGTATTGGGGTGGGTTTGGATAGGGAGGGGCTAGATCTGATAAGAGGTGGAAGATGAAGCAGGTTGGTTGGGGAGATCTGACCGTACTTCCCAGGACTGACACTCCCCCACTACTAGCTTGACATGTTGGTGGAGGGCTGGAGATAATGGGCAGTGTTGGGTTTTCTTTCTTTTTTTTGTTTTCTTTTTAAAAATGGGGAGGCCTAGATCTGCCTGCTGCTATCAGTGTGTGTGGGTTGGAGAACGAAGAGGAACAGCAAGGACACTGCAGAGAAATGGTGTTTCCATGGACTGGATGTGAAGCGTGACATTTGTCATCAGCCCCTCTCCACTGCTGCCCCTTTTCACCCACTTTAAAAAAAAAAAAAGTGTGCTGGGATTGAGTGCCCCTGTCCCTGTTCTGTGGCTGGCACAATGAAATATGGACCTCTACACTGTACTGCCCCCTGGTGGACCACTGGTGCACATGCTCGCACATTCATCTCCCTGTTATGCTCTGAGACTAAAGCACAACAGACTGAGCATCATTTCATTGAAGCGATATTGGTACGGTTTGTGCTGATACGGCTGACTGAAGGACAAGTGGTCAGCACTGGGAAATTTGTGTATTTTTATTAGTTTTTGTTTTTTGTTATGAGCCTCAGTGAAAACTCGAGGCTAGTTTGTAATGTGCTTGGGGAGGGGGGGGGGTTGGTGCATTGCATTGCAGGGGTGTTCCACTGTATCTCGATGCGGATGCTGTAAACCCCTTTGTTCCACCTTGCATTAACTTGTACACTACATATACTCCTGCACTACTTTGCATAATCGAGGGCTTTCCTAGGGGGAAACTGTTCACCCGCCAAAGCTGATTCTTGCATTGTTAACATGGTTTGCCCGTTTAGAATTTAATGCCCAGAAGAGTGTTACTGGTTGTGTTCTCTGTTTCATCATCCGCAGGCAATAGCTGATTTAAAAAAATGGGTATGTAGATTCCGTTACAAAGGAGCCCCTTATGTTGAAAAATATTTCAAGCAAGTAGTGTTTTTCTGTTCATCTTTATGTGCCCCCCCTACCCCCCCCCCTCAGCAAACATGAGCATGCACAGACATGCATGCGGCAAGCATACCTACATGCAGCAACATGTTAATTATCGTTTTTATTACTTTTAATTTATCTGGACGGGTTCGAACACTGTGCACTGAATTGTTTTAATTCCCTCGTCCTGGTGTTAGTTGTTTAATGGGAGAGAGGATCTGAGAGGGCTGGAAGCTTTGTGTATTAAAGAATTATCTTTAAGAAAATAAACATGAATGGGCAAATGGTTGGGCTGACCATCTCTTCACTGTAAAAATGGGAAAGTTAAAGTTATTGTTAAAATAAAATATTTCAACTGCCATGTTGTGTTACTCAGTGGGCTGATTCATTACCCATTGTTCACATTTAACGAATTAATTGGAGAGCCTAAGGACATGCGTTGCACAGAAGCCATGATTTCTAATGTTTTCTGGGGAGGATTAAAGCTACGTAAAGAGACCGGTGATCTCGAGCCACCACAAGTGGACGCCACAGTATTCCATTTTAGTGTTAAAGAGAGTAACTGATTTTTTAAAATTAATTTTAAATTCATTGAAACTTCCATAAGCCACAGATGCAACTTTCTGCACAAATGTCAAGAACGTAGCCAAATTTATGAATTGCGTTATAAATGTAAAAATGTCATAGAGATCTTTCGAAGCCGATTAAACTAATTGTCTGCGTTACATACATCAGATTCTGTCGTTTAATATGTAAACAAGTGGAATGAATGACCTTTTGTCCAGCGTCGTCATGGTGATCAGAGCGCTGATGCTTTAGACTGGCAGCCGCCGCTGAACCTGATTGGTTGAGGCAGCGAGACGTTGTCACTAAGTTATAGGAACGTCAGTCTCCTTACCGTGTTGATATTCGTTCTCGCCACTTTCGTCCCTCCGATAATACATAAAAATGCCCAAAAAGCAGGAGTAGATAGAATACGTATTTCGCAATTATTTCTGCATATGATTAGCGAATTATATATATCTGGTTATAGGCTTCAACGCACGAGCTTCAAGGTTATTAAGTTATTAAGACCAAATAGACTAAATAGGTTTATATCATCCGTAACACCAAACAGTTTTAACTGAAGTTTTAATAATCGAAATAAGTTTAACATATATTGTACGATAGAATATATACGAATACACTACGAAATTCGTTCAGTATAAATGTACACTTATTTTAATGCTAAGGGAATATTTTTTCAAGTTAATTCCGACAGAAAAGTCTATTCATTCAAGAAGTCTATTCATTTCTATTAAGACTGATCTTCAGCATGGTAGTGTAACTGGGGTGGGCACTGCACCACATTTTAAACTTAGAGCCAAATTTACTGAGAAAAAACAGAAACTTAAAAACTCCCTTTTTGTAAAAAACCCTGGGATATACCTACATTGATTTAGGTTAGATAAAACTAAATACCAGTAACCGAATTCATGTATTTGGTAAGTGTTGGTAAGTGATTTTAATGTTTTTTCGTTCTGATAAGGAGGAATTTTTTTCAGCTTTTATTATTTGGAAATCGGTGGAGTGAGAGGAATTTCATATACAGCGATGGATTGCTTTCATTGAGCCACGTGACTGCATTTTCCGCACGCCTTCTTTCTGCAGGTCCGGCCATCCCCACTTTCGTACCTTCAGTCTGCTCGGTGGTGTTACGGTCCGGTGCTTAAGCGCAATGACCTGACGGTGGATGGCGTGCTCTGCCGCAAACGGCCTGTCGCCTGGACATGTGCCGGCCGGACTGCTGCGCTCAGAAGTCGCGCTGGAGCTCCTGACTCCTGACAAGGAACAACTGGTGGAAGAACTTCTGCGGGCTCCCAATACGGATAAGTACATCAGGGTGCTGGGAGAGTCGCTCAGATCTCCAGATTCAAGGTAAGGCGCAGTGATCAGGAGGTGAATACCTCTAATTCTCAGAAATATTAACACGATAATTAACATGAATAAACTAAACTGTAAGAATAAGTTCAATGTAACCTTATTTCTGCAATTCTGAAATGGGAATGTGTGTCCTTATGCTCTTTCCATATTAAGATTTCCATGCTCTGATTGTTAATCACTTTGATAAGTACAAAGTCATATTAATGAAATATTAAATTTTAAAATCAGAGGTTACCCTCACTACCCACCCCCACTATGCTTGCCAAATTTAAGGACACTGCAAACTTAAAGCAAAACTAGCACGTATGCTTGCAGTATTTTTCCATCTGAGAATGAGAATTTATTATTTTTATAACGGATTGAAGTATGTTTTTTATATGATGATATTTAAAAGTTATATACCAATATAAAATCACAAAATCTATGATTCATACTTATTGTGTTACTGCCGCTTAAATTTTGAGAACAGTGTTATTGTCCAAGACTGCTATATTGACTTACTCTGGCAGACCATTTTTTGCCAAAAAAATAGCAACCCTGATAAATGGACGTAACTGAATGTTAAACATCGGGGGTAATGAGCTGGTTATTACTATGCACACAGATAATAATGGAATCACCCACACATATGATATGCTGCAAGTCACGCACTCGACCCCACAACGGGATTCTACAGTGACTGGAATATTCATGAAATGCCATGTTGTAATTATACTTTGTTATTGGGGGGGGGGTGGTCATTCAATTGGGGAGAGCATGTTTATCCATCTCCACAGCAACAGGCTCTAGACTCTGAACTCAGCCGCCGTCTTGGGAGACTGTTAGCGGTGACATTTGTCTCCATTATTAGCGCTGCCAATGGAATTTGACTTAAAGTTCACACCTGATGTTTTCGGACTTTACAAGATTTTAGGTTGAAAACCATTTAAGCAGTTCCTACTAATGGAGTTCCAAACGAGTGGTTATGGCACAATAGCTGGTTGGGTAACAAGAATTTACAAATAAAAACTTAGTACCTGTGACAGTGATTTTGAGCTCTGGTGTGCTGTGTCCAGTTAGTGATTGCATTGTAATGTGCTTGACAGTAATGCAGGTTTGACCTGTACTTTGTCAGCAGCAGTTAGTGTGGACACATTGTAAATTTCAAAGGCAGTGTTCACCTGTCAGGCTGTAAATGCTGTGCATTTATGAAAGCAACGTACAACTGAGAAGGCGGGGTCAGAAAAGCCCCTAGAGGAATTGGGGATTTAGGGCCTTGAAATCACTCTGACAAGCCGGAAACTGAACCTGGGACTTTTGGATCACAGGCCCAGCTTCCTAAGCCGCACACCAACCTCAGCCTCAACTGTCAGCAGCCACAGACTGCTCTGCATCTGAGGATTATTAATTGAATGCTCAACAGTTGGTTATCAAGGTTAAGATTAAGTACCCTTCTCAACAGTAAAACAGCAGTGGCTTTTCTCAAATCGAAATTTACTCTATACTATGTTATCTTATCAACATGGTTGCACCAGGACTCTAGTTGTATGCATAGGTGTTTAATAATGTGGGTTTTTTTGTCAGGAAGTGCAATACCGCTTCTGCCCTCTTGGACGTGCTGTTGGAAAGAGAGGACATGGTGCAGAAGCTCAAAGAAGGGACTCAGGGGGGTAACGATGGGCTGGTGGGAGCCTTGGGGAGGCTGCTCATCAAAGACAGCCTGGATACTGTAACAAATGCTGCTGGAGCCATAGCGTTTTTGGTAACTCAGCTAAGCACATCACAGATATGATTTGGATGACTGGTGACGTTCTGGATGTCTCCATGATGTTTCCAAAATCCAGAGGTCTCTGTTTTCCCACCTTTCTCAAAGGCCCCTGTGAACACTTGGTTCTTGCTTCATCATAAGAATCCTGGGAAATATTCAGCTTGTCTAAATATTGGCTCAGATGGCTGACTGTATGTAGCTGGTCATAGCTATCTCACTTAGCAAGATGTAGTGTAACCATGTTGTGGTAGCTTGTCCAACTAGTCAGTGCGGCTAAATGCTATTGCTGTGGACACAAAATAAAACCAGCTTTTACAGAAGATCCTACAAAACAGCATAAACAAGGCAGGCACATGATCTGTGCCATCAGACACTGCCATGAACGCCACTGTTGCTCTGGATCACGAGATGGAGATGGGCAAGGCTCTCATTTTGGACCTGGCGCAGGAGCACAGGCTGGTGAGAACCTTTGAGCTCCATAATCCGTCTGTGAGATCATTATAGCACACTAAGGGTGTGTGGCATCATTGAAGGTCTGCAGTAACAGCTGAAGCCTTCTGCTTGAAGTCATTTCTCCCTACATGATGTAATACTTCAGGATTTCTCATGGTACGATCCAGAACTGCTCTGCTTGGAGAACTGGCTCACTGAAGGACTCTGACTATTACCTCAGTTTACACCTTGCTTTAAAGAAAGCTCATATTCTGGAATATCAGTATGCTGAGGGGGTTGGAAATCCAGTTGACCTTTGACCCCTAGAGGTCCTCACTCAGGAGTTTCTGGTTGGCTCTCCACTACTGTCTACTAGCATGCATTCTCTCTCTCTCTCTATCTCTCTCTATCTCTCTCGTGCTTTCTCTCTCGCTCTCTCTCACCTCCCCCCTCACTCCCTTCCTGTTTCATGCCTCTTATTCTTTGGGAAAAAGGCGTTACTTTAAATAAAATTGAATTGAACAGAGTCTAGTGCTGCCTGTCTGTTGCCATGTGATTTCTAGCTGTTCAGAGATGTGTTTAGAGCTCTGTCACTCCAGTGGGTCCAGCGCGGCTCAGCATGTTACGGTCCGATCATGCCACCAGGTCAGCGACCTGCAGGCCCTGCTGTGTGCGGGTAGCGGGCTTGCAGCAGCACAGACGGCCAGCTTCGCACTCAGCTGCCTGGCGGCGGAAGAAGCCAGGCATGCTCTGGTGCTCGGGAGCCCCGCCTCCCCCCCCCCCACTGGATGGCCTGTGCTCCTGCCTGCTGGAAGAAGAACCTGACGGCGCCTGGTTCGCGGCCGTGTGAGTCAGTCCTTCCGTCTGTCCATCTGTTGGTCTGTCTGTCCTTCGATCTGATGGCGTGCGTTCTTCCAGCCAGCAGATGTGGACCCTCCACAGGTACCACAAAAGACTGCTAAAATCTTTTTGTATACCAGGGGCCCTCAAATACATGGGGTTTCTCAGGCTGAAGCCCAGGGACCTCTGCTAAAAGGGGCTTCAATTAATCATGTTTAATGAAATGATGCACCGCCACCATCAGCAACATTTATTGTCAGCCCCCCCCCCCCCCCTTCCCAAAAGATAACTACACCATTGTAGGCAATAGTATGGGCCCCTCTGACAACTCAAACAGCCCAAGGGCCTCTGACCATGTTAAACTGCCTCTGCCTAGTACTCTCAGTATCAGACATGTTTGATGATTAAAGTCGCTCATTCATTCACTTCTCATTACATTGTCCTGCAATGATGGTCACAGGGCAGTAAGGGCGCTAGTGTCACAGCCCAGCGGAGTGGTGCGAGTCAGACAGTATGGATTGCTGGTGGACCAGCTGTGGGTGAGATTGGCGTTTATTTCCCTTTCTAGTCCACTCCTCGATCAGCTGCCTAATGATGTTTATAAAGATTTGTTCCATTACACTGAGCTAATATGCTAAGCATTTAGAGTATTTAAACAAAATCTAATTTCAATAGCACATGTCATTTAAATATGATGTTTGGAATGTAGTAATCTGAGTATAGTAAGCAGTGAACTGGACTGCTTTTCTGAGAACAGAGGGGATAACTGGGTCTCTAACTCTGTCCTTCCTTCAGACTCTGTGTAGCTCATGGTTGCTTGGTTGAGCTGCAGGAGGAAGTCAGCTCTTGGCAGAGGAAGCTGCAAACCTCTGACAACAAAGCGCCTGACATCAGGTTCCTACATGTTCTCGTGGGCAGAGTGCATGCCTGAGAGCGGCCTGGAGGTCACGTTTAGGTGAGAAATAGGGGTTCATTTTCCTCTGCGCCAACTGGGGATTCTTAGAAA
The DNA here is from genome assembly GCA_026784285.1 of Stomatorhinus walkeri. Taxonomy (NCBI): domain Eukaryota; kingdom Metazoa; phylum Chordata; class Actinopteri; order Osteoglossiformes; family Mormyridae; genus Stomatorhinus; species Stomatorhinus walkeri. The sequence continues at coordinate 3,650,433 of JAODUD010000117.1, forward strand.
ACATTTGGCTAATCTTCATTTTTCTTTCCAGTCTCCTAGACGAAGACAGGCTGCTGTACCAATGTCATGTGACCCTACCCCTTTCCGCACTCCAGTTCCAATCGACTCTCTCGCTTTGCATCATCCAATCCACTGCTGACAACGACATCAGCCCTAGCAGCGAGCCCGCTCTACTGGTTGTCGAGAGAGAAGGGGCGGAGCTAGGGCCAGGTCAAAGCTGAGTAGGGCTGCACCAGAGGGTGGGCTGAAGCCCAGGTAGTACCAGTTATACCACAGTGAGAATTTGCTGGGTACGACTACAAAGCATGGCTGATTTTCCTCTGGCCCCCCCTAACCTTGCCTATTTGCTTTGTGCCAGGGCTATCGTGGTCGGCCTCTCCCCTGCCACCCTGTACCACCTTGGCGTACGTGTGGTTGGGCCCAGGGCCGCGGTGGGGCTAAGCACCTGGGTGGAGGCACGTCAGACAGCCGGGATCGCGCCCCCGCAAGGCTGACGGTGATGGTGCTGGGCCTCCTGGGCACAGAGCGCGCCCACGCCGCCGGCACTGCCTACACCTGCATGGTCGCCGCCATCACTTCCGAAGGGCGCTGTCAGAGCCAGCCGGTCACCAAGAGGACGCTCCGCGACAGATACTCTCGCACCCTGGGGTAACGTGCAGAGGGCCTTGGCACCAATAAACAGAGGGGAACTGAAACAGATGGTGTCAGTGTCTCAGTTATGCTGTACTGCTGTTGGCTTGGATGGGTATTTGGAGGTTACACAGGTAGACATTCAAAGCTGTATGACTTTACAGCTTAAAAACAGCAAGTCTGGGGTTGGGTACCGCCTGCAGAGTCTGTGCGTCTATCTGTCTGTCTAAATGCCATTTATTTCTTCTAGCAGATACATTAGTCCAAATCAATGTACAAGTGAGGATGAGAGAACAGGGTCAGCCTGGAGCATTTGAATGCAGAGCCCAACTGTGATATGCTTACTCTACTGGTCATGGGATTTGAACCTACAAGCTGCTGGAGCAGATACCCACATGGCTGTGGTCTGTCCTACGGGTGCCTATATACTCCCTCCTGTGTGCCGCACCCACAAGTTCCTGCCTCTCTCCAGTCAGCCAAGGATCTCAAGGAGCTCACAAAGGTCAGGGAGGTCGTGGAGGTCAGAGGAGAGGTCAAAAAGCCACGACCCCTTCATAGCCGTCCACCAGGGGGCCGTCTGACCCTTCAGTGCCACAAGCAGACAAAGAGCGACCGAAACAAGCACAGGTACACAACCATCATGTAGTCAGGGACGTTGCAATGAATGTGATCATACTGCAAGGACGTGGGACCTATTAAATGATATTGGAGGCTGTGTCTATTTTATTGTTGTTTTGGTATAAAATAAAATCACATATACAATATTATAAAAGAGACAAAAGACAATTGTGAATCCATTAAGACTAGCCTTGGACTAACATCTGACTGTTTTTAAACTCATCTCTATGTACAGGTGGTCAGCAATTTCCCAAGCTGCTGAGAGCAGGCAGACTGAGAGGCGCTTCTGAGACATCAAACACTGAAGAGCAGCAGTTTAGGAGGCAGACAGCTGCATATATCAGTTTTAAGGGCTGTTTTTTGATAAATAACACAGATTAATTGTGACTCTTCCCTCTACTGTAAATCGCTTTGGATAAGAGCATCAGATATATGAATATATGTAAAATATACTAGCGGCAAAAGCATTACGGCAAGTCTGAAGATACACTATAAGAGATACTTGTAAACTATTTGTTTATGATCTTTTCTTAAAGTATGGAATCCATGCTGCTTCAAGTGTATACATATTTATTAACAGCCAGTTAACTGACCTGGGAAGAATTATGTCACTTTTTTATAAAAGGCATGTTTCAGGCCAAGGGGCACTAACATAAAACTAAATTTATATGTTTGTGTGTGGTGGGGGGGTGTCACGTTGCTCTGGCAACCCTGAATGCTATCGACCTTTGGCAAGATGCCAGAGGGAGGGTCACCATGACCCCGGCAAGCAGAGGCTCACTCCACAAGCTCCCTGGGCCTCCACAACACCCCAAGGCAGGGGGGACACGCTGGCCCCACAGCCACAGACCAATGGGCCCCAAAACTTTGCGTCTGTGCAGAGAAGAACCAAACCTGAAGAAGGTACGACAGGCGGCCACAGATAGGGGGAGCTAGTGGACGTCTCCTCTCTCTCTCCTGAAATGCCCAATCAAATTGATTTATCAGCAAAACTACTGTAACATTTAGGTCAAGCAATGAATTGCTAAAAGCAAAAGAAAATGTAGTATAAGGTCAATTAAATGTAAGATGATTTAGTCAAATTATACATGCAGTTCCACAAACGCTTATGTAAGTCAAGTTTTCCATAACTTGGATTTAAATTCCAGCAGCATATCAAGACACATTATAAAACGAACAGATAAGCCAAAAATATACGAGTAATACGTACTAGAGAACACATATTGAATAAATGAGAAAATGATGTGTAAATTTACTTATGGGTTGTCTCTTTGTGTTACCGCTTCCGAAATATCACCTCCCCCCTTCTAAATTTTCCATAGCCCAAGGACTTTTTGTGTTCAGTGATCCAGCAGAAAGATCCAGGGAAAGACCAGGCCTACCGCTGATGGCCCAGCGGGTCTGTAAGTGGCTTGGGATCCTCAGCAGACGCGGCAGGCCAGCTCCCACCACCATATTACAGTGTGACTACTTTCTCAGTACTTTGTCAGGAAACTCTTTTGCATTTACCAGTAGAGATGCGCTGGCATTTGACATTTTAAACATCTATATTTCTACCCTGTTCTCACCATGGAAACCAGCGAGGGAGCCAAGGAGGGGCAGCTTAGAGCTGGACAGCCCCTCTCTGACAGCCTGGACCCGACACAATGAAAGGCACATTCTCAAAGATGGGTAACAGCTCAACATGACGATACTAAGGACATACTCCAACTACACCCAGTGGCACAATTGCCCACCCTCCCCACTCCCCCACCTCTTCAAGCGGGCCTGGACACAGTTCAGCGAACTGGGCACAGCACGGCGCAATCACACCAGTCAAACGAACTGGACTTTGGGGGTCAAACGTGCTCAGGCACCGTATGGATCGCCTTGTATGAGTACACCCTTAATTTCAGGTATTCTTCATTGGGTCTATATTGGAAGGTCCAAATATTCCTTCACAGGACCTTCTAAAGAGGCAGCATGGTGGTTAAGGGTACAGATTCACCAGCAGGCTGCTATTTTTTTTTTGTTCCAGAGAGGGTCTTTTTGTTGTACTGAAGAACCAGGGGCTTGCTGATTTACTTTAGTAAAATGTTCACCAGTATGAATGGGCAAAATTAGCTATTAACAGTTAGTATTATCTAAGCCGCAGAATAATAAGCGATGCTTTGTATCAGCAGACTAGTTCCTACATGCAGCTTTATTAATGCAGGTACATTTTATAATTTCAAATATTTTTAGTAATGATGGACGAAACCATACTTTATGAACCATTCGCTGTATTTTTTGACCCCACTAGATGGTGATCTTGGCTTAGCTCCATGCAGTGGTGTGAAAAACTATTTGCCTGATTTCTTATTCTTTTGCATGTTTGTCACACAAAATGTTTCTGATCATCAAAAACCGATAACTATTAGTCAAAGATAACATAATTGAAAACAAAATGCAGTTTTTAAATGAAGGTTTACGTTATTAAGGGAGAAAACAAACTCCAAATCTATATGGCCCTGTGTGAAAAAGTGATTGCCCCCCTTGTTAAAAAATAACTTAACTGTGGTTTATCACACCTGAGTTCAATTTCTGTAACCACCCCCAGGCTTGATTACTGCCACACCTGTTTCAATCGAGAAATCACTTAAATAGGAGCTGCCTGACACAGAGAAGTAGAGCAAAAGCATGTCAAAAGCTAGACATCATGCCAAGATCCAAAGAAATTCAAGAACAAATGAGTACAAAAGTAATTGAGGTCGGTCGGTCGGTCGGTCGGTCGGTCAGTCAAAGGTTATAAAGCCATTTCTAAAGCTTTGGGACTCCAGCGAACCACAGTGAGAGCCATTATCCACAAATGGCAAAA
>JAODUD010000117.1:3656996-3673446 GCA_026784285.1 Stomatorhinus walkeri
CCCCACAATAAACTGGGTATTAAAATGAAGCTTGGAAGACAAGGTGTTTTTTCAGGAGTGTCATAATGAAATCCCACAATAAACAGCGTAGAAATGTGAGGTATCCACTCATCACATCAGGGGGCTGCCCCAACAACTGTCTCAAAACTTTTAAAGATAATGACTTTAAAGTTTTTTTTCTTTGTTTGGTATCTGAATGAAATATTTTGATTTATTTAATCTAACCTGCGCCAATTCTCAGTTTTTATCGACCGCCGTCTACTCACGTTCCCAGAATAAGTGCTGTGCTCCTTCTTCCCCGGACCATTTTAATTCTTTTAGTTGAATTTCATTGCACAGATGAGGAAGCTCCTTCCACGACAGAACCTGGTCCTAAAACCACGCGGTATGGAGATGTGATGGAATAACAGAAGATGTCCCGCTGTCAGATACTTGCACACTCAGTCACCTTGTCCTCCTGTGAATCTTCTTGGTAATCTATTTTTTATCCTGGAAATCCAAGACTTGTTTTGTAGGTTGACTGATATCCCTGAATTGCTTGTAGAATGTGTTAGCATGTGCAGTGTTATTGACTGGGATTCCATCCAAGGTGTGTGCCTCACCCTGCCCTGTGCCCCCTGCTTCCTGGAATAAACTCCCAAGCTTACTGCATTCTTGCCGTGGGGAGGCAGTTATGGAAACGGACTGCTCGATTTCACCGACAGGTGGTGCTGTTTAGTTTAGTTTCAGTTATTTAAGGGCATGTATGTTGTTTTTTATTGTTAACTTGGCTGTATAAATTTCCTGTGAAGAGTAACAATAAAAAACCTGTTTCCCTACAAGGAATAACTTTTGACTTAAGCAAAACTAGCTGCTAAATAAGTGTGAGTAATATGTACACATATTAAAATGAATTTATATGAGGATCATGCTGTATTGGTATGGATTTGCTTTGCTATGTAAGGGAATTAAACTATAAAGTTAAGTGTATATTGGGGCACTGAAGTGTAATTCTTTCACTTTTTGTTATAAATTATATTAATAAAATATAAATAAAAACATTAAAATAAAGCCTTTGTGAAATATGTTCTATTTCTTTATCATTGGAACAACCTTTGCATGATAAGTAATTCACTTGCAGATAAGATAAACATGTTGCTCTAATGGCATTGGGCAGGAGGGTGGTGTTGAAGAGGTTATTTACTGAGAGATAAATGCTGTGTCATTTGATTTGCTTAAATCCCCATCCAGGAAAATGCATTAGGCTGTGGCCAAGTTAAATATTAAGTGCCTGATTCTGTATTATTTAACAGTATCAGTATTTTATGAAGTAGGAATTATCTTGAAGGCATAGCAGTTCACATATGGAGTGTCAGCTTCCATTTTCACTTGGGCTTGGAACAGAATCAGTGTGCTTATTTATTAGTTTATTAGTCTTTTTTGCAAGGATATTTTGTAAGAAAAAATTATTACTGTGAATTACTGGGTGCTTTATGCTATGTAATTAAATTTTAAGTAGATGCTGTACAGCTAAAATACACTATCTGCAGATGATAGTGTTTCAGCGATTATTAAAGTGCATATGAAATGGCTGGTTGGTGTGGAGAAGAATGTCTGCAATTGGAGGGAATCTCAACCTGTGCTGAACTTCAGTGTGCAAAGGTTTCTGTCAAACTATTTTCCTTAGTCTCTGTGCATTAGAAGAATGTCATGTCGCTGAAAATGGAATGAAAATACACGTGTTGTAGACATTTCGCAGTCAATTATGAAACACAGTGTCAAATATTAAGACATAGATAAAGCATTTCTTCCATTTGAGTTATATCTTGCAAAGTTGATACTGAAGCAATGAACAGCATTTGTAAATAAATCTGAAAATGAGACATTTAATAGAAACGCCTGACTGAGGGACATCAGGAAGTAGGCAATGTACGATGGTCCAATTTCAAGAGTAATTTGGGGTAAGATAAAGTGAAGTAGACCTTGGGATGGAGCTGAGCTGTTTGTGAGATGGTCAACGTTTGCCAAGGAAAGGATCAGAGGACCAGGCAAAACAGTGAATGTTTAAGGAGCAATCCGAAGGCCTCTGTAATTCAGATTTTTCACTTCATAACCCTTTCCTTTCTTGTAATCCAGTCATGTTTCAGACTTGTATCTTAAATGAGACACTGTTGCATTTTGAAAGTGCATAAGGGTTAGTATAACAATCCTCCATAAAATTCAAGTCAATAATGTTAATGGCGATAGGCTAGGTATATCTACAGGATAATCTGGAAAGTCATTTGTGTCCAGACAAATTAATGTCGGGGCTCAGCAATTCACATCTTTGGGACATTTCATCCAAGTCAATTTTTAAAAAGTTGAGATTCACCGAACAAGAATTACAGATTAGATTAGAAGCATTCTTGACTGAGCACTGCTCAATCATCACACATGAGATTGCAAAGCACAACCAAACCACACATCTGAAATAAAGGGACATTAACTTCCTCATTTATAGGTCTAGTTACTCTTCAATTGTGAGTGTTAAATTCTTGGATTTGTTCAAATGTCAGTATTTCAGCTGATTACAGATGAGATGTTTCATTGCTATAATTTTACTATACCAGCACTGCATTTTCTGTACAAGATTCTACATAGGATTTTGTGTTTTTTTCAGATTTAGCTATTAAAAGCATGCAATAAAATGCATAAAGAGATTATATACAGTGATAGCGTGCATTTAGGTATGTGGGTTTATGTTTCAGTACAGGGTTGCTGAATAACTGAAGGAAGTGTGTTTGTTGTTGTACATGCAAACATGTACCATCCAGGACTACTGCAAAGATTTAGTTGTGTGAGTAATAACTCGCTGACCATCAGTGTGACGGAACAGTGACAACGTGGTTATCGAGTTGGTCACAGTATAATAAAAAACGAATAATAATAAGCTATAATAAAAGCACAAGATGCGTAAAAATAATAATTGAAATGAGCTCCTTAACACAACATATGATTAAGATGCTAATTCACTGAATTCTAAAGGAAAGGCGTGGAAACATCAGATGCACAACATGATGAATATAATAATAATAATAATAATAATAATAATAATAATATCAAGTGTTGCTTTGTTTGGTCCACTGTCACTTCCTCGGTCATGTAGCTTTTACTCCCAGCTCTCTGGAAATATATTTGACAGGCCATCACCTGGCTGGATGGTTTGATGTGTGCATTAAATATGTGTATACATTGTAATTGGTGTTTTATTAGATGCTTTTAGTGGTAGATTGCTAATGTGCCTTTAAAGTCTTTAGCTAGACAAAGTAATAATGCGGATAGGGAAAGAATGTTTGCGTTACTGGACCAATTATTTCAATGTCATCCCTGGCTTCAGTCCCTATCCCATTCCATATCCCAGGCAAACTCAGCTGTGATTAAAAGTCTTACCAAGGATAATTCAACAGCCCAGCTTTCAATCCACTGGTCACATGCACAGTGATATATCAAACGGGAGAGACAGCAGTGCTTTGGGTGGGTGATGTGGCATTTGGGGAAAAGGGACAGGGGAGGAGAGAGTCTGAGTGTGTGCATGTGACTGCCTGAGATGCATGAGAGAAGGAATGACTGGAGCATAGAGCAGTGTTTCTCAAATTGGTCCTTGAAGACCGACAGAAAATTCATGTTTTTGCTTCCTCTCAGCTCCCAGGAGGGAGCAAAAATGTGGACTGTTTGGGAGGGAGCAGAAATGTGGACTGTCTGGGGGTCCCCTAGGACCTGATTGAGAAATACTGACATAGAGACATGTTGGTAAACAACTGAGGACACCTGTGTCTATCTGTGGAGTGTGAGCACATGCAAGAACAAGAGAGACAGGGAGAGGGAGAAGTGGACGGAGCATGGTGATACAGCGGGATCTCACAGACACTCTGTGAGTCCATTCAGTAGCGAGGGTGTACCTCATATTGAGCAATGCAGCCTAACATGTTTGTTGTAAAGATCGACTGACCCCTAAAAGTAAATCCACATCTATATTCCCCCCTGCCTAGCACACCAGCTAAAGAGATAAAAAAATGTAAAACCAAGTGCTGCATTTGCTCGGGGGTTCAAGGAACTGGTAAACATACTCTATACTGTGTATTTTTTGGTGTAAATGGTTAGTTAGTGGGTAGAGTTTGTTTCATTGGAGTACTATACCAATGCCCTTCTCCTTCACACTGCAAACCATGCTCGTCACCAGCATGAAATCCAACATGGTGTTTCTTCTTCTGGGTATTTCACATTTCAGCTCACAGTGGATAGTCTTTGGTTCTGGGGGGTTAGGACTCTGTACCAGTGATCAGAAGGATGCTGGTTCCAGCCCGGTGGTTAGCAGAGTAAGTTGCTGTGCAGAGGCTGGTCATGCTCTCAGATCCTCACTTGTATGAGGCACTGGCTAAGTATCAGCTGCCAAACCACCTGCAGGTCAAACTAAATAGTTTATCTGAAGCTAAACGCCTTTTGGCCTGGTCAGTACTTGGATGGGAGACCATCAAGGGAACCCATTTTGTGGTCTGTGTGGATCCTAATGTCTCAGTGCGGTGATGAAGACACAGTGCTTTAAAAATGGTGCCATCCTACGGATGAAATATAATGCTGTGGTCCTGACTCTCTGAAGTCCTAAAATCACTAGGCATCTTTTGAAAGAGTAAGGGTGGTACCCTGGCTTAAACTGCCCGCTGTGGCCCCTTCATAATCTGGCCATGTAATTGGTGAATACTCCTGGCCCTTCTCCATCTTAGCTACTGTGTGGTGAAGGTGATGGTGCAGAATGGCTGCCGCCGCATCATCCAGATGGTTGCTGCACAGCGGCAGTTGAAGTGACTCCCTCCTGATTCTGAAAAGTGCTTTGGGTGTCTCAAGAAGCATAACATTCAAAATCTCTGCTATATTAATGAAGGTAAAATATAGCCTCATTAATAAAAACTATGGGTTCAATATCTGGACATGCAGGTCAGGGTTAAAGCTTTCCCACTATTGATGTTTCCATTGACATGCCGCCTGCCCCACTCTTCACTGCATTCGTGTCTCTTATGACCTTGTGCAGTTGATATGAGGGCATTGATTCGGTCATTATGTTTTACTAATCCAGGAACACTAAGAATTCAAACTGTCCCCATTCACTTCAAATGTAATAAATGGAAATTTTAATAGGTCGCCAGTACAACAAAACAAGTTTCCGTATTATTATTGTAAGAAAGCTATTCTTAGTGTAGTGTAATCATTAGCATATTTCGGGGAGTGAATTCGTTACCTACTAGGAGATGGCGTAATGGCATACTTTCCATGGCGCCAGCTGAAACAGGGAACTATCAGATATCCTATTAGGAACACTGCGATAACCTGGGTACCCTGTTGAACTAGTACCATGCTGTATCAGTGTACTGACTCACACTGGGTCAACCTGTGGTTCGGTTGGTTATGGCTCTGTGCCTGTAATTAGATGCTTGCTGGTTTAAATCCCATGATTGGCAGTGTAATTTCACAGTCTGGCTCTTCAGCAGGGCCCTTAACCCCCAAATGCTCCAGGGACGCTGACGCTGCATGCTTTAGCTATTCTGCATATCTTTTGGCAAAGGCATGTACTAAATAAAAATGGCTCACCAAACCGGTTAAGCAGCATGCGTCCACCACAATACCTCTTGCCCAATACTCGTTGTGTTTAAAAATACCCCACATCACCTTACACCGTGAGAATTCTTTATTTGATATCGAGTGTGATATATAATTATTAAAAGCTCTGATTCTTTCACAAATTGCAATACAATTTAATCTCTTTTCCTTAACGGACGACTATTGTCTACGCTTCGCACATGTGTTTACAATATAAATTTGAAAAAGAGGACGGCTGGCTTTAGTTTTTATGGCTTCAGCCCACAGCAGCCTTTCCTATCGGTGTGATAATTGATACCGGGCAATGTGGCTGCGAGTTCAAACAGACAAAAGCCAAAACTTAAACTTGGGTTTGCTTTGCGTTTCAACCAATCAATGTCCGGCAATCGGCAGCGCAGCCAATGACAGGGCTGCAGTTGGGGAAAAATGCTTTGTGACGTTTGAAGGCGGTCCTGTTAAAAAAATCGAACCATCCCACTTAGAAAAAGAAATTGAAGAACTGGAAGGAGTGACAGGCATGTATTTACCTTTGCGGTAGGGTATGAGGTAAACTTTTTGAAAATAAAAAGTTCGTTGTTTAATTTGTGTAATCATCGGCATTTTGTTCATTTTAGAACACTCAACACGACATCTAGTTATAGGATATACCATACCCTTCATGGCTTTGATTGCTGCTGATCGTGTCTGCAGAGTGAACTGCTCTATAGCTATTTGCAATAAACCTGAAGCTGGGAGAGAGGCTATTCAAAGTGCGCGCAACCACAGGGACAGGAAAATGAAGCCAACTGAAGCGGAGTTTTCCACCGACGGCCTGCCCAAGGCTTTCCTGCACAGTCTGCGGACGCTGTTTGATATCCTGGATGATGGGAAGAAGGGATATGTGCATATATCCGAGATCGAGAGCCGGTGGCAGGGAGCCGACACGCAGGATTTGCCGGGAGGGGTGCTGGAGTGGCTGCGGCGGGTCGCCCCACCGCACGGTTACTTGACGTTTGAGCGCTTCGTGGCAGGACTTCGGTACTCGATGCTGAACCCCGACAACGGACACTTAAAACCCCGGTCCGGGGTCCCCCAGCGGCAGCCACACTTGCATTCCACCGGCCAGAAGCCAGGTCCTCCGCAACCACAGCAAGCACCTGGGGTGAAATCACAGGGCTGCGCCCCCGGTGCCCGTGCCGTGGAGAATAACGTGCGCCCGCTGGGACCCAGCAATGCGGTAAATACGCAGCAGAGCCGGGCCAGACATGAGGACTCAAACCCTGCCTGCCAAGGGGAGCGGGGACCCACTACGGCCCCAAGCGTCACCGCCCGGTACAGCAACGCCGGGTACGACAGGACGGGTAGAAGTTTGGAGCGGATCCCGGTTGCACCCGAAAGCGGTCCGCATGTAGCCGATTCGGTCAGAAATGGGAAACAGCCGCAGCATGGTCCAAACCGGAGCAAGGTCCGATCGATAGAGTCACTGGCACTGGAGTCGTCACAGATCCACAAAGGAAGTAAGTTTTGTGCTGAGCGAGCATTTTGCTTTTTAATTCCAGGTAATTATATCCCAGGTACCTCAGCACATTTAAGATGTATATTGATCGTACGTTATGTAAAATTAATTCCTTTCATTTTACGCCATCGCAATCTGATAATGCATACCAAAAAGGAAGGGTGCTGGTAGTTCAGTGTTGAAGGGGGCATGGCACCCCCCAGGTGCACTAACTCTGGATTGTAGTTGGGGGGTAGATTTGGATTAACCCGAAAGCTTTGTCGACGCCACATGTTCAGAGGGGACAGGCACTCGTTGCTTTTCCCTGGACTCAAATGTTTTCCGTGTATGCATGAAGCTGTACCGCCGAGGTGGCTGTAGTTTGTAGGTTAGGCAAATAACGGTCCGAGTTCACTCCTCCGGGCACCCTCCTGCTGGTATCTAGGCTGGGTCTTTATCCTTTTTCTCGTAAATACACGGTAGTAATCGGTGATTCAGGGCTGAGGCGCGCTTCGATGAGTCGCGGCACGTTTGTTGACTGATCACCCCAGAGGATTTGGAATGGTGTGAAGCAGATACCGACATGCATGCAAACGGCGTACCGCATTATCACAACAATCACTGTGATTTGACATCACCCAGGACTCTGCTTGAGGTCCGACCCATCTCTATTGACGATGTGGCCAGGGGAGGTCCGGTTAATTAGCCCAGGTTCACCCGACCACACGGTTTTGCCCTGTAGGAGGAAACCAGATCAATAATGTATGCAATTCCACACACACAGAGTGGGGCTGAGATGCAATCCATCCAACCTTGGAGGCGTGTGGTGACAGTGCTTACTCATTGAGTCATCATGTTGCATTTTAAATCTCACTTGATGGTGGAAAATGGCAGGATTAAATAGCATTGGTAGTAAATATAATTTTAGCCCAGTGGCACAGGACAAACTGTTTAACCATGGGGTGGGTTCATTTGCATTGATTCTAGCCCAGATTTATAGAACATGCAAATATTGTGCTGATTCTCTGCAAAATAAACTCCAGCAGGATATGAACAAAACTGTTTTATATAGAGCATTTTAGTCTTATAGGTGTCTATAAGAATGACTAGCCTCAGTGTTGATAACCACTGGATTGTGGGCTTGATTTAAAATGATATTGGCTCCTGTATATGAAATGACTACTGTTACTAACCCTCAGTCAAAATGATCTGTGGTATTAAATCTGACCCTACTGGCCAGAAACCCTGGTTACTTGCACCATTTGGGTGAGACTGGAGAGCACAGTGGTGTAATCTCAACACACACTGTGGATTATATTAGATTACATTTTGTTGGTGATTGAGGTGTGGCAGCAGAGAGCAGTAATCCTATAGTAACACAAGCCTGTTTCTGTTTTTCTGAGCCTCGTGTAGCACTGGGGTTATGCCCTGATTGGGTAATTTTGAGACAGCATGGGGGATTGTGGGAAGCCGGCAAGAAATCTATTTTGAGATTATGGAGATGGGGCAAAAACATAAAACAAGTGAGTGGAAAAATGAGTAGTGAGAACTCTGGCCAGGATTTAGTGGGTTTTAATCCTAGATGGGGCACACAAGACAAGTATTGTCCCTCGGTATCCAAGGGAATTGGGCCAGGACCCCCCCAGCGGTACCAAAATCCACAGATACTCAAGTTCCTTATGTAAAATGGCTTAGTATTTGTGTATAACCAACTCACATCTTCCATGCTACTTTAAATCATTTCTAGATTATTTATTTACATTGTATTAGGTATTGTGCTTTGTTAATAGATGTTATACTGTATTATTTATTGAATAGTGACACAGAAAAGTCTGTACACGTTCAGTACAGATGCAGCCATCATAGTACATATAGAAATTACGAATGGAGAAAATATGAATTCATTCTTTCTCTTCATTTGTGTGTATTTAGTGTAGTACTTGATGCATGGCAAATTCACATTTCTCTTTTTGGAACTTTCTGGATTTTTTTTTTCCGTCCCAAACGTTGCCGATTGAATCTGCGAATGCGGAACCTGCATCCAGAGGGCCGACTGGATATCAGGCTCGGCGTCTGAAGAGCCCCTTGCCTCGTTGCTGCCTCATTTCCACTGGATTGTCTCTTGTCTCACCCCATGTGTTGCAGGGTGGGGAGGCGGTAACTAGGGAAAGCAGTGCCTGTTGAGGCTTGCTGTCGTGCTCTGGATTAGCTGTGAGCTATCTACTGAAGAACTGGTTCGTGCTTCTACACGGTGTACCTGTATCTTGGAGTAGAGACCCCCCAAACTGTCTTGGGTTCACTTTTTTGACAGTAAATCCGAGCTGGTCTTATAGGGGATTGACACAGTGATTTTCTCCACTGGATTGTGAACTTTGTTGTGAACAAAACTGACTCCTGTAAATGAGATGGCTGCACTTATTAAATTACTCTGTACTCTGTAAGGGTTAAATTGATTAAAAATGGGGGTGGTTAGTAAGATAAAAACAAAGGATAAATTAAAGGGATATGTCTAAAAATATTAGACTGTGTGCAAAGTAGCATTATTTACAGCATACATGTTAGGCAGTTTGACCCGATATAGATTAAAAAAATATGTGTTCTGCATTTTATTTATTTATATATATATGTGTGTGTATATGTGTATACAAGACCACCTGTACACAACAACCTTGAGGTGGCCGGCTTTGCCAGTTGTTTACTAATGGCGCCTTATTGGGTGTTCCCCTGCCACACTTACTTACCTGACTTATAGCACAATGAAGAAAATCAACTTCTGAGTCACCAATTAAATTGATGTGACTACAGGCAATTTTAATTAAAAATCATTACTCCCCACACTCTGTCCTATGTAAATATGGGCACAGGGTTCGATTAGTGATGCACATCTGTTATTGTCTTACTAATTAAACACTTTATGGGTGAAAAGAGCAGTATTATACTCATAATACACTAATCTTGTATGGGGAGAAATGGAAGTATTAATCGATAGGATGTAAGCTGATTTTAAGATGAAGTACCATTGCCGTCCGTGGTTCAATATGATGATGTCACGTTTCATGTAAGGCATAAGTCCGCAGCATTGAAATCCACATTGCTGCAGTTACCCCCCCATCACCTTGAAATTCACCGGCCATGTGACAAAACTCTAAAGTTGACAGGTATTTAAATACATGGGTGGGGTAGGAAAAAAAGTAAGAATGCAAAATCAGGACAGCCTCTAACAGTGAAAGAACTGTAGAAAAATACTGCCAGCCGTAGTGATTACCGTTTTGAGGTCTGTTACGCCTGTTGGCCAATCACCAGGAGAGACAGCCCTCTAAGTCCTCTGCACCACCTAGGAACTGATCTGTCGGTGTTGTATCTGTCTAACCTTGCCACCTTTAATTCTCAGATACTGCCTTTGGCTTCTGTTTTCAAGACCATTGATTTGTTCTTTTTTTACATGCTTGCAGAAATCCAGGTCAAAATCCACTCGTTAGTATAACTCCCTCTAGTGGCCATTTTGCTTAAAGCAGAGAACAGCAATGATGGCTGCTTCGCAGAAGTGGCTCTCGGCTGTCTGCACGGTGGCGTTTAACCACAGGCGGTTGTAGAGCCTATTAGCAACAGCATGTTACGGCACCTCCGTGAACGCGCGCTGCACTCGTTCAGGTTTCAATGACAAGCGATTACATCCACGCGCGTGCCGCCAATTTGCGCGTCTCTCGATGCAGAACAACCGTGGTCTATTGTTCGTGTGCGTGCACGCGCGCGCGTGAGCGACCTAGCTGGCTAATATTCTTAAGCGTCGTTGTAGAATTTCCAGGTTGTACAATTGTTTTGTTTCCGACTGGCATAATTTTAAACATATAAAATAATGTTGTTTCTGACCAAAACAACTAAGCGGCCCACCGACTGGCCACTACGGGTATGTCACGGTCAAATCCTAGAATCGCCCTAGCTTAATTTTAGTGTGCTTTAATTGACATTATCCGTATTTTACACCTATTAATAGCTTCAAAATGTACTTTGCTGTATTTATATGTATTTATCCAAATGAGAAATATTATTTGCTACATCTGTGCAAGACAATGCAAGTCGCTCTAGCCAAGAGTTTCTGCCAAATATCGTCAATGTAAATGTAAGACATGACTGAAATGAGGTTTTGTTTTCCAAAACAAGCATGTATTTGTAAAAGTGGCACCAAGGCCATTTTAGTAAAGTTCTCCACTAGGAAGTTCTCCACCTGCCCCAGACTGACCCAGAATCAGTGGTGGTGCATAAATTAGGAGGAAAAGAGGAAGGCCAATAATTTATGTTTTGTGTACTCTGTACTGGTTATGCAGTTGATTTAACGCTAATAGAATTTGAATATTCCTGACAATGATTTGAGTTGTGGTCAGGAGCAAAAGGAATTGCACAGGAGAGAATAACAGACTTGTAAAATCTGGATTCCTTGGGTCTATTTTGAAAGGCAGCTATTTACACAATGTTATGAGCAGAGTCACCTTATGTATTTGCTAGGTTTGTTCATCCCTTTGCATTAACTGGGTGCCTTTTTTGCTGTTTCTACATCTGTGTATGTTTGCTTTTGCTTTGTAGTTTACTATGTTGTCTTTTAGTTGTATAAGGTTTGTTACCTTTAGGGGCAGATGAACGCACTGCACCTGGTCTGATTCACACATATTATCAGGCTTAAAAGCTGAAATAAAGCTGGAATGTACTACAAGCCACAAGGATGACAGCCAAAATGAGTGTTCTCAGTCTAAACATGACAATAAAACTAAATTTGATAATGAGGGATTTTTGTGTGTTTGTTGATTCATGTACATTTACATGGATGTATGCTTTTCTGTGTTCATTGTGCCAAATTTTCAGACTTTTTAAATTTTCGCTGAATTGTTGATGATGTAACATCGTTTGCCAAAAGGCACGGCCTCACCGGCAGGGCTTGCGTCCCTGGGAGTCGCAGTGTGCTCCTCCAGTCTCAGCACAATGGGGGGTTGTATGGGGGATTGTGGAGTTCACCTCTGGGCCCCACTTTCTGTTTGTGCAGGTGGCGATGAGGGCAGGGGGTTGCCCCGGTCGCAGAGTGAGAGCACCGCGGGATTGGCTGGAGCTAGACGGCATGGGCGGAGCCGAGCGGAGCAGAGGCGCCACACCATCAGCAACGGGGTAGACTATGGAACGGTACTAAGCACACAGCCGCAGACCTGGGCATGTGTTCTGTTTTTTTGTCTTAGGAAGTGGACCAGCTTTTAATTCTGTCATCAGCCTTGCTGTGTTTCCAGCAGCGGTGCCAGCAGAATTGTTTTTGTAGGGTTGCCAATAATTTTTATGGGGTGGTACAAATACCAAGGAAGAATAATAATAATAATAATTATTATTATTATTATTGGTATTATTATTATTATTACTACAACAATAATAATGATTATTATTATCATTACAATCTAGCTAGCTTGGTTTATTCCACTCCAATATGTTTCGAGTGGAACATTGCTAAATAATCAAAAATACAGGTAATTCATTTAAAATGCAGCAAGAATAATTCCGGCTCATCCAGGATAAACCACATGTAAAATCAAAGGTTTTACGGACGTGGTCATTCAGGAGTGTTGCGGTGCAAATGAGCTGACTGCGCAAGCTGAGGGCAGGGCCTATGTGCCTACCAGCCCGGCGACCTTTGCAGCTACCAACCCTGCGGCGCACCACAACTCTCCATGGTCTCGCTTATGAAATTAAATCTCTACAGCTGCATTTGGGGGTGGCCACAGAGGTGGCCAGACGTTTCCAAGGGGTGGCGCCCTCGCTTTCCAGCAATGTTTCCTGGTGAGCCAGAGATAAGCAGGTTGGGTAACAAACAGAGTTCACAAGGTGGTCAGGCGGGTTCAAGCTGGGGTTGCTTAGCAACGACTGGATATAACCAGATGAAGTTGTATTTATAGATTGACAATTATATCTGATTCAGGACTGGTCAATGTCACAGAGTGCCAACATTACATTCTGGGTAAAGGAATCAAAGACAATGGAAAGGGGTACACTTGACTGAGGAGCTGTTCCAAGGTCCAGTGGCTTTGTGAACGCAAAGTCCCAGGAATCAGATCCTGGGTGGGGTGTCGCTGCTGGGCCTTTTTTTGGAAGGCTACCTAATCATACGTGCAGTTATAGGCATGATAAGTATGTAAATCCTGGTTATATAAATCTGCCCCGGGGCGATCGTGTTAGCGATGGGCTAATGCGTAGCCATAGCCATCGCAAAAGCTGCCTGAATGTGTTGTAACTGTCGTATGGGCCGCTACCCAAACTTGTGTCAACAAGTTATATTCCTGTGCCCTCCCCCTCCCCACTCCCCTCCCCACTCTGTCCCTCCCCTTCTCTTTTCCCCTGTCCTCCCACATTATTCACTCCCCTCTTTCCCCCACTGCTTCCCTCTCTTTTTCCCTCAGAGCAGCTAGACATACTCTCTTCTGTTGTCTCTCTCCTTGCTGCACTCCTTCTTCTGCTCTCTTTCGGCACCGCCCCTTTCCCTCCCTCCCCCCTGTCCCCTGTCCCCTGTCCCGGCCGGCGGGCCGTGCGCCTGTCCCCATGGTAATGAGTCGGGTCGGGCCAAGGGGCCTGGGAGCAGGGGACTCGCCTGGTCAACCTGGCCCAGCTTGGACAGCGGTTTGGGCAGCCTACACGACAGTCTTCATCCCCTTGAGCAGCAGCCTGTGTAGCAGCGAGGCACTGCAGTTTTTCCTCTGGGTGAGTGGGAGGATTAAAACTGGAGGGAGACGGCAGGTAGGACTGGCAGTTGGGCAGTGCGTGGACTGGGAGCCAAATGTTTATCTGTGATGTATGCTGCATGTCAATATTTAGACAAGGGGTTAAGAGGTGAAGCTCTGTAGAAGTACAGGGTGTCAGTGGGCTGATATTTTGACTGACTGACTGCCTATCTGCTGCTGATAAGACTTGTGATGTTCAGGAGAGCTGAGCTGATGTCTGGGAGGGCACAGTACCCTTGATGTGGTGCTGAGTGGTGTTTTTCTTTTGGAAGATGGGTGCAGAAGGGTGAGGCTCTCACTCAGTGCCCTTCTGTGTGTCTGTGGCTGTGTTTTGTTTCATGGAAGCTTATTGGTGGACGCTGTGGTGTGTACTTTTGCTTTTGGGCCTGTTGGCGATGTTGCGAGCCTAGAAACAGATGTGAGCCGTGAGACCCCAGCTGTATCATCTCCAGCTTCTGCTCTTTCAGCCGTGCAGAATTTCCCCCCATTGTGTAGTAAACCCCCCACCCTGTTCAGCCCTATAGAAAGTGCATTTTTTCCCCCTTGCAGCGGCCCACCACCCAGACTCACAGCCTGACATTTTGGGCTGCACTTTATTCCCCATATAATGGCCACTTCCCCCACCCCACCCACCCCCCACTTTCACCCATTCTCTGGCCGTAGCTCTTGTTTAAATACTTTGATGGGGGACCTGATTAATAGGTCCTGGGATAAGTGACATTGTTTTTATCAAACAAACAACCATATTTTCACTGTTGTTTGAAAATATGCTTATCAATAAGTAGCTATTTAAAATGTTGTTAAAAACGGCATGAAAGGAGCGAATGTGCCGTGTAAGTTAGTGAACAGTTGAAGGTGCGAGGAGGAGGTACAATTTTGTCCGAAAGCCGGGTTTTACGGAGCGTGAAGCGCTGCCTGCCGTTGCCATGACTACGGGCTGGGAATGGGCCAGTATTTCAAAATGACTTCAGGAGGAAGCTGCTCCAAGGAGCTGCCAGCTCTATTTCCATATTATGAATCAACGCTGACAGTATTCTAAGTGCATTTTTTTGTCTTTAGAGGCGAAACTCCTTGTCATTTGAATTCCCTCAAATTAAATGACCTCCATGCACCGCAGCAACTGATTACCCATAATGCATTGCTACAAAAGCTGAATAAGGTCCCATCTTCCTTCTTTGTCATCACCTAGCTGAAGCAGATGAAGGAACTGGAGCAGGAAAAGGACTCCTTGCTTGCTGGGCTGGACATCATAGAACGGGCCCGGGAGTGGTACCAGAACCAGATCCAGAATGTGGCAGAGAAGCAGAGGCAAATGGGCCAGGCCAACCCCAGCACGGTGAATATGTTCCTGATTCTGTTGCTTGCATCCAAGCTATCAAAACCGCCTCAATTTAATCTTAAAATAATGGCCGTTGGCCCTAAATGGACGGGCTGACTAACGTTAGCGATCACCAGCATGGTAACATGATGCCCCACCAGCGTGGTTAGTAAGACCTGACACACTGTTTTCTGTTCTTATTTCAAATATCATCACCTCCAGGATCTCTTCCCGGAGTCTGCTCAGGGCCGTTTGAACCTCCTGCTCCCTAAGCTGCAGGACGTCAACCGCTGCCTGAATGATCTCATATCTTGCTCCGGAATGGTTAGCGAGAGTCGCCCTGTTTCATGTTTCACCTTCTTGTCGGTTTATTGATGCTTCCAACATCTGTTGGTAACTCTGCATATAACAAGTGCACACTGATCCTGCTGAAGAAATTTCTAGCATGTTTGCCTTATGTTACCTGGTTTTAATGGATAGTTACTTTCTTGTGTGCTGGGCCAAAGCTACCACTGTCTGCACCGTGTGTCACTTTCCTGAAGCTAGCATTGATAGTCATAGCAAAGGCCTCTGTACTGAGCAGGAGTTTCAAAGTCAGTTTTTTTTTTCTCCTCACTTATTGTGTAGCCCATCACATCTCATGGTGCTCCACCACCGACCATCCCCTCAAACCCCCAGCCACCTCCCCCAACTGCACCACATGCCATTCAGAGACTGAAGGACCAGAACCGGCTCCTCACCCAGGTCAGACACTGCCACAACCCTTGATGTTTACACAATCATCAAAAAAATCAAGAAGCCATTGTTTTCTGCAACCCTGCTCCAGTTTTATCTCTGAATCTGCCACTGAACAGTCTTTCCTGTCCTTTTTGTGCCTTTTCTCTTCCCAACACCATCCCTTCCCCTATTCCTCTGCTTTTCGTCTGTGCTCAGGAAGTGACAGAAAAGAGCGAGCGGATTACCCAGCTAGAACAGGAGAAATCTGCTCTTATCAAGCAGCTTTTTGAGGCACGAGCTCGTAGTGCCCATGACAACAGCGCTTTGGACTCCACCTTCATCTGAGTCCACCCAAAGGGGCGGGCACAAGCATAGGGACCCCCTAAGTTCCGTCTTCATCTGGCCACTCCCATGACCATGCCTACCTAGACTCTGCTGTCATCTGGCCACTCCCATGACCATGCCTACCTAGACTCTGCTGTCATCTGGCCACTCCCATGACCATGCCTACCTAGACTCTGCTGTCATCTGGCCACTCCCATGACCTTGATTACCTAGACTCTGCTGTCATCTGGCCACTCCCAT
>JAODUD010000117.1:3713130-3731929 GCA_026784285.1 Stomatorhinus walkeri
TAATCACACGCCTCCCTC
The DNA here is from genome assembly GCA_026784285.1 of Stomatorhinus walkeri. Lineage (NCBI taxonomy): Eukaryota > Metazoa > Chordata > Actinopteri > Osteoglossiformes > Mormyridae > Stomatorhinus > Stomatorhinus walkeri. Next base: position 3,713,149 of record JAODUD010000117.1, read on the forward strand.
CCGGCTCATTCTCTCCCGGATCATGTGTTCCTTTCACATCGCTGCCGTTCCTTCTCTCCACGCTTAATATCCACACGCGGTTCCTCTGTAGTGCTATTCGCCTGACAGTGTGGATTCATCTTTCCATAGTCTTACTCCCATCCCATCACTGCAGGCACGTTGGTCATGCTGAGGTCTACACAGAAAATCACGTACTGTTACGGGGGTCTGTGAATTCATGTAGGGTGCAGATCCTGGAGGATCTCATTTGAAGACGGTTTGACACCTCTGTCCCGTTACTGTGACACTGTCATGGAGGACAGGTTGATTCCTGGTATTAGAATGCTCAAATGCCAATACTCAATACTCAAAAGTCGAGTTAAAATTGATGGAAATTTCATTTGATGAAGGACATATGGTTAATACTGTACTGAAGTAGACCCCCTCATTAAACTTTCAACCTTTGGGTCACCTGACTCCACTCCATCTACAGCTTCATAAAGATGTTGTGTAATAGTGACTGTGATTCATTGTCGCAGTACATATTCCCTGGAATATATTCACTGGAGTCAGGTTTAAAAAATATCAGAGGGGCAGTCGATCTATGGCGAGGTGTAGAAACACTTATTATTTTTAAAAAAGCAGTTAAAGGTTGTGCTACTTCAGAGCATGTCATGTCGGGCTGCACGTGAAGCTGGCGGGCGGATCCCTCACCTGACACCATGCCCGTGATGGCGGAGGACGCGTAGCCGGCCTGACTGCTGGAGGGGATGTGCGGAGGATATCCTGGGAGCGTGGAGCTCATCATGTCCCGACCTGCCGTGAGCAGACAGCAGCTGTGAGCGCACTCCGAAAGGGGACGGCTTTAGCTCTACGGGGCCGTAGCTTCCACGAGTGCTATTCGTAATTTGATCGCGGCTCAGACTGAGCAAACGCCTATGAGGTTAAACGCTAAAAAAAACTGAATGAAAACCTAGCTTCTAACAACATCGAATTTTCACAGTCGATGTGCCATGAAGTATAGATGATGGGATTTTCCGCTAAAGTTTCTGCCAGTTCTGCCATTTCTTATTTCAAATTAAATGAGTCGATTTCATTTTTTTTCTCCCTTTTTTTCTGGTTCTGAAGTGTGATTGATGAATCAGGAGACCAATAACTGAAAAGTGGAGCAATAAACTTTATGACTGGAGGGTTCATGAAGATTTAGACGGAGTAGGGGGATATAGCATATGCTCTGCGTTTCATGAACTGGCAGGAACTGGTTAGCGGCTAAGGGCCAATGACTGGTTACCTGCTATGAGTGACTGGCCTAAGGGCCAATGACTGGTTACCTGCTATGAGTGATTGGCCTAAGGGTCAATGACTGGTTACCTGCTATGAGCGACTGGCTGTTGAACTGCCCATATACAGGTGCATGATGAGTGAATGAGTTGAAGGCATGAGAGAAATGGGTGGAGCCAGCACAGCTGCTACTGACAGAGACGGCAGCTGTGATTGGCTGCAGCTCCAGAAAGGCGGAGCTGGATGCGATGCTTGGGGAGGGACTGGAGCTGGTAACTTCTGGGGACATTTCCTGTTTCAGACAGAGGGGGAGGGGCTGCATGGTGTCTAAAGTGACAGAGAAGTGGCCGGGGTGGAAAATGCAATAAACAGATTTAAGGATGATGAATGAATTGAAGAGCAAGAAGTGTTTCAATGCTGAAATATGCCAAAAAAAAAAAAAAACACACAATGATATACAGACGCTCCCTGGGTTATGATGGTCCATGTTACGGATATTTCAACTTCAAGATGAGTAAATGGTTCTTCACTTTCAGTACATTATTCAATAAATTACATGAGATATTCAACACTTTATTATAAAATTGGCTTTCTGTTAAAGATTTTGCCCAACTGTAGGGTACTGTAAATGTTCTAAGCATGTTTAAGGTAGAGTATAGGTTGTGATGTTTGCTACCTTAGGTGTACTGTATTAAAATGCATCTTTGCCTTACGATATTTTCCCCTTATGATAGGTTTGTCGGAATGTAACCCCATCGTAACTCGGGGAAGGGCTGTATATCTATATTATATAAGGAAAACAAATTAGTTCAAGGCATATATAAAATAAAAAAGATAAAAATTTTCAATGTTCAAATTATTACTTTAAAAAATAAATTAAAATGTATCATTTGTCCATATTATCCACTGTTAGGCTCATCACGGTCTCAATACTGACAAGCAGCTGTTCCAGGGCCTGGAATAATTGTCACATGGGCTGCCCCCCCTGTCTTCGGTCTCATACCTGCCACCACCGCGTAGCTCTGGTGTGCGGTCAGGTTCCGGCCAATGGCGGCGCTCGATGCTGACCGCACGGCCTTGCTATCCTCCAGGCCTCCGTTGATGAGCGAAAGAGGATATAGAGTCTTTAAGGTGGAGAGAGAGAATGAGTGTGAATGTACACCAGGCAGACATGCCTAAAAAAGGTCGCTTCTACTTCATGAATGGTGCCTAGACTAACCATTCAGCCACAATCTTAAAATCTGCCAAATCCCGATGAGGTGACATGGTATTTATTGGTCCATGGAGGGACAACAGAAAAATGGGACAGACACAGGCCCATACATTGTTCCATCCAGTTTCTGTAACCGCTTATCCAGCACCAGATCACAGTGCGCCTGGAGCCATTCCCAGGACACAGAGCAGGAGACACCCTGGACAGGGTGCCAGTATATTTTTGGACTGTGGGAGGAACCTGGAGTACCCAAAGGAAATCGCACAGCCTCAGGGAGAAAATGGATGCTCCACACACACAGCCGGGGTGGACAATCAAGCCCGGAGCCCTGGAGGTGCCAGCTGACAGTGCTGCCCTCTGAGCCTCTGCCGCGGCTGCCCGCTGCGCAGCTCTGTGACCAAAGCGAGCGTGTGCCACCCCTGCTCTGCAGACCCTGGGCCTCCATCTGCGTTCACGTGGGGGCCTCTGGAGCAGGAGGACGGCCCCTCCGGCCTGGCTGAGTGAGAATGAGTGCTGCTGTTGGTTCATGGACCTTCGCAAGGACGCTGCACAAGGCTGTGCAGGGACAGGGGGGGGGGGGGGGGATGAAGTGCCTGTGCGGTGCAAGTGTCTTTTATGGTGACTGTGTTTAGCAGTGGCAAATGGCTGTGACAGATAGACAGAGACAGAGAGATGGAGAGAGAGACAGAGAGAGAGAGAGAGAGAGAGAGAGAGAGAGAGACAGACAGGGAGAGAGGGAGAGAGAGAGGGGGACAGATAGACCGAGAGACAAAGATAGAAAGAGAGAGACAGAGATATAGATAGATAGATAGATAGATAGATAGATAGATAGATAGATATAGACAGACCGACACACACACTTAATAAGTCTCTAAGGAAATTGTAGATGAGGCCCTGGCTTTGACACACTGACACACGAGGAGAGGTATCACTATGCCATGACACCAGGCTGTGTAATCTGTGTTGCCATGGCTACACACAGATATCACATGCAGGTGCACACACACACAGGGCTGGATGGACGCTAAGCCTTGGAGATCAGGGGCACCTGCTCGGTCTTGCCGGCACCAGGACTAACGAAGGTATCGGCCGGGTAGTGGTGTCGCTCAAAGCCGCAGTCCAGGTGTTGGGCGCCGAAGTGCTCCGGCCGAAGCTGCTTCCGCGGTCCACCCCCGCTGCTCTGGGAGTCCACGCTGTGCCTGCAGCTCTCCTGGTCACCTGCAGAGGGCAATGGTGAGAGATGGGGTGAGGACAAAACGGGAGAGTGTGTTATAGGATTTATTCTGAGCTTTGTGTGTTCAATTAAGGGGAAAAAAGCAGAACTTTGCCAGCAGAGGGAGTAGTAGTTCAAACTCCTGCGTGTAACCAAGACATTCACCAGGAAAAATGGTGACGTGGAATAACTGTCCAGGTATATGGACATCAAAGAGGGATAAATGAATCTGAAAGTCCTTACTGTCATCGTGGCTCCTCTTCCCCTCAATGCTGGACTGTGGGATGCCCAGCAATCCACTGATGGAGTAGGTGGAGCCCAGGGAATCTGACTGAGGCGACTCTGGAGGAGTGACGGCCGAGCTGGGTACTGGGAGGGGGGTGGTTCATCATTACTATCATCACCGTCTACTTTCTTACAACTGCATGGGTCTGCTCTCCCATTGGACAATGGATCCCATAAGCAGCCAATCAAGAACCTACCAATCAGCTGTAAAGTCAGGGGCAGCTGACTAATGAACAGAGCAAAGAGGGGGACTCACTGAGCGTGTGTCCGGGATTCGGCCCTTTGGTGTCCAGAGGGAGGTTAAATGGCTGCTGCACCTTCGTCCTGATGATCCTGCATGGGCAGGAGGCAGGAGGATCAATATAAAACCCACAACTGACCCCTTTTGTGGCTTTTGCAGACTTTTACCACATCGCCAACAGGGGGTCCAAAGTACCTGTTGATGGAGCTGACGCTGGGCACGGTGTCGGTGTCGCACACGCCCTCGGACAGCAGCCGGTCCCGGATCTCCCAGGCGAACATGGTGGGGTTCTGCCGCTTGTATTCAGCGATCTTCTCCACCACCTTGGGCGTGGCCACCTTCGGCTTGGAGCCGCCGATCACGCCAGGTTTAATGCTGCCTGTCTCGTAGTACCTGCCGTGGTGTGGGGGTTGCAAGAAGGCAAGGAGAGAAGAAGGAAGGGAGCTTTATAAAAAGAGAGGATGGCAATGAGGTATTACTTTAGGCACTTTCCGACTGTGGCAATTTTTTCAGGAACCAGGAACTTCGCGTTCCCACTCCAGCAACTCAATAATGAACCCAACTGTTCCTTGGAGGCTATTCCAGAATCTTTTTAATTCCCCACGCCGAAGTATGGACTTTTTACTCGACCAGGAACTACAGAGTGGGCCTTATAACGATAACCTATAAGCTTCATTTAGCTTACTAAGCATAAAGGTCACAATTCCTGCTCTGCAGTGGAAAAGTGACACATGAAAGTGGCCAGGAACTACAAAAATTCGCAGTTGAGATGGCCAAGGAACTCAGGATCTAGGCTCCCGGACTACAGCGGGAAAGTGCCTTTTGCCTGTCAGTCTAATTTCTGCTGTTGGAAACAAACACAGTAATTACGAAATGTTAACAGTGATGATTTTATACAGTTATTTTTTCCATGCAAAGCAAGAATGAGGCCAAACAAGGATCTAGGGTAGATTTATTTACTTTTCTTTTGCAATCAGGAAACAAGACTGGAGTGTTCACTGTAAACGTGGTGACACTGTGAACAAAAGTAACACGGGGGTACTGGAAGGTTGATCGAGCTACAGCGCTAACTTATCTCACAATGCAGCACCCAAATAGTCAATAAACAATACAAGAAAAGGCAGAAATACAGGTATTAGTTAAACAAAAAGTAAGAGAACCAGCCATTTTCTAGGCACAGTTTAAACTCAGAAATTTAGGAAGTCTTAGAATTGTATTATATATAGGTAGCAAACATAAAACAGATGAAACCCTTATATCACACTGAACAAATCTCCATCAAAATCAGAAATAAATGATCAAGAATGTGCAGCTACGCCTCTGCCATTTTGCTTTCATCATATTTTCTAAAAACCTCTGTTCTAAAGAGGCAGCCCTACAGTGTGGGGGCTGAGCTTAAAACGGCTCTGTTTCTGGCAGGTAACAGCCCCCGAGTGCTTCACAGCTAAGGCAGCATGAGACCAGGCCTTCGGGGCGAGCCTGGCGCCGCTCGGCAGCAGGGAAAAAGAACGGCATGTGCGTCCATGCGTGTGCTGGAGCACAGTGGGTGTGGAGCGAGCGAGCGGAATGGGCTGCTTGTTCAGCGTCTAACGGAGAGCTTAAGAAAAGCTTGAGGGATCTCACATCCATTCCACCAAGCATGATAGCACCCGGTGCATCTATATTATCTAAGAGACGAGTGTAAATTCTGAGTTTAATCGGCTGAAATAAATTAAATGCGGTTAGAATATGGAGTAGTCTCCCTGTTAGTGCAGTACAAGCTAAAACCTTGGGTTCCATTAAATCAGAGTTAGATAAGATTTCAATAACTTTAAATTATTAGCTGAATTCTCCCCAAATGAGCTTGATGGGCCAAATGGACCCCCTCTCCTTTGTAAATTTCTTATCTTCTTATGTTCTTAAACACACCCCTTTCAAAGACAATGGGATTAATATAATTTGAACAATAAGCAATGTTGGATACACACTGTATATATGTACAGTGTATATGGTCTGTGGGCTCATTCTGGTGAACTATGTGAAGACTAATGATGCAAACTAGCCGAGTGCCTGATATTCTTATATAGTTTTTCCCAATCCGATTCTGGGGGACCCAGAGTTGGTCTGCATTTTTGCTCCAGGGTCCAGGGAGCTGGGAGGGAGCAAAATCACGGACTGCTGTGGGTCCTCGTGGACCGGACTGGAAAACACTGTCCTTTTATAAGGTTTCATAAATTGGACCAATTTGGGTTCAGCTTGTGTGCGTGTTCAGCGGCAGCCATGCCCCTCCGCGGTTTCCGACTGCGGACGTGGCGAGTGGCTCACCGGCCCAGGATCTTGCTGACGCATCCGTGGCTGACTCGCAGCTGGCGGGAGATGTCGCAGGGTCGTACGCCCTGGTGCGCCATGTCCACGATGCGCTGACGGATCACCTCCGGCAATGGCCGTCCATTCACAAACATGCCGCCTAGTTGGTTAAGGCCCCCATGGCCTGGGGGAGGAGAGGGGATGAACACAATAAATCTCTAGGCACTTTTGACAGATGGACAATAAAAAAAGATTTATACATATTAAAACGTAAAGACAGCACATTAAAGAAGTCAAAAAACAAAATTATACATAAAAACATGAATATTCAAAATGTATCATTACACATTGCCGACAAACATGGAAAAGATGGTTTTTAGCCTCAGATGCAAAAAATATATGGAGGTTTATCACTATATTTTAACTTCACTAAAAACAAATATTTAATTAATAATTTACAAACGCATATGTGCTTGGTGGAATTGCAGCTGAGATATGCATATACAGCTTACCACATATTCTGCCTCATTAGCTTATACACCATACACCCGTGCATTCATTCCCTTTTTTAAAAAATTGTTTGTCCTACTGTGCGAAGCCAAAGTGCAGGGAAGCTCTAAACACCGGCATGGACGCGCAACCCCGATTCTGTAACAAATCAACCCGAACACCATGTTTTTTGGTACCGCGATACCTGGAGGAAGAGACACATGGGCGCGCCGCGCGGACGCGCGCTCACAGAGCCTGGGGCCAAAGGAGTCGCGGCACGAGAGGCGCGAGGTGACAGAGCTGCCTGCTGCGCCGCCATGCCGCCCATATGCTGCACATATGTTTGCTAAGTACTTACAGCGAGAACGTTTCCCCGCGGTTAGACACTATCACAGTTAAATTTGATTAAACTGCGTTACATTAAACTACGCCGAAGTTAAGCTGCTGTGTTAACATGAGATTTATCATATTTAATCAAAAACATTTTGTTGTTAAGGTTCCTTTCAGATTTAAAGCATTTCTGTATTACTCGTTGAACTGATACTGGCTTGTCATTGAACGCACGGAGCTGTTGGCGGAATAGTCAGAAACCCGTATATTTTGGAGTAAACGGCTCGAAAATCGGAGGGCCGGTGTAGTGTAATTTCTAACTGAGAAAGAAAAATGACCAAAGGGTCCCCAGAGAAGATTAAAGTAAAATATGAAGTACGCGTATCACACGATTAGGTTTAGTGTCCAACATGCTGACTTTGGGACCATTTAAGTGTCTGATACGGAACCGAGAAAAACTCAAAGCATTATATCAATGTGACACGCATGACAAAACAATTGTCTCCCAAATATTTAAATACTCAGATCTGACAGGGTATAGCAACTAGCATAAAGGGTTATGCATTTTATATTAACTGTTTTAGTAGTATTAGAGGGTCATGATAAAGATTTGTCAGTTTGCGGTGAAAAGTCAATGATTTAAACATATCGCCCTGCGTTTCTCTTGTAAAATTAGCTATACCGCGTCACGTAAAATAACATTAGGCAGTGCTGCATCTACGCCCTCATATATTGTTTTATAATAAAGATAATATACTGCAAATCTAAAACTGGAATGACCCCCTCAAGAGTTTTTCAGTGTGTGACCTAAATCTGCAATCACATTACAGCAAGTCCATAGTAATAAGTTAGGTTAGTGTAACTAACGAATATAAGAGTGAGTATTTATTTTCTTCTCTGTACTGTGCAGTTTGCAGTGACTGTAGTTCCTTTGTTATTGTCCACTGTGGATGATACATCTACACAATACAAATATTTTCTGTCCTCCCATAACGCAATTCTGAGTGCCTGAAATCATCAACCAGGAGTATTACACATTGTGGTGAAGTTCTGTATTTTTTTTTCAGAAATACCTGGACTTCTGCAGCTATTTTTTTTATCCGATCTTGAAATTGCCTCACCTGGTAAGTTTTGGTGGTTTTCAGAAATCAATAGTTCTGCAATATGTCCCCAAAAATTAGATTTCCACTCGATTAGTCTACAATCTTGTCATTTTTGGAATGTTTCAATGCCGTTGTTTCAATTTCCAGAATTGTACAAATAATCAAACACCAAGTAATCAACACCAAGACCCTGGCATTTTGAGAGTGGTCAAAGGGGTATCTAGCATTTTGACAGGCCTTGGTCCAGACAGCACCTCGCTTGTCTTGCACATCCTATAGGTTCTATATTGCACCTTTGATCCTTACATTACGCAGCCCCGGAGTCCTACAGCTCCACAGAAGCCAGGGATTTAAACCAGAAGCCTGCATGGCTGGATTGAACATATCAAATGCATTATGTTCCTCTCGAACTGCAGTTTGCCACATGTGGCATTCTTCTCCACCATTAACTACAATTACAGAAAAAATACACCACACATGTGATCTTTGTTGATCGATATTGATGCTGGTCCGAAATATGAATTAGACTATTACTACTAAGTAAAACTGAAAAATGTAGTAAAGCAAAGGGAAGAATGTTGGTGATTTAGATACTTATGGGTGTAAGATAGCACAATCTATATGTCCAGCTTCACCTCTAGAGTGCACAGAGAAAGAATGAGGCGGAGATTAATGTCGTTTAGCTGGTATACTGAGTGTGTATTTCACTGAATATGTGATTCAGTGATGAGAGTTGGGATGCTGTCCCCTACAGACTAGCCTCTGTGTGTCATACTAAAACTCAAACTCAGCATTCTGATTGGCACATTTCACACATTCATTTGAAATCAGGTTACCACTGATAGGAGATGCCATCTGTTAATATTAAATATTACATGCAAGTAAATAGGTTTTTTATGATTTTGTAATATTTTATAACATTTTCCCAACAATATAAGTTGCGCTCAACATTAGCTTATTCAGATTTTTAATTTTTTAAAAAGATCGCCACGTTCCATTTGTTATTGTTATTAAAAATCACGTTTTAAATGTTGTGTGAGAGAAAGCAGAGGTCATGTGTTCAAATCCCCGAGGAGGATGGCAGCCTGTAAAGACTACGTGACTTGAACATCAAACCCATTGACCTTGGTTACCTTTACATGCGTACATTGCTTGGCGCACTTAGTTACTGTTATTACGCTATATTGAAATAGGATGAATTTTATACCGAACTATTTATACTTAAGTATTTCCCGCATTTGCCTATACACACTTATTTCTAAACATTTTAAGCCCGGCTTTTTAAAACATTTCGACACAAGTGTTTATAACCTTATTAATATTTCTTACAAACCACGGGAGAAATCATGAATCTGTGTATAAGTCAGAGAACTTTTTCTTCCATCGCACAGTTTTTTTTACTCCTTCTCTCGTCCCATGGTCTGCATCAGTGACTCGCTAAGCATCCCTTTGCTTTTTAATTTAACCCATTCAGTCGTATTGTGGCCGCTTGCCCTGCTTTTCCTTTAACCCTCCCCTGAATTCATTTCCACATCAAACGGCAGACGGAGGAAGCAGGCTGGTGAGCGCTATTAACGGTCGTAGCGAAGTAAGAATCGCTTCGCCAAGCTCCGCCAGTCAAGAAGATATTAAAAGTGGGCAGCCCCAGGGGAATCTGCACGCTCATAGGCGCTCACAAAGACGTGAATGCAGTAGTTTTAATTCCAGTATTGGCGCCTATTTCACTTGCCGACCTAGTAAGAACGACGTTCAAATGACTTGTTCTTACCCTCTAAATATTCTAATACAAAATGAACTTTTTCTTACTTAGGAAACACAAGGTGACAAAAATGAAAAGTCTATACATGGACTTTAAATGTGTGCGCAATGCAACAATGTTTAATTCTACGATAAAAACAAACTACACGTACCTTTAATTTATCAGATTTTAATTCTGCCGGTCATTTTACCTGTTTTAAAGACCGCTATTCTTTACCTAAATTGATATATTATTAATTAGCCTAAGAAATGTATCATGCTATAAATAGTTTATTTATTTAAAAAATAAAAACATCTCATAACGCTTTCGCAGACGTTTTATGCATTCAAACATATTTAAACAACTAATTAAATGTTTGCACAGAACGAGGATTAAACAATTAAATAATTATGCATGCTTAAAAAGCGCATTAATCTAACTTATGCTGTTGTCGACTCCGACAGAGTATTTATATCCTAGCCTATAAAAACTTCTAGCTGCTATGATGGAAAATCCCCCATTGTGTAATGAACTAAAAAGTTAATTGCATATAGATTGTCCCCGTATAACCTTCGAGCATTTTTATTCAAATTAATTTTGTTTCTGAAATTGTGAATGCACTTCATTTTTTCCTTTGTCTTCAGTGATAGAACGGCATCATGCTGTATTTGTATGACATGTCAAAAGCGACAGGTTTTCAAGAACATGTAGGCCTACATCTTAAAAATATGTTTTAGGAAATCAGTTAGATGTTTCTCAGATTTCATTAATTTTTGTAGCCTTTTACACAATCCTGTCAATTCAGAAGAAGTGGGAGGAGGACGTTTAATCGAACTGAGATCAGTTGCGGTGTTAACGCGAATCCCCGAGCGTCGCCCACAAACGCCGATGCTCATTAGCAGCAGCCAAACACATCACGGAATGACAACAAAATTACATGTAATTACTGTACATGTCCGCAGAATAATTATGGAAATTTCTCCCATTATTTGTACGCCTACCGCTAATACAATTAATAGTAACACCAACTCAAAAACAATTTAAAATTCGAATAGTCACCGTAAATTGTTCAATAGTAAAATAGGAACATTTTTAGAGATACGCAATAACGCAAGAATTCAGAATGTTCAGACATTCAGATTTGGGATTACAGTGCATTTTTTGATAATTACATAATTGTGATATAGTGCCTTGACTTGACATGATTTTCCTCCATATAAAAGCTTCATGACAAGTCGTAGCGCGGCATAAAAACTATGAGAATGTTTTCCATTTACTGTTTCGGCTCCAGATTCAATCAATTCGCGACCTTCTCAAGATCTCAATTGGGCAGGGGGGGGGCATAAACAAATGTTTCTTTCAGGTTCATAGACCACCAGAAGTTGAAGACAAACGCAATGACAGTTTGATGGAATTTCTAAGAAAGAAAAAAACAATAGTAATTGGTGTGAAGAAAAAGCCGAATTCCTCTACATAGACACCTCAAAGAAGAACTGGACACAACGCGCCAATAACGTGTTGAGTATGTCGGAAAACAGGCTTCGATAATTATCATATCATATAAAATATCAAGGCAATGATGCTCCTCGGAATTTCTACAAGCATTGCCTTTTAACTTTAGCAGTCAGGTTGATGACCCTCTATGTAAAAGTAAAAACTGTGGTGAAGATGCACATGTGACACATTAACAACTTCACAATAATTAACTTTCAACAGTTGCCCTCAATCACTATGTGTATCATCTCGTAGGCCTATAGTTGGCATTAGAGGAATTCGCTTAAACCAAATCGTATGGCTTCGCAGTATTCTGTGGTGTTGGTGTTACTGCAACAAAATTGACTTTTTTTTGTCGAATACAAACTTGTTCGTAACAGGGAAATAAACTGCAAAAAAGATCAACATTTTTTGAACGGTTTCTCCTATCAGCTCAACCGGATAAAAAGGAGTAAAACTGCAATTTTCTCAAGAATAAATCAAAATTATTCTTTGGTTGGTGCAAGGAATTAATAAGAAAAATAAAACTGACGTTTGTGCAAGGCATTAGTCTTGTCTGTTTCATTCACTCTTCCATGAAATTACTTTAAAAGACGTTAAGGGCTTCTCATTATATATTTGTTAAGAGAAGGAGAGAGGGGAGCGGTAGTATTTATTTACCAGTCCTAAAATATTATTAATGAAAAAATACTGAAACATTATTCGAGTCTTCCTCTCAGCGAGGCTTGATTAATGTTTGTTTAGTAGGTTAACTAGACCCCTGTTCCATTATACCCGTTACAAATGAAACAGCTGGGTGTCCTATATTGTAAAAGAGTAAATGAACAGATTCCCCGACTATGGAAAAACGCCTAAATCCATTGAAACGGCATGGCGCCGAACCGTAATTTAAACTGGTTACATGCGCATGATTCTAAAAATCGATACCCTTCGTAAAAGCAGTTCCGCTTTTTATGATATTTCGTAAGTAACACGACTCATTATTAATTAAGGTATTTGCTCGTCTTCGTTAAGTACCTAAGGGAAAAGGGACAAGGACGTCTTAGACCGGGATTCACGTTAAACGTAATATCATTTCAGTGCGATACGAGATATTGCGAGTTTAAATACTCACTGTAAACATTTTAGCCAAAACCTCAACGGCAAATCAGTGCTGTAGGTTATTAAAGTTTTGAAACTCCTTCCAGAAATATTCCAGAATATAAGCCTAGTAGCTAAATATAATGTAAGTGCTTCTCTCATTTAGGCCTGCTAAATGTTTATGTGTTATTAAGTAATGCTGTTATTAAGGTATATTTTATTATATCTTAATTGCTTCACATATAGGTCTATTTATGATTATTACTTATGATTTATTTTCATTTTATTGTATATAATCAAATGAGTAAAAATATTTAAATTTTATTTCACACGACTTCACTTTAAAAATGGAAATGTGTGCCACGCGGGCTTTAACACGAACTTGTGTGTAATTATGAAATTACAAAGACAGGTCTGGTTTAGAGATGACACCGTCAATCATACCTCTAATCGCTTTACAGCGGAATCCAGATACATAACCGAACATTAACTCGGTAAGTCTTCACATAAAGGAAATATTACATAGAAAACGAAAAATGCTCTCCTATGCCTGTTTACTTATTTTATCAGTCAAGCGACATTTTAGGCTAAGAGAATGTACTACAATAATAGTACAGTAAGCAGTTTCTGACAATGCGAAGTGATTGTTTCCCACAATCTCTTTTCAAATCGACAAAGACGGGCTATCGATTTATAAAGGTTTCAGAATATTATCTAAGGTGTTGATATAATTATGAATAACAGTCGTGGTCATTTATCCTGCATATATATCGTTCATTTATTTCCAAATACTTTCTCTCCATTTCTGATATTCCCATTCAGTCACCCAACCGCAAGCACACGCAATTGCCGACGTAAAGGACTGAATTCTATAAATTATATCTTAAACGGGGCGTCACTACCGTGGGCTATATTAAGATATTAGACATAACAAAATTTTAAATATTCACTTTATCTACTGGTCATAAAAAGGCCTATGGCTAAAACCTAAACATGTTATAAGGACATTAGTAATTAATATTGGCTGTTATCGGTGATTTCATTTCAGTAGCTATGTAATATTTAGTTGCCATATTGATTTCACGCTAATTCCGAACTCGCCAATGTGACCCAGGTCCCTGACCTACAAGAATGAACTTATTTAATGTATTAACATTTTAAAATTATTTTTACCTCTTCCGGTGGTGCTGGACATTGTCCTTTGATCTTTGATACCGAATGGCCTGGATACAAGAGCTGGACGATCCGCGCTGTCAAAAGTTGTAAAGTTAGCTGTGTTTTAAGTCCATGAGGATTGCGGATGGGCGAAAAAAATGTTCCAGCGTGCAGTTTAAAATCTGCAATAGAGTGCAATAGAGTATAGAATGATCATTCATGTTTCCTTCGTTGTTTAAATTGTGTCATTTAAATGCAACGATTTCATAATGCTAATCCTGTTTAATGTCGCGATGTACTTTCTATAAACCCACAGCATGACAGAAGAATCTATTTAATTTGTCTTAGCCATATTGATTTCCTCTTTTGTTTGTTTTTGTTCTCCAGCTGTTTCTCTAATACGTTGTCCTAACATTTTTCCGCTGACTATAATCCATTATTTCCAAAACTTAAATTGCACAGTCCGAGTTATACGTTGCGGACAACACATTATTTCTCCATCCCTAGAACAAGCAGTATCAAATAACCGCCCCACCCACGGTCTGTTTAAATGGCAATTCGTAACCCGTGGAGAGCGACGAGAACATTAAACTAATCGTCCGAGTGCGCATCAATGCTTCTTTATGTGTCACCCGGCTGTAACCATTAGGTTTGTCGTTATTTACCTGCACCGCAGACGAAGAAATAGTTCAAGGTAGACGATGCCGTCGTATTATCCAGCGTTATACAGTATTGTTATTACAAAGTGGCCTTATCGTGTCCAGCAGGCTCTCGTACGAATTCTGTTTTCTGATTCAAGAGACTTTTAGGAACTATCCATTTGATATCACCAGTGGCTTTCGTTTCTACTAATAAACTGCCAGTTCAGCTCGCGGTTTTATTCCAGCGTCGCGCCGGTCGCCGGCCTGCAGCAAAGCCATTGGATGCTGGAATCTGGAAGACGCGGCATTGGACCAGTGGGGTGTGGCCATCGGGAAGGGGGTGTATCCCGAACAGATCACATGGATGAGTGATTTCAAGTTTGGGATTCTCCCTGACTTGCAGCGGCACACCAGGCGACATCGCAACATTTACGGAAACACTCGACACAGACCTAGTTTGTTTTCATTCATCACTACCAGACCCACTTAGAATACGTCTTAGTATTGAATCTGACACACTTCTTGGCGCACTGGCTTATGCATCTTGAACTGTACTGCAGATGGTATATTTTAACCTCACTTAAATTCTGAACTGTCATTTATTCCTAAGTACTCACTCTTGTTTCGTTTAATTCATTAGGGCTATATTGAGTGACAAGACAATAACACCTCACTAATTTTCTAGGTGTAAAAGAACCCTAATTGCCTTTAAGAGCTCAGTCCTACAGCTTTCATTTTATTCATGTGGTATGACTTTGCTTTAACTATTCAGGCAAAAATATAATGATCATTCTTTAAAAATTGCAAATCAAAGTGGCACCTTGGCTGTGCAATTTTGATTTTGTTTGACATTTGTTTTCGTTTTCTAAACTGAACTAAACCAAGTCAATACATTTTTATTTTTATATTTCTATTACTTTTGTTATTCGATTGAAATAATTTACTTTTATCTAAGCAGCCTGTTTCAATCAAAGTCATATTAACTTAAACAGCAAACGCGCAGAAGTTGCCTTATAGAAAGTGTTTGACTTTATTTGCCTATACTAAATGTTAAAGAGCTTTTGCCGGCATGGTTATCGAGATAATTTGTCACATAGGCCTGTTTTTGTGTACAAAATGGTCATCTTTCTCAAAGTGTTGGTGTTTAGTGACATTAGCCCTGGGAAAAAAAGAATAGATGCATTTGTCAGCCTGTGCTGGATGACACACGTTTTGAAACAATCAGTGTCATTTTTGTTGGTCAGAAGCTGTGAGGGAGTGTCCAGTTGACATTAAATCGATTTTTAAACGTGTGTGCTTGTGTACAGACATATCTTACCGACCAGAAAAAAGTGCTGTCTTTAAATGACAATTACATTTGTCATTGTGCATTTCTGTGTTCTGTAGAAATGTGTGATTTGAATCATAAAACACATGCAATATAAAATGTCCAAAATGTCACATATTTATGCTTGAGATGTTTTTTTCCTTTGCATAAGGTATATAACTGATTCAAGAAATGCATTTTACACTGACGCCAGTGGGCTGTGCATTGGTCGGTGCGAAGCTGGCTTCAGTGTCAAAAAGCCTGTAGGTCTTCACACCTTTAGGGCTCCGACCAGTCGAAAAACAAATAGGTGAGGTCAATTCGAATGTCCGTTTTCAGTGACACCGTGTCGCCCAAGTCAGATCCAGATGCCCAACTCTACAAAATATTGGTGAATCCAGTATAGTTTATGGGTTGGTCGTGTTTTGAATTGTACATTGTATATTATATTATACAATGCGTATAATAATAAAATGCTTTTAATCTTGTGTTTTATGTTGCAGTGTGATGAACGCTAAGTTTTGCAATGTGAATGTACCAGTTTCGTAAATTAAGTGCAGGCGGTGTTATATAAAGGTAGTAATTCTCTCCGCCGAACTTGTATAAGGTTTTGCATGTTCTGTGTCATGGATTACGCGCAGATTAAATGGAATCATCTCACGTCCAGCACAGGACAACACTACTTGCAATGGAACCCCGAATTCTTATCTAAGGGCATCTACTGCTAGTTTAATGACTGGAAAAGTCACTCCCTCTCTTCCCCGAACACATCATGCAGTGTAAATACCATTACACCACTGCTGCTCCGGGACAAAAGGCAGAGTGTTTTGAAATAAATAAAACTGTCGAGGAGGGACTAAAGCGAATCATAACATTTAATGGGAGCAGAAAATTCCTCTTTAAAGTGGAAAACGTGAGCGAGGGACAAGACGCCTTGGGGAGGGGGTGGAGGAAAAAGAGAAAAAAAGAACGGGGGAGGAAAAAAGGTTATCGAGAGTTTAACTGAGGATTAAAACTCTAAGATTGGTATCTCAATAGGTCAAACAAAAATTGTAATAATCGTTCATTAAATTGAGTTCGTCCTTTTTTTGTACGTAACGGCGTCGGAACTGTTCACTAACTCTATTAGGGGTATGACTATAGGCCTCTAACTTTGGAATTTCGAATAACTGATTGTATGTTTGAAATATTGTGTAAAGTTTCTTATAACCTTTTAAATATTTCCCATCTGGACTTAATTCTGTGTTCTTAGTTGATCTAATTCTTTCTTTTATATTTTGAATTAATTCACATGTTTATTTATGTATATTTCTACAGCAAATCGAAAGTCATTATCAGGAAACGGTGTGAACATTACAAATTACATTCTGTCATCATTTCAATACTTAAATATGTTTTGTCTGACTTCATTCAGTATAGACCGTCATCTCTTAGTTTAGGTTACACAAGTCACTTTTAATTTTCATCTTTTCGACATCTTAGTTCCCTGAATGTGCCTTTAAATTATGCGCACAGTTTGTAAGTACACGTTAACCCTTTAAACGGCAATTTTTCCACGGCTTTCACAAGTGTGGCGAGTAAATTTATTTTAATTAGTTAGCATACACCATCAATTAAATGAATTACCTAATATAAACACACACACATCCACATATATTGCATTGTTACTTGTAAATTTTCGTGATGTAAAAGAACTTTAAGTTGATATAGATATATTACATCGAACAAGTTTAAGCCACAATGTTTAATGACATAACAACAAACGCAACAACAACATAGTGTTTAGAAATGGCATAAAACACAGAATCAATTTCTCTGATACATTAGCCGCATTGGATTTACAGTTTGTATGCAATCAGTACACATACGCACGTACCAGTTTTGCGCATCTTACCGTTGACAGTGCCTGTCCTTCTATGGTACCTGCACACACCTGTAGGCCTACCTAGACCAAAACATATGCTTGCATGTTGGTATCCTTTTCTCAATATTTTGTAAATTCAGTTTATGAATCTTAAATACCCTCGTCTCTGCTTTTTCCCACGCTGTACTAGTGTTAAAGACGTTCCACCGAATACTCCAATTGTTTTTTTATTATTTAACAATAATTAATAATGTAATTTAACAACAACAACAACAACAACAATAATAATAATAATAATAATAATAATAATAATACCAAAAGGCGAAACGTAAGGCAGAAGACTTTCACTTTTAACTTTTAATTGGCTAATATTTTAAAATACAATGCTGTGCTAATCACTCTCTGTAGTGATTTATTTTACAGCAAGATTTTGAATTTTCAATTTTATAATTGCTTAAAGTCTCTTAATTCTTGGAATCTGAATTTTGCATTATATATGAGTGAAATGAGGCGCACACGTCGTTGATATAGCTATTAAGACGACATTTTTGAAAAATATAATCCTGACCAGTACCATTAAATGGGGAATTAAAGGCTGTATATAAATAAACCTGTCGTTATTTGATCCGATTGCATCTCAGTTGTCAGCAGTTATAAATTTATGAAGCAATTAATACATTTCTGAATGACTTCAATTAGTCTTACGTTAACGTCACTGGGATGCCTGCAGTTTAGAAGAAGCCTGTTTTATTATTGCTGTTGAAAAGAAAAGCAGATGGTATAATTAAACCTGTCAAAAAGTAATTTTAGAAAACTAGTTCAGTTGAGTATTTTGATTCAACAATATTTTTACAAGATTTGCTTGAGGAGAATACACCTTCACCTTGACGCAAGTATTATACGGACAATAAAACGTTCAAGCGGAAACTCTGCATAAGTTGATTTTTTAAAACCTGAATTAGCCATCAGTTTATATTACAGCACAGTAACTCTGTGCAAACGTGATTCTTGCAAAGCGTTTCCGAATTTACTTCGAGGTTAAGCGTTTGACAGATCCGACTGTGCAAGGAGCGAAATATATAT
>JAODUD010000117.1:3732029-3742240 GCA_026784285.1 Stomatorhinus walkeri
TATATACATTTGGAATATCTAACCTATTATATTTTCATTTCATTCATTCTGTGAAGCGCAACGATATGTTTAATACGATTGTTTAACTTTCTGGTTTAATAAACTCGTTTAAAATATTTATAAATTGTTTCGAAGAAGTGTTGTATGACCGTGTACCATCATGTTGAAAATCGAACTCTGGTTTTAGCGATTTCTTAGCTAAAATTCATAATTTCAAATTTAAGTGGGTCTCCAGGCAGTTGTGTTTTCCTAATAACTAGCATTTGTAATATCGGGTAAGCGATTGAGAGTTGGCCGGTGTGGAAATGCCAGAGGCGCAGGTGTCACCGGATTCTGCTCCTCCGTCCGGAGTCGGCGGCTCCTCGACCGCGAGCTCAGTTTACTATCCGCGGGTCACAGGTGGAAAACGGAGCTCCGAGGTTCAAAGACGCGTCAATGATAACAGAGCCGTGTTTAAGAGCAAGCAACAATACTGAAAGGGTGAAGTTTCAGCACTGTGCTACACTTGTCCTCAGCAAAACCACCCTAAAACCACTGGCAACAGGATTTTTTTGCTCAGTCACTGAAAACATACCGAAATTGCTGTAGCTAGACATGACAAATTTAAAATATAGACATGATAAATGTAAAATATCCTACATGAACACTGTGTTCTATTTCGTAGTTCATCAGTCTTTTAGCTGGACATTCGGCTTTATTATTAGAATTATTCAAGAAATGGTAGGTTATTAATTACACAGTTGAATCTGCATGGCTTTAAAAATGTACTGTACATTTAATATCAACTCATATGTAGATGCAGGTACTTGCTGGATTAGAAAATGTATGGATTCGCAGCTCTGTAAACAGGTGCGCGTATTCACTTAAAATGTATCAGTTATGATTTGAATTCTTCTTCACCGGGCGTTGATGCAATCAATGATTAACTACCGTAAAATATTGGTTATTATTGATTTTCATTTTCAGCGACGAATTGAAGATATTTTCATGTTGCGTAATCATTTTGCAAATTTCTGCTAATGCCATAATATATTGTATATATAGGCCTATTATTACATACGACAGCATAAACCGCTGTCATTGGCTTCTTGGTGAAAGAGTCCTTATCAAGAAGGGGAAATGGATTTACTTTGAAATGTAGTCCACAGTTTGCAAATGTTTCCTATCTTGCGAGCTATCTTGCGTTGTGCAGGAAGCGATGGTCTGCTTTGGAAGGGCGTGTTGTTGATTCCTCGATGACTCGCGGCGCTGCTGTGCCCCTTCCGCTCAGCGCCACTTCACCTGTCACGCCGCGCATTCCGAAAGATGGATTGCCTCCTGTTAAATCCCACTTAATAGCAACGTTTATAAAATACCTTTACGCTTGCCTCGATGTGCTTTTTGATTCGAAATAAATGTGGTAATTAGTTCATAAGGCATAAAAGCATGTTTTAGCAATAATTATTCCATCGGCGTTTTTGTTCACGTTGCCAGGCCTCTTTTAGTAATGCAGATTTAACCATTTCTTCTTCCAACATTTTTTGTCGTTTTGTACTATTTTGATTAATTATCATCCAGTCTAGCTGCCAAAATAAACTTTAAGATAAATTGTAGACATTAGGCTTTCCAGTTCCAGCTGAATTTCCAATTGACCGACAGAGTTTTTCCGTACATGTCTTACGATTACGGCGAGTAATATTAGACGGGGTTCTCCTGACAACAAGATTTGTGTTCCGATGCGGTAGGGAAATCGCTAAGGACATGCTGTTTGTATTAAAGGCGAACGGGTTTGCGTGTGGTTCTCCTTGACAACGGAGCAGTTAGGTGTATGATTAACTAAATTATTATTGTTAAACTAAACGTGTATTATTAACTAAAGAACGCTAAGCAAAAACAGCGTGACCCTGAAAGTCGCATATTTTACGTGGGTAGGCAGTGCTGCGTGTTTTATCCGTAATTTACAACAACATACTTGAAACTTCGAATCACATTGATTGTCTGCTGATCTTCTGGCCACCTCTCTCTGCTATTCATCTGCTTGCAATATCTTCCTGTTCTTTTATGTGTCTGACCTTTTTGTCTGCTATTCGCTGTTGTTACCATCTGTTTCTGGGACCCTCTAAGCATCTAAGGCTTTTTCTGCCCGTCTTCCTGTGTTTTGTGAGCAGTTCACCATCACTGGCCCACCCCCTCCAACTCCATCTTTGTGTGCCCAGTGCAAACCCCCCCCCATTGTTCGCCCACTGCCTCCCACTTCCGCCTCAGACCCAACCTTTAACCCCACAGGCCTGTTCAGAGCCCCCCCTCCCCACCTCAAGGTCCCCAAATCTACTTGTTCCTCTGTTGACTGTTCTGCCATAGGTTTTGGGGGCTAATAACTGTTGCAAGCAAGGCGCTCACAAAATCCCAGCGTGACCACCATTGTGTGTGCCACAATGGCGCACAGGCGTTAATAGCCATTAGTACAGAGCGGACTGCCCCTCATTGAGCCCTGCTTGCTCCACAGTCGGGGTTTGTTTAGACTTTGGGGTCTCGAGCCGGAGGGGTGGCGGTAGCCGTGTGTCCTGCTGCACCAGCTTCACACTTCCTGCAGACGAAAGTGGAAAGACGCCACCTCTTTGTCGCACAGCACAAAACAACCGGGTTGTCGGAACTGGTATGATTCTCCGGTATCACTTGTTCCACAGTTTTGGCATGTGTGCTTGTTTGGCGTGTGCATTTGCATATGCATGCCTGTGTATATGGTATGGAAAACCACTTACTGCAAAATCAGAGTGAAATTAAAGGTCTATATAACATATAATATTTGCAAAAGAAACCACTGATGATTATTTGTGTCCTTCTGTGGCGCATCCAGCTATGCACAATGCATTCACGACCGTCACGTTCACAGACGGCTGGTCTTAGGCATGAAACAGAAGCTTGAAGATGAAGATCGGCTGTTGTATACCTAGGAGGCCTGCTGTCACAACATCTGCCTCCACGTTCTCACAGTGTATAAGCCTCCCAGGACTAGGGATGCTGTCAAGGAGCAAGACTGTTATAGAAGTTACCATGGGAGAAATAATTGCATATACATTTTCAAAGCATGGAACCTCTTAGTCGTCTTGTTGAACATGACAGAAATTGTGTTTTTATTGCCTGAAGCCAATGGTAATTTAGAGAATACACACAGTTAACATGTGACCAGTTGAAGGACTCTACAATAAGTGGTAGTGTTTGTTTTTGTGTGACATTGAAAATGCTGGAAGAAAAAGCAGGCTGGAGTGTTCAGGTGACTTGTGGTATACTGTGTAAGCTTCAGGCACAAAGTTCAGTGGGAGCATTCCTGAGGCCTGTCAATCAAGCCGGCGGCCCCCATGGAGACTAACGTCACAGTGGGCGAGTCAGACGTCCTGTCCGGTTTGGGATGCAGGAATGGGGATGAGCAAAGAGAGGCTCCTCTTTAAGGGCATCATCTCTATCATGTGGGACGCATGCCTTCATTCAGTCTGTCAGTGCAGTGGGTCCTTCAGTGTTGGGGGATGGTGCCCAACTCACCAAGGTGCTGCCTTAATTTCAGAGGCACAGAGATGGATTTTTTAGTGAAAAGTGCACAAAATGAGGAACATTTTAAGCATCCCAGTAAAACCGTGTGCACCAAATGAGGGTGTCTTTTTAGACACACCGTGGTAATGGCCCTATTCCAACATGCAAGCTGTGACAGGTTTCAGTGTATTTTTCATATGCAGAGGACACATGGCCTTTGGCTGAAGGTAGACACCTGCTCTCCAGCTGAGACAGTGCTATGGCTATGCTGAGTCCTGTTAGTCGCCTCTATGTCCTTAGACCCCCCCCCACCCGGTCACTTTCTTGGCTTATTGGAGTGCGGTATCCTGACACACTATTTGCTGCTGAAGGCATTTAGCAGGCATTGGACTCCAGGTAAGCTAAGTGGCACATCTCTAAATAATATACTATATAATCAGAGTTTCCCAGTGTATAGGAAGGCAGCATTAAACTATACTTTAAATGAGCGGGCGTTTGTAGCTGAAGCTGTAGGACTATATGAGCAGGATATATATATATGATGAAGAGGCAGAATTGAGAAGATGGAGCGCAGCTCTATGAAGGACACAGGTGCAGTGATGGGGACAGACCTCTTCAGCAGAACCAGATGACATCCAGGAGGAGGTGAGACCTGCCAGCTGGGGTCACGAAGGGGTGAAAGTGGGGGTGTGTCCCCCACCCCCTGAAACACTGTGGTATCAAATATTGGCATAAAGGAAGGTATCTTAATAAGACTAAGGAATCGAAGTGCAAAACTGTCACCGTTTTTCATGATTCACGAAGAGGACGCTGCCACGAAGGAGCCTTCTGCAGAAGTAAATGCACAATAGTGGAAGGAACCCAAGTTACTAGGAGATAAGGAGTCTTCTTCGCTTACAAGGTGCTTTGGCTTCAACTTTTATAATTAACACGTGATCCAGGGCCATTTTTCAGCCGGTTGCCGAGATCTGATGCGTTGTCATACACTTATTGATAATCAATCTCCATAAAAGGCAAGTCATGTACGCCCTCATCGGGTGGAACCGGCCAATCAATCTCTCTGCTGTTTCACTCTCAGCTCCATGTAGGAGTTCCCACACACAGGAACTAATCAAGAAAATATTCCAAACTTTCCTTCTACAAGATTCTTTAATGTGCTTTTCACTTGGTGAGTTTTCCTGTATTTATGTCTTTCGCTTTGGATTCAAAGACACGCTGATCATGTAAAGACCAGTATGCTTGAATGGAGGGAAGACGACATGTCCGGAGGAGGGATGAGAAGGAGCTGGCTTGGAGATAAGAGGAGTCATGATACGGCAAAGGGAGATTGGGCCAGTGTGATTTTTAGAGAAAGGAAGGGAGCGAGCGTGAGAGAGGTGAAGCGGGGTGGGAGGGAGGTCTCTCTTCCTCTTTAGAGTGTCACTGGCAGATTTGCTGGTGTGGAAGCGGATCTCTCCCTTCAGTGACTCTATTAATTTACCTCATTTATCTTAAACACCTCCATAAACACTTGAGACCTCAGCTAGAAAGAGAGAGAGAGAGAGAAGAGGGAGAACCTGTGTATGTGTGTGGGTGTGTGTGTAAGAGTAAGAAAACAGAAGCTCCCCCTCAAATCCCAAAGGACAAATCGTGCTGGAAAATCTCATTTTCCTGCAAATAGTTTGTCAGCCGAGCTGAGAGAAGTGATAAATTATCACAGGCCTCAGGTTTGGGAGGGAGATGGAGAGAGGAAAGGATCTCTCACTTTTTTCTCTCTTTTTACACTTTCTCCATCTCTCTGACTCTCCTTCTGTCTCTCTCTCTCTCTCTCTCTCTCTCTCTCTCTCACACACACACACACACACACACACATACACACAGTACAGTGAAAACAAGGAAAGTTTCCCCTCCAATACGAGTGTGAATTCCCATCCACTGCCCAAGTGATAAATTGATGGGCAGTGAAATGAATTTGTTTTCAACTGGTAACACATCAAAGAAATAATAATTCAACGTGGGTCGTGTGGCATGATGATGGATAGGGTGGGCAGGTGGATCAGAGAGGGAGACTGAGTGAAAAGAGAGAGAGAACGGGAGCAGATGGGAGGGGCACAGGGACGGACGGAGAGGCCAGGCGCCCACGATGAGCGGAAAGCCCACGAACAAACATCGTATCAGTCACCGAGGGCGGAACAAAAGCGAGGGCCCACTGTTCTGAGATCAGCAGCCTCGGATAGGTGTGCAGGAAATAGAGATGGATTGAAAACAGCGGCCAAGCGAATGTCCTTAAGGTTCTGTGTGCTACCGCCGTCCTCCGAAAAGATGGAATTCGATGGTTCATTTAGCGTCATAAATGCAGTTTCGTTAACCTTACAGTCTGACGATTCCCTTTGGAAAATGTCCAAGAATCAATCTATCACAACGGAGCTGTAAAAAGTGACCAAAAACAGAAACAATTCACTAGGAATTCTGGGGGTAGATGTCAGTGCTACAGACATAATAATTTGCAGAGAGTAAGTTAAAGTCACTAACAGGAATCAGCCAGACACTGAAATATCGTCCAGGGACTTGACAAAAGAAAGAAGCGAGCAAAACAGTATGTTTCTGTCCACCTTTCTGGACCGTAATGAAACCAAATTTAAACAGGAATATATCATAATGATAATCTGACATAAACTAATTTAAATATTTCAATAATAATAATTTCAGAATACTACATTAAAAGTAATCATTATTAATCAGGATAAATTATAGTTGTACTTTTTATTTGATTCACTTAATTAAAGTTAAGTCAACATACATAAAACCATATATAAATTATCTAAAAATATTAATGTCAATTCACAATGAAAGGTTTACCTTGTACAATTTTGCGGTAATATTATGTAAACCAAAAATATTTTAAATAATTTACATTATATGTTTATATATAGCTGTTCAGTTATATGTCATGTATAAACACTGGAACACAAGTAGAGATGGTAGGAAAATGGGAATGTAAAGTTGGTACGGACTAGACTAAGGATAAGGCAGTGAACTAAGACGCACCAGGACGTTACGTTAAGCCCCAGAAATACCATAATCACACGGCAACATGGACTCCTGGGCATATGGGAGGTGCATGTTACACAAGTGTGGAAGGAACAACACACTGGTGCATCGCACAATCGCAAGATCACGACAGCACGCCGATGTCTGTTCATACCCGTTTTGTGGTGATATGAATTTTTGATAAATATATTTTAGAACAATGGTAGTCAATATATATCCTAGAACTGGTGCCTTTAATTAGGGTAATTACACCATTAGGGCAAAAATATTTCTAGGAAATTAGGAACTTTTCATATTCTTGGAAATGACATAATCCATCGTATTTGTAACGGACTTGTTTTAAATGAGATACAAATCCTGCCCTTAGAGAACATGTGGTTGAGTGGTATGTAGTGATTAATTTTAGATGCACAGAAATTACTGTATGGCAATCCATCCCATCATGCACTGTGCCTCAGCCATCACTGGAAAATCACTGGTATTTGATAATATTGCCCGAAGCGCCACAGGAGCGTTGTGAAGACGCTGCACGGCATACGGGGTTACTGCACACTCACTGTACAGCTCCTCTTACTTTCTGCATTTTCGGGCTGCAGCGCCGGACTTTACTGAGCTGGATCCATTCCCGTTGCACTGGCCCGCCACTGCGCCTGTATTTACATACATTGCTATTAACTTCATCATCACCATCACCATCATGACAATCATAAAGATGAGCATAATGGCTGTCATCATCATAACAATCAGGGTCGCGCCGACCCATTCCAGCGCTACCTACATCCTGCCACTCCAATTAGACAGTTGGACTTTTACTGGTCCCCTCATTACCAGCTATAATTGTAACAAAGCGTTAATTACTCATATGAATCTTGTTCTCTTCATTTCTGCAGTGCTTTGCTATGAGTTCCTTTTTATCCTTCCTCGGTTTTCATCCATCCTTTCCTCAATGTCTCTATCCTTCCTGCTTATTTTCCCTCTCTTCTCTCCCCTTTCTCCCCTCCCTCTTTCTTACTCCTCTTTCATAGATCTGTCCCCTCTATTTGCTCTTTCCTTCTCCTGCCGTTGATTGATGGAGTGAGGCGGCGGAGCAGAGAGCGGCTTGTCGCCACCAATGCGAGACAGCCTTCTTCCCAGAATGCACCGGGTGCGAGGGAGAGAGGAGCGCGCGCGAGAGAGGGGAGCTCAGCTGAAAGCTGCGGACTTAATTCTATGCATCATTAAGCAGTCTCACTCAATGCAACATCCCCTATACATCATCCACGCTCGGTAAACACAGCGATGACATTACATTAGCAACTGCAAATGAATTTTCTTTTTAGAGGGAAATTGAGAATACTCTCCTTCCCCCTCTTGCATACATGGACACTCAGAAAACACAAACAGAGGCCATTAAAATATTTTGGGGGGGGGGGGGGTATTTAAACAAAATAAAGAAACCAACATTTTTTTTGTCATCTCAGTTGATGTTCATATAGGTATCTCTCTTTCTCTCACTCTCTCTCTCTCTCTATATATATATATATATATATGTATAAAAAATCTGCCCACTTGATGTTTATATATGTATCTGTCTATATATATATATATATAAATCTGCTAAACATGTAGCGTAGACATGTAGACTCTAAAATCTATATATGTATACTACATTTTTTCATTAGAAGTCTTTCTTTAAAACAATATTTAATAATGAATGCATGCAAGTACGTCAAAGTATGAACTGGAGCTCATGCATGTACAAAGTAATTTGGTTTATCCTGTCAGTTTGAATTCATTTTCAGAAAATCATTAGTATTTATCTGGCTGCCAGATGCCCTTCGCAGGATACTTTATGGATTGTTATAATGAAGAAATACATGGACGCTTCCGGATTTCAGTCACATCAGGCTAGTGGCCATTCACCACTGTTGTCTTCTAAATGTTCCTGGACCCCTCCCCCCCAGTGGTTGCCAGAGATATTTGCGGATTGTGACACAATTTTCGACCACCGTTCAACACAGAGAAAATGTGACTGGCATAAATTGCCCAGCTAATCAAATGTATAATTATATGTTTTTATCAAAGGTATTATATCATTTTTTCTGCGAGTGCCCAGTCTTTGAAGTCGACAAAATCCATTAAGACTGTGCAATAGATCATCTCATCCTGCCTGCATGTATATAACTTGGCTCATTTGAAAAATATCGAATCTGTTACACTAAAGTAACCCCCTGGATTGAGTCAAATGTGGAAATCCATTCCTGTCATGCATCGGTGAGGAGGTGTCATTGTGAGCTGTAATGACTGATCGTGGCGAGTCTCTCTTTGAGAAAGAGGTGATAAAAAGTCAAATTATGAGTTGTGGACAGACAGACCGAAAGTGGGGGAAATTGGAAAAAGATCAGTGAAGAAATGAGGGCAATCAGTCAATAAAGTATGCCCACTCTCTTTTTTTACAACTGTTGTTTCCCTAGCCCGTTCTAGCTCACTGGGGATTGGGGGGGTGGGTCAGTGGTCAGCAGGGGGTCAAGAGCATGACCTCTGTGCCCTCCCCCCCACTCCAAGCGGCTAGCGGCTTCCAGACTTCCCGGAGACCCCGGCCACCACTATGCTTGGGGTCCTCGGTCGTTCATCCGCTTAGGTTTCGCGGGACTCCTGGTCACTGTCCCTTCACTGCATTCTCCAGCTGGTCACAGCGACTGTTATCAAGGAAACCAGCAATAAAACTGAGTGAAGCCTTATCTCAGAGCGAGGGAGACATACCACTCAATAAAAGTGGTTTCCAACAGTCTGCTACCTCGCTGTGTTAGTTTGTTTATGTTTACGCCCACTAATTTAATGTTCAAAGCAACTCACAATTCAGGGCACACGCATGGTGAAATGGAGTCCTCACCAGCAGTGGAGGACACTTCGGCACTGCCCTGCGATCCTGCATCATTTGTAGTCACGCCTTTCCTTCAGAAACCAGGGAAAACATGCGTACGGTGCCAGCTTGGACGTATCCTACTGCAAAACAGGAGCTGCTGCTGCTTCTGGGTTTAGGAGTTCTTCGAAGAGGATGGATTTGACCGTTCAAAGGGATTTTATGCAGAGACCCGAGAGACCAATAGCTTAACTCCTAGGCAGCATGACGGACGCATGTTGACTGGGAGGGTGGGTAACCGTAAATAAGTAAAATTCATGAAGAGTGAGGATTAAACTCGAGAACACAGTCGAGCCCTGGTAAACTTAGAAACAAATACTCAATGCATATTAAAAATTCATGCTTATATGTGTTAACTAATTAACTAATAAAGTGACCGTGGGTTACTTACAATGGATAATATACCTCATGTATTTTAAAGTATTCTGCACACGTCCAAAGAACATGAATTGTGACCAGATTCTTTGGTTTTATTTAATATTGCCCTTTTGCCTTATCTGTAAATGGAGAATTGGCATCCTCTCTGACCCCTGGCCCCGCCCTGAACCACACGAGGGTGTGAAGTCTCTGCCACAGTCTGGGACCCAGCCCCCCTGCCCCTGCCCCCTGCTGGAAGTGCCACAAATCATTGTGAGGTGGTGGGATTGGAAGGTGGGGGTGGGGGTGCAATTTATATCGTCCCTAATTACAGCAGGCCCAAGTCCACAGCGTCCCCAGGGAGCGGACACCTCCCGGGCTGTAAAAACTTCGGGGGGGGGGGGGGGGGTGACCA
>JAODUD010000117.1:3742340-3758567 GCA_026784285.1 Stomatorhinus walkeri
CCCCCCCCCCCCCCCCCCCCCCCCCCCCCCCCCCCCCCCCCCCCCCACCACGCAGGAGTCATCTGAAGGGGTAGATCATAATAAAATAAAAAAGAACAGCAAAAAGAAAAAGGGTCTTTTCGAAGATCGACAAGGCGCTTAGTTGAGACTGGAGTCCCGTAAGCCGCGCCGCTCTGCCATCTCACTTCTCACATTAAAACCAGTGTTTCGTCTGTTTGGAGCTTGCAAGTGTGCTGCGCGTTTCATTCTTATTGGGTGGTGAGGGAGTCAGCAGTACATGGGTTCACTCAAAGATGCCGAAAGCCAGGCGCCCGGGGCAGTCAGGGCACGGTTTTGAGATGGCCTGGACGGTGGGCAGGCAGTGGGTGAGAGTGGAGAGTCGCCAGTGTGTTCAAGCAGACAGTGAGAGCGAGGCTGGGCGGGAGGTACGGGCCACAAAACAGCTATTAAAAAGCAGTGGCATCGTAAGCTGCTGTTACTGAGAGGTAATGCTGGCTGACCAGGGCTTTGGGGCCTGAGAGTGTGTAGGGTGGAACGTTTTAATGAAGTCCCAGCGTCTCCCTCAGTCTTTCTGCTGTCGCTGTCAATCTGTCTCACGTCTCCCCAGAGCAGAGGGCCGAGGCTGGGAAAACTCCCTGATTTATGTCTCCCCCTCCCTGCCTGTTGGGGGTCAGGGTGCTGTGCGTTTCTGAAGGGTTAGTGGTAAAAGAGGAGAGGGATCAGACATCTAAAGAGGACCTAAGTGGCTTGCAGCGCAGTGCTGGTGGGATGCACTCTGGTCCTCGACGTTCTCATTTTGCGATTTTGTTAAGGAGTCATTCTTCAAGAAAAGATATCTCAGTCGCTTCTGTAGTTACGGTAATTGAGCGCTGTTTATTTTGCTTATTGCATTTCAAGGATCAGATGTTAATGATTAAGTTAACATGACGAGAGCACCCAGTGTCTGTAGGGAGATTTTATTACTCGTCACGCATGAGGGCCATCCCATTTTCTGCCTTATGTCAAAATGGACATTTTTTAAACAGCCAATTAGAAATGATCTTTTCAGCACATACATTTCACTGCTAACTTCTCACGGATCTATCATAAACAGATAATGCCGAAAGATAATATTTAGTGAGTGCCGTTTTTCATTGGACTCTGCTCGTTTCTCCATATGTTTTTACTGAATGCTTAGCCAGTCATGGTTGCACTGATCTGCAGCCTATGGTAGGTGACTTGCTTGGGGAAATAGGCCCATTGTTGGAACACAAGAATCCCTGATTCACCTGTCGGGACGGTGGCAGGAAATGCAGAGGAACATGGTGAGAATGTTCCCACACAGGGCTAGACTGCAACTCCAACTTGCATGGCTGAGTGATGGAAGTGAAGCAACAGCACTCTTTCCAACCACCATGTCACCCGTCACATAAGGGGATATTTACTGAGGCACTTTTCGTAAAGCAGACCAGCAGGTTCCCTTCTTGGATTTTAACAGTTATCTTTAGTGCACAAACTTAGGTGCCTGAAAACCTATTCGCAGCCACTGCTAGTACTTACCGAGTGGAACAGAAGAAGAAAATATCAGCTGAGCTTTGAGTTTCTTCTGCTTTGGAGAAGACCCCATAACAGAAACGCTTCCATGAGCCACTCAGCAAAGCAGGAATACTTGTCCATCTCAACCAAACCCACCAAGAAATCTTCCTATTAAACACCTTCATGGGTTCCTAGGTTATTTCAAAGCTAAAATAATATCACAACAATTAACATGTTTTCATATTGATTAAATAAAAGCACATTAAGGTAAACCAATACTGTAGTCAGCAAAGACCTTCTCTGACCTGGATTGCATTGTGCTTGGAGATAGTGATTACTCCCACTTCAAAGACCCAAGCCCACATACATCACCTTGAGATGAGTCAACACGCTCTGGGGTCTCTTGCTGCAAACGGTTCTGGGACTCCTTTGTTACAAAGCTCACCTAAACTAATATCGGGGACGCAGCCCCACAGAATATAGCAGGTCAAGGCCAGAGGAGTTTTGTTTTATCATGGCAAACCACCCAAACCATGTCGGGTAGGAAGAGAGCTATATAAATGCAAATTGTACTGAAGGTCTATTAGAGGCTTGGAAAGAGGTTCTATGTAAATGTCCTATGAGGACAGTGGAGCATTCAACCCCAGTCGACAGGGTAGATTTGGGCAAAAGGCAATAAAAGGCAATTTCTTGGCGGTAAATCATGGCGAACAAGGTGTACACTTAAGTAATTGAATTGCTGCAGTATCCCAATAACTTACTGCGTATGCATGAGGGTGTAAGTATGTTATATTGCAGCGGTTCGTTAAAATCGACCATTACATATAGACTTTCTTTGGTATTCGCTTCTGTTACGTATATCTGAGTCGAGAATGATTATCACGTACAAAATTAGTTATGCTAATTTCTAATGATTTTTCCGTTCGCAGTGACAGGCTCTCTTAAACAAAAGATATTTGAGCAAAACTATATTTATCCAAAGAGACTCTATCCCATAAACCCACGACCACATAATCCAGACTCATTCCCGACCTAACACAATTTCTTTTAACCTTTTGTCATATCCTGTATATTGCCTAGCTACGCTGAGAAGAAACATCAAACCGCGCACAATTGTGGCACGTTCCTGGGAATAAAATCGCAAACGTCGCTGTATCGGCTCGCGGCATAAAAGTAACTGCGCGTAAATAGCTCCCTCTACTGACATAAAACGACTATAACAAGCGACTAACACAAAAGCGCACATAAGCAGCGATTTCTTTCGAGGAAAAAGAAACACTGTTTTAACTCAGCAGTTTATTCGTTACAAAACCAGTCAAAATCTAAACATTTTCATCTGGAACCTCACGCTGTCCATTATAAAAAGTAAGAGAGATGAAACAGAATGTAAGACTGCACAAACACTAAAGGACAGTCAGTCATACTCATTCTACTTTTATCCTATTGGAAATGTCTATACTGTATTTCACTATAACCCTTCATCTGTTGGAATGTCACTGATGTTGAGTGTAACATACTGTTTATGAAGGTAGTGATATCTTTAAGCCTAATAACTTACTGTATCATACAGATCGTACAGTTCCCAGTGTTCATAGCTGACAATCACTCAGTGACACTAACATGAGGGCTGCAGTTCGTTTATACAAAATAAATACTATCTGTTCCTTTTATTCCTGTGTTGAGCTGCTGGAGATCGCACACAGACAATCTCTGCAGGTCCCAGTCATTATTTCTTCCTGGTTGCAATGTTCTTGCACACCCACGTCATGCCATCCTGGGAAAGAGGAAGACAGATGATTTCAGCTCCTTCATCATGGTTCTTAATGCTTTAGGGACCTATAGCTGTCACGAACCGGTAAGGGCACGGCTGTTGTACTCTTGAAAAAAGTACTCGATACACAATACTGAGAAAGAGAATGGTGTTATGGCCATTTTTTGGACCTAAGGGACCTTAAAGCGATGTCGTTATGCTGGATTTGACCCAACAACCGTCCAGATGTGGGATTATGTGACTGACGCACAGTACTCATCCCCTTATTAACAAGACTAACTCAGGCAAACCGGACTCAGAAATTATCAATACAAATGTTAAACAAATCAAACAATAAGGTTTTATTTAATGTCCAATATGCTCCATTAAAATACACTTAATCGATTATGTTTTTCCCCTTTCCTTTAGTGTGTTATATAGTTATATGTGCATGTAAACGGTCTGCAAAGTACACGCCAAAGTGAGTAACTCTCACCACAGAAACTACTCTTCGCTAATCTGCCTGAAACGCATTGTTGAAATTGAGGTCCATAACACGGTGAGGTCACATTGTAGCACTTAAGCTACATGGGCTCATAAGTGGGTGGGGCTTAAAGCTCTAACAGAGCGTTTCAGACTGAGTTAAGTGTGAATAGAGATGTACGGTATGACAAAAAGTATGTGTTTTTGGAACACTGAAACATGTGAATCTCTTCTAACAGACCCCCCCCCAAATATGAACACTGAAAATGAGTATAATAGGGCCCCTTTAATAAACGTATATAAGGACATCATAAACTGGCAACAGATGAAAATCAGTGGTCGTTCTCGTCCTAATTTTAAATAACAATGTTGAATAACTATGATCACCAGTTCAGTGCCTGTCTGTGGGACAGGCGCAATACCTGCACTCCCTCGGAGGTGACCGCAGAGCAGGCCTGGATCTGCCATATCCGGTCCCGGATGGTGTGCAGGTTGAGGCCCTCGGCGATCTCCGCAGCCGGGGCTGCTGTCATGAGGTCCTGCTTGTTGGCGAACACCAGGACGGGCACCCCACTCAGCTTTTCCTCCTCCAGCAACTCAGCGAGTTCCTGGGGAGGAAGGGTGATGGGGAGATGGAGAGCGATGCTATGCATTCTGGGAAACTCCCACATCTGTCCTGGGTGGCCTGATGCAGACATCCCACTTTCCATTTACCTCAACATTATTTTCCATCCAGTAACAAATGAATCTGCTCAAATTTTGCCACAATGACTACACACTGTAGTAATGGATTCTGTTCCCGTGTAATCCGCTGCTCCCCATCCCGCTGGCTCCACACGGATGGTTCTCTTACCTGGCCTGTCTCTTCGAAGCGCTTCCTGTCAGCACTGTCAATGACGTAGATCTATCAGGATGGAGACCACAGCGAAAAGGGCTTTGTGAACGAATATGCGGTCACCATCACTAACTTATCATCTTAGAAAATGGCCCTCCTTGCAAGTCATGAGCTTAAAACACCAACCCAGACAACGACTCGCCATGATTCTGTCACCTAGGCAATGAGAACAACCAAGCTCGCCATTCTCAAGCAGCGAAACCCAAAACCCTTCCTGAGGCCTAGTCAGGGAAGGGATGTGTTCGTTCTGCATGAATCACCTGAGACCGCCCCATGTGAGTCTGCTCCGCCACGTGAAAAAAAAAAAAAAAGACACAGCACAGCTCTGTTTCTGTTCCTCACTAGGTTTCATTGCCTTTTCTGGGGCTGTGGTCTTTGTACGACAGCCAAGTAGAGTATCTCTGCCATGGTTCACTTCTCGTGAGTATGGTTTTCGCCACGGGCGATCCGTCTCCCGTAGGGCTGTTACAGATTCAGGAATATTAAAAATCTACAGCAGGGTGCTGGGAATATGAGTCGAGAGCGTTTAACGCCACCAACGGAGCTCACCAGCACATCCGTGTTCTCAAAGTAGTTCCTCCAGTAGGGCCGTATCTTTCGCTGGCCCCCGATGTCCCACACATTGAGCTTGAAGCCTTGAGACTGCACGCTCTTTATATTGAAGCCCTAGGGAGAAAGCAGAGGGGGTCCAAGCCCGATCCAGGGAAACCTCAATCCCAACCCCGGGAGGTACTACTGTAATGGCGTGGTTACCTGCGTGGGTGTGATGTGGCTCACATCTTCAGAAGCCAGCTGCTTCAGCAAGGTGGTCTTGCCTGCATTGTCCAGGCCAAGCAGCAGGATACGCACCTCCTGGTCCGGAGAGCTCTTCAGCTTCCGGAGGATTGACAGCAAGCCCTGCAGAACAGCGAGAATCCAGAGCAATATGCTCAATCAATCAACTCGTCCATCCACCCACCCACCCATCTATCCAACAGCCCGTAACCTAATCTGGATGTGCTTCCAGAGCCTATGCAGGGAAGGACAGGGTCATGGTGGATCACATTCTAGACGGGTCGCACCACAACTCACTAAGACTTGACTTTCTGTGGGCCTATATTAACAATTCTTCCTCTTTGCCACATGTCCTCACCTCTCCTCTACATCAGTGATCCCTCAGGTACAACTAAAGCTGACATCAGCCAAGAAATAACCCCATGGTGACACAGGTGTCACCTGTCACCTGCTTCTTGGCTTAATGCTGTCTGGTTTGTGGCACAAAACATGATGGGCCCTCATGCATGACAAACATCGTCAGCAGAGTCAGCTAGACCCTTTCATACCATTAATACAGCAAAACAAACCTTAGCTAAAGACCAAAATGGCTTAAAGATTAAAATTCTTCCCTGTCAGTATGCCTCAATTTCTCTTTTATACCACGATACTGCCATTGTGTCCGCAGCTCCATATGCCAGAGCTGTTTTATACGAGTAAAAGTTCAGCATTTCCATGCGTAAATTACTGACAGGTAACAGAAACGGCACAGTGTGCGCACAGCGCCTGGCTTATTACCATGCATAAAATCTAAATGAATAATGAAACATCTCCATCTTTGCCAGGAGGGTGTTACTGTTAAGAGAAGCTATCAAAAGACAGCTGTCAGACGCAGCCCCTGAGATCCTCAGCGGACAGAAGACGGGGACTGATGTACGGGGCGAGACGTCAGCTGCCCTACTCTGCTGTAACAGGAGGCTGGAGTGAAACGCGGGACGCGAGGCTCCGCTTACACCTAAGCCGGGAGGTGCAAGAAAGACCAGAAGGGCACTAGCGTGGGGGTTAAGGGACGGGGGCCCGCGGCCCATCCTGCCTTAATATCCTCTCTGAAATTCCCTACCGGCACTCCAGTTTCCTCCCCCAAGCTAAGGACGCTGTGGTGCTGGCATCCCCACATTGGCACTGGAGTGCAATTGCCTGCATTCTCCGTGTCCGTCCGCATTGCCCCCAGCTGTTACCATGCCTTGTTTTTCCCAAGATGGGCTCACCACATTGAATGAGTAGATATCTGAAGTTTGAGCCAAAAATATTACAATCAAAACACCAGCTGTCTGGCAGGCTCTAGCATTAATATCACTTTTATTTGCCAAGTACAGTGACAGGAATGTACATGGAATTTCTGCTGGTGGTGGCATTACAGGCCCGCCACATCTGTGTATCTGATAATGGATGAATGGAATGGATGAATGGAATGGATGAATGCAGGTTTACTTTATTATTTGTTAGATCATTTCAATTATTTAAGATATTAATTCTGCTTAGGGGCGGCATGGTGGTGCAGTGGTCAGCACTCTTGCCCCCGCCGGGGTTCCGCGTGTGGAGTCTTGCATGTTGTTGTTCTGGATTTCCTCCGGTTTCCCCCCACGGTATAAAAACATGCTGAGACCAAGTGGAATTACCAAATTGCCCATAGGTGTGCATGTGTGACTGACCGGTGTGTGACTGTGCCCTGTGATGGGTTGGCACCCCATTCTGGGTTGTTCCCTGCCTTGTGCCCATAGCCTCTGGGATAGGTTCTGGAACCCTGCGACCCAGAATAGGATAAGTGGATTGGTTGGAATTCTTCTTATTTCATTTGAATAATAGGGCCAGTAGTGGTCACATCAGGACTGATATAAGTCTCTAGTCACATTAAATTATATGTATTATACAACAGCATTAAGCAAAAGGTTTTGCGCTTGCTCTTGAGAAATCAAGCTTCAGTGATTTAGTGATGAAATGACCCTAGGTGACTCCCCGTCTGAAGTACTCCCTGCCCAATCCGTGCCGATCACTCAAAGGCTTGGCGCTGCCTTGACAGTCGCAGATTAAAGGGACGCCAACAGTGCTCCGCCTCTCCCTGTCACACAGTCTCTGATTGGACAGCAGGAAACACGAGCGCGTTTGGAGTTTACGAAGCATTAGGAGTGTTTTAGCAACAAGAGCCAAATTAACTACTGAGTTAGTTAATATTTTTGAAGTGTACTAAAAATGAACACCAGGTCTTCAGTCTGCGTTTCTCAATTTGCAGGTGTTATTATCCTAATTTTATGTGACACGTGACGTATTATTACATGGTACGTTCCCATATAAATACATATCTGAAAATATCAGTTTATATAATTTATTGAAAACATTCTTGTATGGTGGATACTAGCATTTTCATGCACACCAAGAAACCCTTCTAATTTTTTAAAAATGCAAATGTTTTTGTCTGGTGTATGAATTACCCAGTGGGACTAAATTTGCCAGCCAACGGAAGGCGGCTGAAAGAACAGTCACCATCATTAACATGTGAATATCACTCAGATAATTAGGGACATTCATCCGTGACTTCTCTCTCCTATCCTATTCCTATACTTGATCGCATGCGAAGAACATTCCAGAGCTACATGCACAATCGAATTTCTAAACAACAGAGTCCCCCTAAAATCCCAAGACCGCTTATATTAGGGTACGGACTGGATGTACAGTTTAAGGACACAGCATCCGACTTTTGAATTGTCAGACACCGATGACATAACACGCATGATTAAGACGCCCATTAGAATATTATGCGAGTCACACGCAGACTCCCACAACAAGTTGATTGAATGTAACCAGTAAAATAAGACGCAAATACTAATTATTTCAGTTGGATCGAACAATTATGATAGACGACAGCACTAAATAAACTGAGGTAGTAAAATCTACCCATCGTCCCTCCGAATGTAACGTGTTAGCTATATAAAATAACGGGCCAGAACTGACTTAACCCTGTAGATTCAGATGAATAAAGTAGATCCGCAACAAGTGAGGCTAAGACGGACGGGCGAACAGCTCTTCGACAGATCAGCCACTTTAGTGATGCAATTGTACTAAGCCAGCTAGGCCATGCTGCCATATTATTTAGCCTGCTAGCTACACAGCCTGGAACAATCTTAACAAACGCGGGGCTGAGCACAAAGTTGACACACATCTGGACTCAGTAATATTTCAAGAATCTTACTATAACAGTTCCTCGCCATCAGTACGCAATTCGAATCCCGTAACCAATACATACGTATATACATCAAGCGATACAGCTACTGAAAGTCATTATTAAATCGGCATGTACCAGGAAAGGGGTAGGGGGACACGATCGATTAAGTCTATACGAGGACGCATCCGGGTAGCGTTTTATTTAAAACAAATAATGTGCGATAACGGAGATCATAGACGTATCAGGAAAGTATCCCGCCACTCACCATGGTTCGGTCCGCTCGGCTGGATCGCGAGGTCGCTCGGTGGGATTCA
Source organism: Stomatorhinus walkeri (assembly GCA_026784285.1). Taxonomy (NCBI): domain Eukaryota; kingdom Metazoa; phylum Chordata; class Actinopteri; order Osteoglossiformes; family Mormyridae; genus Stomatorhinus; species Stomatorhinus walkeri. Next base: position 3,751,271 of record JAODUD010000117.1, read on the forward strand.
CCAGCAGGCACAGCCTCCCTGAGCCGCCCAAGCTCCCTGTAACTATGGCAGCCGTGACGTCATCGTAAACAGCGAGCAGTTCCGCCGGTTCTGCGATCCCGCGTGAGACGGCAGAAGCCGAACCGCTTTCAGTTCCGTTGGCTTTGCCTTTCTGAGCCTTTAAAATGTGTAATTGACACATCAAAACGTAGCAAATATAAGTGTCTTGTAATAAAGATATATTTAAACATCCACATTTCTGACATACAGCTAATGGGACCGACTGACCTGTGAAATTTGTACTAACTACTCATTTCAGGAGTCGAAATAACCACAAAACAATGTATGAAGTTATAATGGATCACCATTTTATATGGGTTATTAAAACCAACTGTAACAGTACATAATGATGGTCAGGGTAAAAGCTTATCGATATCCTCATTGACGCATTAAGGGAAGGATACATTTGAGATAAGTAAACTTACTCCCCCAGAACAGCTCTTAGTTTTAATTGGCGTATAACCAGTTGATATTTTTAAAACTATATATTTAATGATAAATATATAGGGCTATGAATCTCAGTGCATTTTAGAACTGCACGATTTGTGGAAAATATCGAATCGCGATTTTTCTTACGATTTGATTTGCAATCTAATTTTTTTATGTCACGCTTCAGTTCAATATTCAATGTGTAGTAATTTTAAAACATATGACACAGCATGAAATACCATCAGTATTAAGTGGTCTATATTCTAATGCGAGGATGAGAATTTAAAGATGTGATGTGTCAAGTTAAATAAAGTAATAATGAAAACAATTACAGCAAAAAGAAAAATAGCGATCTTGCAGGTAACGCTTATTACTCTCCTAATAACACTAGAACCGCCTTTTTACACGTAAAAGAACAAGCAAGAACTCCTTCGTGTATGCAGCCCTTTTGTTTGCGCTATTGTGTTGTTAGCTGCTGTCATTTACACTAATAACACTCAAAAAACTAATGTTCATAACAGAGTGACTGTTCTGTCCTGAAACCGTAAAGCTGGAAATTTTTGAACGTAGTATGCATTTTATAAAATGTTGAAAAAATAAAAGTCGTTTATTGGTGATTCAATGTTGGTCTAAGCTTCCGCTTTTTAACAACAGTATACGGTTATTTTCTATACAAATCAATTCAGGTGAAACAAAAAATGTACGCGTTCATGGTTGCAAACTCAGACTCTCACGCAAGAAATCTTACGGCAAATCTATATTCTATTCTGAACATAAAATTAGCTGCATCAAAAACGCTACGGCAGTAACCATACAGACTATTTGCAAGAAAATAAAGCTTACATACATGTAAATGCGTGTACAGAACAGAACAGAAAATCTCACTCCATGCAGCTGACCAAAGTTGCCAACCCTACATTTTATTTAAAATGAGAAGTAAAATGCAGTTTTCGACTGAAGCAGCTTATCATTCCTTTGCTTTGTTACTCGGACAAATACAAAACGAATGATTAAACATTATATGCGTCTCTTTTTGTATGTTTTCTAAATAGTGCCCATACCCAACTGTAATAGCGACTAAAGCGATCTATTCTTTTAGTATTAAAGCAAGACTTTTATTTTATTACTGTTGTGGGATTCATCTTTGGAAACACTTAAATTTAATAAGCACAAAAACATATGATCGACATAAACACGACTGTATTGTGGGTTTTACGGCTTTTTTGGAGGTCACCGATTTCGCTGCTGTGAGAATTCCTGACTGTCTCATTGTTTTGATGGGTTAGCGGTATCCTAATGCCATTGCCTATTAACAAAAACCAAAGGTATGATACGCTGAAGTATATTGTAGCTGGTGTTTAAAAGGAGCTCGCCGGTCCAATTGATGATAGGACCTTCGTGAAACAATCTCGGACCATGAAATAGGAAGGCAATTCACTTACAGCTCATTAGCGGAATCTATTTTTCCGCACCGCGAATGTAACATTCTCCTTGGGTTTCAAGTGTTTGCAGTTTGTGGGCCTATACGCTTTATTGAGCCCCTTCTGATTGGTGAGCAGCACGGCGCTGCTGATTGGCGAGAATGACTGTCACACAGGGAGCACGGCATAAATTTGTAAAACTATTCTCGTAGCAGTTTCAAACCCCGGGTCCGACGTGCTGTATAATGTATATCATAAATCGCGATTTTTGCGACTTGCTAATCGCGTTGTTTGAAATCGAGATTTCGATTTGAAATCGATAAATCGTGCAGCCCTAATAAGAGTAGAGGAATTCCCCAGAAAGGCAGTGAAAATTTATTTTATTACAATTTCTAGGCTGTTATTAATGTTACTACTGTCTAATTCTGAACATATTTATATGTTATAATATAAGTATTCTACAGCTTGAGTACAGTATCTGCGATCTCAGCGTATACTGTTAAATATAAACAAAATGAAAAAACTACACACGGCAGGACTACGGCATTGCATCTTCGTGCAATTACTATATAATTACTTACTATAATTACTGTAATTTGACATGCATATGGGATAGTTTTATGTTATGCTGAGGACATCGAACCTCATTGATGACTTTAACTTTCTCACCTGTTGTGTGTCAATGTCACGCCCTCTATTGGTTGTTCGGTCTGTCGCTTTCCTGGGTGTAACGGAGATCAAGCTTCCTGTGAGGGCGAAAGCAAATAATGTAGTTAGCAAGCTGGCGAGCCACTAGCTAGCTGCATAACTAGTGTGATGGTAATAACCGACGTCTTTGTCTAGTACGCGCTTCGGCTTTCTAGCTATATGGTCTCCACTGTGCGATCGGCCAGCAACCCAGAAAAATGCCGCATAAAACGCTGGGACACATCGTAGGTTTGCTTTGCACCGGGACCTACCTAGTGCAGGTAAGCCGGCTATCGCGTTCCTTGGTCGGCATGGATGTTCACTTTAGTGCGGGGATCGCTGCGATGAGAGGCCCGCCTATTATGCGTTTCCGTTGTCACAAAGGAACATGGGCTCAAAAAAGTTTGGTGACGCTAGTTTTTATTTACGACAAACGATGGCGTATTCTCGACGGCCTGGCTTATGGTTGGAAGAGATGTCGCAGAGCAAACTAAAATATATATACATTCGTGTTCGTGCTGCTGTTTCGCTCGTTAAAGAAATTGGCATCACTTGCCCAGTTCCAACTTTCCATCAGTGCCACACTTACAGTAAAATGAAAGGGAAAAAGCTGGCGGCGTGAAGCACACACATTTTTTGCATAGCCAGACAGTTTGGCCATGATTAAATTTAAATAAATTGAACAAAGATGGGGGCTGGTGAGGCTTGTTATTCGGTTATATGGAAATGCTGTAGCTGAATTGTTGTGCTGGCAGCAGTTCAGCAGTTTTCCTGTCATCTGGCTGGGTAGCCATGCTTAGCTGGCTCGCCTTTGTTGGCTAACATTTTTAAATGGTCGACAATAAACGGGTCTTTTTCTGATTTCATGTTAACCATCTTTTCTCGGGCACCGTAAGCATGGCAGGGCTACCTGCAGCCGGTTAGCTTGTCCCGCTGCGGTCGCTGTTAGCCTGTTGGCTATTTTGTGTTGTTTCCCCCCCGTTATCCGTGCCCGTGCAAGTATGGCAACAAAGAAGGGAAAGTTTGGCTCATCTATTTTTAAGAGGCTTTTAAAATATAATAGCTGTAATACATTGTGGATTCTGCGCAAATATGTCAATAAAACGGTTCTGGTGAAAGGGGTTGTAAGTCCTGAAACCAGCCAGGATTTCGATTTAGAAAATGTAGCTTTGATGTAAAAAAATGTTGATTACATAATTTAATCGGGATTCGGGAAGTGGATTATCCACCCCAAAAGTGGTGTACTAACAAAAAAAAACATTGTTTTTCACACAATAATATAATCTGTGCCTTCTGACGTTTCGGTTACATCTTTGTAGAAACAAAGGGACGTTGTCGTCTAATCTCTATGGCCCAGTTTCCTTTTGAGTAAAGCGCCATAACCCCCCCCTTCATTTTCAGTTTCAACGGGTTGGAAATTGCTCTCTGTGTCGTGCAGGGAAAGGAGTTTTGCTTCGGGGTCAACAATGAGCAGTACCGCTGTGAGATGGGCTACTGCTGCGGAGAGACGCACTGCTGCACCTACTACTACGAGCTGTGGTGTAGGTACCCCGTTCCGGCTTCTTTGTCTGCCGTTTCACGTCCTCTCTTCTCAAACTCCCTCCCCCCGTGTATGCATGTCGATCGTGCTTTGAAACAATGATATATATCATTCTATCCCTCCTGAATTTCTTGGAAGGTGTATTAGACTCGAATAAGTTCGTTACGCTCGAAATAATTTGATTCTGCCCCACATTCCAAACAAAAGTCTTAAAGCATTATTTTTTTTTTAAAAATTTCTCTAACATGGCTTGGTAGGTTTGATTTGCATGGTTTTATCTTTTTGTCATTCATTGTATTTGTGTTAAATATGAAATTTGTTTACTTTTAATGGATAGCTCTGAGGCGTCCTTGTCCCAGAAACTGACACCACTCCCTATGACACTGTTCTGACATCATCTTTGTTTACTTGCATTCTCCATGTCGTTTCACTTTTTAGGGCAACTTTAAGTCACTTGCCAAACTTGATTGTGCTTTATGAATCGTTTTAGGAATCTGTGTTGGTTCTTGTCCCTGTAGGAATCCTAAATTCCCTTCGGGATCCATCCATCCTATTGTTTGATGAGCCTGAAGGTGTGACAAGTCTCCCTTTCTGTCCTTCCAGGGTTCTGGTTGGTGTGGACTCTGGTCATCATGCTGAGCTGCTGCTGCGCATACCGCCACCGCCGGGTGAAGATGCGTCTTCAGCAGGAGCAGCGGCAGCGGGAGATCAGCCTCATGGCCTATCAGGGCGCCTCCAGTTCTTTCGTCTCCCCACCGCCCATCAGTCTACGTGAGTGTGCCCGTTCGCGCCCGTTTCAGATGCCGACACCAGATCATCCCAATGGCACGAACACTGGAGGTATCATTTCTGAAATCCAACCTGGAGTTACAAACAGGGGCTCATCTTGTGTGTGTCGCCGCCTGTTAATTAACTCAGCTGTTGGCTCTTATCCTGGTAATTTAGGGCAGAGCGTAGAGTTTGGTGTCAGGTGATGGCCACCCAGTGGAATATTTAGTTTTGCTTTGAGCTTGTGATGCAGACATTGCAGTGTTTCAAAACGATGTTTGGCGGTAGATTTGAAGCCTTGCGTCTTTTGCACCGTTTCATTTTGTAGGTTTTGGTAAATTCTTTGTCGCTAGGGATGGAAAGTACTTGTTTTGGTGGTGTTCCTGTACTGTGATCGGTACTTGCTGGTGTTCAATGTTTTATTGTATTTCTATGGGTATACTATTTAACAGTTAATTAGAACCTGCTTTTATCCAAAGCAACATACAAGGGAGGTTTAGAGAGCAGGGTCAGCGGATCCCTGAAGAAGCTGGGGTTCAGGTTCTTGGTTATGAGTTCAACTGTGGTGTTATTTTGATAGCCATGGGACTTGAACAAGCGACCTTCACGAGTTCTGGCCAATAGAGCTTCCTACTGCCCACTAAAAAGCGAGCAGATCTATTAACTGAGTTTGTTCTGCTCTTTTGCTTCCACTGTCATGATGCTGGACTGTAAGCTGAATCTCCTCTCGCTTCTATTAGGCTTCTGGACTGACTGCAAACTCCCGGATTACGAGGAGGTAGTGGGCCACCCCCCCACCCCGCCACCACCATACTCAGAGAGTCCCCTTGAGGGCCTTCCCGTTGCACATCTTGTAGAGCCATCATCGCTGGGGTCCCCTGGGGGGGCGGGGCCTGTCAGGGAGCAAGCGGACGGGCTGCCAGCTGACGACGCGGGGGCATCCGGCCAGTCTATGCAGCAGGAAGTGGAGCCGCCTGAGGCCCCGCCCTCCGGGGAGGAGATGAACACCCGGCGTCGGCACGTGACGGGCGACTCTGGCATCGAGGTGTGCGTGTGCCAGATAGATGCTGGGGACAGCTCTGCGCCTGAGGAGGAAGAGGAGGACCAGGAACGCCTTTGCCGGGGGGCTTCAGGCTCCTGCTGTGCTGAGCGCATGTCCGGTGGGCAGAGGAAGGCCTCTTACGAGGCGCTGGCCCCAGACGCCTGCAGTGGCGGAGATGCTCTGGTGTGAGGGAGCTGCGGGCAGGTCTGGGGCTTCCTGCAGTCGCCCTCATTAATATCCCTCAACCGAAAACCTACCCAGACTTATCAGAAAGGGTGTAGGAATAGCGTGTGGGTTCTGCTCTCTGACAGCTTCATTGCCTTAAATGAGTCGTCATGGTAATAACGATAATTGCAGTGCATCTGGCTTGTTTCCTATCTTGCAGCCTGTGGTGAGAGTTTGTCCCCAGTCCCAGCCCCATCTAGACTGAATGAATGATGCTCGGCACGTTTTTTCTTTGTTGGAGAAACCCCCCCCCCACACACACACCATCTGTTTGTTTTGAAGTAATGTAATATGGAACTGTGTGTAACTTTTCCCTCCCCTTACGTGCCTCTCCCCCAGCTATGAGCTTATCGCCTGGTCCTTAATTTCACCCCCTTGCCATTCTAGGGGGGGTCTAAATATGAAATCATGGAGGGGGTGGGGTTAGTACCCTTCTCACTTGTTCTGGATGGGGGTCTGTCTTGCAGAGGCAGGATTTTTTTGGTGGGAGGCTTTGGTTGAATGGGGGATGCCAACCCCCCCCCCCCCCCCCCCCCCCNNNNGGGGGTGGCCAACCCCCCCCCCCCCCCCACCCCCCAGTTCTCCCATTTCAAAGATTTGATAAAATAATAAACATGGGTGAGGGAGGGGGAGTCGACTTGTTGGGCACAGGGTAGGGTGGCCTTTTAAATTTGTTTGCCTGTTGTCCATGTAGACGGAAGCTGACACCGACGCCATGTCTACAGCTAGTCTATAATTAGCGCCGGGCCGCGTTGTGAGCGCGGGGCGCTAAATGTCGTGTGGTGACAGGGTGGGTGTTGGCCGCCATCCCTTTCGAGAGGAGTCCTCGCTCGTAGTGGGATTCGAAGGGTGAATTCTGACACTTTCCACCTTGGTTGAAAGCAATATAATTGACGAGGTTCCTTTTAAAAGGTTGAGGCATCATCTTTGAGTTTGGTGACTTTGTAGCTGAAGATCAGGAGCCGTTTGTGTGGGTGTTGCTTTTGATGGGTTTGTCCCTGGGGTGTGTGATGTTTGTTCAGCTGATACCCTGGACCACTACTGTAAGATGCACTGAGAACTCATGCTTAGGCTTGGGAGTGTGGCGTGAACCCCCCCCTCGCCCCACTCTGGGCGCGCCTCAAGGGAACAGGCTAGACAACCACT
>JAODUD010000117.1:3758732-3777989 GCA_026784285.1 Stomatorhinus walkeri
GGAGGGTGTAACTCGGGGGAATCGCACTCGCCGGGACAGCACTTATGCATACCACCCACCCCCCCCCCCCCCCCCCGCCATCGTGAGACGAAAAAATTGGATGACTAGTTGTAATTAAAAAGAAAAGCCACTGAATCCGCAAGCCTGGTGGATTAACGAATGCCACCGAGGGTTATGGGTAATGACACCTTGTCACGTTCTTCTGCACAGCAGGTTGCAGTGGTGGCTTCTGATAGGAACCATGGTAGGTTGTTCTGAGAGTGGACTTGATCACTTGTGGTGGTCATGGTTGAAGATGAGGTTGCTGCTTCCCATCATCTTTCAATCACTTTTGAAAATAAAAATATTCCCCAGCATAAGTTTGGATCTTGAAAACCCAGAGAAATGGATGTGTGATGATTGTTCTAAGAAGAACATTTTGTTCTGGGAGTAACGTGTAAATAAATGCATGCTTTGTGTGGACTAATGCAATTTTTTTCCCCCTCCTTAAAAATGTTGCGTCAGTAGCTGACTGCTCCCATTCCGCTAGCCAGGATCTCCAGGTTCAAATGTTTTGCTCTTGATTACTAGACAAAAAGGGCTAATAAAACCAGCAGACTCTCATGAACATCACACCTTGTCTGTCTTTGACATTTCAGACGGCAGGTACGCTTTTCCCATCAGCTCCTCCTTGTTTTCTGCCTGGTCCCCCCCCCCCTAGTGATCTGCTTGTTCCTTCCTCCCTCTCCGTGCCCTGTCCAGTTCCCCGAAGAGCCTATGGCTTAGCCTACGCTCCTCGAATTCCCTTCACACCACGTCACCGAGCACAAGAAAGGAGTTTTTTTTTTTTGGCCATTATTGTTAAAAGTTCAGAGGGCGCATAGTAACAGACACTGTTCTCCATGACACTCTGCCCGCCCGCCGCACTTCTCAGAGCGGTGGGGGTCCTGTTCGCCCCTTTTCTGCTTGACATAAGCGTGTCTTGTTCCCGTCTCTGCTCATGGTCTAAGGGGAAGCATTTGGTCCCTCAGCTGCCAGCTGTTTCCTGCTCGCATCATCTCTCCTGCAGGAGAAACGCCCGTCATCAGCTTGTACGGACAGAGCGCGTTCTCATCTTGCTCCGTAAGACTGCAGTGTTTTGTCCTGGACAACAACACTGTACTATTAGGGCAGTAGATGTATTTTGCAGTGACTTTAAATTTACCCTTATCGTACTACAATGTGGGGAGCTGTTTTGTGTATAAATACCAGAATATGGCGCTTTTCATATTTTCCGCCTGCACTGTACTTTGGTATGTATTTCTGCTGTGTTCGGGTTGGCTGCTACCAGCCCAGGCACCAGGCCTATTAGGCCGTGTTTCCCAAACCGGCTTCTCAGGGACCCCCTAGTTGGTGTCTTTTGTCCCTCCCGGCTCCCTGCCATCTACGGGTCCCCGAGGACCAAGTTGGGAAACATTACTGTACGAGATGAAGAGCCTCCGTCCTCATCTTCGCTCCGAGGTGAGAATGAGTGGCGTCGGAGCCTACCTGTTATCAGCAGCTGGCTCGATCAGACGTGTCCGCGAGCGGCTTGTCCTTTGACGGCCCGCCTGTGGTCAGGACCAGATCTCCATTCACAGGGCATCTTTCCAGTACCTTCCAGCAAACCCATTACACACACCAGAGTGTAGTGCATGTTAATTTTGTTCTCCACTGACCTGTGTTTGTTCTAGGCTTAACTGCTCTGAGCACTAAACTGAGTAGTGACTTCCACAAACTAACCCACTCTCCAGTCACCCTACCCCCTGGGATCACACCCCCCCCTTCACCCTATGGGTGGTCTCCTCACTTCCATAACCTACCCTCTGTCTCTTTATCTCTACCTCTTGCCCTCTGTCCCACCACTCAGTCCCCCTCAGTACTGTACATTGTTACTAGGCTATGCAAAAATTATAACTCACTGGTATATGCTGCAATAATATTTCAGTTTGTCCGATTGCTTTGGTAGCAATATTTTCAGTATGTGCTGCACTGTACTCGAGGGGTGCTTCGGCATCATCAAAAAAGAATTCTTGCCATATTCTTTCATGTATGTATGTTCTGTAAATACCTTTCTCGTTACCTCTGTTAAGGTGGCACTGAGCCATGTTTTTTTTTTGTTTGTTTAAATGCCCCCCCCTATACAGCTTTACTGATTATTTGAATTGAACAGAAGAGCGTCCCCTTCCCCAAAAATATGGTAAAGATGTTTGGTGGTAATTTCAACTTTACTTGTTGTATGTGGTTACGATTTAAAATGTGGCTTCAAACACTGGGGGTGTTGGGCAGGAAGGTTCATGTGTGGAAGCAGGGACCACAAAATGTACATCTTTGATACTTTTCATAAATACTGTCTCTTTCCTCACCAGTCTGCTCCCTAACCCCCAAGTTTTGAAACTCAAACGTCATCACCACTCCGTGGCAGCGGACTAACCACTGTGGACGTGCTTTGGATTCAGCCTTACTGTGGTCTGCCCACGTTTCCCCGGCAGGCTCTGACAAAAGTTGAGAACACAAACTGTGGAATTAAAATGTTTATTGCACATGTTTTATGTGGGGCTTGTTTATATACTTTATTGAAGCTTTATTTTGATTGTGGTTGATTAATATCCATGGTAATTTTGCCAAATTTCACAAAAAAAAGCTTGAGTGAAGAGGAAGTGGTCATCTGCCCTCCTTACTTCCTGTCAAAAAGATCAAGCCAAAACTCAAAACACTGAAATGTCCTTTTTTGAATGCGATGTTTGATGTGTTGTACACTTTGTAGCATCAGCTTCGGTTTGTATTTTATTTTTATAATAAAACAGTTGAACACATGAGCACCTGTGTGAATTGTCACTTTGTTTCCAAGAGAGGGCTTCCTCCTGTCTGACTTTTCTTACCAAAAGGGTACAAGACGTGACGCTGGAAGATGAGGCCCTCGAATAGGAAGGGGCCCAAAATGTTCTTGGAGATAAGGGCAAGTACAAGTTGCTTCAGACAGAGAAGCAGTTGGGCCAAAGTCAAAAGGACACTCAGTTGTGGAGGTGTCTGGTATTGAATGGAAAGACTGAGGAAGCAACGAACGTGAGTTTAGGCAGGTTTCGAGAGGCGGTGGAGGACAGGGCGGCCTGGTGCATTGTGGTCCATGGAGTCACGAAGAGTCTGACACGACTACGTAACTAAACAACCTGATATTACATTGTAGTTTAAGGTGACAGCAGGGACCATCAGTGGGAGTTTGAGTGTATTTACTGTCTGCACAGTTTGAAACAAAATAAATGTCAGCATGTAGTACTGTTTGGGGATAAGGGAAAAAAAAGAAGTGCAGGTGTTGCACTTGGGGAAATACAGGTTTAACATCTCCATGCTGTAAATCGAACTGTTTGCACCTGCAAGTCAGAATTTGGCAATCCACAGCTTGCAGAGAACACACTCACTCCAAATCGGGTTTTAATATTCTGGGAGATGAATGTAACTGCACCCTCGTGTGGCTGAACACTGAAGACAACGGGAAAGCAAATGTACAAATGCCAGTGTTATTGTTTAAAAACCCTCCCCTTTATTAAATAACATGACAAAAAAAAAAAGACTCCTGACAGTACAAATGTGCTCGATCCACAAATATCCATGTGTTGCAGCAGATGGGGAAGATTAACAACAAATCAGTGCACATGAAATAAAATCTTTCAGGTTGTAGTAGTTAGTATTGAACATTGTTCCAGAAGGTGATCACTGGTGGTCAGACATTAAGCTGGTGACAGCATTCAAAAGGCTCAGTTTTCTTCAAGACACTTATTTCCACAGCTGAGGAAAAATACTGAACACAGATCAATCAATATGCATTAGGGCGAACATTCAAACCGTCGGCACTATCCCCTGAGAAACCCCATGATATTAAAGCCTGCCGATCCTCGCAGAGAATGTGGTCCTGTTATTTTCCTGAACACAGCACGTTTTCACTGTCTGGAAAGCAATCCCTACTACTGTCATGCTAGGATCACAGCACACGAGTGGTTCACAAAGTCTGAAAATCTAAACAGTAAGGCTGTGAAGGTCTTTAGTGGTCTTAAGCGTGGGCTTATTGAGTTATGTAATAGCCCTATGTGTCATTTAAACATTTTTCAGAACCACTGTGCTCACAGAACTAACTGGGCAAAAAACCCACACACGACTAAGTAACCAAACCTGGAAGGGCTTCCCTCCCAGGGGCAAGTGAATGTGATCACCGGGGTCTCCTGAGGCTTTCTGTGAGCTCAAGGGGTGGAACACGGTGTTCTTCACTGAAGGGCTGCCCTGTTCCTAACCGTACATGTAACAATGACCCGATAGCGGTGAGCAAGACAACTGCTGAATGCTGTCCGAAGGTTTACGTATATCAGGAGCCCCCAGACTGGACTTCCAAGCGAAACACGGCAGGAAGCGAACGCTAAATGTAAACACCAATTCATCTAGGCCCAAATCTAAAATTAACAGAGTATTGAGCTACACCAATTTGATGTTCCACGGTTCCTGACTTCTGAGTGCACCGAAATGCACAACAGCAGGGAACTCAGGGTAGCAAGTTTAGCAAGGTGTAACCAGGGTGGTTTAAAAAAAATTTCTTTTACAAACACAGCCTGGTACCAGCATCTACCAGAAGGGAAAACCTCCACCACAATGCAAACTGAGAGGCACCTTGGGGAAGAAAATAAAATAATAATAAAAAAAAAAATAATAATAATCTGATACTGAGAACTGCAATTAATCATAACATTAACGGCACTTCCCTCTAATCAGATAAAGCCATAGCCTATACTTCTGAGTTTCTATACCATTACACACAAGACTATATGTGCTGCATTAGTGTAGACGTCTCCAAGCTGGGCATGGAAACGATTTCAGCGGGAGTTCACAGAATACCGTCCACTCTGAAATCTACCTTGTGTCACAGCTAAGAGAGCTGCTAGGGAATTGTGTCAGATCTGCCTTTGCACTCAGTCTCTTCAGCATCACAGTCATGATTAAGAAAAAGAAGAAAGAAAAAAAAACTAGACGCACTGACTTCTCCAATCCCAGAGCTGTGACACATGCGGTAAACGCAACAGTGGTTTCAAAGATGTACATCTTCATGCACAACTACACGACACAGAGATCCAGAGAAATTACACAAGGCAGTCATGTAAAATCATAAAGCTTTCTGGGGAGGGGGGGGTTGTAGTCAGCATTGAGCACTGATTCTCCTGTGTCTTAACTGTTAACGCTAACTTGAGGGGAAACACGGTCTGCACTCAGCTCCCATGAGGTTTGGTGTGGATTGCAAGAACTTAAATCCAGTATGCGGCTTTAAGGAAACTGCAGCACCAGACATTGGAGAAAATTTTCAGCACAACATGTCAGTTCAAACACTGAGGTGAAAAACTCAATAGAGGGAATGTGGCGGGGTTTAAAGAGAAATACGATCAGAAATAAAAACACTCCTCTGCTAGACACAAACCAAAATTTGTTTGGATGATGGTATCCTGTGTGGCACCAGTGTAAACTAACACACAAACACGCAACCGTACACACACATACACTCTATGCCCCAAACCTTACAACATTAGGGCAGAACAATTATTTGGGCCTGTTTTGTTTTGGGGGTGGGGGGGGGGGACTTACTCTGTTTTTTTGGCAGGGTAAATTGAAAAGAACCATCTGGCAGACCTGGCTTGGTCTTTCTGCTGCTCCAGTTTCAGATATAGCATAAGCAGGAACAGAGGAAGGGGTTTGGGGTTGGGGCGGGGCAGAGGAAGTGATGCTGAAATGAAGGAGCTCCCCTTTATTACCGAGGCCAGTAACCTGCTGTCCTGTCCCAGGAGGTGGGGCGATGGTGGGGGTTGGAAGTGACACTGTAGTGCAGCCCATCTCAGTTTTATCTTTGATCTCCGGAGACCGCTATAGCCCCCCCCCCAATCCTCGCTCAGTAGAAACGCTTGCGGCTGTTTTCGCTCCAGTGGCTGTAGAGGGCGAGGCCGATGATCACCAGCACGATGCAGCCCAGCAGGGAGAAGAGCACGGTGAAGAAGAGGGCCACCCCACTCATTTTTCCCTCCACGACATCCCCTGGGGAGTCACCACAGAGAGGGTTATAGGGGACACGCAGGGAGTGCTGTACAGGAGGTGTTTAGAAGGGAGGACCTCATGTACTAGAACTGAGAGCTGGGCCAAGGGGGGCGTGTCCTCTCAGACAGCCAAACCAATCATGCAAGTTTCTTCTTATAATGGGCGGGGCATGTATACAGAGAGCGCAAACAGCTCCGTCAGAAACGGGGAGTACGTACCCTGGAGCAGCTCTATATTGTCCACACTGGGAATCGTGATCTCGTCATCTTTCGCCGCCTGCTCTTCCTCCTCCTTGCTGCGCAACACAGTCAGCTGGTACAGCTTCATGGATATCAAGTCATGGTTATCTGTAGGGCAGACATTTCATTGGTGAGTTTTGGGCGAGTAGACCTTCTCGAACACTCACACAGACACAGCACACGCATACTTCGGCAAACCGCAGAGTCAGCACACTGTAGTTGGAGCTCGACCCGTTTTTCCCATCTGATACCTGCAGAATTCGCATTTCTCTGTATCTGACACAGCATAAACAATAAGGCTGCAGTAGTGTCTAGGGGCAACTCAGCATCTTGGAAGAATGCAACAGAAAATTAAAAATAAAGTTCCTTTATGGATGCACCAAACAGGTATTTTTACTCTAATTAAAATAGAAATTACTCATTACAGTAAAACCAGTGCCAGCACTGAATGACAAAGTTAGGCGGTGTATTTTATAGCGAATTCGAAAAATGGACGTAATATATAATAGGGCTGGACGAAGTGCGATATTGATACTAACACGCTATGTGCATGCACTTCTCACATCGCATGGACTGCAACAGTCAGTTGGGCTGAGACCAGGCTTTTCTCTAAAGTACCTTCATACTCTTTGGACATTATAGAGTGGGGGGGGGGGGGTGAAGTTTTGCTAAAACTTTTCTACTCTATCATAGGGATGCAAAGAAAGAAAGATAGAAAAAAAAAAACTTAGCAGGTTCTGCAATTTTAACAATTTTATTCCTTTTCAACATTATCTAGTATATATTTTAAAAATCAGTTTAAACTTTATCTTCGTGGCTATTGCATGAGCACTACATACATTCCCTGAGACCATCATAACCATTTTCATCCTTGAAATGATATTAATTTTCATGTGTAGCTGGTCATAAATGTTTGGCTAATGGACATATATAATTAGGGCTGTCAATAGATTAAAATATTTAAATCGTGATTAATCGCACAACTGTCCATAATTAATCACAATTTTATTTAACATTCAACATTCACCATTAAGGGATTTTTTCAGGTTAATATTTTTATCAATATTAGACTTTGCAAGGCATGACTGCTTTTTGCAAATGTATGCATTTATTATTGAAAATCAATTAGCAACAATAAACAACAAAGACTGTCCAAAGGTCATCAAAAGCCCTTCATCACTTAATAAAAGCTCAAGCCCAACAATAGATCGGCACATTGCCCTGATAAATATTACATATTACTTAGTCATATAACTAAGTATAGATCAGAGGTCGGCAACCTTTTTAAAGCAAAAAGTAATTTTATCCCAAATATCTGACCCAAAATTTAAAAAGAGCCCCAATGGATAGAGAAGAGGGTTTGCGATATGATTTTTAATGCAATATCAGCATATATGCATTTAACACAAACAAAACTTCAAGGACTTACAAAAAATAAAGAAATACAATTTTGGGGGGGGGGGGGGGTTTGAATCTGCAGTTTTCTAGCCTTCACTCTCCACTTCACTACTTGTAACTGTGCTGACCGAGCAGTGCAAAATGTCCTCACCACTGCGAACTCAGCTGGCTATAATATATAAATCAGAGAAAATAATCATTTTACGAAGATCTGGGAAGGTGTGGTGTCGATTTACTACAATCCCAATAAACTTAATAAGCCTACATCCAATCTTGGACACTTAAGAAAACTTCGGAAAGCATACCATTTGACCGTAGACATACTCTCGTAAACAGTGACTTTGAGGAAGATGTAAATTATACAGTTAAGACATCACAGAAGCACACGACGGACCGCCTCATACACATAGCTAAAGATACACCTAAATGAAAAATAAAAATAACTAACCCATAAATATATTATTTATATTCACGAAAGTATTATCATAATATGTTAAGATATGAAAATGCGAATATGTCTATCATTTTGAGAAGAGCCGTAGCCTGGTATGGTATTTAAGACTAGATGTACTTGGATGGTAACTTGCTTCACATTGATAGTAACTGCAAATAACTATGGTCTTTTCGATGGACCCATCTAACAGAGTTTTGAAGCTGAACCTGCCATTCAAATACCTTTTTCTGTGTTCATTATTTTTTCCGAGCTGCCATCCGACTCAACACGCATTAAGGACATTAAAAAAATTAGTCACGTTATAATGAATTCCCGTTGATGCACTATCATGTGTTAACATTGACAGCCTTAATAAATATATATAAAAATAAAAGTGTTCTACTTATAAACGCGCACACACACACCCGAGACGCCGCGAGCCCCACAGAACCGTCACCTGACAGGTCCCCGGTGATGGCAGATGCCCCGAAGTAGTATCCCTGCGGCAAATGCACCCCCGGGATGTCCAGGCAGTCCTTCCATTCGTGCTGCCCGTCCACATCAATCATAACCTGGGGGGCAGGCAGAGGTTAGGGGGTGGGGGGTGGTATAGCCTATAAGCCCTTATTTATTCGTAATGAAGCAGTGGTATGATCTCATTAGCTGGTGTGGGAGAAGAGCATTTCTCAAATGAGTCCTCAGAGACTCCTACAATCCACATTTTTGCTCCCTCCCAACTCCCAACACACCTTCACCAGGTTGTTTTTTCAGGTGTACCAGGAGCTGGGAGGGAGCAGAAATGTGGATTGTCTGGGGGTCTCCGAGGACGGGGTTCTGAATCACTGGCCTACACGTTACCCTGACCTTGAAGCAATTAAGCAATTCTGCATGGCAACAACATCTAGGGTGATCTGCTCCCAGCTGGGCGCCGCTCCCAGGAACATTACCCAGGGGGGCGCTATATAGGAGTAGAGTCTCACCGTCAGCCGGCGCCGTACGTATCTGATGAAGAGGAAGGTGTCGTGCTGCAGGTTTCGCACCACGGCAGTGCAGCCCCCCAGCTCAGTGGGCCGGCCGTCTCGCTCGTGGTCATACGTCAGGCTTCCGTTGGCCACCATGGCCAGCACATAGGGAAAGATCCTCTGTTGGGGGAGGGGGTTTAAGCAGGCAAGAGGAGGGTCGGTTACCATGGAGGTGGAGATGAAACCAGCACGGTGGTCATGCAGCACACCCATGAAGAAGCACAGCCCCGGAACCCTCCGCCCCGATTGGCTGGCAGACGGAGGGTGTCGGGGACTCACGGCACACAAACCGGCACCAACACCCGATCCGCTCAGGCATGGCACACAGTGGGATGGAGAATGACGGGAACAGCCAGCATGCTTCTCATTGGCAGGTCGGGGAATGGAGGCGGGGCATGTCAAATCGGGTACCTGTGTGCGAGGGGTATATCTCCTCTTCTGCGCCTGTCTCCAAGAGGGTGCACAAAATAGGAGCACAACACAAGGTGGCCACTTTAAAGAAACGCCTGTCAGTTTTACCCTGACTACTAATGGCTACATGGGCGAATCCGCACGCACGCTCCGAGCGTGCTCAGTGCACCCTGCAACAAACGCTCGATGGAGCTGGACGATCAGATTCTGCAGCTACTCCAGACATGCACCATCATATGGAGCTATAACTGGGATCAAAGATCACCATGCTACTCTGGGAAAAAAAAAGCTAAAATTCTTGTTTTTATTTTTATTTATAAAATAAATGACCTTGGTGAGGTTATTGGTGATGTCATCATAAAAACAACCACTCCTATTTTTGATTTACTCTGCCCAAGTACAAATACCATAACAGCTACATTTCACAAGAAGAATCCTTAAATGTTTAAATATTTTCCAGTTAGTTACAAAATGCCAGAATTTGGTGGATTTTCCTTTTTTCCCAGCAATGATACCATTTATCTCTTGGGACCTAAAACTCAAAATACTTTGGGTCAAGACACGCCTGGGCTGGGTGGGTGTGTGTGTGTGTGGGTTTGCATAGACCACATCTGAGGACCAAATTGTCCCCAAAGTTTAGTAAAACCTGAAATTTCCCTAGTTTTTTCTCCATCTTTTGAGGTCCCCATTTGGATAACCTCGGTTTTATAAAAATCTGTGAATGCAATCAAAAAAGTAAAAATGCCAGAAGTTTTGTATTTGGGTTGGTTATTTATGGTTAAGGTTAAGAACCAATTTCTATGGGTAGGGGTTAAGGGTGTCGTGACTGGGATTAAGGTTTTTCCCCATAGAAATAAATGGACGGTCCCCATTTAGATAGGAAGAACAACTTGTATGTGTGTCTGTGGGGCGGGGGGTGATACAGATAGGTCTATACCTCCAGGTGCTTCTCCTCATTTGGGTAGGTGTCCACAAACACTCCCAGGCCAGTGAACATGTCCTGATTTCCAAACACCGGGCCTGCGATGACACACACAGCTTTGATTTATCTTTGAAAAAATAAAAAAAGGTCAAACTCTATATATCCATTCAGCTATCCTGTTTTCATTACACAGTCCCTGAGTAGTGAGCTGTTAAATGCACCACAGAAAGACTAAAATGGCTTTTTTCGGAAGAACCAGTTTCACGCCCCTCAGAAGCTGCCGGATCACGCAGGGCGGGCAAACTCGCCGGACCGGCCAGCCGGCACTGCCCCGGGTCTCGGCACGCACCCGTCTGCAGGCGCTCCTTGGTGTACCACACCGCCAGCCCATCGCCATTCAGATTCTTCTTGCCCTGGCCGTGGATCTTGAAGTGCACCTGTAGCTCCCAGTCCCGTAGGAAGCAGGGCTGTGTGCAGACCACAGAGGGATGTGTCACACGAAGACTACACACCTCTGTAATGCTTAAAACATTTCCTCTCCATCCATCCATCCATCCATCCATCCATCAGTGGGGAGGGGCCTGTTACAGGCAGCACAGATCACACAGCCAGGGGTCACCCTAGATGGGATGCCACTCTGTGTCAGGGCAGTTTATAGACACCACATAGCCAAATTAGTGTTTGGACTTCACACAGAGCAAAGGTAGGGTTTGAATCACCAAGCCCACAGTAATCCCTACTGAGCCGTCCTTATGATATATTTGATAAATGCGATTCTTGTATTTGATATGAAAACTTGTTACCTCTGACCTTATTGTGCTAAATATGTTCTATAAACCTAACACCAGTTAATTCTAGAAGTCAAACTTAGCTTTGAGCAGACTGAAAACAACCTGGAATAAACGCATGATCAGAAGCCCTAAAACCGCAAACGTGCCCCTAGTGGACATTTGGATCAAGCCCCGCTGTACTCACAATGCGGCTCCACACTGCCCCCTGCTTGCTCTGCATGTCAGGCGTCAGCCGCACGTGGTCTGTAGTTATCATGGCGTCACCCATCAGTTCCCAGTGGGATGAGCTGGAGGAGCCGATTCCTGGACGAGCGAGGATCAAAGTGCAAGTCATCTCAAAACCATCAGAAACATATTTTGTACAAGACGAAAACTACATAGGATTAAATTTAAGTATTAAAATACTGAATATGAATTCCAAAATGGTATTTAAAACACGAGTTAAAGCAAACACCCACACGCAATTTTAGGTGTTCCGTTTAAAATGCTTACTAATTTAACACACATACATTCAATAAAATATGACGGTAACAAAATAATTACAATTAAAACTGGATTAAAAATACACTTCACATTTATTGCTTTGTGGTTTTTAATCTCTTCAATCGTTGGCCTTCAACTGAGGCACAATATGCCATGTGGTGATAATACGTAAAATAACTATTTTAAGTATTAGTCACACAACAGATTTGTCATGATTTTAGACTGTAATTCCCGGAGACTTACAGTTTCTCTCGTCAGCAGTACGCAGCATATTTCATAGCTAATTTGAAAGTGAACGGTTGCATATTTCGCAAAGCGATTATCTACATTACATAACGCATTTAGAACAAAACGAACGAAAGTAAATCACGCTCATTAAACACATTTATCACTCTACATTAGCGTTAATGTAAATACACCTCTGACCTAATCAACATATACAGTACTAGGCAAGCTAGCGACCTGCTATGCTAGCTAGCGCGTTACCTTGGTACGGCTTGGTCAACGAGTACTCCCTCTTCAGAAACTCTTCCATTTCATGACCATCTTCACACCAGCATTTTCTTGAAATTGCAAGCAGTAATAGAATGATCCAGTGCATTTTATTTGCCATGTTTCGATGGAAACTAAAATGCAAGAACGAGTTCCAACTACTGTCAAAAGCTATTTTTTTTTCTAACATGGTGGCGGCCATTATACACCTTCAGTTTTAAGACACTCCCCTCGACGTCCTATTGGTCTGTTTAATTCGATGTCCTTTGCTAATTGGCTCAATTGTGCCTCGGAAAAGAACTCAATCCTCAAGACCCCACACACTACAAAGAAAGCTGACGGGTGACGGAGGGACACGATTGGTTTACGAAAAACCTGTTCCAGCGCAGTGTCTCTATTCTAGAAAAGGGTGTGTATAATGAATCATAGAGCATGCTTAACATAGCATTTCAGTTTTCATAGCACTTCAGCATTTCAGCATTATAATCAATTTTCTTTTTTCTTTTAATTCGAATTTTATTGAAAGAGGTGTTGTTTACATGAACATCACAAATTAAAATTTACAAATATCCTTCTGCAGCCTCTTCCATATATTTTGTAAATATAGAAAAAAAATCTTAAATGTCAGATCATGCGAAAGAAAATTAGAAATAAAAATGTATAAATAAGGACAGTAAGTAGCAATATTTCTTAGTCAAGTAAATGAATATTGTTAACATGAAAAATCTTTACAGCCATCTATAGCACAAAGAGACCGAGACCAGGATATTCATAAAATCTCTCTTTTTGTAAACAAATGTGATCCTTTGTGATAACAAAAATATCCTGTATTGTGTTCAGGAAGTCATGTGACGTAGGTGGTGCAGGCTGCAGCCACTTTCTTGTTGTAGCTATTTTACTTGCAGCCAAAGTTATTTTAAATATATATTTATCTTTTGTTATAACTGTATTCCCAGGTATAGTCCCCATATAAAGAGTATCAGATTTATAAGGAAACTGAAAAATTAGTCTTCCCTTCAGTCATGGGCGTCACCGTCATTAAATCTGAAAGGGACGTGTCCCCCCCCCACATTTCATAATTATTCGTTTGGACCCACCCCCTACAATTAACATGAAATATTAGTTTTATGCCAGTGTGTCCCCCCCCACATTCAAAATGCTTCTGGCTCCCCTGCCTCCAGGGCCTTATGTATGTCTCACCCAAACCCAATGAATAACAGAAAGTGTGTTAGTGATTAACGTTTTTTTTCACCACAGTTTCTCCTGCACATTGAGCCATTTGAAAAATGTTTCTTCTGAGAGGGTGTAATAGGGAAACCTAATTACATCCTTCCACCAAAATTCCCTCCAATTATTAGACAGAATTCATTCCAATTGAATGGTGCAAATATTTTCGCATACCTTCTCAGATATTGTTAGATTACTTTCTTGTTCCCATTTTCCTTTTATATACTGTGAGGATTCTCTCTTATGGGCCAAAAAAAAACACAGTTTTAGTACAACTATGTGTATTTGCTAAGTAAAATGGCTTTACGATACAATTTTTATGGGTTTCTATTGTATCTATCCCTTTCATTCCCTGATAAAAACGGTGACATTTGTAGGTATCTATTCTTTTTGTTTTAATTAAAAACTTTCTTTTAATGTATGGAATATAATCAATTTTCATGCATGGTTGGGGACAGGCTGTATGTTGGATAAATAAAAGCAGTTTTGACGTCACACACACATACAAGTCAGACTTTTTCAGTAGTGTTGTCTTCGTTTCGGGTCTTCGCTTATCCTCCATGTTCTTCCTGCTTTTGGGGCTGCAGTTGTCGGAGTGCTGTGGTCTTACTTCAATGAGACCTGCAGGGGGCACTGTTATACTCAGTTATTCAGTTATCAATTGTATCCATCTGTATGCTCATTAATTTGACTGGAGCTCAGCACACTTTATTTACCCAACTGTGGCTTCTGTGCATAGGTGTCATGTCTGATGGTTTATTAGTGAGACGCACTAATAGAGAGTCTAGCCCATTTTGCCAAATCTCTTCAGTTGTCATTCCCCATATTTTATTGTGGGGGACAAACTTGGCAATTTTCACCTAATATCACCAGGCAGTTACCATCTCACTGTTTTCACTGTAGCGAGTCTGATGTGAATAAATGCTACTTCTCTCCTGTCCACAGGGGCAGTGAAGTCTATGTGGTGTCCAACTCCGGTGCTGGAGAGCTACTCTCCAGCAGGTTTTCTATCATACCTGGCTTCTGATGACCAGCACCTGGTACTTACCTGAGAACAGGTGTGGCTCATCAGAAGCCAGGCAGGATATAAAACCTACTGGATGGTAGTTCTCCAGGACCAGAGTTGGAGAACCCTGATATAAATGAATTTGGTCTTAAATCTAACACTTTTATCCAAAATAATTTACAGTAGAGAGAAAAGTTACAATTTATGTGTGCTCTTTGGGATTTGACCCCATGATTATTGCATGGGTAGCATAATGTGCCACTTTTTGAGCTATAGGAGCTTGAGTCTACTTGGTAAGGTTTAGTCTTCTAGTGAGGGCACGGCATTCCAGTTGTAGCCACCTCTGTTCGTTTCCCTTTCTGCTTTAGCTGGGTCTGGACCCACACACCCCACCGGTGTTGCAAGATGGATGGATCAGGTGAGATGCACAGGATGTGAAACCCCTTCAGGGTGTGTTTATCTTGGTGGAGAAAAGGTGGGGCAAATGAAAAAATAAAAACAAGGGGGAAGATGGAATGCTGAGACTAAATGAAAAAAAAACAGGAAAATCCAGACAGACAGGATTCTCCTAGGCAGAGACAGAGAGATACGCATTTTACAAGTAACTCACTATCACCACACAGGAATGAGAAAAGCAGCACTATTAAGGGAAACAGCTCTGTCGTCCTCTGTTTGCACTTCTAGTCTATCATGCTCATTTTCCCCTTGTGCATTCAGATGCGTCTTTCCCTTATTTCCTGCTCCTTGTCCTTTCACTTCAGTCTGTCTCCCATCTCCGCTCTCTCACTTGCTGTCTAACCACGAAAAGCCCATTGAACACCATGATAATTCCAGTTCCAATAGTACTTCACAAACTGTCACCATCACCAGTGATACTGGCAGATTCACTGTTTTTTTAAAGGGTACAATGTGGATTGTTCTGCTGGATGCTTTCTGTGGGCTGGCACATAGATAATTGTAATACAAGCCCTAATTTGCATTCTACCATTTGGTTCCATCTGAGCAAAACAAGCCATTTCCCCCCTGGACTCCATATTTATGTCAAAATTCTATGGTATTTCTCATATTACAGTGGACACACTATAAGTTGATAAATCTCTGGCATTTATATATTAAAAGATTGTTCTTATTCATCCACAAATCTTACGTAAGCGCTTATCCAGTGCGAGGTTGGGAAACACAGGACACAAGGCAGGGAACACTAGACGTCCCAGTACATTGCTGTAACTGACTTTGTGAATGTCATGTTATTATTAGAACAGATTGTCTGCATACAATGCATATAGACAAACATACATTAACAAATTGTTAGAGAGGAGTTTATTTGCATAAGGCTCATATAACATGAGGTATAGGTATTTTCACAGTACAACCATAATTATGTCTGATTTCAACCTTGGAAAAGATAAACTACATTAACCATAATACCACTGGTAGTCTGAAACACCTTTCAAACAAAAGTCCTCACTTTACATTCAAGTAAAACTCATTCTGTTACATGTATTACTTTTTGTGCTTACATAAATATATATGGTTTTTGTAAACTATTCTAAGTATTTTTTTAAAGTTCAGTTTTCAGATGCATTTACCAAAATGGATAAAACACATTACATTTTAGCCTAATTATTTTGCATTTTTATTTTGCATGGTAAAAGTGTGGCATAATGACTCACACCAGCAGGTCTGGGGGCTCGAATTGTACCTCTGCTGCATATGTGTGTAGAGCAGGAGTGGGCAATCTTATCCGCAAAGGGCCGGTATGTATACACCTGTAGGTCAGCTGTTCAAACCCAGGTGTGGGGACTCTTCAGCCAAACAGTCTAAATTAGTAATCTAATTAGTGAGTTGCAGCGAAAACAGGCATACACACCAGCCCTTTGTGGATAAGATTGGCCACCACTGACGTAGTGTCTCCATGGTCTCCCCATGTTCAGTGTTTCCTCCCACAGTCCAAAGACTGGCAGTTAGGGTAAATGGTATATCTAAATAATTTATGAGTCTGTACGTGTATGTGCCCTGCGATTGACTGATATCCCATTCAGACTGTATGTCATGCCTGGGATAGATTACAGGATGCCCTGAGGGACAGATGGCCGCATTTTATCCATCGGGTAACTGGACTTTTATTTTGATAAAAATGATCCATGGTGGCTACCGGAAGTATTTTCTCTAGTCTCAGTTTCGTAACTCTTGGACCGATTCCTGTGACATGCTGTATGTGGTTATGCTAGAGACCCAATCTACATATGGATAGTGGTTCGGAGAAAATGGTGAAGGAGGTCGACATTTATCGTGACACCTGGGTCCGGTTTTTAGGTAAGGTATATAGGATACGCCTTCGGACGGTTATCTTTCAGAAGTAGTGAACAAGGTTTTTTTTTGGGGGTGCAGTATTTTATGCCACGACTATGAAAGTTACTTACTGTAATCACGCTATGCGTTGCTACCTCTCCAAAAAGCATACTTTGAAACATGTTAATATACAATAATAACGCCAAAACTGGCTAGCTTCAGCAACACCAAGCAACCACTAAGATCTAGAATCTGGTTTGAACTATGAAAATACTAAATACAATATCTGCAAAAACTGTATGGTCAGTGGCTCAGGTAATTCCACTTATGTGACCCATGGGCTGAAAAAGATCCAGGAATCCCAGCAGACTCATTAATTGCTTTTACCGAACCACGCACAGCGCAGGGTGATTGATAGATTACTGACAAATCTGCTGTAGTGCGCTTGAATATACTTTTCACTGGGGCTTTGAAACCGTGGGGTTTAAAGTTTCGCGAAAGTCCAGCTAATTACCTCGTCTGCTACGTGCAGATGAATTAGCAAGTAACCACAAATTAACGGCCTACGCATTTTCCTGGATTACACGGGCACCTCTAATTCATTGTAAGATAGCCAATTCGTACAAGCTATATAGCCTGCCAGTGTCATTATTCTTAACGTTTCCTCTCAAATCTTCTCTTCCAACTTCACGATCGGAATAGTTTTTCCTTCCGTATGTCAGAATCGGTGTTACCATGGCAAGCTGCCGTCTGCCATGTTGGCTTTTCCGTGTCCTGCGGTGACTTTGAAATCGTGTTACAATGTTACATGTGAGCTGTCAGTCGGCTTCCGCGATCGGCAGCCCGCAGCCTCCACTGCAGCCAGTGGTCTGCTCTGCATTACAAAAACTCGCTAAAATTTCTTCTCTTGCAACAACGTCGAGTCAAAATAACAGAAACGGAGTATTAAATCATTAACAAAACAATTACCATATCTCACGCGATAAACTAAAAGGAAAGCTTTAGAAAAAATATTGCGTGTTTTTTTTCCAAAAAATATTTTGATTACTAAAAACAATAGACTTTTTCGATACCTTGGAAAGCCCATAGACACTTAACTATCGGCTGTATCAGCAGGGACATTTGTAATTACAGTTAAACCGAAACGGCTTCTGATTCTATTGCATATGTTGTTAAATATTTTCGTAATAGTATGCAAAACATTAATAACAATAAGCATAAATATGCACATTTAATAACATGCTGTAATCGTAAGGTTCTAGCTAAATAAATGCTAAAACCCTGCATTTGCTGGAATTTTGTGTTCCCTTTAAATTCGTGTTCTGTATAAATGCTCCTTCTATGAATTAACATGTTTTACGCCAGTATTGCGAAATCGGGGATTTATTTCTTCCTAGCAATGAAATGTTTACTGTGCGGTAATACAAACAGTAAGAATTTTCCCCATCGGTGCGCTTTGAGTTGTATAGGATGTTGTTGATAGGAACAAGGGTTTTTTTAATGACGCAAGACATGATTCATTTCCTGGGGACATTCCAGTACTTACGGTTATACCCGTTTGCTTACGCTAAAGATTAAAAGTCTGTGGCAAAGCTGAACTGAATTCATGAAGGCATTTTTTCATACAAAAATAACCGGATAAAGTGAAGTATTTCCTGTAGTTCTACCAGGTGTCCACATAGAGGCAGCAGAGGCTAACAGCTGCGGGCAGAAAGTTACGCTAATAAATCATGGGCTGGATTAGTCAATACTTCTCCAAGGCAACGAATAGGGTAAAGGTCACATCTCAATTTCTGGAGCAAGATGTCTTACATGGGTATAGATTTTATCATTTTGTCAGAACAATTATATCATTTGTTATGATTTTATACAGTTAATATATTAAATACAGTTTAATACAGTTAATATATTAAAAAGTGTAATGGCCTTGGACATAATTTATACACTATGTGCTAATACATATATCTCTGATTCAGCTGTTTATATGACTTTTTTTAGTCTCTATGGCATCTGTACTACACTGAGTTTGTGTCTTGGCACTTGCTGACGGCCTCCGCAGGCTACGCCAATGAGGTGGGCGAAGCTTTCCGTGCCTTGGTGCCAGTGGGCGTGGTTTGGGCCAGCTATGCCATCGCCACAACCTACGTTTCTGCAGATGCCTTTGACAAGGGCAAGAAGGCGGCAGCGGTGAGCATGCGAGGACTCATGAGTCATAGTTTTGCGGTGTGAACCATCCAAAATCTCCCCCTGGAATCAATAAAGTCAGTCTTAATCTTAAGAGTGATGCACCTGTAACGTCATACGAGATCTGCAGCGGCATGCCCTGTCTGACTAGTGATGTGCGGTTGTGGCCTCGTATGCTATATATATATATATATATATATATATATATATATTCTCTGAGGATTGACATGACTCGGATGGGGATGCAATAATCTCAGGTTTCCTGGCATTTCATCTCAGTTAGGTGGGTGGGTGGGT
>JAODUD010000117.1:3835430-3849184 GCA_026784285.1 Stomatorhinus walkeri
GTGTTGAAGTTCTGACTGTGTCCCCCCCCCACCGCTTGTTTGCTTCTCTAGACTCAAGCACTCGGTATTTGCATTTGTGTGTTTAGCCTGTTCGCAGGAATTGCAAAGGCGTTGCTATTTGGCAGTGTTCTGAGTGGAATGTCAGTAACCCCTCATCACGACGACGGCTACGCGGCTTACATGGGTTACTAAGTGGTAATCGCCCTCTCGTGCCATTTCAGGTGGGGGGGGGGGGTATAATCGGGTAGATTTCAGTAGGGGTGTTGTCTGTGCCAGTGTCATGAACTCCTGTATCTTTGATCTTTTTTCATTTCCCAAAATGCTTTGCATTCATTATTTAAGCTTGTGAAGGCTGTTACACGAAAAACATAGGATGAAGGGGTTAGAACATAAACAAAACTTTCCTGCTTAAGATTATTTGTGTGCTGTCCATTCTCATCTGCCAGAGCGTAGGTGACAGAGGTTTCTGTATTCAGAAAAAATAAAAGTGTGACATGGAAGCTTTTCCCCCTCTGAGTGTGTTAAGCAGTGGAATAGCTTAGGTTTTGATCCCGCAGCAATTATCAGTATTGAACTTGTGTTTATACAAGGTCCCCTTTGTTGTTTATCAGTGCTACAGATTCGCCTTCCTGTGAACTTCCAAAAAAGCGCGTCTGGCTGCCCACTCCAGATCCTCCTTTTCGGATGACGTTCTTCTACTATAGTGCTGTTGACAAAGTGAATGCCTATTTTCTATATTCTTTTAGTGTGTCTACATTCAAAATGAATGTCAGATTTGCATTCTGAATGAAATCACAGATGAAGGACTGAAAATATCTGCTGGGTTTAATTCATGCGGTTGGGCACGGTTCGGGATACTGAAATGCGGGTGGATTGCAGTGATCCATGTGGATTTCATCAGATCACTTAGATCATCTTTAGAGGAGCTGGTTTCACGTGTGGGGAGTGGTTCACACGAATCGTCCGTTACTGGGTAGGATGGGAGCGGAGAGACATTGGAGCACCAGAGTTTAAGTGGCCAGCGAGGAGCCGAGAGCCCAGAAGGTGACTGAGGAGCCATGTTGGTCTGTGTCTTCATAAGCAACACCGTCATGATGTCTCACGCTGAAGGCTTTCAGGCTGTAAATGAAAACTCTTAAGTCAACATTGAGGGAGGCTGTTGGATAACTGACCTTAGCCTGTCGTTAAAATCCTTACCAGGATGTTGTGTGGGGGCCCCGGCGCGGGCCATGGAGAGTCAGCCGGACCAGACACCACCGGAGATTGTATCGACTGGCGTGAAAATGGCTGCCCTCTGACAGGCAGGAGCCCACGGCAACTGTGTTATTACCTGCAGAGGAACTTTGATCTAACTGCCCAAAGCGAATTAGAGTGTGACGGTCCTCAGGAATGTTTCTCAGCTTCCTGGTGCTTTCAGGAGATTTCTAGGAAACTTCATGGCTGCAGGAGCCCTGCTTGGCCTGAGCTCCAGCCACGGAGCTGCTCTGGATTGTGAGGACAGGGGGCCGGGTGGAGTGGGTCGGCTTGTCTGGCTCTCCAGGTCTCTCTCTCTGTCTTTCTCTCTCTGCTTCCCTCCCAGGGCCGCCTCTCATCTTCAGATGAGATCATGAGGCTCTTTCCTTCTTGTCGGATTTATTAATAATTAAAATAACAGAAAGGCAGAGATCCGTGGAGAGCAAGTGTAAGTCTGCAGGCTGTATTGGTGTCAGCGCCTTGTGTAGCTCCTGTGTACGTGTCTGTGTGTACTGTACAGCAGTAAATACAATTGTTTTTATTTGCAAATGTGTGCATTTCTTAAATTATTAATAGAATATGAGTGAGAGAGATATTCAGTAGGTCGTTGTGAGCCTTAAGCCTTGACTCAGGTCTGAATAGTTGGCAAAATGTCTTTCTGCAGTAAAAAATAAATTGCTGATTTGCTTCAGTGTTTCTTATAGAGATCCAGAATATGGCTTCTTCTTCTTCTTGGTCAAGGAGGCTTCTGTAAACATCCCAGATGCTCACCAGAGCCTCAGCATGTGCCGGTTACCGTAGTGATTAGAGTTAACCGATACGCTTTACCTGTGAGGCGGCTATTTTTGGGCCACGTTCTTGCTGAAGCAGCATTGTCATTTGTGTGCGAAGGCAAAGGAGAAGGGGGCGTGTGACACACAGGCCACTTCGGCTCCGCCGAGGTTCCATCACTCTCTGCTACACCTCCACCGCTGACGGCAGCCACGGTGCTCTTAGGGAGATTAATTGTAGCTTTCCGAGCTGGGATAAGTGGACCAAAAAAAAAAATCTGAATGCCTGGTACATTACATTGGGGTAAGAATACCTGCAACATAATCTCCAGTTGGTTGATGAATCATATTTCATGTATATAAAGACTGATTTTTATTTTTTTCTTTATACGACATTGTCAGTTTGATTTTCCTGACTAGATACAGTAGCTAAACACATGGTTCAACCATGAAGACTGTGACATCATTTAATCTGTGTATAAAACAGGTGGAATACGACGCTTATCAAACCGGTTGTACCAATAAATCAGTAAATTACATTTTATTATAATACACATAAAGAGCTCCATAAATTATTATAACGAATGAACTCCATCTGCCATTCTGTGTTTTAAAACATGACACCCTAATTGGAGAGCCTGGAGAAAATTATTTATTTTTTTGGCAGAAATATGCCTTTTTACGTTGGTGAAGGATAAATTTGAATTAATGACCTATATTTTGAATGGCAGGGCCTCATTTGCTTGTTTTTGTCTGTGACCTCTGCGTGCAAAGCGCCCTCTACAGGACACGGCTACATTCAACGTTTAATGTCCAGGTTTCTCAACAAAGGCGCTGAGTTGGGCAACTGTGGTCTAATCAAGATTTTCTTTTTTTCTTGGATGCAGGGCAGTTTCTTTTCTGTTTGCCCACAAAAGAGCTATAGAAGGATGGTGCTAATTATTAAGTAATTATTGAGTATGCTAATGAACGGTTTGCCACGCGTGCTCCCTGTGGTCTGCGGATGGAGCTGCTAACCTTCAGGGAAGGGCGGGGGTGTGCTGTTCCATGGTCATAGCTGATGCATGTCTTCCCCGCCCCATCTGCAGCGAGCACCTGTCCTGCGCCTTCACGTTCTTCCTGCACGGCGAGAGCAATGTGTGCACCAGCGTGGAGATAGCGCAGCACCAGCCCACCTACCGAGTCAACGAGCAGCACATCGCCCTGGTCCAGACCTCGTCCTCCCCCGTGCAAGGTAGCCAAGCTCGGACCCACCAACATGTCCACTGTCTTACTGAGCTTGTATGTCTCTCTCTGTCCCTTTTCCCAATCAAGGGGCATTTTTTGAGGGCATAAGAGTGGCCGTAATATGTAGAGAAGGGTCGAGTTTATCACTAGCCAATGATGTGTTTTGAATCGGTGAGTGACAGGGGAAGGGGCCAGTCAGTTTTCTGCTGGAGCCAGTGCTCCTGTGGCCCCGCCCGTGTTCCTAATACATTTCAGGGAGGGGACTGAGGAGGGATGGTTTAGTCCCATCCCCCCATTTTAAATTGTAAACTGATTTTGAACCGTCTGCTGTAAGCTGTTGGTTTACTGGAGTATTTCCTCAAATTAGCCATAGTTTATCACCCAACAATAAAGAAAATCAATTCTGAAAACTAACAATGTTTAATTAATTGAGTATTCCAGCACGATCAAATTAAGCAGTTATTTTTCTGATAGTTTAGTCTGAATTACTGGAAGCCCCATGTGCCAGTTTTGTGTTTTTTTTTAGATGACAGTTGTTTTCACTGCTTTTTTTTTTTTTTTTTAAATGGAAAAAGACTGTTCATAAGGCACATGTGTTGCGGCCATTTAGGGTATTCTTACACACAGGACATGTGCGGGACCATATTGCGGAGTAAACACCAGAGAATTACAGACTCTTAAGTAGAGCCAGCCAGGGGTGAATGACAGGAAATAGCTGAGAAACAGCAGCAGGGACGCACAAACATGCTAATATAACGGCACGTAAACATGTAAGATTTGGGTCGTGAATTGTCGGAGTGTACTTCACTTCACTGACTTCACCCCTGCTCTGCCCCCCCCCGCTCTGCCCCCCCCCAGTGATCCTGAGCCCCTATGGACTGGCTGGCACCCTCACGGGTCAGGCGTACCGCATCCGGGAGCCCGCTGTCCGGAAGCTGATGGAGGAGTGGTCCTATTTCTACCCAATGGTTCTGCGGCGCCGCGAGCCCGAGCGCGATGACACTGACCCCACCTTTGACCTGCACAGCTATGTGGCCGTAGAGGTCATCGTAGGTAAGGCACCTCTGAAGTCTGCCCACCCAGCCGGCGTGGAGGGGTGACTTTGATCCACGCATCTTAATTACTGGCTCATTGGCGGTGTGAAGCAGCCCAGGGTTAAGAATGATGGTGTCGGTTCCTGATATAGCGTCTCCCACCCCGCCCCATCCCGGAGTCCGTGGATGCGTTTTGCCGCCTCGCAATGAGGAGGGAAGCTCGTTAAATCCCCAAGGAAGCGACATGGAGCACGTTTTAATCACCTCATTGACTTTCTGACCTCTGTTTATCGATTTGACTTAATTGAAGTCTGGGCTCTGGCGTGAGGTACTTGGGGATAATTACAGTGAAAACCTTCGGTGTCTTTACTCTGGGTAAGTGGTGATTGGGTGGAGCATTGATGAGGGTGTGGCTTCAGGGATGGCTGCCCATTGGCTGACCCTTTACCTGGGCCTGGGCTCCTGGTGGGAGGGACATATTAACAAGGAAATAACCCTGAATTAGGGTCTTGGTGTCCCACATGGTCATGTGTGAGAGAAGGTGGGATTCAGTGTTTGTGGTGTAGGAATGGCTGTGTGTAATGCATCTGTCTTCCTGCAGGGGGTGTAAGGATGATCTACCCATCAGCGTTTGTGCTCATAGCTCAGGGGGACCTGCCCGTGCAGCAGACCCCACCATCCTCGGGGTCACAGGGGCCCGTCAGGGACCCTCTGAACTGCAGCATCCCCCTGACTCCGCCCACTTCACCAGAGCAGCCCTGTTCAGGTAGCGACCCCACCCATCTCCTCTCTCACGTACCTGCGTACTTTCACATCCTGAATCTACCTATCAGCTCAGCCAACGTTCCAGTGATGCATAAATATGAGACCATGGCCGTTGGTTACAGCTTGCAAAAATCCCCCGGAAAGGGGTGGGTTTAAGTCCCTCTGGGGCCTCTGTCTTTGCGCCCTTGACTGAGCGGCTTTAATCTGGAGTTTCAGTAAAAGAAATGGCTCTCTCGAGTATGAAACTGGTAACCACCGCCGACAAGTGTCTAATCAGCTGAAATGAGTCAGTGTGTCTCACCCTGAACTTATCGAGCGCAAGTAGAAGTGCAACAAGTAGGCAGAGCTGGGTAAACTCCCCGCTTTCTTTAATGATAAATTAATATTTTATTGCCTTTTTTCTGCCGGGATAAGCAAACCCCAAATAGTTTTTAACGATTTTTATTGAAGTGCTTCTTGTGGTTTTTCCAAGTTAGGGTTCATTACAGGAAACAACAGACACAGAAGTCCAAGTGAAGCTGTTTTTCTTCTCTGAATTCATGAGGAGTTTTCTCTTCTTTTTTTTTCGGTGTACCTCTGTCCATTCCAGCTGACAGTGGCTTCCAGGCATCCATCTCCAGTGTTTCCGGGCAGGAGGGTAGCATAGGCACCACGCTAAGCCCAAAGCACTCTGTGAAGAAACTGACCAATCAGGCAGTGCACCAGGCGTGGAGGGAATGCTACGTCAGCCAGTCACAGGCCCACAAGTAAGTCCCTGGGTCCTGGTGAGCCAATCACATATTCCCCCAGGCAGGGTGGGACATGTGACAGAAAGGCCCACTCTGCTGATCATCGATGGCCGCCGGTTTTTTTCCCCAGGTGTGGCCTTTCCAACGCCATGCCCCAGGGAGAGGATGTTCAGCACGGCACGCCGGCGTGGGATTTCGTCAACCCGAGTGAGAGGATGTCGTGTAGCTGCTCGAGGTACGACCAATGGCAATCAAAGCCACCATCATGGGGAGTAAAATAAAATGATTTGAAATTAAAGTCATGCTGCTCGGCACTGACCTGATGGTGGTCAGGTGAGGTAATGCTGTATTTTTGGGGAAATTCTCAGGCACTTGCAGCACCTCAATGCTTGCACACGATCTTCTCCATTTGTATTCTTTCAGCAGCGTGGGGAATGTAGGGAGCCTCTTGCGACTGCTGGCCGACTTTATACTTTTTTATAAAAAATCTCCCCTTGAAGGTTGAAGCAGCAGCAGAAGCAGCGGCAGGTGACCGCGGGGAGTGCCGGCGCCCAGCCAAGCTCCAGCCGCCTCCCCCAGGCCGGCGTGGCCCCGCCTCCTCCCCCTGCCCCCAAGCACAAGGCTTCAGACAAGCCAGAGAGGCAGGACAAGCAACCCAAGCGGCCAGCGGTGACACCCTTCCACCATCGGCTGTCCGCCGGCCAGGAGGCCTGCCTGGAACAGGACTCCACTGGAGGCCCGCAGCTAGCCCTGCCGGCCGTCGACCCCCCCCTGGACCCCCTGCCCGGCTGCAAGTACCCCAAGCCGCTGCCGGACAGCGCCAAGGCACCCGAGTCGCTGCTGCACTCTCCGGTGTCACCCCTGCCCCCCACGCTGAGCCCTCACCCGCGCATGCAGGACCCTGGAGCACCAGATCCCCCTGACGGCATTGCTCCGTGCCCAGAAGCAGCCCCCACCCCCGGGCTGCTGGAACACAGTGATACAGCGCTTTACGTGGCCCCGCTGGGGCACCGGGAGCCAGGCGGGGGCTGGTGGCGGGGCTATAAGACACCTAATGCCGAAAACCCTGAATTCCGGGCTCCAGAGCTGCCCCCGGACCGGCTGGAGGGCAAGCTGGAACCCACCGGTGAGGGGGCTGCTTTGAAGAGGTAAGAACCCCCACCCCAAACTTGTGCCTAAGTGTGCCTATGACACGTACGTGCTTTCCTGATGACCGCCTCCCACCCCCGACAGACTTTTCACCCAGACGCACTGCAGTTTCAAGGTGTGTGAAGAGCGCGTGCGGGAGCACATCCGTGCCCTGGGCCACTTGCCCCCCCCCCTGGGCCCCGAGGCCACCACCGAGCCCCGCGACGACCCCTACGACTTCAAGGACGGCGATGTGGAATACAGCTTCCCCACCTCCAAGAGGCTCAAGGGACAGGAGCGTGACCCGGGCCGCAAGATGAAGGTAGCGGACCTGTCACCTGCAGGCATCCGCGTCCCGATTGGCTCGCCGGCCGTGGATATAGGCTCGCGCCATATGTCGGCCGTCAGAGCCGAGCGTGACATTTTAACGGAGGCTTTCTGAGCATATTTATTATGCTAATGAAGCCGCGCAGAACGAGGCGACGCAGCGTAAACATCTGCTGTCTGTAACCCCGTGCGGGAAGTCTTCATTAGCATGCGGTCATTAGCATGTTCGCGTGTCCGCAGAGCGCGTGCAGGCACTTTTGTCGGTCCCGGGCGGGGTGTCCAGGAGATACTAAAATCTGTGTGGGGTTCACTGAGGGCGCTTTTCCACCGCACCAGGTACCATATTTTTGGTACTTCCAAAAAGTGCCATGTACTTCTTTCATGTCGGTTTTCCACTGGCGTAAAAAATGATACCGGCGCCAAATGACATCATCAGTGATCGCCCTTGACTGACATCATCACAAATCGCAGCTTAAATCATAATTTAAAAAATAAAAAACAACCCAAAATTAAAACTAACAGTTTAGGCTGGAAAATGCAGTTTATCGTTATGTCATGTTATGTCAGCTTCTATCACAGTATAAGATTCAGTAATATCCTAATTGCATGAATGCTGCCATCATTTACGTTTACGTAGGTACACTTACTTTGGCTAAGCCGATCAAAGCAGTAAGAATTAGCTTACTGCTAATTCAGTCTTTTGAAAGCAACCAAATGATTTAATTATGTTTTATGATTTTCAGGCAGCATTGTTCGGTGTTTCGCGTGTGCCCCATTTCCTACAATAAGTGACTTGGTATTACGGTGTTCCGGGCAATTCAGTTTCCCTATGCTTCTCCTGTCTATCAGGAAATACTGTTTCCCCTAATATGTGTATGTGAAATGTCTGAAAATCACTCAGGTACATTATTACTTGTCACATATAATATAGTCTTATAAGCAATACTATATAGTTTTTATCAAGAAATATCCAGCGAATTAAATAATTTCATCTGTTATCTGTAAAAACAAAAAACATCGAAAAGGCATGTGATATTTTAAAATATATGGCTTGTTTACCTCAAGAGCTTCGTAAAACGACATGAAAACAACAGTGAAACAGTGTACAAATCAGCGTGCGACAGGAGAAACAGGGAAACTGAATTGCCCGGAATGGCAAAAACTTTTTTATTCCGAGTCGTGTCATCCAAATCCCTCTGGATCTGTTCATTCGACCACATGGCGATTAAAGCCTGTTTCCTCATTTCTCCATCCTTCCATTTTTTATCCATAGTGTTTTATATTTTTGTTTCTACTGCTTTTTATTTAGTTTCTCGCTATTTGCTGTGTGTATTTTGTGTTTCAGTGACAGGCTATTTACATACACAATCGACAGCCAATAAGTTAGGAAGTCCCACCCCAAAGTACTGAGGTACCAAAGAAGTACCCCAGCTGGTTTGGCACTTTCGGTACTGGAACTTTCGGTACTGGAACTTTCGGTACTGGAACTTTCGGTACTGGAACTTTCAGTACTGGTACTCAATGGAAGTCAATGGAAAAGCGAAAGTACCGTACTTTGTGTGGTGGAAAAGCACCTTAACAGAAGGGCTGGTTTGTTTAGTGGGTTTGTTTGGTGTTTGAGTGCTCAACCTTCCTTCCTCTTCCTGTCCTGCAGGGGGATGAGGTGCTGGGTAATGGTGCTGTCCCTGATGGGAAGGATGCCATGTCTATTTTCAGCTCCGCGCCTAAATCTGGTGAGGCATTCCTCCACTCATCTGGTGGCCTCCTGGCAGAGGTGATGACGGTGCTCTTTCCTGAGGGGTATTCTTTGTGTGTCGTCTAGATGAATCGCAGCAGGATGACGCAGCGGCCAAAGCCAACCCGCCTCTGACCAGGGAAACGGACCTCGTCGTCCTCATCTCGGACCTGGAGAACATCTTCGACAACTCCGATGAGGAAGACCTTGTGGTGAGTTGCCAGCTCACAGTGGTGTGAATATCTTAGTGTTTCCACTCAGGCTGCACTGTCATTGCCTTCGTTACTACCAGTAGGTAGCAGTACTTAAGCTTAAAGGTTATTGCTTTTGCTCTAGAGACAGGTACTTAGGCTGAAGTGTCTTGTTGAATAAACCTCTTCATAATTGGATGATATTTAGAATTTCAAGCTGTGTATGTTTCATTGTATGAAAAAATTCAGCCGCCTGCAATTAATTAATTAGCAAGGCACTGGAAGTGCTCTTCCTGATTTCATTAGTCATTTTCAGACAGCTTAAAGGCCCAAGGTTGGCCGTATGTGGTCCGCTCTGAAGATTAGCTCTCATTTATAAGCTGTGTGTGTGATGGCCTTTTCTCTCAGAACACCTACTCCACACAACAGTCAGCAAAGGCGCCCCCTGCAGGAGTGGAGGACCGGCCCCTGGGGAAGGACGCGAGAGTCGCGGTGCCATATCCGTCAAGTGAGCTGACGCAGCCGCTCGCATGCGTGTGCGTGATGCAGGTGCGAACCGACCAATGAATAACCTTGTGTTCCACCGTGCCCTGCCCTCCCTCTGTCCTTCTATCCATTCAGCAGTCGCAGATCTGCAGCGCATGTTCCCCACGCCACCCTCCCTCGAGCAGCACCCCGCCTTCTCTCCCATCATGACCTATCGGGATACGCCCAGCCAGGAGCCCCCTGCCCCCGCCGCCGGCCAGGAGCACCCCACAGGGCCGATGCCTGCTACTCAGTTGACAGACTTCAGGATGGAGCTGGAGGAAGGGCTGGCCAGCCCCAGGCCAGAGGACATTAAGGTTGGGTGGTGGGGGTGGGCCCCAATACAGGGTGGGGGGGCGGTGAAACCACAGGCAGATATCACACCCAGATATCTGGTCCTCTGAGCTAGATTCCTGTGCATCATGAAGGTTTACAGCAGGTGGCTGCAAGATACTGGTTACTGATCTACATCACAGGCTTTTCCTGTTGACCAGTCCAGCCCTGCTCTTGAGTTGCCCAGTAAAAAATTCATCTTTATAACTCTTTGCGAAACTTAGTGTAGTTTTCCATTAACTGTAACTCTTGATTTGCGTGCCTACTGCCCAAAATGGGGTCTCATCCTCTCTCTGGTTCTCTGTTGTGCAGGATTTCTCGTTTGTTTACCGCGTGCCCACCGTCCAACCCCTGCCAGGCTGCTCTATGTTCGCCCCCCTCCGTACCCTCCCCAGCCAGTGCCTGCCACCCCTCAAAATCCCAGAGAACTGCTACTACCGACCCTCCTGGGCCCTCCCACCCAAGATGGAGCACCTGGCCCTCCCCCTGCAGGTCCCATACAGCAGAGATGGATATGTGTGAGTATCATGGTGGGCTGCAATTCCCCTGAACACCCACCAGGGGGCAGAGTGGGCAGAGACCATCTTCGGCAACACACCGAGTTATGTCCAGACCGATTTGATAGCATTTAAAAATCCGAAAAGATTTTTAAAACAAATTGCGTGTCCCTCCTTGTTGCGAGAGTTGCGGTGTTAGAAGGAACCTCGTTTGTGAGGGACGCCTGCCAATAGCCGCTTAACGTGGTCGATAGCTGGCAGATGTGTGTTTGGAGGCGGAAGCAATGCTCCCAGCTTGGTGATGGAGCTCTGAGTCTCCCCTCTCCCTCCCCCGTCTGTTTTCCAGAAACGTTCCGAGCGTCAACAGCATGCTGGAGCAGGACTACGCTCAGGCAAGCGCCTGCCCCGCCTTCCTGGGTGGCGGCGGTGGGGTGCTGCCCTCCCCCGCCACGCCGAGGTTCTCGGTGCCCACGCCACGCACCCCCCGCACCCCCCGTGGCATGGGCACGGCCAGTGGCCAGGGCTCGGTGAAGCAGGAGGGCACGGAGCTGAGCTCGCCGGCCTCCACGCCCTCCACCAGCCGGCCGCTCAGCTCGGTGGAGCCTCTGGCGCCTCCCTCGCTACCGGAGGCGCACAGTCTCTACGCCGTGCTGCTGCTGTCCGACTCGGTGCTTAACGTCTTCAAGGACCGCAACTTTGACAGCTGCTGCATCTGCGCCTGCAACATGAACGTTAAAGGCGCCGACGTGGGCCTCTACATCCCCGACTCGACCCGCGAGGACCAGTACCGCTGCATGTGCGGATTCAGCGCCATCGTCAACCGCCGGCTAGCCCATGGCACCGGGCTCTTCCTGGAGGACGAGCTCGATATCTTCGGCCGCGGCTCCGAGGTGGGCCGGGCCGCCGAGCGCAGGCTAGCTCTGTGCCGCCGGACGCCGCCCATCAGCGACCCCGCCGCCCGCAGGCCCCAGGATGCCCCCGCCTCGCTGCTGGTGCTCTTGCAGGAGCAGTGCTCGGGCCCCATCGTCTCCCTCGCCTCCCTGCACCTGCCCCCCGCCTGCTCCTGCCGCAGCCGCAAGGAGCCGCTGCTGCAGAGCTGGGCGGCGGACAAGTTGTGGGCAGACGGCGGCGACGCGTGTACCGAGTGCTACAACGCGCTGGTACAGGGCCTGCAGTACGTGGACAACCCAGCAGGGGGCAAAGTGGACTCTGCCATCGTCAGGAGCGCCTGCCTGCACCCATGGCCCCACAACTGCTGTAAGGCCTCCCACTGGGGAAGGAGGGGTAGCCCTTTTGGGGATGTAATATTTTTACTTTTAGCTTATTTAACGTACATTTATGAGAATGCAGAGTCAGACTCCAGTTCCTGGAGCAGTTAAGGGTCTTGCTGAAGGGCCCAACCATGAAATCACTCTGCTGTCACTAGGATTTGAAACAGAGACCTTCCGATGTTAGTGTTCTAAAAATATTAAGTTCCTAATGCATGGCCAGCTACACATTGTTCTGTGGTTCTGAGTGTTATCACTGAAGTATTCTGGGTAATCGCCTTCTAGTGGGTTCAACAGCAGTGCCCTCCATCATCCCCAAGTTCAGTTCACCATTCTGCACGGTCCTCTAAGTACCTCTGTGGAATACTTAATGGCGGTGTTGACCTTGCAGCGACGCATCTTTGATCAGCGGCGTGGCGAGCGGTCTGTGACGGCCACTGTGTGTGTGTGTCCCACCACCCCGCAGTGCTCGACATCAGCATGCTGTCCTCCCAGGACGTGGTGCGCATGCTGCTCTCCCTGCAGCCCTTCC
This sequence comes from Stomatorhinus walkeri, assembly GCA_026784285.1. Taxonomy (NCBI): domain Eukaryota; kingdom Metazoa; phylum Chordata; class Actinopteri; order Osteoglossiformes; family Mormyridae; genus Stomatorhinus; species Stomatorhinus walkeri. The sequence goes on from JAODUD010000117.1 coordinate 3,847,724, forward strand.
TGCAGGACGCCATCCAGAAAAAGCGAACAGGCAGGACCTGGGACAACATCCAGCACGTGCAGGGCCCCCTCACCTGGCAGCAATTCCACAAGATGGCCGGCCGCGGCTCTTACGGTGAGCCGGCCCAAGGCGCCCTGGACTCAGGCTATACTTGTGGATCGGCCCGAGGCCGGGGCCCATCCCTAGGGCACCCCGAGTCGTCTGACGATCCGCAGCACGCTTCTCTTCATTAAACCACTGTGTCCCCCCCCCCCCCCAGGCTCGGAGGAGTCCCCGGAGCCGCTGCCTATCCCAACGCTTCTGCTGGGCCACGACCGTGACTTCCTGGCTCTGTCGCCGCTGGCGCTGCCTTTCTGGGAGAAGCTGCTTCTGGAGCCGTACGGCGCCCCCCGGGACGTGGTCTTCCTGGCGCTGTGCCCCGACACTGAGGCCCTGCAGGCCGGCGCCGCGGTCTTCTTCAAGGAGCTCAGCGCCGTGTACGAGGTCAGTGTCCCGACACGCGAGCCGCAGAGTTTAGGGGGGGCCGGGGGGAGTGTTTTGGTGTAATGAATGAATGTTGCATTTAAATAGCGCTTTTCAAGACACCTACATGGGGAGCTACTTCCTCCACCACCGCTGCGTAACCCCCACCTGGATGATGTGACGGCAGCCATTCTGCACTAGTACGCTCGCCACACAGCAGCTACGGTGGTGAAGGAGCAGGAGAGAATTCACCAGTTAGATATAGGGGATGATTGAGAGGCCAGATTTGAAATGGCCACAGTTGCCAGTTTTAACAAGGACATCAGGGTATCCCCCCTACTCTTTCGAAAGATACCCGGGGATCTTTTATAGCCTCAGAGACTCAGGACCTCAGTTTTGCATCTCATCCGGAGGTCGGCACTATCTTTACAGCACAGTGACCCCATCACAGACTACAGGATGGGCTAATCTGTTAGCCACACCAAAACCAGTTTTCTTAATTGGTCTCCCTTTGGACTCCCCAGCTTAGTTCAGATGTTTTACCCGGTCTGTACTGCAGGTGGTATGGCAGCTGACAAAAATTTGGAAAGTCTAATTGTAACTATTTTTGCTTGCTGCCTTCTTATGTATGCTTTATTTTCTTAAAAATGTGTGATTGGTGGGCATTTTCTAACCTTTGGTGTCAACAAAGCCTGTGATTGGGTAGGACAGGCCCGGTGCCTGTGATTGGGTGGGACAGACTTGGTGCCTTTGATTAGTTGGGACGGACTCGGTGCCTGTGATTGGTTGGGACAGACTCGGTGCCTGTGATTGGGTGGGAGAGACTGTGGTTTGTAGTAGTGCCAGGGTAGGCTTGTCATATCATGGAGGCATGCCTGATCTCGAATACACATGATAACAGGTGAAACTTCCAAAAATGTGGTCGTATGGAAATCACCGTGAGCTCGTACGCCTGTCAGTGCCCATATCATCCTCATGGGGGGGGGGGGGGGGGGGGGG
>JAODUD010000117.1:3856019-3872147 GCA_026784285.1 Stomatorhinus walkeri
CCTCCCCCCTGGGTAAAGTTATACCAGCATTAAGGACCAAAGCCTGTATGATGCACACCAGTCATCTCTCCATCTTCCACTGCCTCGTCAGTCCCAAGGAGGCAAACCCAGAGTTTTGGGCGTCTCCGCGGAGGTGCGCCAGTCCTCCCCTTCAGCCACACGACTTCCTCTTTGTATTTTATCGTACCAAGTTTGTCTTGCAGTCCTTTGCTAACGTGCTACTAACAGCATCCTTGCCAACATCGCGCCGGAGGACGAAGAGCTCAGTCTCCTCTGAGGATAAACGTTCGACAAAGGCACTTTCCCTCCCTTCGCTCCTAAGTGACTGTTTTACTCTTATACATGCAAATGCGATGGACTGATTTTTTTTGAGAAATGAACCCAAAAATTAAAAAAATATGTAACTGTGTATATTGTAAAACTGACATTTACAAAGAATTGAAATTATTTTAATAATTAAAGCAAAAAAAATTGAAATTAAAAAAAATCAAGGCCTCCAAATTTAATTAAAGCAGCTTTGCAATCAGTAAATATTTTGGAAAAAATTTGAGAAGTTGGTCAAATGCCATATATACAGGTCATTGTATATATAGCGTCTTGTAATATAAATGCATACAGTATATGTTAGGGCTAAACACTGGGGGCAATCAGCTATTTGATTTAATTTAACTTGTATTTTTGTTTTGTTTTACACACTCTTCAGGGAACTTTAGCCTAAACATTCAGCAGAAACATGCACCGTTGACGACGTTCTCCGCATATTTCATTCTACTCAGTGATGCCACATTTCACACAGCCGACATCGCTGGGTAGTAACCATTGGTTGAGTTGGCTGCTACTTCTTCACTGCAACAGTTTTCAGTGTATATAAAACACATTTTATTTTCATTATTTGACCGGAGCTCTTCCGCACAGTCATTATTGGCTGAATTGTCATTAGTTAATTCATGCTTAGCCCTAATATATACATATATATATACATATATATATACAGTGTATACCTCCTTAAATCAGCCACATGAGGGGGAAAGTCTGTTCCTAGAATTCTCATGAAAAAATCAAGAAATATACATCTGTTATCAAAGATATTACATTTTAGCAGAGGTGGATAGTTCAGGTCCTGAAAGTAAAAATCTAGACCAAGATTTTGTGTCAACCAGTCGGTTGAGTATAGTGACTGAGTATGCAACTGGTTGGTTGAAACAAAATTTTGTTCTGAATTTTTACTTCCTGGACCTGAACTATCTTCCTCTGCATTTTAGTTTCCTATACTTTTTTATTGTTATGGTTACTATCAAGAAATGTTGTCTTTTAGCCTTTTTTATTTAATGATTTAAGTTAAGGAACTAAATAATGCAGATATATTTATGATTTTTTTCTGCAAAATAAACTTGAAATAGGCAATAGATATAAAAGTATGCATTTGAGCATTAAAATGTATTGTATGTTTAACTAATATGCATTATTTTAGTGGTGGTTTTAAAAGTTGTAAATCAAACCATTGACCTTTTCACCTGTTTCCCCTCCTCTTCCTCCTCCCTTGAATAGCCCTGCTTATTTGTATAACCCCTCGCATGTTTGTACACATACCCATTTGAGCTACATTTTTGGAAACTCTGAAAAGCTGTATATTTCATGCTGGTTTGATTTATTTTATCATATGTGATTCCTATGAAGCATTTTCGCAGTGGACTTTTTAAAAAAAAAATCAAAAAAAAATTCTGTCAAGTGCTGGGCTGAGGATTGGTGGCCTCATTCAGTGTACTGCAACGAGAGTACGCTGAAGGAAAATGACGTCACGTTTGCAAATTTGATACTTCTGTTATCATTTTGAATATCAATATCAGTCAGATCTATCTTGGGGAAAAGAACTGTATCTTTTACACTCTTTTTTAGTAAATTATTAAATTATCGAAAAATCGATGCACTTCGTTTGAAGTCCTTGCCTTAATTTCTGTTACGATTCGCGTTTTGTGTGTGACGGATTTGCCATCAGAAGTGACAGCTGTGCAGTTTTTTTTTTGAGCAACACTGAGAGGGGTCCCTGTCACCTGCTCCGTGTTACCGTAGAACCTTAGTGACGCAGTCACAACGGCTGCGTAACCCAAGACCAATTAGCTAAACTAACCCACAGAATACTGTGCTAGCTGGACACGCACCACCTAATTGTCCCGAACGTCACATGGTCAGGACCTTTCCAGAAATGCACGCGAGTCCAGTGCCCATGATTTAATTGCAGCAAGGAGTCCTGGTGACCGCAGATTCCATTAGAACAAGACGACAAACTGGCTGGTCTGTGGTGGTCTTCTGTTACATTTATTTAGCAAACACTTTTATCCAAAGCGACGTATGAGGGAGCAATTAAAGGCCCTTGCTCATGCCCATGCTCATCATTCTGTCAATCATGGGATTTGAACCAGCGACCTTCTGATCAGAGTCATAACCACCCCCACTACCTATGATGGCCTAGAGATTGTGTGTTGTTTAGGGTGGGGTGATGGGATTAATTGTGCATTTCAGGTGAAAACACTGAAAGGTAAAGAAAAACTATGCAGGCAAGTTTTTCAAGGTTTATTATGCGAGATCCTCCGCGCACTGTACGTAGGGTTTTCTTTCCCTAATGCAGAACTAAGTGGAAATGCTTCCCCCGCATACCAGTCCAACCTAATTAGGCGGCCGGAGCAAGGACGAGGGTCTATTTAAAGATCGGGGTCAGGTCAGACAAAAGTGCCCAATCCGGCGGCAGACTTTAAAACGAAACAGCCTTGAAGCGACCGAACGGTTGCAGAAATTGAAAGTGGGGAAGAAAGGTTTAGGGCCGTTTCCATTGTCATTGCGATTGAGGTCAATGAATGGAGAGTCTGATAAGTCAAAGCAGTGAGCTGCTGCTCTGATGGTCATTGTGATGGGAAATGGGGGGGGTGCTTTCGCTGAATACCCTCCACAAATGGCCTATTAGCCCAACAATACTCACCTCTTCTCTCAGTGAGCTGCATTAGGCTGTTCCGGAACAGTCAGAGGGCTGGGAAGGAATCCGTACTCGCACCGCTGTCACCTTTCCTTCTTGATTGTCTTGGATACGGTCGGGAGCCATGGAAACCGAAATATATGTCAAGGGAGGAGACATTTTGCCCTTTGTTTAAAAAAATAAAAAAACGACACACCACTGACCTGACGACAGACGTTTCTCTCTCTTTCGGAGCCTCTTGTCCAGTCTTAGTTGAGATTATCTGGGGCTGATCTCAGGGGATTTGGGATATAAGGCAGGTTGGCAGCAAACTCATACTCACACACACACAGACACTCTCTCACACGCTGAGGACAAGTCACCAAATCTCACTCTACCCTATAAAGAGTAGGATATCACAGTAAAGGTAGATCAGAGCAATATCTTGGGAAAATATTTAATGCTGTAACAATGAAAACATCCGTTATGCTGCTTATCCAGAGCTCAGTAATTTATTCAAATACTCGTAATGTGATAAAAATGGCAGAACTAGACATATATTTTCCTTAAATGGAGTGCTAATTAGGTTCTCAATGAAAATATTAGCATCTAAACAGCATGTAAGACTCAAGGCTAAGAAATATACTGTTTATTGTCAGACTGTGACTCTGTGACGCCACCACTGGGGGGCGCTGCTGCTATTAGCATCAGCCGTGTTTTCATTCAGACTTGCAGCTGCGGTCTGTATCCCTTTGTCCCCTCCTACAGGTTCCAGCGGTGAGGCATCTGGGTCGCCGTCACACTCTGAACCCAGGATGAACCAGGCAGGACCCCCTTCTCGGCCCTGGGAGCTACCAGGCCACGTGACGGGGGCCCCGAGGCATCAGCGCTTTGAAGTGTGGGGCCGACGTGGTGGGTCCAGTTAAAAATGTCTAACACCCTGGGGTCAGGGAGGGGTCGGCCTGCGCTGATAGTTGGGCTGCTCGCTGCGATCAGGCTCTGGGTTTATAGGGTGTGAGGTAGGGGAGCAGATTTTTCATCCACCTCTCACCACAATATAGCACCCCCCAAGAGAACCAGCTGTCTGAGAACCCTTACGGCCATTAATAGGCCATAGGGTTCCGGTCTCCTGGGACCTGTGCTTAATCCTGCTCAGGAAAGTGGTGGGGCATTAAGGTCCGTGCGTTAAGCTCGTACAAACACCAACAGATATCCCTCTGAAGTGGGAAAGAGTCTGCAGGCTTGATGAGAAACCGCCCCGACGTTAAGTGCTTCAGCCACCTGTCACATGGCATTAACGTAGCACCTTTAAACGTGAGCCTCTCCTTTCCTTAAGAACACGCTGCAGCTGCACCTCAGTCCGCTATCAGGTAGAGCCGATAAAGCAGGGGTATCCTGTCGATTGTACCGATTGTTCCAAAGTTATTTTTGGGTGACGTATGTCAGAAAAACATTATAGATTTATATACGATTAGCTACCAATATACAAAGATAACTGTACATCTCTCTATATTCATTTTATTTTAGTTTTTAGAATGTATAGAAAATAATGTGATGTAGAAAGCACAAAAGGGTTTTGTTGCACATGTTCAATGAAAATAAAGATATTGTACTCAAAAAGTCTAAACGGGCATAGGGACCACAGGGAACGTGTATCCCCTGATATTTAATTAGCTTCATTCACCCCCCCCCCCCCACTCCCATTAAATAGACCTTTGTATTTAATATCAAACTCTCTCCTACACAAAGCTAAACAGTCTATTAAAAATTATGTGTGTTTTACTTTAAATATGGAGGGGGGTGGGTAGATGCATTATTCCGTCAGCTAAGACCAAGCACCATGGCAATCCTCTGAAAACCCAGCAGTTGCCAAGCGGCAGCTCGTGCTCAGACAGATCAGGCAGCCAGCACCGCCCAAGCAGGTAACCCTCCAATGGCCTGCCAGCGTGCTCTGTTTGAACCCTGTGCCTCTTGGCCAACGTCTCTGGCTTTGGCCGGTCCTCGCAAACCGAACGTCTGTCTCGGAATGTGGGAGAGCGCCGGCCCGTCGGGTCCCTTCCTGTAAATCTCCCTCCTGGTCTTGCTCTATCGCCCTCAGAGGGTCCAGCCTCCTTGGGGCCCCCATGAAAACCCCAATTAACACTCCGGTCAAAGTAAACACAGGCCGTGAAGATGAAAGCACTTGTCGACTTCAAAGTTCTTAAAGATCAGCCTACGTGGGACTTTATGAAATATATTTCTGTATACGTACACTGTATATGGGAGAAAATGTCAGACTATATTTGTGATGATGGCTCCCCTACACCACAAATTTGTTAGGAATGACACTTTTATTACTTAAACAAAGAGAAGCACATCGGTCACAGAAGGGACTTCTGTAAATGTCTTAGAGACACGGGCGCCGAGCTTGTCTGTCCCTGACAGAAATGGAACCGCTCGCTATGGCTACGTCTAAGTATTAGGAAGATGTGTCCACATCTGACCAGCATGTGGAGATCCAGTAAGGTTAGCTGGTTAGCTGGTTAGCTGGTAGGTGAGGAGCCGGAGGCAGGCGTTTCCATGGGACTGTGAAGTAGCGAGCGGTGTCTGTGATGGAGGCGCGGCTAAAAAGGCCCTGGGGGCTTGGTAGCGAGTGCAGAAGGTCATGGGCGGGCCTTAGTTGTTCAGGGGCTGTAGGGACAGCGGGTGACAGCGGAGTCTTGTGCTAATTGAGAAGCACTCAGGAAGAATGCGTTCAAGGAAAATGGCGTACACTGTGGGTGTATGAACAAACCTTTGAATTGCTAGAGGAAAAATAGAATTCAAGTTAAGATGCTGTGTGAGGTCATAGGTTCAAATCTTAGAGGCCTGACAGTGAAATCACTCTATTGCCCCCAAGTAAATCCCCAATTGCCTCAGGGACAGTCTGAGCTCTGCTTTCTTGGAAAACAAACAAAAAAAAACTTTGGCTAAAAGCATCTGCTAAACAAATAAAATACAAAAAAAAAAAACGAATAATTAAAGTGATACTAGTCGAGCTTTAGGTGAGTCACCAAGGCAGAGATACCATGGTGAGCTTGTTTTGTTGAATTGTTACGCGTTACCAGGGACTCGCCCGTGTAGATGAATCAAGACTGAAGCCATTTAGACAATAATTAATCGTATGCTGAAAACAACTCCGATGCTGCCGTGGGAGGTAAAGTCCCACTCGCTCGTGCGTCTCTCCACGCACCCTCGCATCGTACTGTCATCAAAGGCAAAAGACGCACAACAAGAACAATAATAATAATAGACTGCACCAGCTCCTTCTGCCTGTACGTCGCACTCAGCGGTTCTGGCACTGTTGATGGGCACAGCGGGCTTTTCACGGAACCGCCGCGGCGTATCGCATTACGCAGAGATTAGAGCGACGCTGCCAGCGGTTATGATGTACGAGCTGCCGGGCCGCTTTGTTCCCGGGCAGGAATGCTGGGAGCCGACTGTCTGCCTCTGGAGAAACGGAGGTGTTGTGAAAACAAACAGATGGCCCCGGGAGTGCGCGTACGTGTGCGTGCGTGTGGTCAGTGTTGACAGCGCGTAGTGGCATCACGTTTCATCTCTTATAAGGCACTTAACGCGCCTCTCCGCACGAACTGGTACTATAGTCCTATATTTTAATGACGTAACCTTAAACATATGAAGTGAGAAGCCGCAAGTATCTAATATCTGTAGAAATCTAAAACATATTCAGGCACATGAAGTAACTTTTTTTTATTTTTTATGAAGTAACTTTGCGGTGCGAGTCAATCTTTTGAATGAATATTGTGTTTCTAAGAGCAGTGTTGTATTTCAGTGTTTGGGGAGATTATGCTAGAAAATATATTTACGTGAACTGAGTAGGAACATTATATAAGGTGTCCTGTGATAGGGATGGTGATAATGGTGAGCTCAGAAACCACTGGAATATTTTCCCCGTTAAGCTTGAGCGACACACCGGGCACCATCGGACACGACTCACCTGAGCATCTGTGTTGTGGTTGGGGATGACATTTCCAACCTCTTGAGGCACAACCTGATTTGGCTTTTAACTGACTACATGGATGTCTGCGAACAAACGAAACTGTCCTCCAAGTGTCTTTAATTTTTACATGTTAGTATTGTAAAATAATAACGTTAAACATTTCATTGATCTGTGCCGAGTATGATACGTCACAGAAAAAAGTATATTCCACGAATGTTCGTAAAGCACGTACCGGCTTCACAGCCCGATCCGGGACTCGCTCACAGTGCCGTGTTTTCCCACAAGGGGAGGATGTTGACCAACATTTCAGTCGCACCAGGAGTCCCGAATCCACGCTGTTATAATGAATATGATTTCTAAATGTGAAAAGCTGTTGATCCAATTGTTAGAATTCCATTTATATTATATTTCAGAAATTATTCGATCCTGTATGACCATTGCTAATAGAAATCTAAAATACACAAAAATGCAGCAGTACGACTAAAAAAATGCAGACATTTCTATATTATTCTATAATGTTTAGAAATGAAACCTTTTGTTTTTTTCTGCCATATCGTGTAACGTCTTCAAGCTACATGCTAATTAAGGTGGACCCTCTAATGACCATAATGCCCAAACATGGACGATCGCGGAGAATTCAGCCCACCTGGTACGTGTCTTTTGCTGTTTTGAAAACCTTGCCAATGAAAATATTCGTCTCATAACAAGTGTTTTTGTTTGTTTTTAACCAGCCCACATCAGTCCGTGTTAAAGTGTTTTCATGTAAGACCCTAAATCAAACAAACAAACAGAGCGATCTTTGCCGGCGTATCTATTTTTGGAGGTTAGCCGGGTGAACAAGCTACAGAAAAAATAAAAGCAGGACTGACACTGTTATTGGCCGATTCGACGACACAGCAGCCGTACAGCAGAGTATTTGCAGCCTTCTGATTTTGCACAGACTTCTCAGGGCCACAGACAACAGGTTCGGGCACACAGGAGAGGCCGGCCTCCGACATCAGGAGACCTCTTGCTGTGGACATGCCGAGAGGCGAAACCCGGCGCTGAACCTTTTACCTTCACATTACTCTCGTTTTCAAAGCCAGCGACTCCTGGCGTTGCCTATAATTTTGTCATCAGTCACTATTTTTATGCAGCAGATGTTTCCAGCTGTCAGTTGGTCCTCCTACAAAGGAAGACTGAGAGCTCCTTCCTTTAAACATTCGCACATGTTCGCTTCTCGACCCAGCAGTAAGTGGGAAAATACACATCGTGTAGCATGACGTGTATTATCAATCTGCCGCGTGACCCCGAGGGCAGACGCGTGCGGCGGGGTTTTAAGCTTTTAAATACATATTCAATCGAAAAGAATCAAATTCGGGCCAATAAAAGCGGCCACAAAGCATGTAAAAGAAGCAGCAACAGTGTCATAAATACAATTTTATCAAATTTCAGGAAAAGTAAAAAAAACCGCTTTGTTTTAAACGGTATTACATTTTTTAATAGCCATCGTTATTCTTCTTAATTAGGATGTAAGCAACCCCGTAAATCGATAGTACAGAGGTATATAACACCATAATAATCGTACATTTTAATGTATATACTATATCGAAATATATTTATCTTTAATTTCTGCAACCTTTGAACAGTAAAATAGGCCTATTAGATATCTTAACAATATTTCCCTGGGCTACAAGTTTTGTCGTGAATCGCAGCAATTGGTAAATAACTTTTTTCCTCTCCCCCCATAGCACACTGCAATTAACAGAATATTACTTTCTAAAGATCCGTAAAGTGGTGAGTCTAAATGCTACTGCAGTTTTAGCCCGATGAAAATTTACCCGGGAGATATATACGCAAGTTGAACCATACTGCCCTTAATGTTATTACTCCTTATTGATCCCTCAAACCATAGGGAGCTGTATTAAGAAAATTCTGTATGTTTCATAAACAGTCTGTATGTTTATGAAATATATTAACACCACACAAACTCTGTATATTATTTACAACAGAGGTGCACTGCGCGCTTTCCAATAAAAAAGCTCTTCAGGGAAATTATTCATATATATATATATATATATGCTTGCATTTTCACCTCATCGGTCAATTAAAGCTACACTATATTATTAAATTACATTATATCTATATTATAGCCCCAGATTTAGCAAAAGTTGCATCTTTTTACATACCAGTGAAATAAAGTTAATTCAGATAGTTGTAAAAGTCGAATACGTTATCAAACAATGTGCCACTACAGTCGTAAGTGAAAGTTTGCGGAAAGTGCACTTGGGGAATGATTGAAGCCGGCCTAGCTGTCTTAGTTAATTTGCCAGCCGTCATTTGGGAGGGCCGCTTCTTCATGGTTATCGATTGTCCAACTGAGTCGAGATTGTAATGGAGGCAAACAAAAAGCTTATGGCTTGCGAGATTAGGGAGTTTTTTGAACGTCTTCTTCGCGAGGAATAGGTCAGAAATCCATTTCCATTGGTAAGATTATTCTTCATATCCGCGTTAAGGGTAGATGCATGCCAACCAGTCAGTTACCGACAATCATTATAGTCTACATCAATTATATTATTACATTTTTTGAATATGACGGATGTGTACAGAAATTGGTAATATTTCAGTGCAGCTCTATCCAGAGTTAAATTTACTGTAATATTTTCAGTTTGTGTATCAGAGGTCTAATCTACAGTTAGCTGTCAAATTTATGTTCATTATAAATTCTGAATAATCGTCAAGAATAATAAAATTAATAAAATAATTTGAGTGCACTGTTAATTGGGTAGCGTTAAATTTTAATACTCGATTTTGTGTAGCTGTTTTTGCGTATTTTATTTGAACATTAAGTTATGTAATATATGTGTATGCTTATATATGTACTTGGCCTATATATGCAGTTTGCTTTTTGACAATAACTTCAAGTGGACTACCAAAATCCGAGTTACTTATTAATTATGTAAGGCACAGTAAGTATTAAAAGTATTAAAAGCGCCTATCTTCCGAAATTCCTTGTTTCCCCCTGCGAGTCTAGCTTCTTTAATTGAAAAAGACGCATTTTTAAACCTCTGACAGCGAAGCCTCAGAACTTGTTGAAACCATTTTAGAGCCGAACTTTCTCTCCACAAATGGTCTCGTTTAACATTTCCTCCCTTTCCCCAGCAAATTGCTCATTCCCACGGCACGGGGTGATTGAAAACGGCCGGGGTTATACTTAAGAAAATGGAACTTTCATAGTTTTCATAGCAATCTGCGAGGTGAGAGGAAGTTATTGTAGCTGTTTTCCTTTTTTATCTAGCCCATTTCTGCGAGGCTTTGAATTTGAACAGTTTCAGTTAATTTATCCCAATGGAAACTGCTTCTTAATGTATCCGACTTTTAAATGACTGCGTATATTTACTTTATAATACAACAGTTTTAATAGGCTGATATGGGGTGAAGAGGAATATTTTGCAGAGTTGAAATTTGTCGTTGTATTTTCACACTAGTTTATTTCTAACAAGCAGGTCTTTGTGTTTGATTTACTTATGTGCTCATGCAGTTCTCGTATCAAACCAGGACGATTAGGACGCACGTCATTTTACGGCAGAAATACGCTCTTGCGAACTCAATACATGAACTCGATTTTCAGTACTTGCTGCAATTGTTCGAATTCTGTCAAAAAGCGCCTTTCTTAATCATACAAAATACATCATATTTTAAAAAAATATAATTACAAAAAAATGTAGGGATTTTTACAGTAGTGATTATGTAATTATAATCGGAAAATGAACGAATAATAAAATGATGTCATCTATAGCCGACAAATAAAACACAGATAATTCAGGAGTACAGTTTTTATATCGCTCATCGTCGCTTAAAATACTGTTGGTTCTAATTCAAGACAGTATTTAGGCCTGTTCTGTAAACATTTTCTGCCACTGAAAGGCGCTAAAACACTGCTAGTTATGAAGTCGCATTATTGGCGTTTGCTTGTGGCATTGACGAGTTTATTACTTTTTTAACATTCAACGCTGGAAATATTGAGCACCTGACAAAATCATTCGTAAGTTCAAAACACATGAAGATTATCGTATTTATAATGCAAAATAAAATGGCGAAAATTTGACGAATGTAGCTGTATTTCGGTAATCTTGCTATATGTCTTAATTATATTCTACTTTCAATAAATTGTATTAGGCCTATATTTTCATTTAATTTTTACTGTAAATTGTAATGGTTAGGCCTGTTAAAAAATCTTAAAAATTTAAAGTTAATTTAATTCCAAAATCTGAATTAGGTATATACGTCTTCATCAAAAAATGTATTTTAAAAACATTTACATGAAATGTGTGCTTGAAGTTGAAATCTGTTACACTTTGCCGATGATTTTTAAACCGTGCAGGTTGATTTTATATAGGCCAAGGTATATACAGAATACAATTCTATTACAATGTCAAATAGGTTTGATAAAGGGATATTTATACATTTTCAGTTATTACGTATTTTAATTTTGAATATCTTATCCTGTTTTTTCAATAGCCAATGTAGAAAAAATATGTTTATCACTAATATAACCCAGTCGGGTTGTAAGTCGTGACAACAAAATTTTGCATGAGGTTCACAGTTAAGTAAAGTGATTGTTATTAACATTATCGACCAAACTCCCTTGATTAAACAACCAACAACAATACACATTACCATTCTAGTGAATCATCTCACTGCATCAGTTCATACTGCATTTTTGCCATGGCACTGCGAGAGTGAAGAATGAAGCTAAAGGCTAACTTCTAACATTGCTACTGTTATGTTACGATAACCTTACCAGGCCTTATAGATTTAGAACCAACAACCCCTTTCTCAGATATTTTCACTGTAATGTTAGTGCAAAATTTCTTGCAAGGAGGAGTTTTTAATTTTAGTAACAAATTAATGCAGTGTCCTGCTTAACTGCACAAAAGGATTTCAGACTATCCAGCTCCCTCCCCCCCCCTACAAAGACAGTGCCATCGGATCCTATTCGGGTCACCAGGGCGAAAAGTAGTTCATTTTGATTAACATGACCAGTATTCCTCAGGTTACAGAAGCCGGTAGCTTGGAGTTTGACTGGGGTGTAATCCATTCCTCTAACCGAGCCTCTTCCCCCCCTCTCGCTGTCTCTTGCTGTCAATCCCGCTTTCATCTCGGTAGCGGTGATCAATAGGCGCTCCCCTCGTAATGGGTTTTGCTGTGCAATCACTGCAAGGGGCCATTTCGGCGCACGCATCACCATCAATGGCACCAGGACACTGCAGAACAGGAACGCAAAAGGCTGCCGTTTACCGCCATCCGTCCATCTGCCATTGTTTCGCCTGGCCGCGATGCCGACTTTGTGTTTGGTCTGTGTCACATAGACATCTGCTGGATGATAATTTGCACACTGAATATTGACTCATTGTCGTATTCATCAAGAAGGTTCTCTAGGCAGGAACTAATTAGCAAACCATCCATTGACATTGACTTTATTTTTCAATCATTTAAGTGAGATTTGTCCCAAATTTTCCCTGAAATCACCATTGATTTTCTTTATCCTTCCACACATGAAAATCTGCCAAAAAAAAAGTGACAGGGTAAATTTTATTATTCCAACTAACAGGTCACATCGCAGATCACATGTAGACATTTCCTGAGTGAGTCTGAAGGGAAGCTATGCAGATTCACTTTCTTTACGAACTGGGATTTTGCTGGGAAATGTGCAAGCGCACGTGTACCACCGGTGAGCAAAGCCGCAGGTCAGGTGGGACTTGGAGGCCGAAGGCGGAGCCGGCTGCTGCCACAATGAGACTCCCTCCTTAATGAGCAGATGGAGAAACAAAGACAGAGAGTAGATATCCCTGCTGAGGGGCCAGGCGAGGCCCGGAAGTACTTCCTGTTGGCACGTACCATCGCCCATTTCACAGGCACAGGAAGTAACACATACTGGCACGTACCATTCTGTACAATAAAATGAATAAAACCTCTTATCCCTCTATCTTTTAGGCTTCTAAAGTGACATCTTCTTCTTTGGCCCTGTGTCATGGTGAAACACTTATGGCATGAAGGACCCGTGGTCGTTTTTATTCCCCAGTTTTACTTGGGAAGACCAGGGGAAGTGTAAACATGACACCATGCCACATCCCCTCAGGTGCCACATCCCTGGGACACTATGCCACATCCCAGGTCCTGTGCCACCTTGCCAACAGGTGCCACATCCCTGTGTATATACGTCCAAATTTGAAAGTACCAGGCCATGTGTCCGAGCACTTACTCCCTTCTTCTCCTTGGTGACTCCTGACACGTGGCGTGCCCCAAAGTTGGGTTGGCGGTCCAGGCTGAAGTGTGCCGCGCGGTGACTCCTACAGAGCAACATTAGCCTGGAAATACTAATGCATCTTAATGGATATTCAAGAAGTGGAAGTATATTAAACAAATCACAGAAACACCCCAACTGTGGTTTGCGGTGAAATGCCCCACCTCCCTCCGTGTAATCCCTCTCCCTGAGTCAAGGGGGCTTTTATTACTTTTCATCCGGCCTCTCACACGCTCTTCACCATCAGCATAAAATGCAATCACTTGATGTAGGGTCCAAGAGAAGCTTTGTCCTCGCCAACATTAATGCAAACAGCAATAAGAGCCCGCGGCTCTCGGCTCTGCCGGGCACACAGGAGGAAAGGCTCGTCAGCAGGATTCAAGTGTGAGAGATCTGTCCGCTGGAGGAGTAACCATTTCTGCCATGTCATAATTCACGTCTCCTGCCGCTTCCTTAAAAAACACGACCATTCCCTGTCTTCCATTGCTCTGGCGGTGTGGCTGAGCTCAGGCAAGTGGAAAACGTGTTATAAAGGAGGGAAATTCTGCCCAAAAACATACACACATGACGCGCACCTCTCTTCCGAGACACACGGGGCCCCTCAATATTTTATCCACCCCATTTTTGGTTGTACCTTTCCCTCTGCTCTGATTTTTTGGTTTTCAAAGTGATATTAAAGGTTTAAAACTGCATGTATCCCCTGATACATTATTATTGTACAGTTCTAGTTAACTATAAATCAAGGCGCTTGGCCGATATTTGCAGTAAAAGATCCCTTACTGGTTTCCAGTCGCATGACCTATGCACTGGGGAACAGGCTAATGCAAATTCCTTGCTCGAATGGAACATGCTTTAACAGGTGTACGCGTCCTACGCATGAAGACGATGGGAACTGCCACAGAAGTCCAAGCAACATGGTGTTACCGATCTCCTTATGCAAGAAGATATTTAAATCTCACGAAAATGTATCGCACCACTACATGCTAGCGCCAGGCTAAGCGGCTCCCTCAGGTTCTTCAGGCAGATGAGTAAAATTAGAGAACCACGAAAACATTTGTCAATCAAACAGTTATTCCACAGCGAGTATATGCTGGTCTTTGTCACAGACATTTTTTTAATAATACATACACAACTGTATTAAAGAAAATAGCGCTTGGTGATGAAGCCAAGCGGTAAAAAACTGTACTTTTATATATAAAACCGAGTGAATTCTGGACATTTGCGATATTTCATGATTTTAACAAAAGGCAGCTTAAGAGCGAGTGTCGGTTTATCACTGGACGAGTATCAGATGTGCATGCACACATAAGCTGGAATTATGCATGTAATGTAATCAGCCCACGGACTCTGTCGCATTACAAGCAGCATTTTCCCGGCCTGCATTAAGATGTAATCTGCTCAGCTGGCGGAAACGCCATGGCCAGAACGCCTGGCGCGTTTGCAGGGAAACGGTGTCTGCTTCAGTGCGCCGGACAGGCCGGCCCCAGCCCAGAGTGTCTAATCAACGCTTGCCTCTAAGCACCTGAAAGATTCTGTGGTGGCATGGTCTTAGGCATTCGTGCAAATGTTCCCTCTACAGTGGTGCTTTCATATACAAGCGGGTGACAGCATGTAGTTACTTATGTACTGTCCCCTCACCTGAAGTAATAAACATACAGTTTGGCCCACTGTGGGTACACCTGCATGTGATATGCTACCTGTGCTCCGGTGAGTATGGAGTATTTAAGAAAGACCAGGTGAGCGTTTCTGCATTCGGACACAGAGCGTGGCGAGCTGTTTAGCATTAGTGGCCAGATCACCTGGCCGCAATCATGACCCCTTACTGTCCAAGATTAGAAAATTAGATTATGTCAGGACTGAATTTATCCTCTAACACAAAGTGAAATCTCTCAGTAGCCTCTTTGTTAGTTTATTCTCTTCTTCTTCTCCTGCCAGGGAACGTGACATACTTGGGGTATGATTGTTGGGTTTTTAAGAGCGATCACACGTCTGGCTCTCCATGTCGGGAGCACACAGCTTGGGGACAGCATGCATGCGCCGTGAGGGCCAACCCCGACAGCTTCCTCTTCATGGCGACGATGATGAGTACAGTAAAATTAAATATAGCAGAAAGAATACAAGGCCACAAAGGGCAATAAACTATATGACAAAGAATAAAAATAAGACTGATTAAATATAACTCACATAACCACTTCTGCTGTTTTAAATTATAAACAGAACAAGATTTGATGCATGTTCCAACATATTCTTCCCCAAACAGGCATGCATCTGCCTTACAAATGCCACTGGAATTTTACAAAATGTACAAATATGGATTATTATGTATGTGCTGCAATTGATTCAATTTTATTCGCAAATGTATTGCACATGTACTTTCAAAAAATAAAAAGTAGCTTTTTTTTAATATTTGCAAAAACGTTCCATGTTTTTGAAATGATCATGTGTATGATAGTATTTACTCAAATCTTAAAATTACTTACATTTTAAACATTGCAATGATTATTTTTCATTTTCACTTTTATCAAAAATAACCAGATTTTTGGCTCAATAGTAAAAAAATGTTTAAAGATAACAAAACATACATCATATTCTGCTTATTAAAGAACACTGCCAATCTGAGCGAGAAACTCAATAAAGTATACAGAAATAAATATACAGACTTTTACCAGCCTACAAATCAGATTACCTCTTGCTGTTTTAATTAGCAGATATGAGAAATATTGCCTAAGCGTCACAAGTTTTACTAACATGTACTTTACATATACTTATATATTTTATTAAGTGTATTAGTTACTGCTAGTTAGGCTTACATTCTGTGGCGTGTAACAAGAACAACCTTTCAGATAAAATTAAAAAATACACAGCTATCTCAGCTTTGCAGAACATTCTTTCTCTAATTAAAATACCGATAAAAGA
>JAODUD010000117.1:3886136-3906919 GCA_026784285.1 Stomatorhinus walkeri
GGGGGAGTGGGACTTGACCAACGGGGTCACTCCCAAGATGGATGCTGGAGTTGGGCACTGACTGGAAGACAGAGGTTTAAACTCTAGGTTTGGTTAATGCCAAGTGGGAGTGTAAAGGTTAACATTATGTGACACTGTATAACATGTATTTCAAGCAGTTCTACACAAAAGTTGTGAAAATGACAATTCTGGAACAAGTGACACATTATATAAACACAGGTACTGCATTGATGAATGTAACTAACTCCCAGCTTGGATGAAATTTCTTTGAGCAGTGACTGATCTATTACCATAATATCCTGTTGTATAAATGTGTAAACTGCTCTGGACAAAAGCACCAACTAAGCATTTGAATGTTGTGTGAGTGTCCTGCAAATATTTATGCGAGTATGCTGCTTCCTACTAAATTACCACAGGGTTGAAGGAGCTGGGGATTTTGAATGCTGTGGACAATCATAAGCAAAAAATCACGACCTTGCCTCTAACTGCACCCCCCATGGGCAGAAAGCCTTTGATCATGTTAGGGAGCCGCGGCACTCGTCACTGTCCAGTCGCCTCTTGTACTTAGGGTGACGTGCGAAGGGCCGTTCCAAAGCCAAGTGCATTTCTAGCCCCACCGAGTGCCAGCTTTTACACCACGCTTGGGGTCATTACAGAGACATTATTTCAGTGTGTACTCTTGCTCTCTGGCTACAGGGTCCCTCTGGGACCCCGAGGGTATTGAAAGCAGAGGAAATGAGCTAGCTCCATCCACTCCGCAGCGACGATGAGGGAAGGAAGAACTAATTTAGAAGCTTGGAGATCGAGGAAGCAAAGAATAGTCTGTTAACATCTTTAACCTATTCAGCTTGGGATGATGTCATGATTAGATCGAGGGCACTGGGATCCCTCCAAAACCAAAACAGTCAGGGAGCGAGAGAGAGCGCCCTTCCACTGTGTCAGGCCGAGGGGTGGGGAAAAGGCACATTTTTCGACGGGTCCTCGAATGACTCGCGGTCCCTAAGATCAAAGTGGGGTGCCATTGCGGAGCCTCGGGGGCAAACTTCAGGGGGTCAGTGTCTGCTGGAGCCCTGATTCTGCGGTCTGCGCGTTTCCATGGCTCGCGGGTCCTGTGGTGTCTTCAGCCTGTGTTTTTCCATTTGCGAAGCGGACAAGCACACCAGAGCGGCCCTGCACTCAGCCACAGAGCCATTCCCATCGATGATGTAAGTGAGGTTTCTCGTGTGCGTCTCACTGGACGCGGGATGAAGATGAAAAGACCACACAATTTGAGCAGCAGAGTGTTTGTGATCAACACTTAATACATCATTTCCACAGGATATGGTGCAGAGCTAATGCAGTCTGTATATTCGCTAGCTTAGAATGGTGTTTCCCAGCTGGCGGCTCACAACCCAAAAGTGGGTTGCAAGATGACGGATAGTGCAATAAAAAAAATGAATCGCCATTAAATCCCTCCTCAACCCCCCCCCATTCACAACTTCTACTGTCGCCACCCCTCCCCAGTTGTCAACTTCTATAGAGGAATTTGCGATCAAAGCATATGTGAGCTAAACCAGCTGAGAGCCCCAGGTATGACATAAAGCTGGATACTTCGTTTAATAAAGTTCGCTAAACTTTTACTTTAAGCATATCTCGGGTTTTGTGGCATTGTTGTTTGTTTTGAGGCAGCCTCCTTGTGGAATATCTGATCCCTATCTTGTGCAGCAGTATGCATGCCCCATGGCCGCTAAAGCTTTGTGTGATGACATCCCAAGAGTCTGAGCCCACAGGCCCAAAATTCCCAGAAGCCCCTGCTACCGAGTCTTTGGCAGAGGAGAGGATCCTGCTCTGTTTTCTTCATCACCGCCTGTCCTTTGTACGGAGGGAACGCACGTGATTCTTACCAAGGTCACTTCCCCAGCAAGGGAGGCCGGCACAACGGGGGCCTTCGAACGGTTTGGCCTGTGCGCTCAGAGCGGCATGAGCGTTTGCCCGCACGCGGCATCGTACCCAACCCACAGCGCAGTCACGGGACGTGGAGATCGTCCCCGCCAGCGTTCCCTCCTTTTGTTTTGGCACTAGCCTTGCGATTCATACCTTGTGCTTAAAATGCGATCAGACCTCTTCATGCTTAATATTAAGCCTTGACGCCTTGAAAACCCTTGACATCTCGTTATACACCGAGTGGCTCTGTGACATTAAATGTGCAGATTCAGTGAATTCCAGGCTTTACTCTCTCCGCCATCAGTATATGAAACAGGCATACAAGACAACGTACAAACACATAGAGTTAAAAGGCATTTAACTTTTGCTTTTATACTGGAATGAATATATGTAGCGGTTTATGTAAGGATAGCTAAATGAAATAACTTCTGTGACCATCAAGAAAAGTATCTTTCCATATCTATCCATCCTGCAGATGCTCTTACCTGGCTTATGATAGACGTCTCTGTACTCAGTACATCTCTTTAAGACTCAAATTCAGTACGACAGCCTAGGATAACAGTTACGGTCCACGCATAGATTACAGTTTTCCCATGCTGATTTTTTTTTCTATTAAGACTTTGATACTAATCTAATTCAGCTTTAAGAGAATGTAGCCTGACACTCAGCCTGCCATTTGGATTCAGAAGACTGTCAAAAGCGTGTCAGAGGATTTTTTTTTTTAAATTACCCCAATTTCTCCTGCGAAACGTCCTTTTTATCTTGACCCACTTCGCTAAAATAACTGGCTTTCCATTCCGCTTCCTGGAACTCGAAAATGCCGGCTAATGGCCCCCAATCGGACGTGTGCCGCCAGAGACACACGTGTCCTGGGAGCCTCTGTTTGTTTAGGCGAGACCTTTGTCTTCCTTTGAGAGCAGGAGGCGCAGAACAGGAAAGGCCCCAGACCTGACGATTTGGTCTGACCTCTGGATGTTCTCAAGATGTGAGCCGCTCCTCTGGCAGAACTCTGGAAGCCATTTTCCCAAAATCCTCGTTGATTGGGATCTCGGCTTCGGGGCCGCGGGATGTCACTCATTCGGCGTGTTTGCAGTGAGCTGGGTTGACGTAGGCCGTGCCGGATTTGTCAAAACTAATTTGAGGGACTGCTCGGACCCCAGACGCCATGGACCCGAGGGAGGGGGCACCAAACGAGCTTCTTGGATGGCAATCTGCAAGGTATTAGCCCAGCTGAAACCATTTTTTTTTGACGGCAATGGAAGCTGCCATCTCTTCCGTAGGCCTGTCAGTCTTAAATCTTTAATACTGTATCCGCAGGTCGGATGACATTATGTGGAATAGTGAGGCGACTGACAATAGCACGCAGCAGCTAATTCAAACGCACTAGAGATGTCTTTCCTTTTAAAGCGATGCTGAGTACTATGGAACATGCCATTTTCAGGCTGGAAGATGTTCAGTGATGTTCAGCTCTCCAGGGTTTTTTTAGTCATTTTTAAAAATTGAAGGACCAGTAACATGTACTGGGCTCAAAGAAAGTCTTTGGAAGCTTGCTTAATTCTGCATAAATATAAATTTATAGGTTTCCTAACAATACTCCATTGACACGTAAAGTTTAACATACACATCTTCCACACAGACATTTTCAGAATTTTTTCGACTGTCTCTTTCAGTTCTTTTGTTGCCATTTTGTTTTTTAATCGCAGTTGTAGTTTTTGGCTCCTAAAGGGAACCTAGATAAAATATTTGATGCTTTATTTTAATCCAGAGCTGTTACTAATTGAAAAGCACTCAATCAGCCTGCTTGTCAATGATCTTTTAACTCAGAACAGCTCTTTTATAACTATATTTTGAGTTTCAATTTATTACTACAAATTATTCCTATTTATTACAAATAATTTATTACTATTGATCATTTCTAATGTATTTTTTTTTGCAAACAAATGAATAAAGTCAATGTTTTTGTTATAAAACCAATACACCTGTAATATTTTTACAGAATTAAGCACTATTGGTTTCATAACAAAACTGGGTACCACTGGGTTTCATGGATTCAGAAACTCACCCCAGCAGTGTGGTCTGTACGTCTCAGAACATCCTTAATAAACATTAAAAACACAGACATGAAACTAATAATAACTTCAGTGATTGTGTTTGCTCCCAGGGTCCATACATTTTAATAAAATGATGGAATACAAGATAAAGCATTCTAAATCTCATTGTGTTTAAATCTCAAAATAAAGAAATGTATTTATTACAACAAGAGTTCCACAAATTAGATATAATACTTCCAGTCTGGATCCATTTTAATGAAGTAATAAACCATTTATTACAAGGAAGCAAAAATAATATAAAAACTAATTCATACCCGATGGTTTCAATGGCTAGTTAAGGTCAATTCAGAAATGGATTTGTTAGGATAATGAATAATCTAGGATCTGCAGAGGATCTCGCAAGGTTTCCTGGTGGAGCTCTTAGGCGTCCTCATAGGGATAACGTTTTGGTCCAGTGGCACAGTTAATGAAAGGGAGAGTCTTGGCTAGGGAAGATAATACTGCAACAAGTGCCCATGAAGGAATTCAAGGTAAGCCTCCGAAAATCTCTGGAATTAGCAAATGTGCAGTTTAACTGTCGCCCCCTACAGGATAACCTTCAAAGATGAAAGGACGTCAGTATCCGGATGGACCATAAACCACATATAATATGAACAATTTAAATTTTTCTTTCAAGAGAAAGATGTCTTGCATAAACATAAAACAGTCCTTTACCTTCAACCGGAAGCACAGAAAAAATGTATCATGCTCTGGTTCTTTTATAATTTATTATCCCCAAGTATCTACATTTTGTCATTTAATTACTTACATCTGCATAATTCCTTTCAAACTCATTCTAGAATTGAAACATATTCAGGCACTATTCACTTAGTAAATGCAAAACCAGAAGAAATGATCTGTTTCAAGGCAAATTAGGTCCAAAATACCCCTGCATAACATTAGATTTTTTTACATTATATTAATTTATCATGTATCAATCAATGCTAACACACAGTTCATGAATCAAGATCCAACTGAGACACATTATTATTATTATTATTGTTGTTGTTGTTGTTGTTGTTGTTGCTGCTGAGATTAATCATAATGAACTATTTTATTCTAATGACAAATTATCTTTGCTGAAACTAGCAATTAAAATCCATCCATTCATCTTCTAACCATTTTTGCTGGGTTGCAGGATGATATTTATGACTGTCAGTTCCCACGTGTGTGGAGATTGACCATCAACTCAAACTAGTGCTGCTCAGGTACAGTGAGCAAGATGAAGAGGAGATACCTGGCAAAGCTGGGCAAAAACAGAGGATTCCCCACCAATGAAGAGTCGCACAGAGCAGAGGAACTGAGAGCCCTGCCCCCACCTCCTTGTGACAGGGAGTGTGTCATGTCTGCGTGAACAACATGTGGCATGTTCCTGACGGTGTCTCTGCTTCCCCCGTGGATTGTAGAGGAGCCTGAGGGTTTCAGCAGCCCTGGGCGCCGTCATTAAGGGCCATTAAATAATCAACAGGTCTTAACCCTTCAACTTCTTGGCAGCATGAGCATCAGACCTGCCAGTCTATCTGCCGTGGCTGATGCGGGCCGCTCCTAACGGACGACGTCATGTGACGATGGGCGTGGCCTGTCTCTGGGCACCAATAGCAGAGCAGAGCACTGCACTGTGCCTATGATTAAGATTTTCTAGAGAGTGGGGTTGAGGGAAGCTCCCTTCCTGAAATAAAATGGTGCTATATTTGCCATTTACCCAAGTACGAGGACAAGTACATTGAAATGTTTTTTTTTTTTTGCATAACCCATCATGCTCTCCTTTGAGACACACACCCACATGCAAATACAGCTGAGAGTGAAACCTGGGGTGTGAACGCAGGGTCAGGCCATTTACACATCTGCAGTTATCTCCAAAAAAACCCTAATATCTGCCAGGTTTGTGCTCCTGCTAGAGCCCAAAGAATGAAAGGTCCACAACAGACTGAAACCAGGCCCTCAGCCCCCCGTGCGTGAGCTGACCAGGCCCTCAGCCCCCCGTGCATGAGCTGACCAGGCCCTCAGCCCCCCGTGCGTGAGCTGACCAGGCCCTCAGCCCCCCATGCGTGAGCAGACCAGGCCCTCAGCCCCCCTGCAGCCTCCCGGACCTGCCAGCAAACAGAAAAGCTAATACAGGAATATCAAGTCATGCCATTACGGCTCCAATTGGCTTTCCCACAACAATCTCTGTCCGGAGGGGGGGGAGGTGGTTGGAAGGTGGTGTGAGTGCTGCATATACACCCCACCCCAGAGAGCACAACAAATCAATGAGCTGATTGGGCGGGCCGGGTCCGTATCGACGCATGGCAGGAATGCGTTCAGTAATTCCACCGGTTTACCGGCCGCGAGTTCCCGGCGCGATACCCTCCGAGGACCTTCGCACCCTTCCGCATCCATCACAGCACTCTCCTCCTCATAATGTGGCGTCAGCTCCATTACCGGGGTGTCAGCGAGGCTACGGGGGCCCCCAGCGCGGCCTCCGTGGCGCTGTAACCGTATACAGTTGTGGCCAACCACTACCCAGCAGACAAAGCGTCTAACCAGAGCAGCATCGATTCTAATGGACCTCTCAAGCTTGTAATGATGGGAATCTGTTCACGCCCGGTCTGTCATGCCTAATTAAGCCACGGCAGATAAGTCCATCCTCATCGGTTTGGATCACTCGCTTCCTTTCTCCCTCTCTTTTTACATTTTTTCCCCCCTGTTTTGTCCCCCCCACTTAACCCTAAGCCGCACTCTATGGGGGTGGGGTCGGGGGGAGGGGGGGGGGGGAAACAATCCACTGGTGAACTCTGGCAAACCACTCGTGTTTATTTAAAAGAAAACTGCATTGGGGAGTCGGGTAGTCGGGGGTGAGGGAAGTTACCTCCCCCCTTAAGTTTGTTTTGAACAGTCTGGTGCTCTTCAAAGGTGAATTCTGCTTTGGGCGACAGGGGCCTGGATGCATTAGCCCTCGCTAGCGCGAGCGGCGCTGTGTTGCTTACCTCCTCTGTCTCTCACCTTGATCTGATAAGATGTGTGACCACACCAGTCTCCATAAAACACTCCTCGACAAAGACCCCAGCGAACTCATTATCTGATGTTTGAGATCGGTATCATACCAGGTGAGTAAAGGACGCGAGCTAAGCGCACGGCTTAATAACAGGCTTGACGCGGCGTGCGGACGACCTCAAACTCATGATTTAAGACCCCCCTGGAAAGCAAATCCTTGTCATACACCGAGTTTGTTTTGCTCGCCGGTAATTTTCGTTTCGGCTGAAGCTTTTAGCTACTCACGTTACAAGCCCAGTGAAGGGTTGCAAGATTAACTAACCTTTAGCGGCAGTTACGTGCAGAGAAGTTTGCAGAATTTGTTGAACACTTAAATGGCCCAGGGTAACATAAGATCTAGATCTAAAGCAGCTATGTTGGCGTTTGGAAAATATTACACTGTATTCCGTTCCAGTCATGATCCAGAGGAGGCTTATCAGATAGACTTTCACCTTTAGGAAAGAGTGAAAAGATATCAATAGTAGCCCTGACAGGAATCCTGACTGTAAATAACGCAAAATATTTTCATAGTGGAGCCTTTGTGAGGAGTTAGCATGACAAGGTAACAGCTTGCTTGTCACTGAGGCCTAGATAAGACGCCGTGGCCTATGTGGTCCGGGGGCAAGCTTAAAAAACGTGGCTCGACTTAACCTTTAAGTGAGTCACTCATCTCTCCCAGATCAATGAGGAGATTTTCTGAAGGGCGAGTGAAAGCAGAAGTGACTTAGATCCAAGATAATGTCAGACTTTATCTCGGCTGGGGCCGCGCCGATGTGCTGGAGCATGTGAGCAGAATGTCAGCATTGGCGGCGAGAATAACGCTGAATGCTCTACCTTTGATGTCCATTACCTGTTGGATAAACAGACTACACTGCTGTTGAGTGAGGGTCAATATTTATCCTTTGTAACTGACTGCTTGATTTATGGCCATCATTCCACATCTCAGCAGTCTCCACGACACTCTCTCTCGCTCTCTCTCTCTCTCTCTCTCTCACACACACACACACACACACACACACACACACACTCGTGCAGGGGCATTCCAATCTCTTCTATGGGCATAACCGTAACTCATTGGGTCCCCACAATGTTATATGTACAAAACCACACACACACACACACACACACACACTTGTAACACTAAAAGCCTAGGGCCTGTGTGGAATCAGTCCTCACGCCAGTAGACTGTGCTGATCTGGATGGCACAGGGTCAAAGGACCCCCCCCCCACCCCCAAGCCCATCAGTCTCCCTCCAACACTACATTCCAGGATCTCTCAAATGGAACTGCCTATGGGAATGGGATGGGGCCCTCGAGTCTATCAAGGCAGCACTCCTGACTGGAGCCTCAAGCCATTCGCTAAACTGGGGGGAACAAAGGGATATGGCCTGGAGAGACAGCTACCTACACGCCAGCCCCTGAAGCTGCCGTTAAACTCTTCTGTATTCAGCAGATTTTATAACAAAAAAAAATGGGTGGAGGCCAGACAGATATTTACAGGGCAGATGGGAGGTTTCTGGATGGAACCTCAAGGTCAGAATAGGAAAGAAACCTTATTGGTTGATCAGCAAAAAGGCATTCCATTAGCTGATCATCAAGAAGGTTTCCTATTGGTTGTTAGACCATTGGCAAAATAGCATGACATTCGTCAGAAGGCATTCTACTGATGCCTTTGACCATAGTATTTTCAAAATATATCTGTAGTTATTACTCATCTACTCATTTACTGTATACTCCGGACAGAAATTCTCAGCAAAGTAAGAAGGTAAGAAGGTAATCATTGCATTTCTAGAACAAAGAAATGAAAAGTACTTAAAAATAATCAATAT
This sequence comes from Stomatorhinus walkeri, assembly GCA_026784285.1. Classification (NCBI taxonomy): domain Eukaryota; kingdom Metazoa; phylum Chordata; class Actinopteri; order Osteoglossiformes; family Mormyridae; genus Stomatorhinus; species Stomatorhinus walkeri. The sequence continues at coordinate 3,894,990 of JAODUD010000117.1, forward strand.
CAGTGTGTACTGGTGTACGTTGCAAAGAAACTACCAATAGTAGAACTACTACAATGACTAAAATAAATTTCTATTTAAAACAAATCCCTCTTTACATGTGCTGGACCTAATTACAGTCCCTGATTTGAACATATTAAAGCAGACAGCATAAAAGGAAACATTAAGGTGTCATGAGGTTTAGTGTGATTCACCTCAGCACTCATTTTAACCGGGGAGGGGGGGGGGGTGACGTGTTTATGCTTGTTAATCCAGAAGACACAGTTGTAAACATCAAAAAATCTTGCTACAAAACAGACACAATTGTTGGCGTCACAAAGCACTCAGCGCACATTTCACTGTTACCACTTCCCACAGGACATCACAAAGGTGGCGTGTCTTATACTGTCAAGTTAAATACACATTCATCCCGTTCACTCAGGTAATTCTCTCACAGTCTCCTTTTCAAAGCACTGCAGAATCCCAGTAATGGTTTAGAGCGTGCTCGGGGTTGTTTGGTTTAACTTTAACAAGGCTAACATTGATCTTGGCCTTTGATGGCCCTTTAACGTCCATGCAGGTGGATCAAAGGCAGTTTTGGGTCCTGGGTTTGAACAGACCCCGTCTGCCATTTGAAGGAGGCTTACGTTTTGAAAGTGTTCCTCTCGCTAGCCACTGGTTTCAATGCGGCCTATTATGTAACAGAGTTCCTGTAGCAGGCCTGCATGCCGCTGTGCATGCCTCCCACTCTGTTCGGAGCCTAACTCCCAGGAACTCCCCAGGATGCTGAAGACCACAGAACTTTGGGAGGTGCCCCCGCCTTACAGGCGGGCCAGGGGCAAACAGTCTCCTACAATAGCAGACAATGATGACTAAATCCAACATGGCCCACGTCAATGACAGACAAGAAGCGATCTGAATTATGTTATCTGCGGCGAGCCATTTCCCTCTGGGTATCCAAACAAAAGGGTTTGGATTGGTCTTTGAAAGGGCCGTCCTTCTTTCAAATACCCATTACAATGGCGTCAGTCACGACCTCTCATTCTCATGAAAACCCTTTATGAGGAACACATTTTGCAAAGCAAAGCAAACAAATTTTCGAACATTTGTGCAGTTGGCGGCGTCTCCCTAATTACTCTAGGAATAGTCAGTTGCTATGCTTTCAAATTGGTATCAACATCGTAATTGCAGGTTCAATAAGTTTAACCTCATACTTAACATGTCTGTTCTAAAAATCCATGCAGAATTAAGCAAAACAATAATTTTCCCATAATGCCACCCCATCAATACAGCGAATATTAATAAGCTGAAGGCTAAATGGCAGTGTTCCCTGACTTCTGGTAACTGGCCCTTCCCTTTCTACCTGTTGATGTTCAGTGACCCGGCTCCTTGACCCTGGTTTGCCTGCAGCCTGAACCTGGTTAGCAGCTTGCAGTTACCTTATAGGTAAGGAGTTTGCGGCAATGTCAGAAACCACATTCCAGAGTGACTCAGTGATTTATATGCGAATATGCTGCAAATTGACTCATATTTCTCCAGCACCTGCCATCTGAAGACAAGGCCTTTTATCAAATGCATCCAAAATGTATTTACTTTTGTTTTAGATCAGTGGCATTTCCAGTATTGAATATGAGTTGGGTAATTGAGTTTTTGGGTGTGTGTGTATGGTTATGTCCCTACAATGTGATAAAGACTTGTTATGTAGACCTTTTGACCTGTTTGACTGGTCACCCCAAGGGGAAACTCAATTTTGGAGTATCTATGAAGGCAAGTGAAAAACTAAACTTATAGTTAAGGTTAGGGCTGAGTAGGGGTTAAGGTTGTTATTGTTCAGATTAGGGTTACACCCATAAGAATGAATGTAGAGTCCCCAGAAAAAATTGTGTGCGTATGTATGTATGTGTGTATATATATATATGTACTGTGTATATTTATGTTTCTTTTTCAAACAAGCAGTTTTAAGGTAAACAACATCTTTAAAGGGAATGTTACTGACTATTGCCAATGTGTGGCATTTCTTAAAGGGTTTCTTTTAATGGCCTAGAATTGCAGTGTGACAGCTTGCCTACACGCCTTTGTATTTGTTCTGTGTCTGGCTGCGGCTGGCGATCCGCGCTGCTTTCCCACCTGCCCGAGCGGCTAATTCGCACTTCACTACGACTCGCCAGGCCGGCCTCTCAGACCGCACACCCAGCTCCCTACACGCCTACACGCCTCACTGTGTTGGCCAGACTGTGGGCAGACAGGGCCTCCATGGGTGTGGTGCCGATACCGAGATCAGTAATGAAAAGTCACGTGAACAAAGCAAACAGCTCGCAGTGAGAATCCATCAGCAACGCCGGGGCGCTGACATTTAAGAAAGAACCACATGCTTATAACATTCATCCCGCCAGAGACCCCAAACAATGGCGGGGCCTCGGCAGACGTCAAGAAGAGTCAGCGTGTCATTTATCTTCTGAAGGCAGCGTGAGAAGACGCTGATGAGAATGAGTTTCGTGCCACATTTTGGGAGAAGCTTCTTTGAAAAAGAAAACAAATTATTGTGAATGCGGCTGGCAAAATGTCAATAAGTACGAACCACAAAATTGTGAATTGCTGATAAGCTAAAAGAATCATAATTTCATGGCATAAAACTCATACTGTTCTTACAAATACATTTCATTCATAAATAAAAACATTCCGGTGATGACATTTGTTTAATGTCACGTCCAATGAAGTAGTATTTATTTGACCGCTGCTCTAATTTCCGCTTTGCCATAATGGAAACCGTAAGTAAAAAATATGTGGAATATTCATACACGCTCACATATATGTCCCTACAAACCCCCACGAACGTGCAGATGTGAGGTAGCCATCGTTCTTAACATCGCCTGCTTAAGACAGCTCTATACCCCTCATCCTGAATCCATCGCGATTAGCAGGTCCGGAGTGACGCCGCTGTGCATTTCTGATTCCATCTCTTCCTGAAACCATAAAGCGGGAGCCCAGGGCAAGTTGTAAATCAATCCTTTGGATCGGGAGGGGGGACATCCCTCAGGGGCCGGTGGACATGGGGCTCTGACGCACTGCCGGACCCGTTAACCATCTACCCGCCTCTCCGCCCACCACCCCCGATGTTTCTGGAAGTGACCCCTGCAGCTCGCCAGTTACTCAGATAAGGGTGTAATGTCTCTGCTTCTCAGAAGCCCCACACTGATAGGATGCTCTGGTTTGGTGATGCCAGAGGCCAAGTGGCACGGTGCCCCCGTGGCCCTGTACCTGGCGTTCACACACAGTTACCCCCCCCCCCGTTATTGATGATAGTTTCTGCTCCCGGAGGCCAGCAGGGCTGCGGTATATGCGCCACCCACCAACTGCACAGGGGTTAATGGCTGAGAGGGCAAAGCAGTCACACCAAGCGGAAACTCACATAACCACGTCTGCTTCAGCCGTTCCCGGGCTAATAGGTACTTAGCACTGTCAGACTCACATTAGGTGGCATTCCGGCTCGTTGCTGCTTCATACCTCCAGGTGTGTGTGGAGTTTGCATGTTCTCCCCATGTAACACACGTTATCCTGCACACTCCAGTTTCCTGCTACAGTCCTAAAACATGCGGTTTAGGGAAAATGGTTTCTTAAAATCATCCAGAGACTGTACCCTGCAATGGGCTGGCATCCCATCCAGGACGTACCCTGTCATTGGTTCTATACAGTCTAAGTTAGACTCCAATCCCTCTCCTGACTCTGTGCTGTATATAAATTGGAAGATGAATGGATGGAACTTTAGACGAGAGTATATTATTCTTACTTCATTTTTGTTGAGTTTTTTGAAGAGTAATGTGACTGCAAGTCACCATGTGAGATTGTTTTTTGCAGTATTAAGCTTGGGTGTCTGTTTGCAGGAGGGTAGCTTAATCGTCGGCATCGTGTCAGTTTCTATTTAAACAGCAATTATTTCGACCTCGTTTTCTCTATAAATGTTTAACTGAAGTATAATGCTATAGATATAAACATATATAATCCCACCATCCGTCTTCCATGGCTGCTTTCCCAGTACAGCACCATGGCAACCCAGTACCTATCCCAAGGGGACACTGGGCTGGGACCAGGAAGGGGACACCATGTATGTGACACCAGTCCACTATGGGTCATTAAAAATATATAATATAAAATAAGAAATATATTATAGATCTCACCATTACGACTGCAGGACGGTGCAGGTGCTTGAGCCATGATTGCCGCTGAATAAACTGTGAACTGTTTCATTGGCCCAGTCACACATGGGCGAAGACCTAGCAGTGAGCTCAACAAGGATCTAATTAGGGGAGACACTTTAAGCTGAAATCCGATTCTGAGTGGCAGAGGCCAAATCGCTAACACATTTAGCGTTTTACCAAAATTCGGCAGCACTTAGCTGGTGTGCAGCTGAAGGCTAAATGATCATAGGAGACTTGTCCATTTTAAGATTACTGACAGATTGTTGTTTTATTTTGGGTCGGCCGGCAGGAGGCGGGGCCGCGGCACATGCGTGCAATGCAATAACTTCAGAGGTTTGCGCCGCCGTCGTCCATTGTTACCGTTTTCTGTTATCCACTTGTGGTGTCTGAAGACTCCAATAGACTTTAAGTGAATGTGAAGGCATGCGAGACTGTAAAAATGTGGTTAATACAGCAGTAGTACTGTTTTATTAATTGGACTATGACTGTAATCAGGGTCTATTTTCACGTTATTGTATAGATGCAGCAATTTGATGTTCTGACACTTTGGTGTTGTGGCCTTTCCAAATTAAGTATTATATGCAGCACTATAAATACTATTAACCAATTATAAAAATCACTTTGTGGGTCTCCAGGTGATGGAGGAGTTTCCCATCCAGAAAGTCCTTTGGTCTTGTGCCCAGTGCTGACTGGGAGAGATTCCAGGAGCTCCCACTACCTTGAAAAGGATAAGTGGTTGGAAGATGGATGGATGGATGGATGGATAGATGGATGGACGGAGGGACAGATGGACAGATGGATGGATGGTTTGTTTGTTTTGAGGAAATCAATTTCAGAATCACAACTCTGTTGTCATAACACTACTGTACATACAATGAAAAATGGTTTGGCTCACATCTAATAGGAGCATTAGTAAACAAAACAACACATAAGTTATGAAAACGATAAACCAACAAATTATAAACAACCTACAAACAACAATAAACAATAATAGTAAACAATAAATGACTAGGACTCATAGTAATAAAAAAGTGACAGTGTTTCATTATAAAGTGATGAGTGAATACCTTATTAGGAATACCTAACTGGGCTGTACCAGCAACACTGGTCACACCCCCAATTTGCTGACTGCAGCCTCACAGCTGGAGAGAGACGGTGAAGTCTCTGTTTCCACATATACGCTGAGCTGAGTAATGAGGAAGAAAATCACTATAAAGATGACGAGTACCTTTCTGAGATTATTGTTTATTTTTTTCTTTTAATACCCTGGATCCAATAATCAAAGGATCTTGGGGCAGGTAGTCCATCTTTTTTGGGTGACAGGTCTAGAAAATCTCAGGGTAACCTGTTTACTTTCAATTAGTTCATTTTTAATGGGTTTTCGTGATTTCCAAGGTCTCCCTGAGTGATCCAGTCCAGCCTGTTAGCCATTTAGCTACAGCATGAGTGACTGGTCCCTTTTAAAATCAATTAACACTTCTTGATTTTGGAATACGGAGTTTCATATTCTTGCATTGTTAGATATGGCTAGAGGGGACAATGTTTTTGCTCATTCAAAAATTATAGTACAACAAATCATTCACATCTAAGAAAATGAGCAGAAGTAATCGTTAGGATGTAGTAGGTGGCAAAATTTCTTATCAAAGATTTAATAACGTTCATTGCCATGTCAATGGAATACAGGTTAACAACTGTTATTAAGGGAACATGAAGAACGTCCAGCACTTGCCAACGAATCAATTTTCTCAGTCTTTTAGTGTTCTGGACCTAGATACTAGATAACAAAATATGTTTACATAAGAATTGCTCTTTACCAAATTCAGATGTCAAATTAAGTGAAAAGGTGGATGAAGATCTTCACAGCAGGTTTTCTTCGTCGAGTACTTCCTGTTACACTCCGCTGGAGCGTTGCTCTCCCATGCTACGCTTGGTCACGCTCAGTGGGTGCTGGGAAGGGGAAGGTGCCAGAGCCGCATGGTGTGGCTGTCATAGCCGCTTAGCCGCCAGCCGCTAAACCTGACCGAGGGGGCTCTGCTTTCTGGGCCAATGGCTCTCAATGAAGGCTCCTGTTTCCACGCAGGCCCAGGGCGCCGGTGCTGGCACAGAGCCGCTGCTGGAGGTGTGCTGCTCCGGTTTCCCCGCTCAGATCTCCATGCAGCTTGCTGGACTCAGATTTTGAGCATCACCATTTACCCGCTTTGATTTTTTCTATAATTTTGGCTGGATGTCACCTTGTAGTATCTTTTACTTCTGTTTAATTCTGGTTCCTTTTTCGATGTGTCACTAGGATTTTCTTCTTAAATATCTAACGTGCGATTAAACTGTAAAAGAGATAGCATAGATATATAAATAAGTCACTTTGGATAACGTCCATGGTCCAGGATCGTAGTGAGCTTGGAGTCTGTCTCAGGAATCATGGGATTTAGGCAGGGAGCATCCTGACTGCCAGTTCACCACAGGGGACACACTCACACAAAATTTAGGGACTCCAATTCACTGAGCACCCAGAAGAAGCCCATATAGACATGAGGTGAATGTGCAAACTGCACACACACAGATCCAGGGTGCAATTCGGACCCCTAACCCTGGAGGTGTGAGGCTACAGTACTACCCACTGAGTCACCATGCTGCCACTTCGGATAACAGCATCTGGTAATCAAATGAGAGCGTGAAAAAAAAAACACTTCCAGGCCACATCCAATAGGCTGTGAGCTGCTTGCCATCGCTGGAGATCTGAGAAGATCAGTGACTGCACAGCGGACTCCGTGTGCTGGCACTTGCCGGCGCATCCCCGCGTTTAATCTGATTGAGCGCAGAGCCCGACTTGATTAATAAAGCGAGCTATTGACTTCTAATTGGCGCCACTCTGCTTCGCTGCGCCGCTAATTTCCTGGCCAGAAATTATCCTAATGCAGTTTGCATGGTGGAGTGCTTGCTGCTCCGTGCCCTGGAGGGACCCGCTTCCTCCCGGGCCGCGGACACGTCATGCCGGGGCATCGCTTACTGGCGGAGGGGGCACCAGCTTGTGGCTGGGCTTGCGGACTTTTGCCGCGGCCCCCGAAATGTGAGACACCTCTCCGTGCGCTAATGAATTCCCTCCAATCCATTCCCCTCTGTGGTTCCATCTCTCTATCCGGTTACAACGCCGGCTTTGATCTCATTACCGCTAGAAAGCTGTTCGTGCATCCCTTCCCACTCTAGTTCTAACTAGGAATGGAAAAATGGCATCCGAACACAAGGCTACTGCTGTTTTTTTTCTCTCAGCAGTTGGTTTTGCTTTGCCTTTCCTTGGATCCCATTGCCAGCGCTTGCAGAAAAGCTAAACAAGAGGATCCTTTGTCAAATGCACCTCTGTCCATGTCCTGAACCAAAATCGGGGTTCTGGTCCCATTTTCCTGCCTCTTTTGTTATTCGCACACATCCACAGACGTCGCTGGAATTTTGTTCCATGCCCACTCTGTAGTGGGTGAGGGATGGGGGTTTAGGTGGTAGATGAGAGGACAGAGGGGATGATCACCCCACATGCCAGATCCTGGCGGGAGACTCGTGAAGATGACGCTGCACGGAAACGCATAACGTTGTAGAATTCACAGAGTATTCAGCAAGGACCTACTTTGAATTTATGTTGTATTTGGGGTAGAGCAGCAAGGTGTCACACTTGTAAATGTGACATAATGAAAGGCTGGAATGAGTTATCATGAAACATAATTCTTTTTTTCCTTCCACATAACTGGTGCTCTATCTGACAGGCCAGTATTTAAACTCCGTAATATCTGATAGTCTTCACGGACAGAATATTCCTGGATCGGTATGGTGAGTGGTGCACGATTTTGCAGCAATACAACTCACGTATGAATCAGACTCATGGGCATAATGTTGACTGTTGACATCGTGGAAGTGTTCTTATGCATTTAAGAGAGGTACTGAAACCACAAACCCTAATTGCTTCATTATCTGACTGTACACATGGATAGACGTGAAATCATTATCCCGCCCGTGTTGCTTTTGATGACAGGTTTCTGTGGAGCAAATAAATCACAGCGTTTTTGTTTCTCGGTTATGCTCTCTGGACTTTTATTTCCCAACCATGACTTATAACTGCCATTGAATTTTCACAGGCATTACGTTTCTATTTCGGTTTCCATTTACGAGTTTTCTTTTCTAAGGAGCCATGTGACAAATGTCTGTTCAGCGAAAAATCGAACACGGCAGTTCATCACGGTAGCCGTCGACCACGAGAAAATATATATGTGTCATTGTGTCTGCTAGCTAAATTCAGGTCTTTTTTTTACTGTCATCAAGTGACAACCTCCCATCTTAACCCGTTGGCCATTAAGTTGGTGGAGATCAGCAGCACTCATTGCCTCGGCCAAGGTTAGACTTATGCACAAGCTAACTTGGGTTAAAGCTCAGGGCCAAAAGTTTCACGGGGGCCCCGATGTTTTTTCTGGTTGTTACAGCGTGCTGTAGGCAGGGCCTCATTGATGACTTCAGCCCATGGGATGCCACCCTCCTGAATTAGACACTGTGCTTGGGAGATTCTGGTTAGCCTCAGATTAGCATTCAGGCTAACCGCCAGCGTAGCAGGTGCCCTGGCTGTCAAAACAGTCACTCGATTCCTGCGTCTAGCCAGAGCTCGGCCTCAGGTGAACGAGGTCTCACGGAAACGTCCCCAGGGAGCTGCGCCGAATGACCCCCCCTTCAAACCCAACGACAACCTGAAGCCAGTTACCCGCGTGATCGGACTGCTTCGGCAAGAGAGGATAAGCCAGCGTGACGACTGCAGGGCCTTGACGTTTAGGCCAGGAGCAGACGGGAGCCATGCACGGGTAGTGCTTGTTGCTGGCCAGGTGCTACGCGGAATCTCATCCGTCATGGGTGACTTCGCCTGAATGCGAGCTGGGCTCCTGTGACACAGCGAGGTGTTTCCATCGTACCCAGCCGCAACATGGGCCGACCCGTCAGCCTCCGCTGATCCAGGCATCCGGCTTAGACCGCACTCCCTCATGGCCAGGTCTGGATGGACTGTCAAGTGTCAGCCCTGAATACGACCCCGCCACAGCACACCCCCACTCCCGGCACGAGTTTATAGTCCTGTATAAGACCTGTATAAGTGCTGAATAAGCTGAGAGCTTTTGTGCAATCACAGAAACTGGGAACGTCTGAGAACTAATTCTAAAATTGTCTAATTCTAAGGCTAATTTCTAAACCTTCCAATATCGCTAAGAAAGACATCAAGTCCATAGTCATAAGACATAAGTCTTTTATATCATAAATATCCACAATGATCATGTGCATCATATTTTCAAATAAAGGCACATTTATGGGTATTACAGACAATCCTCACTTTATTCGAGAACAAAAGTGTAGAATTATCACTGCCGCTGATATTTGCTACTGTAAGTACCTTAGAATCAGATTGTCGAGTTCCTAATGATCCGACTCACTACTGCTACCTGTATAATATTGCTGCTACATATTTTAGTCACAATTTAATTTGTGCATTCTGTTCACTATTACATAATCCTTTTCTTCATTGACATCCCACCCATTGTGCCTTTTTGCTACTTATCTCTCACCCACATTGCAGCTTTTCTACCTGAGCGTCACCGCAGGTAATTTCATTTTATGTTTGTTTAGTCACAATAAAAGTGTCTTATGTTTAAATTTACATGTAACAATCGATGTGTGTAAATATGCAAATAATCATTTGGAAACCTTTCCAGGGGTGCCTCGCCGTGCCTGCCGGCTGGGGGGGGGGCGGGTGACACTGGCTTGGGTTACATATCCACTGCGTTCTCTGTTGTTCCCAAACCCACTGTGTTCAGAGCGGCATTTCCATTAAGATCAGAAGCCTTTCAGGCTGCATCCTCAAGCTGCTGCTACACTCATGTTCTGAGTAAAAAAAATGCTGGAATTTAAATATTATACTACTACTAATAATTATATACTACTAATATAATAATAAATATTCACACACCCTCCTTGCAAATTATTCATACATCCAATTAGTTTTTCAAATACAAATTTAAGGACATTTCAATAGATACTTTTTGATTATTATTTTTTTAAGATAAATGTGTTATGAGTTACCGTTTTGTTTGGTGCTCGTCCTTTATGTAAGTACAGGAAACGCTAAAAATCTCCTGTGATGGCACTGAGTGTGTGCTGAAGTGTTGTGGTGAGTGTTACTCCATGCAGTGGCTCGGAACTCACAGCAGGAACATGGGGAGATAACCAGGTGACCTTTGGGAATTTCTGGGCAGAATGGAGCTGACCCCGCGACTCTGGCACTCTGGAGACGGGGGCCTGTGTGCTGGAGAGGAGCCGGTGGCTGGCAAGCGCGCGTCTCTTACAGCAGGTGTCACTCTTCTCTTCTCTGCCTCCTTGAATGAGACGGCAGTGAGGCTGCAGCAGGCACCTATCTGCTGGTTTTTTGGGAATAAAACAATTACAGTAATGCCGGCATGATTCCGGGAAAGGGGCCATTTTCACAGGCACACACACACATGCACATTCACGCACACGCACACACACACACGCACACACACACCTGCACAGGCACACACACACGTACAGGCACACACACATACACGCACAGGCACACACACACAAACACATGCATAGGCACACATGCACAGGCACACATACATGCGCAGGCAAACGCACAGGCAGACACACACATGCACAGGCACACACACACGCACAGGCACACACACAGGCACACACACATACACACTAACAAACAAACTCTTGTTATTAAGCATCATGTATCCTTTTTGTATTTTCCTTATCGCATGTTCTGAGGAATGTTCTGGTACTCCTAGCTGAAATATGCTAACAGAAAAGTAGGCGCTGCTTCTCTGTTGTGGCTCGCGCTGGACGAAAGTGCCTGTCTCTTTTGTGCCCCCCCCCCCCGGCTGGTCTCTCCGGGTGTCAGCTTTCCGGGCTCATGAAAGTGAAAGCTGGTCACCTTGAGCCCCTGGGCTGTGCTCCCCATCGTACCGTAATCCCTGCCTGAGGTTCCCGCGCTGAAGACCTGTATCCTCTTCAAAGCTGAGCAGAGGAAGACAACCACCCCGTCCTCTGGTCTAAGGAGACCAGGTCATGAAAAATTCAAACATCCGCAGCTGTAAACTTAATATATCTATTAAATTCAAAGTGCAGCAACGTAAAGGTGTACTGCGTTAAATATTTAATTGGCACAGAAAGTTCTAGATTTGGAACAATGACATCTGAGACCTCGTGTCAAACATGTGCGCTTAAAACATGGTTTGTCAGCAGTGTCTGTGTAGTGAAGCACTTGTCAGGTGACCCTGAGAACATCTCAGCTGTGTCCATGACCCCAACCTGCATCGTCACAGATCTCTGCCCCAGAAACCTCTCCCGCCAGCTGGCACACCTCAAGCAGCAAATTTTAAGTCGACTGTATTCCGGAATTCTGGGTAATGACCATTAATGATGTCACCTGATCCTATTAGAGGAAGAGGACAAGACAGGGGATGTTTGGGGGGCACCAGAGCTGGTTGCGGGCATTCCAACTGAATGAAGGGTATGGATTATGAGGGGGCAGGCAGAACTTTTTCTAACAATGACGGTCATTGTGCCAAACCATCTTGATTTCTCTCTGCTTGGAGCTCCACTTGTCCTGAGAAGCATGTTCTAAGAGAAGCCATTGTGCTGTCCCGTTAAGTGACCTCTCGTCCTCAAATGCTGCTGCCAAAAAAACCCAATGTCTCCTTCGTTAAAACACCAGCC
>JAODUD010000117.1:3969239-3979939 GCA_026784285.1 Stomatorhinus walkeri
CCCCCCCCCCCCCCCCCCCCCAGGCATATGCCATTAATCAGGTCCTGACACCTGTGCTACACACTGCCCACCCCCAATGACTCCTTTCAGAAAATGGTGCAGACATGCCTGTCATTACCAGAGGGGTGGTGTGGGGGCTGTCGGAAATCCAGTGCGGATACCGCTTATGCTCACACCCACTACGGGCATTTGCAGGCACGGTGCTGTCAGCTGGCAGGTATGGGTGTCAACACATTACACAGTGAAGCACAATGAATAAACCTGGAAAAAGGTAATGTGGGCTTCAAAGGGACAGACCAGTACCGGTAAAATGGCCAACAAAGGGCATAGATGAAGGTCAAGTACAAAAACTGAATATTAGCCCACTGGCTAGTAAAAAAAATGCATGTCAGACTATATTTCTTATTGAACTAGCGAAGTTGGCTAATAGCAAAAATTCTTAAGTTCCACCCCAGTATTGGCACCATGCCATACGTTTATCTGTCCCTAGCTGTTCTGATAAATGGGTCATTCATGTTACAGTTAGGGAGGGTGGGGGGGTTGGGGGACGCTGAGAGGCACATTGAAGAATGCCTCCTGTGAGAGCACACTGGAGCTCCATATCGTCCACCCAGCAGGTTAAGGATTACTCTCAGCAGGGGGCGGAGAGGCTGTTCCTCTCATTTACAGCGTTAAGATCCAGCAGTGGATGTGAGCTTCAGGCCAAGACACGAGGTGGGCGGGTCTATCACACACACAGGAGGCGCCGCAAAACAACTACTGGGAGACGGGCTACGGAGCCATCCATCTCCTAATGAGAAAAAAAGCATAAAGCAAAAACACACATATACTGTCATATTTATATATATATATATATATAAATATATCTGACAGGGCTGGGTGTATATATATATATATGTTTTTTTTTTGTTTTTTTTTTTTTTTTTCATTGTAGGACACAAGTGTTTTAAAATGTTTAGGTGAAATTATAATAATAATAAAACACTCCATTAGAAGTAAAGTTATATAACATTTATACTTATTTATTTAGCAGAGATTTCTGCCTGAAGCAACATGCAAGTGAGGATCAGTGGGCAGGTTCGTCAGTGTCCCTGGAGCGGCTGGGGATTAAGAGCCTTGCTCAAGGGCCCAGTGGTGATATGATTACTCTGCCAGCCACGGCTTTTGAACCCATGACCTTCCAGATATTGGGCACAGATCCACAAAACAATAAAAAATTCTCCCAGAAACATAAAAAAAAGTAATTACAAAAAAATATTTCAAATAAATGTTATATGTATATTTTAAATCTGACAAACCTTTAGTAGTCACGATTTAATTCACATATTTCAATCACAGTATATAATTGTGAAATAACAACAAAAATGAAACAAAACAAAACAACAAACAACAACAATAATAATAATAAGATTTTAGGTGATAAATGAATTGGTGGAAGCTGAGATCCGAGTGACCCTAGATGAAAATTGCCCTGCAAAGGGGTTTAACACCCCAAACAAAATTAAGGCTTCTTATGGTATCATTCTTTATAACAACTCTGAGCATGATACGAAGGAATTATACTTTATTTATGCCTGTGGGAAAATCTTTTCACTCAGCCCATACTGCTGTCCATGACACAGACATACAGACGATGACAAGCCTGGGAAAGCACAGAGAAGGGCAACCACCTATGGTGCTCATGAGGCTGGGGGGTAAGGGCCTGGCTCAAGGGCCCACAGACTCAGAACTCTATACTAAGGCTGGTGCTCAGATCACAGGTTCAGAGGCATAGCCCACTGAACCAGACACTATCCCCAAATCACTCACTGGATATACATTATGAACAAATGATTAAAAAAAAATCTGACTGCCGACTGAGGGGGGAATGCCTATTGCAATGATAATCCATTAAATGTAAAAAGGAGAGCACAGAAAAAAATGTATCGATAAAATATGTTTGCTAGAAATGACCATTAAAAGCGAGATCTGTGATTAAAGAGCTATTTATTTGGTGGTTTCCTGCAGTTTTGTCTACCTGAGTTGAGGACATGTCAGTCATGGGCTGTACTGAAGAACACCACAACGTTTCAGTTTGCAATTTTAGCTGCAGGAAATAGATGATGAAGATGAGATTTTTTACTCTTACTTAAAAACTAAGCATGTTTTTTAATATTTGAAAAGTGGCACTATATCAGTTTTATCAGTACAAGGCAACCAGCATTTTGAGAACAAAGGGACTGGATTGTCTGGAAAATGTAAATCCTTAAGACATATCACTGTAAGACTGTCCAAAGCTGTAAATGTGAGAAGTGGGTTTTTTAATCTATACGATATACTATCATCTAAATTTATCTTTACATTCTGGTTTAAATTTGACAGGCAGCTAATGTTGGCAATCAAGTGCAGGGCTAATTTGTTCATGCATTTTAGTTCTCTTAAGGACTCTTGCAGCTGCATTCTGTACCAGTTGGAGACACTTTAAAGAAGCCTTTGTGCAGCTAGATAGCAGAGCATTACAATAATCTAGTTCCAAGGTCATGAATCCTCGGACCAGCTTTTCCGCATCATTCATAGACAGCTTTTTCAGACCTTGGCTATTTTTCACAGATGAAAGAAAGACACTTTAGATGTATTTCTAATATAAGAGCCAACTGTTCTCATCAACTACAACACCAAGGTACTTTACTAAGGTACATGCATGAAAGCCATATAAATTCAGCTGAAAGAATGGAGGTCTGAGTAACAGAGGCTACTGACATCTTTTCTGTCATATTGCAGTTCAGCGGGTTGATTTTCTGTGTCTTTTAGCCTCTTATGATCTTAACATTTGGTTCTGAGCTGAGACAGTTGAAATATTTCACTTTATCAGACTTGTGTGTCATCAGTATATTGATGGTAATTAACATTAAGTTTGAGGATAACTTCCCTAATGGCCAACAAATAGCAGGAGAACATTCATGGGTCCATTACTGAGCCCTGAGGAACCCCACACCTGATAGTGGAGAATTTCAATGATTTATAACTAAACCTAGAAAGTAATGGAACCACCGATACTCTATAGTCTTTCCAGCAGAACTTAACAGTCCTTGGGCATCAGAAGTGAAATCACAGAAACACAAGAACAGGGATATATTAAATATCAATATAATCATCCACGATTCTGACCCTCACTCTTTCAGTGCTAGCATGTAACATTAACCTAGATGTTTCATCAATATTATCGGACAGTATGAAGACAAATAGCAGCAAAGCCACACACACCTATATAAAATTTTGCATATAAATGGAGAGGCCTGAGGCCTACAAGTAGACAGAAAGATTATTATACCAAACATGTTTTCCAATAACAGAGAGAAGCTTCTCCACTCATTTTGTATTGGTTTTAGAACATATTTAGTCGGTTCAGTTCAGTGCAAAAAAATGTAAACAACTGAAAAGTCGGCAAAAACTGAACTTGCAGGAAAAAAACCCTGGAAACATATATTATTTATATTTACAGTTTGGCTTAAACTGTAGTTATACAATCAAAGTCAAAATCAAAGTAATCACATTGTGGGCTAGTTGCTTATTTTCTGTGGAATAATGGTCCTGAATACCACTGGTGAGACTGCAGAAGAATGTGGCACCAAGCCGCAGAGAGGACGGCTTGTTTTTACAGTCTGCCCTAAGCGAGATGAAACACCTCTGCCATGGATGCAGTCAGCTAAGCGTCCATTTTGTGCTGCAGATGCAACACCCCTGCCTGCTCTCAGATGGTCCACAAAGTGACACATCAGCCTTTCGCCTTCCAGCTCTCTGTGGGGGGGGTGTGTGCCGTGTGCCACATGGAACCACATGACGGGGGGAGACCGAACTGCAGTGGCAGTCCTGTGGACCTGTAACCCCGCCAAAGCCGCTATAAGGGGCACTGCACCCGGCGCCGCGAACGCGGCTGCATTCCTGTGTTTATGAGGGATCTGAGGCCCGAGAAAAATGTGGGCAATTCCTTGTGCCATGCTGCGAAATGTCCCGTTGCACCCTGAGGCTCGTTTCTCACCTCTGTGCACCCCCAGTCCACCCTGATTTAAAAACTGACAGTGTCTACTATCAGAGGGAAGCAGGGACTACAGACACGTACGGTCTGTACAATTCCTCTAAGATCCTGAACACTTCTGATCTCTAAAGCACTGAGCCCTGGCTTTTCCCCTGGGTTTCAGTCTAGCTCAGTAATCTTAAAAATTATTAAAATAATAATAATAATAAATGGTAAAAGCACAGGGGACAGGGGACACCCTGAATGGTTAAACACATGAATACTGCCATAACAACAACAATTATTATTTTTATTGCTGCTGTTAATAATAATAATAATAATAATAATAATAATAATAATAATAATAATGTATTTTTAAGTATTAAAAAATCAAACAGATACTCCTCTTTTCATGTAGAAATAAGAATGGAAGAAACAGGAGAAAAACATGTGACTCATCCCAGCTGGCTGTACCCCCGGCCCAGCCCGACCAGCCATATCCCCGGCCCAGCCCGACCAGCCATATCCCCGGCCCAGCCCGACCAGCCATATCCCTGGCCCAGCCAGGTCAGCCATATCCCCGGCCCAGCCAGGTCAGCCATATCCCCGGCCCAGCCAGGTCAGCCATATCCCCGGCCCAGCCCGACCAGCCATATCCCCGGCCCAGCCAGGTCAGCCATATCCCCGGCCCAGCCAGGTCAGCCATATCCCCGGCCCAGCTCGACCAGCCATATCCCCGGCCCAGCCCAACCAGCCGTACACCCGGCCCAACCAGGCCAGCCATGTCCCCAGCCCAACCAGCCATACCTCCTGGCCCAGCCCGACCAGCCGTACCCCCGACAAGCCAGGCCAGCCGTATCCCCGGCCCAACCAAGTAAGCCGTAGCGTACCACTGAAGCACATCACTTCCTTTAGAGCTTCCCCTGATCCGGCACTGACCCCTGATTCATTATTGTCGAAAAACAGCAGACACAGCAAACTCTGATATTTTCAGCCTGGATCCGGTCTGAAGTGTTAACAAGGCACACCCCTATCTCAAAGAAGAAAGGAAAACAGGGGAGATGCCATCCGAATGGAGCATATACCATATTTTTACAGATGATAAAGCGGACACAGGTGACAAAGTCACACCACGGGTTTGTAAGTGGGCATTACTTCCTGTCTCCTTCATTTCCTCAATACACAGCTTAGGGACATGGCCCTAGGCTGCCTCTGACTACGGGGAGGGCTGCTCCATGGTTGGTGCGGGGGGGTGTCCTGGTGGCTCCCCTTTCAGCCTTGAGCTCTGTACTTCTGGGAAGGCCTCCAGCTCGCTGTCACTCCGTGTTTCAGGATGAGCCGGGGACGATTTCCGGGACCGCATGCAGTGAATGAGAGAGGAGCGATGCTCACGTCCCCTGACACCGGCTCCATTCAGGGCCCCTTTATGTCTGCATAATGAGCAGGTATTCATCGCATCTTCCTGTGCTGATGAAAAGCACTCATATCATCTTCTAAAAAAACGAAAATATACGTTATGATGATCATCAGCGTGTTTTGTTAACGTCAACACTCAAAGTGTCAGATTCACAGTCAGCGGTGAAATACTGCTCAGTACTCACAATTGGCTACGAATTTCCGTTGTGCACAGAGCTGTGTGTAAATGGGCATAAGAGGATAAATCAGCAGACCAAACAGCAGAAGGCCTATCAGATGTAGATTGACTTGTAAGTTAACATGGTTTACATGAACAAGAGGCGGCCTGGATCAAAAAGGTTAAGCTCAGTGACGTCAGCCAGGATCAAGTTAATGCCTTGGCCACTCCTGCCCCTGACACACACACACACACACGCGCGCACAGACACACACACAAAAACCCTTTTTCACAATGACCTGCTGGTGATTTATCTACTGAAAGGAATTCTGTGAGGGGTTAGGCTCCTTACTGTAACCTTTTACCCTCACCAGATGTTCACTCAGAAAACACGATAATGTTCATCCCCAAGTCCTCATCCAAACATATCAAGTGGCCGCAATGTGTTTGTGGCCAGACTGCGAAGAATGGCAGCCACGGTGATGAGAATGGATTTCAAACAGCGGTGGGATGGGGAACGTTGTGGTGCCCATATGCTTCGCTGGAGTCGCAGGACGACCCAGGAGCCGCGAGTAGCACTCAAACGGAAAGTCCTATATGGGTGTCCTAGGACAAGATTACCACAGCGAGTGACTCGGGATTCGTTTGCGGCAAGCGACCCGGCTTCTGAGTGGAGAATCACCAGATAGATTTACTGACTAAACAATACTTGACCTCAACAAATATGCAGAAAATAGTGAAGCAACTCAGGATATATCACAGGCCAATACGTCTCCCACAAAGACACCAAGGAGTTGATGGATGCTGAGCCGCCTGGATACAAAGCACTCATTTCGGAGTTCCCAGCTGAGCTTTAACTACATTAGAGTCACTTCAGATTCGGACAAGGAAGCCCTGACACTTGCAGCCCAAATTCAGGAACGTTTCTTTGTTATTTTTGGGGCCAGGCCCGATTCTGAAAGGAAAAGGGATGTTAATGTCAAAAACAAGGAGCTGCCTTGGAGTTATGTGAGGAAGTTTATGTAATCTTCTGGCACAGATCCACCTCCCTGCTGTATTAGGCACATTGTCTGCAACGCTTTTAAAAAATAGGCTGACAAATACACAATCATAATCACACACATTACATATCTATCTAAATAATACCGCTGCAGTTATAACCAGACAGCATGAATGAAGCTGTTGAAATCTTCTCCTAAGGCTGACCCAGGTGGGGGCAACAAAAACAGCTAAACTGTTTTACACTGATGATTTGATTTATTTTAGTAAGAACTGTATTCATCAGCTACACAGCATATCCAGTTCAGCAATGTGGTGAGTCTGGGACTTGCAGTGCATAGAAACGTGTAAAGTCCCTGCACTCAAGGCTGTATTTCACAGTGTATATAGATTATAAATTATTCTGGCCAACAAAAAGTAACCACACAATGTGAGCCAAGCAGGTGGCTTAGCAGGTAGAAGGCACTCCTGAGGAAGCCTCTCTTAGCTCTGAGACGATCACCCGGATGCATATCCGCCTCGAATTTCACAGCTAGGTGGGTGTTAGGTGGGGACCATCCCACAAGCGGTGGTGGTGATGGTGTTGGGCCGACGGCTCATGTCCCAGCTGAAATGTGTCACTTTTCCAAGCGCATGAATTCTTGATTCGATGTGCCCGTAATGGATTCTGTTCTGTGCAAATCAGGCTGCCTACCAGTCAGTTTCCTTCCAGCTTCCCGCCATTAAACGGGAGCTGCTGGTGTAACGAAAGAAAGATGAAAGTGGCCTCTCGCTGACCCCTCCTGGGATTATTGCCGCAGCCATGTTGGGGCCATGCTGAGGCCATATATGCTTAGAATAGGAAGCAAATCAGAGCTTGACAACAATGCTAATGACATCCCTTTTTTGGAAAGGGACGGTCATTACGCTAGTGCCAACTGAGCGCCAGTTGTTTGCTTTAACGGGATTCCACCTCACACGGGGCTTCAGATTTCAGGTCTCACCACACTGTGATGTAACCCAAATGAAAACATTATAGTCAGCAGACCAGGGAACTACCTCTCCGTCCCATGGAATGGTCCACCATCAGGACGTCCGATTCCTACACATCCCCCTCTGTTAGCTGAATCAACTTGACAACTAGAGCAGGGTTGGCAAACCTGATCCATGGAGAGATGCTGTGGGTGCGGGTCTTTGGGATATCCTCTCAATCAGCCAATAAGAGTGGATCCCCAGGACTGGAGTTCAGAATCATTGCTTTACTATTGGCTGATTGAGAGGCCATCCCAAAGACCCGTACCCACATCGAGTCTCCATGGATCAGGTTCGCCACCCCTGAACTAGAGCATACTCTCCATCGAGAATAACTTATGGTCCTGCAGAGTCTAGAGAGTTACTGTTATGGGTAACACTGATGGCCAAAAAGAAAACCTCATGGGCTCCTTACATCTGCCCAGTTCTAGCATGATATTGGTGGCCTTTAATACACAACGCAAACAGATCCACTCTTCTAAGTGGCTTATGAATAATAATAAGCAAATGTCCTTGAGTGGCTCAGTCCTGACTAGAATCCTTAGGAACAGCTGTGGGAAGAACTCAAACTCATCTACAAAAAAATCACCATGTTATATCGGCTTGGAGGTCAGCCTGCAAAACTAGGCAAATGGTTTGAAATGTGCTTCCAAGACATAACTATGCAATCAAAATGTACTTTACAACTCACTTAAACAGTTTTAAAAATAAGACAAAAGCAACATCTACAAATTAAATGGATAAAAACCGTGAATATTCAAAATTACCAAATGTATATAAATCTATACCTGGGTAAGTACTTCATTACATTTAATATATGCTCTCTCACTCTGGCTAGTTGATTGCTGTAATCAATATTTATTATCACGTGCATTAATGTGTTTATGTTTCAGGCTGTCTTGGTAACCATTCAAACTATTAGCAGACTTGCTGCTCATATATAGAATGCAGAATTCTTACACAATCTTAAAATTTTGCAGGATCTGCATGGTAACAGTAAATCGTTCAACTGCCAGTAGTCCAGGCAGGAAGGTAAATGTAAGATTAAATACTAAGTATAGGAACAATACATGTCCAGGAATGACCGTGTATTTGCAGACATGATAATGGACCTTTACTAGTCTTCCATTGATGTCTAGATAACTTTTTCTCTTTTTTCAGTATGACTCTTCACAGACGAAACCTCATAGATATCGTATATATTTTCCCAGTTAGTCCTGATGTGCAAACCTGTGATTGACAGTGATGCAGTGTGATTGTGAATTATTGTGAATTAGAACCTTTTTTGCACCTTTCGCCACTGTTCTATAGCCTGCAATATGTGCCTGTATCGGGATGCTGCCACGGCATTTGTCAGCTAAACTGTGCCGTTACAGTCAGTTAATGAGGACATTGGACTCATTCAAAGGTTGCACTGAATAGCCATGTCTCTCGGTTTTCCCCAACAATGGCTGCCCGCTTCTTTCCAAAACGTGTTTTTGTGGCATTCACGGCTACTGTGTTCTTCATCCAAGGTTAATGCCAATGGTCTTGGAACTGTGGCCTCAAAGGATTATGTTGTGTTTTTTTATTGTTATGGGGAAAGAAAAGTTTCACCTTGGTCTAGATCCTGAGGACCACCAAGAGATAAAGAAACATCTCAGCGGCATGTACCCAAAGTGATGCTTATTTTAAAGTCTTCTTTCTACATTTGTACCACCTCTGATGTAACTGTGGAAGGAAAACTGAATGGAAACCACTCATTTTTATTTAGCGTGATAATTAAGTTGATTGTGCCATTTCCTGAAGGTCTGCATGGATATGAGAAGTGAGGTTCCTGAATCGCTGCAGGAAGAGTGCAGAAACGACTAAATCCTAATCAGACGCTGATTACATGCTACATTTGGTTTCACGTAATGAGTCGTTCAACAGTATCCTGGCACGGTGACATGCACTTAACAGATTCTGCAGTGCCTCTATTAAGAGGATCACGTGACAAGGCAACGAAATTAACGGGTGACTTGTGGTGCCGGTGATCTGAGCTGAAAAAAGTTCCTCTGACAGAGAGGTTAAAGTTTCTTCAAAATGTCTGGGATTGGTGGCTAGTGTGGAGGGAACAGCAGTCAGCTGGGGTGGGCTGAGCCAGGGGGAAGCTCCCAGTGCGTGGCTGCTGTGCCTGTGTCACATTGATTATTCGGACCGCTAGTGGCCTTTGTTTGGGATCCTGCACCTGTCAATCACACTTCTTCTGGGACGGGCTGGAGTCACGCTAAAAGCTGTTTTCCTGTCTTTGCGGCATCTTTGAGCTGCTTTAGCGGTAGAGGCGTCCTCCTTGGAGGTGTCCCTAAATCCCCAAGCCCTCCCCTTATGCATTTTCACATATTAATTGCTTTTTAATGTTCCTGCTTTTCGCCGGGAGGCTGTCGTAAACACACGCTTCAGCCCGAGTCCTATAAACAGGAGCCCAAGTCACTTTCATCCAGGCTGGGATTTTGACGGATGGAAAGCACTCCAGATAAGTGCTAAAAATGTGCGGCAGAGCTGACCTTGAGACAGTTCTTTAAAACAATGCTACTCTCTGAAGTATGTGAACCTTAATATTTGGACAGAGAAGCAGCACACCCATAGTGAGACTGTCCGGGCTCTCAGCAACAACAAAGAATTAAACACCATTATGATTACATTATACTTATAATAATTATTACATAATTATATTATTTTGTAAATATTGGGCAGATTGTGCGTCATTAGTGGTTTTGAATTAGCAATATAGATGCTGAAGAGGAGATGGACAGACTGCGAGACCAGTGAGAGTTATGTAGACCTGTTGCAGACCTGCTGCAAGTACTTGTGTTTCTGCATTTCTCAGATGCAGTTGACATGCTTTTCGTCTCACTTAGACCATTGCAGTGATCCCCCGCTATATCACGGTTCAGCTATCGCACCCCCGCTATATCACGGTTCAGCTATCGCACCCCCGCTATATCATGGATTTTTCCCTCGCATATTAATAATTATTAATTATTATTATTATTATGTTACTCATATCCTTAGTCCGACATCCATCCATCCATCCATCCATTTTCTATACCCGCTTATCCTACTGGGTCGCGGGGGGTCCCGAGCCTACCCGGAAGCAACGGG
>JAODUD010000117.1:3982600-4014284 GCA_026784285.1 Stomatorhinus walkeri
AACACTGTAAAGAAAGGTTTCACTTACCTGAAGTGAAGGCCCACCCGGCCTGCCCCGGACCTTCCGGGGGGAGGTGTAAGCAGACAGTCTTGGAGACGCAGACTGCGATGACACTGACTTTTGGCTCCCCGAAGCCCGATTTACAGCAGCCTGGGGTACGACCCAACAAAACCCAGCCAAGTGCATAAAAACTTTGATCGTAACTCTATTCCTCTCATTTTCCTCCTCTCCATTTTAATTATCTCTGTTGCTTGAAAACAAAAATACACTTCCTCAGGTTTTGTAAGTAGTCCCCCTTAACCCGCTTATGTTTCTGGCTCAAATTGACCTCATAACATGACAGTAATTTAATATCCACATTTGCCTTTCTATAGCATTAATTTATTTAATGTCCGCCTTTGTGTGCATGTTTGGGTCACTCAGATTGCTTTAGGTCCCTTAATGGAGCGTTCTTCAGGCCAAGGTGCACATTAATCTATACTCCGCCCATGAGCTATTCAACCGTTTAAGTTAAGGAGAATAGAGGCACGTCAGTCATTTGTGGGCCCAAGAGACAAATGTTACTTGGCATGATGGCAGCCGTTGCACAGGGACTTGATGATCGAAATATGTAGGCTTACGTGCATAAATCACGTTTCAATAGCTTCAGGGCACACACAGAGGAAGCCGGCCCCTGACAGGTCCTAGCAAACACGTCCTCGCTGTTACGAATCCCACTCCGTCACATGGGTCCCGTTGCAGTGCCATATTAAGAACTGATAGAAATCGACTCTATTACGAGGGATTTAATGCAATGGAAATACTTTCCAGTTCAACAGATTCTCTGCTTTCCAATTCAAATGGGCGTGAAAAACATTTTCTTAGTACATCATCAGAATGTATATATTAGACAAGATTTCCCTGCTTCCTATTTGTTACAATGAGGTACAGCACACTATCTGTTCAACATGTATATAAAACAAGGGAGCGATGCATAATTAAGAAGAAACAAGAAAGAGGAAATAGAGGAGAAGAGGGCCTAGAATGGCAAAGGGGTAGATTGGGTAGCACCATTTCACACCACCTGTGATGGGGGATCAAATCCCTCTTGTGGCTCTACACAGACAGATTCATAGTCGTACAGGTAGGTGAGCTGGTCTTAGATTTGCCTATGGTAAGTTCACCACAGGCTCACCACAACCCTGTAATGGAAAAGTAGTTGGAAGATGGATGGATCACAGTAAGCCCAAACGTTATGCTGCTGCAAGCATGGTACTGCTGACATATCACTGAGTATGTATCTATAGCACATTAAAACCTTTATATCCTTCAAAACATGGGTCCATTCTGTACCGTGAGCACTTTCAGTTTTGATTGGTGGACCCTGGGGCTTTTGCCACTGCCTTTGAGCCAGAGCATAAAGTTTTTTGTGGGAAACCCCTTTACATGACAGGCCATAAATTTCAAAACAGAATTCAAACTCTGTTTTTTTTCCCATGAAGTAGGGCCAGTCAGGATGCCCTATTTTCACAGAAATCCTTGTAACAAATCATAGATGTTAAGCTGCAATTGCTTTTCTTATCTCATAAGGAGGTGCAAGTCAGCACCGTAGGACTAAGGGTTACCAGTTATCATTCAGTTGTCTCTTTCATTTTGAGTAATTCTTATACTGACAATTATATGCAGCATAAAAGCCGGGAGCTTAGAGAAGTTTTAGAAGCAGTTTCTGTGAGGTCTTTAGCTAAAGACATCAATAGAGAAGAAACTCTTGTGTCAGATTTGCCCTGGGGAACAGAACCATATGACACTGGGATGGGAAGAAGGAATGTGGACTTTTTTTGGGGACAGGAGTGGAGATGGTTTTAACAAAAGTGGTGGAGAGGAATGAAAATAAAAGACAGCCGTCTCAGAGGCAGCGCAAGGCAGAAAGTATGAGGACATGCACACTGGAGCAGGGAGCGAGCTCTGAGCGGGGGAGGGCAGGTCACCAGTGGCTGGGTTGTGTTTTCTGAGGCTACAGTATTTAATGCTATGCAAAGATTTGTAAGGCATAAGTGAAGTAAATAAATGTGCTTATCATCAAATTTTGTTTTCCAAACCACCCAAAGCTAAACCTTGATTAATTCTGGCACAAAATGATCCAAATAAAAACACAGTGCACCCCGTTACATATTTTTCTGCTGGGAGTTTGAGTGACAGAGGAGTGTGAGGGGATGCTGGTTGACGCATTGCAGACTAGCAGTGCTGATAGTTATTTTAATGTCACTAAGTTTCACCATCGAAACATGGTAAAGTTTGGAGCTGGTGTGGTCTTTGGAAGACTGTCCGCCAGATTAGCTTCCCACAAAGCACTGATCTGCATTTGAATAATCATGTGTTCTGCACCAACATCGGATTGAAGGTATCTGCTGCCCAGCACTGGTGTCAGATGCCGAGTGGTACTACCAACCTCTCCTTCATTCCTGGAAAGTGTGGCTCCCTGTAGACAATCCAGTATAAAGGTCACAGAAGCAGCAGTTTCATCACCGAGTTGCTGTCCTGCCCAGGATGCCGCCCACACCAGTGGGTTGTCCGTTCCGCCAGCTGTAGTCTTACATCTGACACCCGCTACAGTTACCAGCTTCGGCGAGAGGCTTGCCTTGTTGAGGGGTCACAAGTCAGGTCAGCCAAGCGCTGTTCTAAAGACGTCAAGGCAACGGTGACGCACTGACAGGCTGCCACAGCCACTGGGCACTACTGTATCTAAGGATGGTTTCAGTAAAAAAGGTGCTGACCAATCAGGGATAAAGGGGGAGGGGCCATTTACAGAAAAAAGTTCACCCCAGCTCTGCCAGTTCTGCTGTCTATTTCCTGATTGTTCATTTGTTAAGTCCTTGGTGTGCTGCGGGGTAGAGAGGCCCATGAATGTATAGGCTGTTTCCAAAATTATTAAAAAGAGAATTCTGGGATTACTGACAGCAAGCAAAAAAAAGATATATATATATATATATAATATGCGTGCATGTGTGTTGTCTAAGGACCAGAAAAACGGCTGCCTAGAATGGCAGAATTACTGCCCTCTGAGCTTTGTAGGGTTCTAGGTAATTGCTCATTTCTGCATGGATGTCACATAATAAATTAAGCCACACTGAAGATGGACATGCAGCTGTTCACGGGGATTTTATCAGAGCACCTGAAAGGGGTAATTCACCACAGCACCTGCACCTGTACCACATTATACATATGATGTATTGAGAGACAAACACACATGCACAGTAAAACACTTTTTATATAGTTTTGATGTATATAATCATATATGGAATATAATAAAATTATAACTGCAATTTTAAAAAGGCACTATTAAACCACATTAAATTAGTAAATAACAAATACTAATACTACTATATATTAGTATACAAATACTAATAATACTAACCATAAAATGTAAAATAAACTAACATTGCCACAATTAAGAGGACTAATATAAATATTGAATATACTATAGACAACTGAAAAAGAAAAATGAGGGAGAAATATTAATTTAAATGCTTTTTCGACATTATGCAGGAGGACGAATAAATGGGTCACATTCATTGTCCGGTCCTGCCGTCTGTCCACCTACATCTTCATGTTTACCGAGAATTGGCCAGATTCTAAAGCACCTCCACCAGATTCCTGAGACTCAGTATCTGCCCGCTAATCAGGGAAGCTTGCACTCAAGGCCGGCTTGAAAGTGGACAGGCGCACACAGTTCTAACTGGAAGAGAATACAGCCATTGTTGCGTCTGTGATGAGAGCGCCATTGTGGAGGAAGGCCAGTGGCGGCGCTCGGGCCCAGCAGCACTTCCTCCGTACTCCTGCCTTTGTCGTCCGCGCCGACTCCAACGCTGCAACTGCCGTAACCTGAGAAACTCTTGAGAAGTTTGTCTCCTTGAGTTTCTCTTATACTCCACAGGGACTGAATCACTCAAACAGCCCCCTCCCCACCTTCTCCTCCATTCCCCGACTCGTGACAGCAATTGGAAGCAGATGGGGGGAGGGGGGGGGCACAGGGGGGGGATTATGTCTTGGCGTCACACTGCAGCTCTCCTTGTCCCGCTGCCCCCGACTTCCGTCTCAAGACCTCTGCACTTTCTCCAGTCCTCTGATTGTCTTGGAGAAACAGTACTCACTGTGTGTACCTGCAGCTCCACAGAGGTGAGTGGGCGGAGCGGCGCCTTGCCACAGTACACCAACCCCTACCCGCTCCACCTTGATCCCTTGGTGGTTTCTCCCTTCGAGTGCATGTGCTGAATTCTAAATTTCCAGTGGCATGAGCGCTTTGAGGAATATTTGCTGCCTCCGTCTCTCCTACTATTTTTTCCCTTCCACTCACCTTCCTCCTTTCTTAGGTTTAATGGAGCTGGAACACAGGTTCCTACAAGTGCAGCTCCATCTGATGTATAGCTGGTCCCCTGCTTGTGACCCCACCCACAGTGCTCATTACCAGATCAGGACATCTTGATTAAATCACCAAAATACAGTATCCAAAAAATAACCATAATATATATTGATGTTTGAGGTGCATGACTCACTTAAACAAACGCCATTTGAGTGTTTCAGCACAGATACCACCATGCTCAACACACATCTTTTGGATTTTTTTTTTACTTAAAATATCTTTTTTCTACATTAAATCCATGGAGAGGCCAAACTGAGGCTGCCATTATTCAGATAACTACCCAACAACAGCTGTCTGTTGGCTGACTTTTTATATATATTTTAGAAAGGCATTTCCAAGACAAGATCACTCTATAGATGTATTGTCTAAAGAATCCCTTGTTTGTCTCTATCAGCAGTTACTTTTGCTCTTTCAGCATAGAGAGAACCGCATTTTCTTCAAATGTTTAGAGAATGGGATTCTTTTATAGGTGCCAGCATACATTATTCACATTATTTAACCATATTGACTTAAAAATGTTTCTTATAAATGTTGAACAGTTCAGTGGCTAACTAAGATATATCAGTATGTTGTCCACAACTCTACAACTCTAGACCATCTACAAGTTTGAAGACCCAACGGGCACTCTCCTCAGTTATCCATTCACAAATGGACAGGGCCATATGTGAACTTAGAGACAAGGCTATGATCTCTTTTAACAGCTCTTATTCAACTATTTGTACTGAGCACCATATGAGAATACTTATCCTTCATGTTTTCCTGTCTTAATGTGCTTCTAAACCCCCTGCCATGCAAGACTTGGATTTGGCATCTAGTCCCTCCATGCAATTAACCTTGATGAAATCGGAACACTATCTTTTCATATATTTTTTCCCCTCTTACTCTAACCCCTCAATGTTACTTTTCAACAATTGAAATCAGAGTAATGACTCTAAAAGGAAAAGAGAATGTTCTTTCAATAGATAATTAGGGAGATTGGTTTACCCGACCTACTCAAGGCCCATTCAGGGATTGAACCAAGGCTGTTGTCTAAGTGGCCAATGGACTCCCAGGAGTAACATTCCTGTCGTTTCATTTCTCAGAGCAGGTGCCTGGCAGGTAGTCAATGGAGATGCCTGAGCGCGAAATAAGAGGTCCCACGAAGGGGTCAACATCAGAGGTTGAAGGTCAACATCCAAAGGTCAAAGGGTCGGTGGTCACTGAGGTGATGGATGAATGGAAATGCATCTTGTATCTGTGTTACCCACATGAGGCCATGTCATCCAAGAAAATGAAGTCAGTTCATTGACAGCTGTTCCTGTCACGCAAACATAGGCCTGTGACAAACCTCACATGCAAATGACACCCCTCATGCAACCAGACCCCACCTCTCTGCAGACATGCCCTACTGCCGCTTCTCTCATTTAAATCATAAACAATCCTCAGGACAATATCTGCATCTGAAACGATAACCAACACTGTGCAAAAGCCTATCTACCCCATTCTGGTGCCCATCACACACAGACACTGGAACATACCTGATCATTTCTGACCCATATTTCACCTGACAACATCAACTACTGCTTTGTTTTAAGTTACAATCTTGAGGACAGTTTAGAAGCAGTAATAGTTTGTAAAATCCCAGGAACAACAACTTTGTAGGACAACTACAAAAAAAAACTGAAAGGAAAGAATTCAGCAAGAAGAGTTTATAGGTGACAAAATGGGTTTGAAGGAATATCCACCAGGGCATGTTACACGGTTGACTTGTGGCTATAAGCACAACTCAGAATTCCAGAGTGGCATCTACGGTAGGCAGCACCTTTGCAGCCATGACGGCCTGCAGTAATACAGGGACCAAAGAGGCAGTCAGGTATGTACTGTTCACAGTAACAAAATGTCAGTTCCACCCTTAGTGTACCTTGAGCAAGCTAAAGGTTAGTTCCCATTACAGTACACTGGAAAGCACTGCATTACAGACTCTAAGCACACAACTAAGAATACAACTGTTACTTTAGATGATAACATTGAGAAAACATCTATCCAAATATCTTTCATAATGGCTTATCCAGTGGGGGGTTACAGTGAACCAGGAGTCTAACCCAAGAAGCAGAGGGACTGAGGCAGAGCACCCCCGTGGAACTAAATACTGAGTGCATTTTAGGATTAGCTGAAATTGCCAGCTTGTATTGCTCAACCGCTTCAAGGTGTCATCAGTCTACAGCTGTCATTATGTATTTCCTAAGTCCTGTATACCATCAAGCTGGCTAATCCCTTAACCTGATTACCATCGGTTACCTCCGTCAACGTGCAGCTCCAGCAGAATCCAGGAGACGCATCACTGTCATGCTATAGATCGGACCTGAATTTGTGCACTTTACCTCTTCAATCTTTTGGCTTTGTTTTATGTGCAGCACCCCATTTTGGCAAATGACATATTGAACAGTTCTTTGTAATTAACAGGAATGTCATAATTCATATTAAAGGCAGACTGTTTCACTTATAATTTCAGTTTACAGAAGCTGCTTTTACATCATTTTAGTGTTGATCGTACTGTTGATATTACAGGTAATCAAAGCTATTACAAGATATACAAGAAAAATATATATGGTGGTTATTAAACCACAGAATTGGCAAGGCTGCTGTGCTTATGAAGGGTAGAAGTTGCAGTTGCAGAAGGTTCAGTGCCAAATGAAATCAGTTCAGCTGTGATAGGCTATTTTTTACGCCATTTTAGCTTACATAGATATTTTGATTAGGTGAGGTTGAATTATCATGAAAACTTCACTGAACTTTTACAGACAGAGAGGGTTAAGGTTAGGAAACTGAAAGTGATTGTGACTATGAATCTATGGACCAAGAGAAGGGACAATGCAGGGACCTGGTATTAAATGCAGCTTTTGTAAGCCGGGGTCAAAGGTTAAAGTTACACTCCACCTTCATTATTATGCACATTAAAACATGTGGTTTGAAAAGGTCACTTACATCTTCCACTCAAACCCATGCAAGTAATTCTTATTCATCTCTATGAAGGCCTTCTTAAAGCTTTCCAAGGAAACTTTCCAAGTGAGCTACAGTGTCATATCAAACTGGACGGAGAAAAATAAAACTCCCCCCATTTGCAATTTGCACAGGTTTTTCTCTGTTTCAGAAATCTGACAGGTTTTGACAGCCCTTCATCCTCAAAGCTTCTGGAGTCTTCAGAGAAGCTGCAGCTATGAGGTCATTTTCTGTTATATCATCGTTGCTGAAATCATCTGCCCAGTTTGTTGCCATTGGCGACAGACCGTGATCAGCGAGGTGTCATTAGCTTGAAGCAGCACAGACTCTGTTGGCCCTGGAAAGTGATCTTGAGTGAGAAGTTGCAGGGTTGCTATAGTTATTGCATTCACTAGGTATTTGATCATTTAAAATACTGTTCTGAAAAATTTTAATAGATCTTCATCCTCGTGTTAAGAAAAATGCATCAGCCATTCATCTGCGGTAACTATTTATCCAGTACAAAAAAGTCATATTTATGAGATACAAGAAGCACACATTGGATGGGTTTACAGTAAATTTCTTTGGACTGGTATAGTTATTTTCAGGAAGTTTTCCTTGTCCCCAGTGAGTTCTGCCATCAGTGTTACTTCAAACATAAACAATGTTCCCAGCTTGTTTACAGTTTCACTATTTTCACTCCACAGGCCTAGTATGTGTGGAAAGGAAGACTTTAAAAGGAGCACAGACTGTTTTAACTCCGCCACCCCCCACCCACCAGTGCTGAGACCTCTGGCTTGAACCTGCTGCTCTCACTCAGCAACACATAAATCACTGCATTTCAGCAACATCCCTGGCCTGCCACAGAGTGCCGAACCTGACTCCATGGCAATAAAGTCCGTAACCGGATACAAAAACTAATCCCGGGCTGGACAATTGTTGGCATACGTCAGGCCCGTGGTGCAGCGGTTTGCAAGTGCCCCACTCTGTTCCCTGGCACACCAGAGCAGAGCCGCACCTACCACGAGCCTGGAAAATCACAAAGTGCCTTGGGTAAGAGACATGCCGTCGGCCTGGGGTTTGCTCTATCTGGTACAGGGTACGGACAGATTCGCGGCCCCACAGAGACAGAGGTCAGTGCTTCATGCCAAATGTGGCTGACATGTGTAAAGACTCTCCACTTCGATCAGAAGGATCCTTAGAAAGCAAGGTCTGAATCTCATGGCATCCTATAGTGAAAAGAGCGACACCAAAGTATAAACATGAGACTGACTTACACTGAGTTGAGACGGTAAGCTTCCCCGTTAAAGTCCCCAAACCAAGATGGTCGTTTAACCCTTGAAAAATATATTTAAACTTCATTTCTTGCATTACACCAAGCAGCTCAGTAAATACATAAAATTACAATAATTAATTATATATGAATATATAACATGAATTACTCAGTAATTCAAAACTGACAGTAACAAACACAAGAACAACAAAATATTAGAAACAATAAAAACTGTTGCTACAGCAACAACAACTGGGAGACTGTTATGGAGGTGTCAGTGTGGCATTGGATTTACACACAGAACCATCATAAAGAGACATGATGTTTGTTGCCCCCATGGCACAGGTGCAATATTCCAGTCTTGCCCTTGGTCCATTCCTCAGTGCCCCATACATCCACTGAAAGGCAGCCCCTGCAGGAGGAATGTCTTCCCGTTATCTCCAGTCTCCTTGGTTGATAGCATCGGTCTCTGAGAAGACACAGCGAGCAGACTTATTACGGCTTAAGTGCATTTTACGGCTTTTATCTGAAGAGATGCTCATCTCCCAGCAGTCTAGACTGCTCGTTCTGTTCCAAAGCCCCAGTCTAGGACTGACGGGTAAGAGTTTGGGTCCAGCCTGTGTCATCAATCACCCTGAATCAGATGTTTCAAGTGGCATAGCATGTCGCGTACAGCACCATTACCATGAACGCTATTAAAATATATACTAAAACGTCTCTCTCGTATTGCAATCCTGTCTAGGGTGTGCTCCTGCCCTGTGATGCGTAGGATAAACTCCAGGGCCCCCATCGCCCTGCTCATGATAAGAACTTGGAAGATATATCTTGAAAATGCACTTGGTCCTTGGATAGCGACTGATGGAAAGATCTAAAATGCTTTCCAAACCGAAGGATCTGAAAGGGTTTCTAAAGCAGGCAGGAATATCGGACACAGCTGTAATCACTTATCTCAGAATATAGGGCATAATACTTGCATACAAATAAATGTTGTTAAGATTGTTTTTTCATCTACATCAATACACTCACAAATAACCAGATTACTATAAACAAGTTATCGTTTCAAGCAGACGTCACATGACGTTTAGCCAAAGCTTAATTGTTAGAGACAATGAATAGAATTGTTCTGAGAGACTGGAAATTTTCAGCTGCCGACTGACTGCAGGGAAGCTGAAACGTCTCCACCTGTCCGTGCTGCCAAGATGTGAAGCAGGCTGGGTACTGATTCGACACAAAATTTGGCCAGAAGTGTTAACATGTTAATTTAGGCTGTCTCTAGCAGGTGTCACCTGCACTGCTTTCCCTTGACCTGTCTTCTGTGCGCAAAAATTTACCTCCTTATAGGACAGCATAGGCAGTCCTGTAGAATGTCAAAATTGTGTGATGTCAACGATGGCTTTTCAAACAGATTTGTTGTTTCCGACTATGGAACTGTTTTTAGAGGGTGATGCACCTTTCCTACACAGAGGCAGTCTTACAGGGAGGGTGGCGTCACAGAGCAGCCCATACGTCAATGATAAAGCGGCAGTGGCCTTGACTGGAGGCGCCTGTGGTTGGTACTGCAGTAGGATGTCAATTTTGCCATAGTGGCACTTTTTGATTTTATTTTCATTTTTCCTTTCCACATGCTGAAATCTGATTAGGATCGATCGTTACTAGCGAGGCGGTGCTGTGACTGCCAGTGCAATTCCAGGGGTGCTTTTGTGAGTATTCAATGGAAAGGTTTGCCCTCAGATGTCAAATCTCCTCAGAGACATGGATGTCAATACCAATTAGATGGCATACAGTTGCCTCGGTCACTGCAGTGACCCCGCCCCCGTTTTTAAAAATTTCTTTGCCTGCTTAATGGGTGGAGGGGAAGTCGGGTTGGGGGCAGGGCTTCCAAAATAACCTTCAGCTCCAAAATCAGTCGTGATTTACCTGCACATTGCCAGTATTACATTAACATTGTTAGGATATGGGGTGGGGTGTGGAATGAGGGGGATTTATGACATCTAATGAGGGTGTTAGTGTCTCCTGCTGAAAGACCGTCAGGAAAAAAAAAATAATGCAAACATACAAAAGGGAGACTTAAGGAAAAAACAAATGAAGAAGTAAATGCAATTAGGGGAACATGAACCAAAAGGGTCTGTCTCCAACCAACAGTAGTTTTATTTTTTCCCCCTCCTGCAGGGATTTAGATGAAGACATTACAAACAGATGTGCTAGGGTTTGCCCTGCAGTCCGCCATGTACCCAAACACGCAAAAAATACCAGCCCAGCACTGAGCACACAGTTTGCTCCTCTTCACATTTTACAGCTTCTTTCTGTTCTTTAACCTTTAAAAAAAAGGGTTTAAAAGGCCCATCCAGGTGGATCATAGATCCGGGACCTGTGTATCACCGTTAAAACTTTCCCCGCCTCCTCTCTCATCCAAAATGGCGGTGTAATAGAAACCCAATCTACCCGTACATGTTTTGCTGAGGGTTCGGCTCCTGGCTGACGGCGACGCACCGTGATTGTCTGCGATTGTCTCGCCGCGTTGTACGTGACAGGCCGTGCCCTGACCTCTCTGTAATCTGCTAAGTGGGCAGTCACATGAATATGAGTAAACCCAGTGTGGAATCCGAGCCCACAAAACGCACTCATTAATACTTGTGTGCGCGACGTAAAGAAGCGATAAATCCGAAGGTGGCAGCCACTGCGCAGATTAGAAACAGACTCGAAATAAACATGAGTCTTAGGTTCCTAGACAACATACTTTTTAGATTTAATCAGCCCTGGTAAAGGAACTCTCTTGTAATTAACCATCCTGATCTTATCGCAGGATCCATTAGAAAATCACATTTCTCATTCAGCTGTTATGTTGCTGTAGCTGCTGCTGGACATGGGGACACTCCGGACCAATTGTTCTCCCTGTGCAACAACACACAATCTTTTGTGTTTTCCCCAGATCAGTACATAAAAAAAATATCGGTCTTCTGAGACATTTAATTGAAACACTGGGCTCACTTCTCTCCTTCAAAGGCATTGGGTAATTACTAAATGAGTAACAGGAAAAAGGCAAGTTATACAGCGTAATACAGCAAGGCTGAGAAGCGGGTTATTACGCTTACTGGAAGCACATGTTCACTGCTTCGATTTGATGCGCGGTATAAAGTATAAGCAGCGAGCAAAGACAGTTCCATTGTTATGACTAGTGCTTAAGAGGCGACTTGCTTTAACTGACAGTAGGTTGTCCAGTAAGGTTTCAGAGTCAAACATGGCAAAGAAACCTTAGAAAAAAGTGGTTAAATTTGGGTACGTGAAATAATCCGTTTTTTCATCATCCAGTGAAAATAATTTTCATAAAAGGAAATACAACGTTCTGAAAATAAAATCTGTGACATTTATATAATTTTCCTTTAAGAATACAATACAAATTTGAACCACTCAGTTTCTACCAATTAATTTAGCATTCCAGACTAAAAACTGACATGAGCAACTTAAGATATTGAAAATGGGAAATCCTTTTTCCCCATTCTAAAATGGGATTTTAATAAATGTAATCAATTTTCCACATAATTTGTATAAAAATTAGCTTGCCAATCTTAAACAGAACTGTGAAATTAACCTTTCGAAAAACCTATTCAATGAATAGAGGGTTTCATATTTAAGAAATATTTAATATTTGATCTTTTAAGTTACATTTTCAGTTGCTGACTGAATAATTCAACCTGTGTTCTTTTGGATTTTTTTTTTTTTGTGCAAACAAAACAGGCTTCTGTTACATTAATCTGCTTTTAAATTGAACCAAGTGAGATTTTACTGTGTTATTTAGAAGAATCAATAGCATGGCTATAGAGGAAATTCCTTTCTTTTTCTTGGATAACCCATAGCATGTGGCTGAATAAAATTAAAATAACAAATAAAGAACGGTTACAACTGGTGCAAAACACAAAAAAAGAGACAGCGATTTCAAAATACCTTCGATTTTCTTAGAATTTGGATTTTCACTGCAGTAAAGTATGACCATGCATGTAATTTTATTTGAAAATGGAACTATTATTTCTGTGAGTGAAAGTTTAACTAGTACTAAATGGAAGACAATAATTTAAAGCAA
Organism: Stomatorhinus walkeri; assembly: GCA_026784285.1. NCBI lineage: Eukaryota > Metazoa > Chordata > Actinopteri > Osteoglossiformes > Mormyridae > Stomatorhinus > Stomatorhinus walkeri. Next base: position 3,995,309 of record JAODUD010000117.1, read on the forward strand.
ATTTAGTCTTAATCAGCTACAGAAAACTAAGCAGGCTATTTCAGGGTTATGAAAAGGACTGTATCCTAAATGAAGTTTTCTGTGTAATTTAAGCTATACAGGCAATTGTCAGACTTGATAATAATTAACCGCTGTATACTACAGCAAGGTGGAAGCTATTTAAGCATGGTGCATATTGGGTGAACTGCAGCTTACTAACAAGGCAACTTAAGCATATCGATGGCAACAAATGTGATTTGTCATTTACGTTTTAGACAGCTCCTCCACAATCCTTTTAAGGTTGCATTTCAAAAGCAGTGCCCACACTTCACTGTTAGTTTTAAGTACGCAAAAACAATTGGAGACAGACTTTTGGCGTGGCGGACAGGAGTCAGAGGCCGATGTTTAGATATGAGCTGAGGCCTTTTAAGATGCATAAACTACCCCCNNNNCCACCAGTGCCCCTATGTGTTATCCCACCTTAGCTGATATGTGATCTATACTTTATTCTACATTTTTCAAACATCCTGCCTTGGACAGGCTGGCTTTAATTAGCAGGGAACTGAACTTCTTTACCTGTCAAGGGGGAGGGATGTCCTCCTGAATTGGCAGCAATCAAAGGGCACCTTTGAGAGATTAATTTAACGCAGGCTGCGAGTGCAAAAAAATTGAACTCTCATCACCGCTAACATTTGTGCCAGTTTGTAGGACCTAAGCGGGAAAATTCCAGGAGTTCTTTTACATTAGTATTGCTAACAAGTTTCGTTTAGCATGTTAAAGTTTTTAAAATTTTAAAATCTGACAGCAGTTCTGAAAATGTCCTGACAGTACTCTGGAAAAGGGCTGAATGAATTGCACAATGGATGTCCTTACGATGTTCCAGGTCCGTTCCGAAGACCACCATAAATTTGGAGCATGTTTATTTGTGGCTAGCTAACATGACTGCAGTAGTTTGTGCAATATTAAAAAAAAAAGGATGTTTAACAAATTAATATTTTTATAAATTTGGGTTTATAGGCCTCATTTAAATTCATTTGTAATCATTTTTTTTAACAAAGTCTTTTATTTTGAATGTTCATCAATCATCATCATTACTATTACTACTTCTATTATTCAAAACTTAGATTTCATCTTAGCAATTAAAGAAATAAAATGCTACCTTTTAAGTGACTGTTAAATATTGCCGGTATTCCGTTTTGCGTTTTCTTCTTTACATTCCTATCCTTACGCATAATAAGTACAGACAACGCTGCCTCCTTTCAGTTATTCCTTTTCCATTTCCATTTACCTTACTCCACTCTTTGTTTTCAGTCTGATTGACAGGTCTGAGCCCATATAACTTTGCCTCACAGCCAAGATGGCAAAGTTTCAGCTTTTTCATTTAAAATTTTCATTCATTTTTAGGAAGTCATTCCTTTATACATACTGATTTGGTAATTGCATGATTAGACTGCAGACATTGATTTTTACAATCAAGATAAAGACTGCCCAGTTTCTAATAGTTTGATATTCCATTGCCTCATTGGGTAAGAGGGGCTGGTAATGATAAAAAGATGACTTGGCGGGTATATAGTGAGACCAGGCACACATCATATTGGTGCGAGTGTGTAAATACTCTGCACACAGTTTACGGTCCTCACAATGCTGTTGTGATATTTAAACTTATACATATCGAGCTTTTTTTGCCTATTTACTTCCATACCACCATATTCTTTTACATAACTCCTGTGATTCTGTAACAGAGTTCCTATTAATCAGTACAATCTTTAAACTTAAAGAGAAATTTATTTTAGGCTTAGAATATAGGTAAAGGGGAAGACCTTAGGAAATGCTGAGTGAAAGCAAAAATATTGTAAATTGCAGTAGTATATCTTGTCTGTTAGTTACTGTCTGTTTTCTGAATTTCCATTAAAAAACAAATACACTACACTAGTTCCTCTAATTTATTTGTATGGGAAATTTTTAAAAGCTAGGTTATTGCTCAATTAAAGTTCATTTTAAAAAAGAATGTTACATGTGCAACCATTAGAATAATAAAAAGGACATCAAACACAGGGTTGAACATGCACTAGTCACAAAGAAAAAGTTATCTTGAAACGGCTCACGTATGAGTAAGGAAGTACTTAGTAAACAATCTAAATACCTGTGAGATACAAATGTAGCATCATCAGAATCTGTGAACGGAAGCAGAATATGCAAAATAATAATACATACAGTAAGGTAATTACATTTGATTAAAAATGCAAATAACATAAGAACCAGTTAAGTGCAAATCTTTAGTACCGTCAGATACCTACAATTCAATCCAATCCAAAAAGCTCAGTCATTTTTAATTTTTAAAAAATAATTAGGTAAAGAGTCAAGGCTATACTGATAATGCATTATTTAAATGTTAGCATGTATACATTTTCTCAGGAATTCAAAACTTAAAAAATGTATGTTTCACATTATGCAATGTTTAAAACGGTTTATCAAATAGAAAATTTAAGAAAAAAATTAGAACTCAAAATCCTACTTCTCATGTCTTCATCTGCAACACCATAAATCACAATGATGTTGCTGAAACTTTTTATAACTATTACAGCAATGTTACTACCTACCCAAGTGCTGATGCTATCATACATGTCCCTGAAGGTGCATTTTTAAAAAGAAGAAAAAAAAGTAAAAAACTGCTCAATGTCAATTATGCTTCATAATTAGACTATTTTACGTCTGAAGGCCATTTTGGTTCAGTCCCATCCAGCTTGTGGTATCTTTAACCAACATCAGTTTCGTCAAAGCAATTCCAGACACTGAGACTGACTTTATACTTTAGTAGAGGGCTGATTCCCCACCTGAGATGATGTCAGTTTCATACCGACAGCAAATAGAACAAAAACAGTATGAGAAAAAGCCACGAGATGTTTGGAAGGTTTTCAGAAGTTTCCGAGTTTTACTGCGATGCAGGCGCCATTTGAAGCAAATTAAGTATAACTGCAGAGAGGATTAAGATATGCTGCAGTATCCTCAATATAGGCCGATACGGGCCTGAGGTTAATAAGCTGTCGCACCCTGGGTTCCGACGGCATCCTGATGTATTGCTTGAGATGCCTGACACCCAGGAATCTGACTGGAATCATATTCAAAAAAAGGTCAGTGTTCCTACATAGTTATCATTTAGGTGACCATGATGTTTTATTTTGGCTGACAGGTAAAAGCTGGACGTTAAAGCACAGTATTTTATAAGAAGTCTCACAATAGGTCAATATGTTCCTCAGGCATCTCAGCAAAAGGCCCACCTTGTACACAGCCTATAGGTGTCTAAAATGTGACAGTGAAAAATGAATAGATGGTTGCACATCTAACTTGTAACTGAAGCATTATCTTAATGACATAACTCCTATCTGCTTATGGAAAATGTAATCTATTTTTCTCCCTTATACTATGTGCTAATCTATTGTGCCTCTTGGACAGTATCTGTGACTTTGAATATTTGATTTTCCAAGCTGTGTATGTTTTCCTTCGTGTGTTTTTCTGTGGTGTAGAACCCATCAGCTCTAAGTACTAGCAATACAATTCCAGGAAGAACTCTTACCTAGAAACATCCCCCCCTCAGTGTCCTTAATAACGATCATTGTTCGTTCGTTGCATTGTTCGATTTGATTAAATCTATGCTCCAGCATGGTATCTGCATGGCATATATACTAAGCATATGCTCATATGACCCAGTTCCAGCCCATAGGTTCGACTAAGTACAGCAGCCAAATGCATCCCACCGCCTCGACACGAGGATAAAAACACAACCTTGGCTCTTTTCCCCTCTTTTTTCGTCTTCATTATGCACCTTCTTTATTTAGTCCCAGATCCGGTTGGTGAAAAGAAGAAAATCTTTGTAAGTCATATGAAAAGAAAACAGCACTTCAATTTTTAAAATGGATTTTTATATATACGACTATAGATTTTTCTCCCTCTGTGGCTGAATTTTATAGACCTCTTAATCATAAATACATGACTGAGGCCTAAAGCAGGGGGTGTATTCTGTTGGCTCATCGCAAACTTGTGCTCTCTGCCCCAGCCAGATCTTGCTTCATACAGTGGCTGTCTCTGCTAACGTAACTCAAGCTGTAAGCATCCTATGATATCAAATCTGAGTCTTTCCACCCCAACTATTATTGTCTTAAACTTTGCCATCATCGCGTTACACATTTTACGTTTCGCCTGCTCGCAGGCTATGGTAACCCCACGGTGACACCTATTTTGGAGCTCAGAATTAGTTCCAGGAAATACTTTCTGCCTGGTAGGATCTGAAAATAAGGCGGCACATCTGCAGCAAGGTCCTGCTTTTTGGAAGCTCCCTGCTGGTCGGCGGCCAACACCAACACTCCCACCGCTGTGCTGCCATTTTCACCCCCCAACGCCCCCCATTATGATTCTGGCTGGGCAATTAAGACAGATTTCACCTGCTAATTTCACAGCAGATTATGTACATGTCTGGATGGAGAGGGAGACACACATGCACACACACACACACACACACCATGTCGCCCCTGAGGAATTCTGTAGGGCTGTATCATGAACTTGAGCTAATGTCATGTGACCACGTCATCTGCTAACCACTTCAATCAACTGAACCGTTTAAACTTTCAAACCACCGTTTACTTTAAAATGTGCACTCAGACCCACTTCCAGTTTAAGTTGTGTGTCAGCAGGCCGACCCCAGTGCAGCAGTAAATTCTGGAAGGCTCGCGGATGAAGGTGAACAAAAACAAATGGTTTTTACTGCAAATGGGAAAGAGTGAACTGTCTAGCTTCCCTGTCACGTCATCAGCAGTACTTTGCGGGCCTAACCCAGGTACTTGAGGGGCGGTAAATGCCTACCTGCATCTTAGCCTGCCTATGCCTGGAAGCACAGGGTATTCTAACCCATGAGAATGCACCCAGTCATGCACTAAGAGCAATTTAGAGGCAGCCCACCAAATATTCATGTTCACACAAACAGCCCATAACCCCAGGCCTTGCGAGGCTACTGCAACCTGCCTGGCTACCAGACATATCAGTCACCGGCTGCATGAATGAGTACAACGTGAAAGCTGAGAGAAGGTAAGAGAATCATTCTTTCCGTGATTTCCTGCACAGTACTTTATGCTTAGAAGGACAAGAATCCCTTGCCAAAACCACACGGAAGAAGAGCTTCATATCAATTTTTAGAGAGAATTGAACTGCACTGCATGTACTTAAGGATATGACCCTCAACCGTGACTAGTAACATAACCAAAAGAGGTTGTGGGCTTAGATCAACAGTGTAGGGAGGATTATAACATCTATGACATAGATGTCTGGCACCACACCACGAAATATGTAATACACACCGACAGGAATGCTGAGGTGGGGCATGGCCGTGGTGATGTCATTTTTGTCACAGAGGTTGCAGGCTGTGTGTGAGGGCGCATACCACTGAAAAGCTTGTTCAGTGATGCAAATACACCTTGAAAGTTCAGGTCCAGAAAGTACAAATCCAGACCAAGGGTTTGTTTCAACCAACCAGTTGAGTACTCTGTGATTGTGACTCTTCAAACTCAACTGGTTGGTTGAAATAATATCTTGGTCTGGATTTGTACATTCTGGCTCCGAACTTTAGTAACTTCCATAACACTGCTGATCAGAGTAAAAACAAACCTGGCTAACAGAAGTGAAACACCAATATTTATATGAATCTTCGCTACAGGACTATAAAGTCACAGATGGCTGCAAACTAAAATAAAATACATTTGTAACCGCAACTCTGTATACCTATATTCTTCTGTTCTATTGTAAGTACAATGTAAGTTTTAGTAAAATACTTATTTTTAATGAAAAAATGCATAATATATTGTATAACATAGCATAATTGGTCGATATTGGTTAAAAAAAAAACAAGCATCTCCATCAGGCTGATGAGTCAATCTTAACCAATACTGCCAGCTGATATTTAAACTTTATTAAGTTAGCAGCTAAAGACACAAGTACTGAAATCATGGAGATGATTGCATTACATGATCAGCATTTTCCATAGTGGGGTTCATTCACTACTTACCAGAAGTCTCAAAACATTGGCCCGCTACATGTTTATAATTCATTATTAAATCTGGCCTATAGATCAATCTTTTCTTTTCCACAGAATAAAACACAAAGTAACATCATTTCACCAATCTGTGTCAGGGAACTCAGCTAGTTATTCCACTAACACAAGTGGCTCAGATGTGAGCCAGTTATCTATATCTGAGATACTGCACAAAAATATATTCATATCAGTAAAAATGTACACATTGTCGCACTACTATAATTATAATAACATCCATCCCACACTTGTTAAATGTGACTTAAAAGCAACTCTGCTCTACAGTACCCCGCAGTCCTGGCATCAAAATACTCTTGCAAGGTATGTTGGTCCAAGAAGATTCAACATGAAGGACTGCGGATGGTCCAGTGCTTTGGTGTGTGCATCATGGCGCATCCGCAGTAAGTATTAAGCAGACCTATAGGGACACGTGGAGCACCGTCAGTCTCCAGTTCAGCTCCTAACAGCTTTATTGAGGTAATTAGGAGCGACACACTTTGCTTCTGGTGTTTGAAGTATCAGCCAGGTGCTAATTAAAACACGCATTCTCTAAAACATACAGGACTGCAGCCATCAAGGGCTTGGGTTTGGCACCTCTAGTCAAAAGACACAAATGCCCAGCTCCACTGCGACAGTGTGAGTACACTGCATGTTAGCTAGACATTGGTAGCTTGCCATACCGAAAAATAAAGCCCCGGAAAGTGTGCCTGGTCATCCACCTCCAGGGACCTGGACGGCAGCAGTCTTCTAGGTCCTCTGGGCATTTTCACTTCATTGCCCTGCTGCTAACGTGCTAGCTACATCACACAGCCATATTGGATTGCCATAAGGTAGCTTGACAAAGCTGTCCCTTGTACAGGATCGTCTGTCTGACACAGATGGTGTTGCGCAAAAGAAAGGCCTCTTTTCATATTCTTTTCTAAGAAAAAAAAAATCAGCCAGAGGGTGTGTTGATATCACCCATTGTCATCTATTTCATACTCATAATCTCTTCCAGAGACGCAGGCTTCCTTCGTAGGTGTCTGGATATCAATGCTTCTCTGCTCTCCCGAGGCGAAGGCCGAACACTGCAATAGGGCACTGCCGAGATTCCTGTGACTAATCCCATGGATCTGCACACATATCGAGCGCAGCACAAAGTGCACATCGCGAGTTCGTTCTCCAGCCGGCAAGATCCGCATGGTTCTCCGAGAAAAACACGACCGGGTCGGCGCCCCCGAGGAACTTGCCCTTTTCACTGACTTCAGGAAACACTTCGGGGCCAAAACAGCCCATGGATGGACAGCGGGAGAGAAAAGGGAGGGGAGAAAAAAAAATGGATATGCCGGACACGTCAGCGTGAGCCCGTGTTATTTCCAGTTTCGCCAATGGAGTCGGGTATCATTCGAATGCAGTAAAATGGCAACTCAAGCCTCCGGGCACACGGGCTAACATGTGTGCCTCTGCACTGTCCGTGTTCATTAAGCCCCCTCTCCGCAGAGACCCTGGCACGCCAGCACACAGGAACCGCACAGCCGCGCTACACATTTCCCAGGGTCTGCAGCCTGGAACCAATGCATGGCAAATAGATTATAGGGCTGCTTTTTTAAATTAGGACTTACTGTCTCCCATTCGGCTGCTGCATAAAAAGGGGCATTACGGCTGTATCAACACCAGAGGCATAGTACGCAGCAAGGGCTGAATCAGCGGGAGTCTTTGTAGTAACATTACAGAGAAGACAGTGATAACCCATTTTTTGTGACAGAAAACAAGGGCCACATATTGTGCTTGGTATTATTATGTTGCCGCTCTTGTTCTAATACCAGTCAACATTTTCCCATAAAAAAATTTAGGCTCGTAGAATGGTATGGGGGGGGGGGGGGTTATCTAGAACAGCTCTCAGCATTTTATGTACAGTTTGTGATTTTTATTTCTGTAATGGACAGAACACATGGGAAAGCAGACCGGCAATAAAAGCAAGATGAGGCAGGACAATACCAGCTAATTTCGGGCAAATGTCTAGATTATTTTTAAGATATTGATGTCAAAGACTGCCCCGGACCAGGTGGTGTATCACCGGATGCTGACATGATTAGCTGTAGTGGGCATCACTGTCAGTTAACAAGAACAACAACAATAATAATTTAAAGACCGTAATTTATTCAATATGTATACTTTGGCAGAACTTACAAAGCCATCCATCTAGAGTAGGTTATTATCTTGGACAGTGTTGAAGTTGTTTTATTACCAAAGACACAAACCCTGTAATCATAACTCTGAAAATCTGACTTATACTGAATGAATACACCTGTACAAAACAACATTGACCTTAACTAATGCAAATTTACCCACATGTTTCTGAAGCGTCATTACACTCAATGCGTGTGCATCTGGAGACTGACAGTCTCCTCCATTAATGCAGCATCTGTGTTCAGGACTGACAACCTCCTCCATTAATGCAGCATCTGTGTTCAGAACTGACAAAAAGCAACGCTAACAATTAACAAATAAGAACATGACTTGGAGCACAACACCTAGTACACTTGGTTGCCTATCAAGAATTACCCTATTTTATTTCCTGCCAGATTGCTCACAAATGCAGACAGCAGACCGACAGAGAACATACAGCAATGTGACTTCAGTGGTTCCAGGGTCATACTCCCTGTTCAGCTTTCAATCACCTTTCATCCAGACCAACAGAAGTATGCAGACTAGAACACTAAAATACAATGTGTCTCACCTCAAACGTTCATTTGGGAATTTTAACATTTTAATTTTCCTTGAATTCATTAAAATAAGGCGAAGGACAGTTTGTTACGCAGCAAGTCTCTCCTCCAGAGTGTGGCGCACATTCCAACCAGAAGGGGCACCATCACCTTCAGCTGACCCTCCAAAACTCCTCCTACTGTACCTCCTCCCTGGAAAACTCATTAGCGCCACCCCCCCCCCTCCAGACACAAACAAGAGCAATATGCTGGCAACCTGCTTTCTCCTTTGACGGAGCACTCGCCTGTCTGCCACAGCACGTCTACTCAGGGCAAATTCACGCGGCTCCCACCCATAATTCCTCCCACCATGTAACACGTGTGAGGACTCAGCCACCATAGTATGATTCCTCACTGCCCCATGCAAGCCTAGATTTACGGAGAATTCAACGGGACTATTTGCAGTTAGAGCCGCTAGACTTGAAACCGTAAGCTTTCCAGCGCGCTAAATGAGAGTGGAGACTCCTTTTTTCATTAGCGAATTTCCCAAACTTCCAAAAATACTGTCAAGCTGGCGGCTGATCTTTTGTCAGCCTGTAGACTAGCCTGTGTACAAGGAAGGGCTTGTCTCTTTCCCCAGTGGCAGCTTGCTGGAGCCTGCCTATGATTGTTCCCAATTTCCTCAGATTGTTTTTATTCTGAGATGGGTGCTGCATCTCTCGGCACTTAAAAGGTAAGGCACAGCACGGCAGGCGTCCGGACGGGCCAGCAGTGGCCATGGTGCCCTTCGAAGGGATGGAGACAATGGCTGCTTTTTTTTTTTTAGGTGTATGTCACTGTGGGATTGTGCATGTGGGGCACATGAAGTTTATTATTTTTTTTATTTTTTTAAACGTAGGAAGGAGCAAACACATGGACCGTCTGTAAGTCCCCGAGGACCAGACTGGGAAACACTCTTGTAGAAGACCTATGCTGAAATGGAAATTAGTGAACCCAACAGTCACCAATCCCACTCATCACACCTGCTGGGACCCACATGCTGCCTTGTCTCACGCCTCACACATGATACCCAGGGCCATAGGAGGGTGTGCTCTCACACTGAATGACATCCCAGTGCCAAAGCTCAGACAGTGGGGCCGACCGGGAATGTGATGTTCAACATACCCTGTGCTGATCAGGATCAGAATCCGCTGGATGGCAGAGCCTAGCTAAGCCAGCTAACAATCAGAATCCTAAAACATTATCTGCCCTTTTGATGTCATGTAATTAAGAAAATATTGTGGGGGTATTCTTTTTGACATTGCAGTTTTAAGACACAGCATATGTTCATGCATTTTTATCAGTTAATTCTCTTGTCAGTGGCTGTGTGACCGTTGACAAACTCACATAATCCATCAAAACACAACCATGCCTTTTCATCCACGGGAAACGAGACATGTAATTTTGTGTTCTAGAAAAATGTAGTTGTTAACCCACAGTTCTTGCCTCACTATAAAATGGTTACCAGTTGTGGCCATGTCCTCTGAAATAAAATATTATCTGTACATGCCGCACAGCAGTCCGTGAATTCAGAGGTTGTGCAGGTTACTATCCTGAGCAACATGTGCTGCTATTTAATGTTTGGATGAACTTGTTTTGCTTCCCAGCTGCCGGCATTTTTAAGCTTATGGAAGCTGTGCTGCAACCAGTTTTTCCAGCTCAAATAAATAACTGAAAGAAATGATAAATTTAGAATTAAAAAACCCTCTGCATCTCTGACATGTCAGTGTAGGTTAATGTTCCCACAAAAATAACACGCACTACTGGGGGCAGATTGGGAGTAACGGTTTGGCCTAAATATATTCAGGTCTATCAAAGCAATCACGAGTCAGTAATAAGACCGGGAAGGGTCTGCGTGTTGGTGCAATTGTGCAAAGATTGGAAGAAATGGAGTCAAGAAAAAATGAAATGTTCATGTAGCTGTAAAACTGCAAAAACCCGTGATGATCTCAGTGTCTTAGATATTTGTTGATATGAACAGGATTCACGTCATTTTCCCATGCTGCCTGTAAATAGTGGCATCAAATACCATCAAATGAGAAGTAAATTAAACTAGGATCACCTCAATTCAGACACTGGTTTGTAATGAATGCAGCACTGCTGAGTGGTAGAGGAGGAGGTCAGCTTAAGCCACTACTTCAGCCATGAAAGAGAGAAACTGAGCAAGAGCTTCATTCAGAGATGTCACTATAGGGGAACTCCACACCAGTCGACTGCCCACTTCCACACAGACTGGGAGGGTTCCTCTTCCAAACTGACTCGTTCACACTACATATAAAGCCATAGGCTGCTTGCGGCTTTCATTTCCTTTCTAAATGTGTATTGTGCACTTGGAAGGTGTACAAAACCAAGTATCGGTTATCTGGTGGTCAAACGCTAGTTAACAATATAAGATGAGGTATATCATCACCGAAAATGAGCATGAAAAATAGTCTGTTACCTTCATTAAGAACCTTTATTAATTATAATAAACATATACCTGCATCTTATCTCAAAGTACAAAATGAATTTGACCCCCGGAACAGAAAAACTGCTTTTCCACACAAGCTCTCACGTGAATAGCTTATGTTGAAGACGTCAAACGCGCGCATTACACGGTATATGTGCCTGTATATGCATTTAATTCTGATGCACTGATTAAAGATTCATTCGCAAGAACCTCCTGCGCTCTGGTTAAAAGTGCCAACATATCAAATATCTTTTGACAATCAATTTAATTTCAAATATTGCTGCACAGTCATATTATAAATACTGCTACGAAATGTGGTATTTAGAAGTGGCTGCACAGCTAGAATACCGATGTTATTCGTTACAAATATCAAACGTTAAAATGTATTAATAAATACGGTTGGTATGCGCAACCTAAAATAGTCAGTCATACACTGAGTTCTACATACCAAGAAGCTCTGAAATTGAATCCCACATTTGTATAACTGAAAGAGCTTTCGGTCTGGCCTCCTCCCAAGACTTGAGGTAACGGAGATTGGCTTGTGTTTGGCATTACCTCTAAATACAAGCGGTGAATAATTGATTACGAAAACTTTGCCTTCCAAAACGTGCGGGAAAAGCACGTTTTCACGTTTGAGACAAATTGCTGCACCTAGCCTGGAAGGATGCATGCTATATCATCTGAAATCGTATCATTCATATGCAGAAATTTTCATTGCAAGGGAAAAACAAATACTGCCGAAACTTTATACGTTAGAAATTGATATTTCACAAGTAGGCGATTACATTGAACAGATCAGTTTGCAATACAGCATGCTACCTGTGATTTTTTACAAGGACATTGACAAAACATATACACTTTGGTTAGCGTAAAGGTGAACACGATCTTTAAGTTTGAACACGATCTGTAAGCTTGAATTCTGCAAGAATGTCTGTTAAGGTAGTTAAGCCCTTATGAATTAAAACAAAGTCGTAGAATGATTTCCGCGACTATACAAAGCATAAACAAACCATGGATGGGGAGTTTAGTTTCAGATAGAAAACCTCCCGCAATCACTACAGCCCGAAAGACAGGAGAGTCCACCGATCATCTCGCTTTAAATTCTCCTTTCTGTGTTTTGGTTCTCTTTTTAGCATTAATATGATTTGTTATCTGTCACGTACTCTAAATGAAATTCATATTTTGGCTGGTAGACGCCGCAGGTCAGTGGTACCTCAGAACACCAAGAACGCCACCGACAAACCGATAAAGGTCAGTGATATACTTCTATACTTTCCGCCCTATATGTCAGAAATATGCAAAAGCACCCAAAAGATATATCCGTTGGAGTTTTAAGTTTGACATCTGAATCAGCTTTAGCAGCCTGATCATTGTCAGTCAACGGCACCGTCGTTTGTGGATTCAGCTTTATAGTTGTATTCCTTTTTCCCGTTTCCGTGGCGTTTTCCTGCTCTGTGATGGACTACTTCCTTCCGTCATATCAGCCTCCACATCCTCGTCTATAAGAGACATACGATTTTTTTCTGTACGAGAAACTTGTTAATAGGCTAATATAACAGTGGCTGTTAGTGACGAGTTCGGCCTGTTCCCATACGTCAAAAGTGCCAAATTTAAGCGTCATTAGAAGCAGTCCAAGAACCTGAATTTCAAACTATCCCAGCACGCTGGTCAAATTTGTGTACCCTCGATGTACGTCATATAGTTATCACAGCAGTGTACATGTGTTTGGAAGTTCACACACCTCCCGAGTTTGATCTGCTTCAAAAGCACACGTAGGTTAGGGCTAACCTTATTCATTATCCGAGTTATTAATTTACAATTTAAATTTCGCATAATTGATTCACACAGTGATATTTTTGCCTATTGTTAGAAATAAGTTGTTAGAAAACATGATACATGTTCCTATACAATCCCAGTTAACATTTAGTCTTTTCTTTATTACAGCCAAATTTCTCAGTTTTGCTTTTTAAAACGCATTATGATGATTGTTAGCCAACCATGTACTCATACAAGACTGTAGAAAAACATATTACTGTACCGCTATTATTATTATTATTATTATTATTATTATTATTATTATTATTATTATTATTATTATTATCTTGGCCTTCGCCCGACATGGGAGATAGCCACGAGATATCCCAGAATTATTATTACTATTATTTCTATGGACTTGAGTCTGTAAATAAAAGTAATTGAATAATAAGAATAATAATAATAACAACAATAATAATAATAATAATAATAATAATAATAGAGGTACAGTTATGTTTGCCAAAGTTTTGGCTGTTCACTGCCTTGCGCCCATTTAGGCTCCGGACCACCCGCCAGCCTGAATAGGACAAGCGGCTACAGAAAATAGACGGATGGATGGAATACTAATAACAATATACAAAAGAAGACCAGCATCGTCTGTTAGGTTTCTTGCCATTATGTGAAATTAGGTTTTTCAACACACATGCACAGAATTATAATACACATAGTGTTTTATGCCTCATTCCAAAGACGCATTTACAAATGTTACAACCACTGTAAGATATTTCAAATAGTATAATATTAGACTGCTGTTGTTGTATCAGCCAATCAGAAACGCCTTAAGAGTAGAGATGGGCGGATTCTAAAACGAAGCGTATAGGTATACTGTACTTTACGGTTCACGATTAAAAACTTAAAGAACTTAAGAGAATGTTATACGCCCATAAATGTTTCACTGACTATTACGACTGAAGCATCATTAAAACACAGTACAGCATGCCACAGAGATCAGTTGTAAAATGGTGCTAGATAACGGATCTTTAAAAACGTTCGAGTGTTGTTAACAAACCGAAACGGTATGTATACTACATATGCATTGTTTAATAGCCATTAAAGCTTTAATCATAAATATTGATAGAGGTATGACTTATTTTCGTTAATATAATCTAAGAAATACTTCCACGAACTCTATTGAACTACAGGGAAACGATAAGAGAAATGAATGCAACGGGGATGCCGTCAGTCATCACAATGAATCCTTTTATTGAACTTCATGCGTGTGCTTCTGTATGGGTCCTTTATAAATCAGCAAAATGAAAATTAGAAATATGATCAGTGCTTTTAATACTCTCAAGGAAACATGTATATTGGAGGAAAAACACTTCGTGGGATTTCTTCACTTCTAATGTACTGTCGGTGTGACTACAGAACTGCTGCATTACTTTAATGTGACCAAACTAATTAGTTCGGGATTTTCACCGCCTGAAAAGTTAAAAAGCGTCTTCTGTGTGTCACAAAACGCGCGACAAAGTGTCCTTTTACGAAGGTGTGCTTCGGAGACTGGTGTTGGCAAATACCGACCTCTCCCAGGATTAAATCTAGGTAGGAGTAATGAGCTAATGATCTGACGACGGTTTCCCTAATCCCGCTAATTGTTTTCACCGGGTTAAAAGGTTTGGGCGATGACATTGTTTACAGTCCCCTCCTCTCGAGAAAAAAAGACTTACGATGCAGCACTTCTGCGTTTGGGGGTGATAGAGAATATTGCGCATGAATAACATTAAAACAGAGACATAATTTACTCAGTCACACAACACATGGATACATTTGGAAAAGAATACATTTACTTATTTTTTATTAAAATGCGTAGGCTGTGATTTAATGTGAACGTGCTGTTTAAATGAAAAAGGCTATTTTATAACTTAAGTGTATTCGATTGTGTCCACAGCTCTTTTACCATTTTCACATTCGGTTTCATGTTTTATATATACCTGCTTCATCCGCACGGTTCATGTTTCGGCAGATGCACGTACATTATACGATGGTTTATAGGTTTGCACAACCCTATCAAAGACAGCGGGTTAAACCTGTTACTGCTACACGCCCCTTCGCTTTGCTGTATGACAGCAATCATCTGCTTTTACTACGATCACACCTCAGGAAATCAACACAGACGAACATGAAACAAACACTTTGTAATATACACTATACTTTGAAATTATAGCTCAAATGTTTACACCAACACATCCGTGTTTCTGTAATTATGAGTAAAACTACATCAATATACAAAGTATGATAAAGTAATCGGTAAATGAGGATGGCGTATAAATAACTGAAACAAACTTTATTAGGGCTTAACTCAAAGTTGATCTACCAAGGTAATTAATCAACTCACTGGGTCTGATGTGGATTTCCAAGTTAGGCCGCGCCCGATTCCACATTTGAACAGGAGCAAGTGAATTGGCGCGCGAGAGGATCATCGCGGATTGGTTATTTTATTAGCGCTGTCTACACTTCCTTAAACCTCTCTCAGACAGTGTGTTGTGTTTTTACAGTGTGTGCTGGTTGTAGTTTTAATGTACTGAAAAGGTTGTCTCTGGTGAAAAGGCTACTTGGCTCCACAGACTGCGTATACTCGCCATCGGATTTTTAGGGGCTTGGCATAGGCTAATATTTGGAATGAACTACAAATAAAACAAAAATCCGTTTTTAGAGCTTGACTTTGTTTCATCTCCAAAAAACACAATGATGGGGAACACAATAGGGATCCTTGCTGTTTGGGCTCCTTATAAATGGCTGTTGGTCTTAGTTATGGCTAGGTGGGGATGTTGAGAAAGTGACTATTATGTTAGATTTAAAGGCGTTTATGTGTTATATAGGTTATTTTTACTACTCATTGCAGATTTGTCATATTTGTAAATTGTGGGTTATAAGAACAAAAAACTCAATGTCTACTTTGGAGTGTCTGAGTCCACAGTGTACGTATTTTTGCATGTAAGAATGGTTAAAAATTCACAAATATCAGTAAACTTGTGGCTTCACTCACAAAGTTGCTACAATTAAAATGCCGACTAAAGCAAATGTTATATGCTCATTTACCCATTTTCCACTGTGTTTTTTCTTTTTCCCCAAATGTTGATCGGTGCCGATGTAACTGGCCCTGGGCTCTTTAGAAAGGTTTTTTAAAAAGAGCTTCCCCTCATAGTGACGTCTGACTACATGGTTCTGTCCACTCTGTCTCCATTATATGCAGCAGGTCTACGGGCACAGTCATCCGTATTCGGATGTTCTAATTACTGCGTACTAGGGCTTTAGTTAGCGGAACTATCGGACAATCTGCACCAACACCGCAGTCCTCGTTCCCACCGTCTACGCATCTAAGGATGTCAGGTATTTTATTTGGCGAGTGACAGTACATGTATATGGCTAAATAATGCATTTGTTCTATATATAGGGATTCAGAATAGTTTGACGTATTTCAAGAGGTTTATTATTCGTCAACTTCAATAATAGTATAAACAGGTTTCAGTTGTACGATAAAGGTTTGGCTCGTTAATTAAACATATAGGCCTATAAATATTTATTTTGTTCAATAAATTAAAATATGCCGAATATTCATGAATAGATTCGACTAAAATGTTCACATCATTCAGATACCGCAAAATGCCATTTCAGTACGACTAAGAAAGAAACATGGAAACACTTAATTAAATCACATCTACAGTCTGCGGGACGACTCAGGATGTAAAGATTAATTGGGGTTTTGGTTTAATTTCCTGTTTCAACAAAAAAAAAGTCAGCTGCATCTTCCCATACGTTCAATTACTGACGCTTTCAATAAATGTAATGACTACTAACCGCGTACACCCATAACATTAAGTGGTCAACAAAAAAACGGTGTTTTTAAAAGATTTATCTAGGTATTTGAAAGGCAACAACAAACAAGAAAGTAAGTGTTAAGGATTGGCTATGGACAGTAAAGTACCGGCTCTTTTCATTACTGAAACCACGTAGCAGGTACTGGAATTTGCGGGAAAAAAATATTGCGAGAGTTTTTGTGCGCCAAAGTTATCAGCAGTGTGAGCAAACTGAACATCAACAAGCAGGCGGCGTGCTTATGTTATGCTACACATCACTGTCATTCAGGTAAGGGTATCGAGATGAATCAGCCAGTAAGCGATGCAGGAAACCTATAACTTTTCACTGTAGGCTACTACATACGCGTGCTGAAAAAGCTTCTCCTCGCGACCCCCTGGTATTTTTAATGATTTGTGCTGGAATCCCGAATAAATAAGTATATTCACCCAGCCATCCACCCACCGATCCGTTTTTCATTTCTCTCGTCCAGCTGAGGATCAGAGTGAGGAATCCTATGTGCAAATAAATAATATTTGTCCATTTGCTCTTGATGATGGTTAAGTGACACTGGGAATGTATTTCAGATCCTGAGGATTTACAACGCAAGAGGATAGACATACTTGTGTATAGAGTCATATAAATGTTTGTTACAGCCTGAACAGTTTATAATCCACAAGCCCACATTCACTAATGAAGGGGCTATAATAGCTATGCTGGTGTTAAACCCCAGCTAGCAGCAGAATTGTATTTAATCACTTCTTCCTTCTATCCATTTGTAGTCACTCTGTCCTATGTGACAAAAAAGGTGGAAGCATGTAGCTAGAGCAAGTCACACCCCGTGACATTTGACAAAAAGCAATATGGGTGAAGGAGAGAAAGGCACAAAGAGGGGAGAGAGGGAGAAAAAAGTGTGTGAGGCCCAGTCTCAGCAGATCAGCGCATACCTACGCCACTCTTCATTAGGGATTGTTCCCCAAAGATGGTTACAGACATGAGATAATGAGGTCCTGAGATGACGCGGCCCTCCAAGTTTGGACCGGAGCTGTGTGCTGCCATTTCACCAAACAACACTGTACATTGGCACTACGCTACTCACATCTAATTTGTAGCTCACAAAAGCTGATCTATCCCAAATCCCCACTAGCAAACACAGGCCCTGAGACAAATCATATAATGTTGCACTTTATTCATTTCTCAAGTAATTAACTGGAATCCCACCTCACTCACAGGACAATGCAATCTATGCCATAGGTCACAGGCCACAGTTGGCTGCAAAAGATTTTTGTGAAGGGCTAGGCTATGGCTTTTCTGTGGGCTATGGATGTAATGAAAAGATTGCCATAAAGTAGAGGTTATGAACTTTTCACTGCTTTGGTTCTGAAAAGCAAAATGATTCAAAATAAGATTTTAATTAGAGTACTTGGTTGTATTCACACGTGGAATTTTCAGGTATGAAAAAAACAAGATGCCACATTTACTGCAACTGTAAAATAAATGTGTCTTTTCCTATGGATTATATAAAAATGCCATTATTTAAAACAATTTAAGTGTATTTTAACAAATTGCAAAAGTTAGGACTGATGAACTGTAGAGCAACAGGTAATCCATCAAATCCTATGTAAAACACACAAAAATTAATTAATGATTGCCTTCATTAATATCGTTTATCAAATTTTCCCTGATCAAAAAATCTATTGTTATACATTTGTATGAATGTTTGGGTGAAAGGAATGTACCATGATTTTATTTACGTAATGACGTCGGTAAGGGTGCTGGTAAATATCAGCTAAATATATATGCAACTATTCTTTCTAGCAACAAGTCCATAATTACGATATAGATTAAATGCAAACAAGATAAATGTTTATTCTCCCAGTGTGAAATAAAATACGTTTATTCACGAAATAAGCCATTTTTACATACCACATCACTAAAAATAGTATTGGCCATCTATTTACTTAGTTCCTAGGTTATAAGACGTCTATATCAAATAAAGATTACGATAACAAGACACTTCCCCCGCCTAATACATGCTATAGGCTACCTGATGAAAATACTGCAGGTGTAGTATCTTCTAATCTACCTGAAGAAATTGATATTAAGCAGTACAGTGATTTTAAATATTCGACTCTATAT
>JAODUD010000117.1:4029862-4047777 GCA_026784285.1 Stomatorhinus walkeri
TATTATTATTATTATTATTATTATTATTATTAGTAGTAGTAGTAGTAGTAGTAGTATTATTTTACTTCAAATGAAAAGTATGGCCAGTAGGCACAACAAGAATATGAAAAACGGTAATCCCGAACGGATCACTGCGATAATACGTCTGCCGGACAATTATAATTATACGTATAATCTTAACGGAACAATGATTTAGTTAATCGCATTTGTGTCAGTGTTGGTATTCTGACATTGACTCACTTTATCGCTTTTGCACACACGCCCACGCGTGCGCCTGCGCGTGCACGTGAGCACACTGTCGCGAGCTTTGGAGACGTTGACAATAGTTAATTTCACAACAAACAACGACTGCTTGATGGAAACATGGTCTTTGTGGTGCAGGCAAATTAGAAGAATCGCGTAAATTTTAGGCGGTTCATTTTTCTGTATCAAGTGAAATTCTCCCAAATTCAAAATGGCCTCATTACTCACACATCATTGTTGTATAGGCTACCGATACGATGTATATTTGAAAATGGAATTATACTTTAAGGCACCAGAAATAAACATTCAAAATTACAAATTGGAAATATTTCCAAACAAAGAAAACGACGTCAATACAGTTTCAATATTTGCCAAAAAAAGCCAAGAAATAAGATGAATTACATGAATCATTTAATAAACATACCCGAAAATCACCATTTATAAATTTAGACCACCACGATCAAAAGTTTAAGATATGCCTGAGATTAAAATGAAAGTAATGGCGCAGTTTTCGTTTCTATTGCCTATCTATAGGCCTAGCAGCATTTCACAATAAAATTGTCAAGTTAGACACAACTTGTGTAGGAATATACATGCTAATTATTACGCGACTTATTTTCCATATTTTATTTATTATTTTTAAAATGTGTTAAGCCTTTGTGCTTTAAATAGCCTATGAAAATACCATGGTTGTTAATGCAACCTTTCATTCAGAAAAAGTGAAAGTGAAAAAGTGAAAACATAGATTCTGAATAACATCTGTTCACCTTTATTAGTTTATCAAGGACCCTTTACTGCTTGTTTTAGATCACGCAACTCAAAATCGACAATAATCCATTTGCGAAGGGGTTCCGTGACACTGGCAATGGAAGAAGAGAAAAAAGGTAAAGTGGAACCAATACGCTTATAATATGCAAGAAAATGTGCGAGAAAGCGAGATCGTGATGGTATTTTAAACGTGATCGGTTTTATATAATGTACTTACACGTAAAATGCATTCATTTATATAATACGTTTAGTATTATATATCTAATGTCCCTTAAATTTGTAATGTTTTGACGAAACCCTACTCTGAGTTGAAACAATATTTGATCAAGTGTATGATCCAAAAACTCTTAGTGGAGTACAGCACTAAGCGTGCGAGATCTTATCCCTCAAAAACAGAGTGCAAGGAAAAATCATTAATCTCCTCTGTATGAGTACGATTGCAAAACCATATTTAAGTCCGATAATATATTTTGGAGGAGCTCGGCTTGAGGAACACGTCGTCTGGCACTGACTGAATCCAGACGCGTTCGTTTTCACTCTCGGTTTTAGCAAACAGAAAAAGAGCGCACGCGGCATTTGGAAAACTCCGAAGAGATGAACACTTAAAATGTAACATATCACCTTGATTTAAACTTGACCAGTTTCACTAGTATTTGGTCTGTTGATAGAGTTGATTTTAAGTGTTATACTCAAAATCAACTCAATCATCTGACTTAATACTGGCGAAACTGGTCAAGTTCAAATCAAGGTATTTCGTGGTTCAGATGTACCCGTGGACTGCCGACGTTAACCAATTCGTTTGCGAATGTGTACATTTAATTACAAAGCAGCATGTGTATTATGGTGGTTTTCTTTAAACTCACGAATAATCTATAATGAACATCTCGTTATCTCGTGTTCTGAAACGATAAAAGTGGAAGTGGGCTCCTTATTTGAGCTAGTTTAAGGTAAAAATGGTCCATTTCACAGAAACATTTTCGAAACCATAAATTATCTTAAGCGAATTTGTAAATAAATGATACATAAAATTAGCAAATTTTATCAAATGTAATATCTCGCAGATCGAATAAATTGAGTGATGCTGCTTTACTTGCGATTCGTGATATTCTTGCCGTTACTTAGTATTGAAATTGACTCAAAATGGCAACAGGAACGACTGTCGAATAGACAAGTCAATATTATACTCATTGTTGGAAGGATTCGTCCAATCAGATTATTTACTTTTTAAAATATCAGTAATTTACAAATTACGTTTTTCTGTGCGTATTAAAACTACAAGGAAAAACACAAGATTATCATTCAAGTTAAAGTACGGTTACTTAATGATAGAACATCTTATTTATATCTACAGGAAGCAATTAGCTCTGCAGTCTATTAGATCTTACGAGGAGCAACAGAAAAAGGAAGTAGGAACTTCGGACGACTCTTCGGGGGAACAAGTTGCAGCGGTGTCCACCGTAGGACCACCGAGTATTAAAGGTAAACCATTAGATTTTCCTATTATCATATTAAATAGAAATTAGTGGAAATGTGGAGTTACAGACATAGCATGTGATTTGTTTACCCGCTGCACAGTAAGATTTTTGAATATCATTTAAAAATGTAATTTCGGCTTAAAACGATTGCGATAAATTCGACTAAAATGATACATTTGGTGTTTTTTATGTGTTTCCTTATGGTTTCATTCTGGAATTTGACATGTGCACATGCAGATTGGTTGATTTAGGGTTTTGATTCTGAGCTTCCCCAAAATAAGAGATTTAAATATTTCACAAAAAAATGTTCATCTTGAAACAAACACTGTATATAATTTTAATAAACAATAGCATAAGCTGAACTTACTGCATTTATGCACTACTTGTGTTATTGCCAATCTGTGTTTATAAACATATTGTTGTGAGCTTTAACATAAGTATTTTTATTTTCTTCCAGATTTCTGTGAGAGCGAGGATGACAGCGATGATGGGAGCAAAGATGGAAACGTACACGATGGACAGGAATCTGGGAAAATATCTACCAGTACAGAGAATGCGAAGGAGCATGTGTCCAGCCCTGCCAAAGATCACCTGTTTGCCAACAATGACTCCACAAGTGTCGTGGGAGAGGAGACCACGAGGACTGCGGAAAGCCCTGCGGACTCCAGGCAAAGCCCCATCACCGTCATCTCCAGCACTACAAGCCCTGCAGATGACTTCAAGACTTCAGTGCGCGATCCACCAAAAATAGACGAATGCCGATCCCTGAGTAAGGAAAAATTCACACCACTGACTGTTCAGACGGACTGTAGCCCGCATTTAAACCAAGGCCACTTGCATAATTTTGGATTTCCACCAGGTCTTAGTGGCCAGCAGTTTTTTAACCATTTGGGTGGTACCCATCCTTTCCTTCTGCATCCCAGTCAGTTCAACATTGGAAGTGCTTTTTCCAACATGGCCGCTGCTGGCATGGTCCCTTTACTAGCCGCAGTGTCCTCAGGTGGGGTTAACACCATTGACACAACCAGTATCTCGTCGTCCACTCCGGGCCTAACAGGATCTTCAGGACTGCCTTTTCATTTACAGCAACAAGTTTTGGCGTCACAGGTAAAACCAGTTTCATTCACCTAATTAATGACTACTACAAATATTATTTTGTTTGGTTGTTTGTTGGATTTAAGTAATCTGCCTGAATATATAACATTGCTTTGGATCGTGTGACATAGAATAGATATTTAATTAAATGGTCTTTCCAGTATAATTTTATGTTACTCCAGTAAATGATTCGCAGGAAAAGATTAATTTATAAAAGTTTCCAAACTTTTCATCTAAGTTTAAAAAGCAATGATATACATGTTAAAACAATCAGTACATTTGAAAAAAAAAACTACTACATGCAATATGACCACTGAATAAGTAAATTGTTTAAGGGATAAGATTCAGTTGTAAAGGGTTTGGTAACACCAAGAGAATTCTAACTCGTGCTCATGTGCGAGAAAATGAAGCTAACGCTGCTTTTTAATGTGCTGTTTATTGAATTATTCTTATAGGGCTAATCTGCGAAATGATTAGCTTTAGCTTAACAAGAATATTCACACACTTAAGCACAGTTGATTTTGAAATTTGGAAAAGGATCTTGTTTATATATTGTAGAAATTAACTGTGTAATATGAAAGAAAAATATTTACTTTAAAAACGGCGTATGTTCCACATAAGGAATACTTAAGTATAAATTATTTAAGCATATAAAAGGTGTCCACTGGCATGCTCCCATGCCATTGTAACTGTACAACTCCATGTCATGCCTCTAACTTGCCTAAAATATAAGCACCATTTTGGTAAGAGCATATTACATTCTGTCAGTATGAATATTAAGGTTTTTTGGACTCACTGAGTTCTTGGACCTTTTACAGATGAGGTGTTGAGACAGGAAATGGAGTGAAAATGGCAACAGACAAATATTAGGGTTGTGTTACAGAATGTCAGCCAATCAGCAGCTTGGGGCCTGATGTTAATGTCCTCCCCCCATTCACTTCACCTGCAGAGCCTGGCCATGTCTCCATTCGGCAGTCTTTTCCCATACCCCTACACCTATATGGCAGCAGCTGCGGCAGCCTCTTCTGCAGCCTCATCCTCCGTCCACCGGCACCCCTTTCTGAGCGCCATGCGCCCTCGCCTCAGGTACAGCCCCTACCAGCTCCCCCTCGGTGTGCCGGACAGCTCCCCACACACGCCAGGACTGATCCCTATGGACGGTAGCACCATGGAGCTGAAGGGCAATGGCATGGCGGCTAGCCCGGCACTGACGACGCTGGACTCTGCGTCAGAGGCCAACGGCAGGTCATCAGCCTTGTCATCTGGCTCCATCTCCCTGTCTCCAAAGACCTGTCCCACAAAGGACTCCACCAGTGAGTTGCAGAGCATCCAGCGTCTGGTGAGCGGACTGGATTCGAAACAAAGCAGGCCTCGGAGTTTATCCCCATAGAGTGCAGCATGACAGAACGAAACAAGACTGCCAATCGGCAATATCTTTAATGCTGGCGATGTTAACAATTAACGTGAAAGATGATGCTGATGTGATGGTGGTGATTAGGATGATTATAATATCCATCTAGCAAATGCGGGTGTGGATTGCAGACCTGTGGACCTGTTTCGATTTTTAAAATGCACTTTGTTTGTAAAGAACTGATAACTCTATTTCTGTCACGTAAAAACTGAAGAACTTTGATCTTGTTGTTTATTTGACTACCACGCAAGTATTGAAACTGAAAGGATACTGAGAATTAGAACCATAAACCGATTAAGCTGCTGCTACGTCCTATCTATATTTTATATGCCAAGTCGCTGGGCTAGAAATTTAATACATACCCTGAAGTGGATGAGAACTGTTTTAAGTATATACCCATACAGTATATTCTGATATGGTTGGCTTAATTTAATTAAGTCCTGTATGTGAGGTGAGAAGAGATTTTGCATGCTCTACAATCTGCAAACATCCCCTGTGAAACAGCTACCTTATATGTTGGGTCAGTTCAGGGGAATTTTTAATTTAAATTCTTTTAAGATAAGCAAAATAAAAATTCTAGGTGTGTATTCCAAAACATTATAAAACTAACCTAAAAGCAAACATAAAAGTAATTCGATCCCCCTTACAATCAGTTCAAATCACCAAACCTTTCATTTAAAAGGGAACAGGAAGAAGAGAGGATTAAAAAACTACAGTAACATGGACTATAAATGTAAATATATATTATATATCAAAATATTTATGTAATTATTTGGTATTAAGTGTAAATATAATGGGTTAGAAGTCTGAGGTTCATAATTTCTTTAATTTATTGTTGATACACTTGTTTAATGGTGTGTTTCAGCCATCTTCATTTCACCCATAGTTACCTGCGTGCTGACCACTGCTTACGTCTCACCTTCAGCCTACAGTTGTCAAAGCAGACCTGAACATGTGCCATTCTTTTATCTTTAATGGAGTTTAAAGTGCTATCGTCAAGCAAGCTGACAACACAGTGCATCAGTTTACTTGAAAAAAAAATCTTTAACCATTTATCTTTTTAGTGTGTGTCAAGATCTAAATAAATTTTCTTAAAAGATGTTGCAGCTTGGAAGTAAAATTGCTGAATATTTTTTATTGTATAAAAGTTTAATGTGTTAAAGTTGTCCTTTGGGTTCTGTAGTACTCAATATTTTGATTGGTTTAGTTGACATCATTGAAAATGTTTCTTGAAGGTTTCAATAAACTATTGAACATTGCATTTATTTTTTTCACTGATTACATCCCAGAGGCATTAAAATACTCTGCACATCCAAAGACCAGTTTTGTCATAAAGGTCCTGTTAAAATAACAAACATAAACTATCAGTGGACATTCTTGGAACTGTGCTGATGACAGCAGTGGTTATAAGCAGGACTATTTTAAAATCAAGTAGGACTGCTTTCTTCCTTATTTTATATTGAGAACAAAGAGTGGCCAATTAATGACCAATATGAGATAAAGTGATAACTATGCAATTATGATATTACTATGGATGAAGGCAAAGCCATTACGGCTGTCCCAGGTCGAATCATTCTGTCAGGTGTGTATGCAAATTGTCTTCAGGGAAACTAGCAGAGGACGACCATTTTAGAAAGATGTGAAAGGTTGCAATTTTTAATCGCTGTAAAACGTAATGCGCAACCTGGAATTCTATAAGCAAGGACATTTTTCAGACGCCTAGTCATTTCAATTGTTTGTAGCTGAATAATGGAAACGGATATGAAGATATTCAAAATGTAAAAATCATCTTTAACGCCTAGTTGGTTTCGCCTGGAGTCATTTGTTTATCAACAGTAAATCTTTATTTGTATGTTGTATGTTAATGTGTAACAGTTGCGGCGCTAGACTGGGGAGGAGAAGTAAACACGACACAATCTCGATTGCTCTTTCTATTGCTCACCTGGCGCCTTAGATGATATCTCATTGGATTTTATTACACGGAAGGCGACTAGGGGTCTGCAGGAGTGTACGCCACATTCACAGCGGTAAGTTTGACTGATCGCCGCCCAGAGGATATAGGACAAAAAACAAAATTGCACACTGCACTACAGAGCTTGGGGGTGGGGTTGAAACTGGCTAAGGATAGTATATCGTAAAATAATTTAATATTTCCGATAATTCATGCACATTGTAAAGAATATAATGTTTTTCTCCGCTGCCAGACGCATTTCTTTGGATGGAAACTGCGCCGCTCCTAGACGCATAATCACACCGACCTATAAAACAAGATCGACGATGTCAATTCAACATTTGTAAATTCTTTGAAAAATACAGTTTTTCTTGTTAGTGGCGAACGTTCATTATAGTTTTGAGAATTGGGGATTTTTCGCAGTCAAACCGCGATTTATTGCGTTGTTTCAATTAAGGTGCATTAATTGTCAATTCAATGCTTTATCACAATAGAATGTCATTGGCAATAAGATTATTCATTATTCTCATATTAACTATTGCAACATTTTTCTTATTATATTTTAATTATACAGAATGCTATACATTATTGCTTCATTTAATAAAAAGGATGGGTTTATCTCGGTGAAGGTACAACGCATAGATAATTAAACGGTAATTTTTCTGAAATATACTTTTCACCTGGCGCAGTCTTCGATAATAGTGTGATGTAGACCAATAATATCGGCCATTAATTGTCTCCTTTGTTTGTTTGTGGCCCTTGCATATTTTACTGTAATAATATACAGAGAGAGAGATTTGAACGGCACTACATGATTGTAAAAATATTTTCCAAAAGACTTTACGACACTGTGTAACACACCGTCAATTTATTTTTGTACTGTAACAAATCTTTTTCGCCAAGAATGACAAAGTATACCAACGACTAATTTATCGGTTAAAAAAGTTAAAACTTTTACAAGTTAGAATTTGTCCCATATCGAAGGCTGCATGCCTATAGTCAAGACGGAGAGTTTTAAATAAAGAAATTATAAATTTAAGTATGGGCAAATCGCGATAGATAGGAAAACTATGACAAGTAAGTGTTACTCAAAAAACGAATTTTGTGTTACGTTATATTATCCGCAAATGGAACATTTCAGATACGCAACATCCAATCCAAAAATATGAAAACGAATATTATCATCAGAATTACCAACAACAACAATAATAATAATAATAATAAGAAGAAGAACACCTAAAGACATTTAAGACAGAATCATTTTAGCGAGTTTTTAATATAGACCAATAGCATGAATGAAAATATATGCCGGTTCAAAATGTTCCACCATAAATAATATTACAGATTATCATAATTTAAAAAATAGCTACGAACAGGCCCTGGAAAAGTCATCTCACTGTAGAATTTCGAAACTAAATTAAAGTTGTAAGCGAATTGTCATCATGCAAGATTAATTTGCAGTAATGTATAGCTAACAGCCCGCAATTTTTACATACGTCAGTAAGTGTAACTAATCACACATTAAAAAAATACCCATATACAACCAATGAAATAAAAAAACGAATATTACAAAACAATATCACAACCATCTCTTACGTTAGAAGCCCTGACAACGTATAGGCTGGGAAGCACAGTAAGAATACCACTGCCCAAACCGAACTGCTATCTAAGCGTCAGTGAAGCAACTAAAAAGAACAGAGGGGGGACTACACAGAAACAAGGAGAGAGAACTTTTCACTGGAGTCTGCTGTGCTTCGATGTGTCCAGGGTACCTTCGAGCTTCTGATTTATATACATTTCTGATGACAGCCTACTGATGAGCTTCGTCTCCTTCTCGAAAAAGTTTCCTTTTTCACCAAAATGACATGAAAAACGCACACCTTCGGGTTGGTAAAACACAAGGTTTATTAAATGATTTTGCTTACACATCAGTCAAAGTAATACGTTCAGAAATGTTACAAGTGAACGATCTAGCACAGTCGTTATTGAATAGGCCTCATCGCAGTCTAAGCACGAACAAAGCTTTGGCGCGTGGCTTTAGCGCCTCCCAGTGTTAACAGGTCTGCCGTGCTGCTGGTCCTTGTAAACAGTGTGCCAACTGAAACTTTTGTTCGCATAACGCAACATTTTTATCTTAAGCACTATCCATTTAAAACGTATAATTCAGCTGAAAGTACATGTTATAGCAAAAACGGGCACGTTTTAATTTTGACGGTGCTTTTCCCTTTGACATACTAAATATCTTCATGGGATTTGAACGTAGCTATGAAAGTTAAAAGACTAGTGCGTGTTTATTTTAAATATTTCTAATTTATCCCTTTTTTTCTTTTGTTTTGTCACCCAGGTAAATGAGATTAGGTACTGGAAACACATTTTACAGCACATGTATCAACATGGACCTTTAATAAACAGGTTAGGACCTGTCAGTTAGGTTGAGTTTTTACTGGCAAGTGTATAATCACTGGCAGTTCTTATTAAATGCTCAGGGTCATCCATAACCATGCTGAGTGAGTGAAAGGGGTTGTAATCCACAAAGAAAGAAAGACATGGATTAATGTTTAGCATTTGAATTCACGATGAGTGGTTTCATATATGCCCCAGGTTTGGAGATGAGAAAATAAACATGAATTAACTTAAAATCATCTTGAAATGCAGACAAAGAAACTTTAGTCCTGTGGAAAACAATGGCATGATCATTTTAAAAATTGTGTTCAGTCACTTGGATTTCAATGTATAATGACATAATAACATTATCCATCCATCCATTTTCTATACCTGCTTATCCTACTGGGTCGCGGGGGGTCTGGAGCCTACCCGGAAGCAATGGGCACAAGGCAGGGAACAACCCTGGACAGGGGGCCAGCCCATCGCAGGGCACACTCACACACCATTCACACCTATAGGCAATTTAGCAACTCCAATCAGCCTCAGCATGTCTTTGGACTGTGGGGGGAAACCGGAGTAACTGGAGGAAACCCCACGACGGCACAGGGAGAACATGCAAACTCCACACACATGGAACCGAGGCGGGGACTCAAACCCAGGTCCCAGAGGTGCAAGGCAACAGTGCTAACCACTGCACCACCATGCCGCCCCATAATAACATTATATATATGTTTATATATGTTTCTTCTATCAAAAAAAGTTAATAGGCTGATTCAAGAAATATTACCATTGTCATTTTCCGGAAGGAGCCAAGGAACCAGTGTGGGGAATGTTGAGGACATATAAAGGGAATAGAAAGAGGAAAGACACGGAGAGGGAGGGGCCGTTATTAAGAAAAAAAACTGCGTAAGAGGAACTTTTGGCGGGAAATGATTCCTTTTTTCATTATTTGTTAAAAAAATTCAGAAGTGGAAAAGAGTTCCTGCTGGGCCCCGTGAGGCATTTTGGTTTTAAGGGGACCCCCAATCACAGGCTGAATACAGAGGAAAACAGCACAGCTTTGAACAATCTGACCAAATACGCAAAGTCCTGGAAGGAGTTCCTGAAAACCAAAATGCAGCACTGGCACTATGGGCCGGAGTACAGATTTACCATCTGAACAGCTCTGCGAGCAGCCAGGTGATGGATACGTACGCTGCTGTACGAGACTACACCCCCCCCCCCAAAGAAAATGTATGCATATTGCCAAGAGGCAGGTCATCTCAAACCAGCCACAGTTGGTCCCTGACTAATGACCGCTAGCCCTCAATAATCAGGATTAAGAGAACTTGGTACCAGAGGTAGCCAGGATGACGACAAAGGAGACAGAATTGTAGGGAACTGCTCAGCCTCCACCTGCATGTTGCTCAGTTTTGGTTTATTTCTGGAATTTCTTCAGTTTGTTCCCCTTTAAAAGGGCCGGAGCACCTTTCTGTGTGGGGTTTGTTACTCCAGCAGTCTTGAGCATGGAGCCATCTGCCCGACTGTCCCCCAAACATGCTATGAATATCTCAGAACAAAGGGCAAGGGTAGTATGAAGCTAAGCAAGCCGTGACAAAGCAAAGATGCACTAGCCGAGCCACTAAGCTTGTTGAAGATACTCTATGGTCAGACTTGGAGCTGTGCTGCATTAGCGCCCTCTAGTGAGTATTTGTAGAATATCCAAAGTAACATACCAATTCACACCTATAAGGTCAGATCCTGCATAAAGCATGGTGAGTACCTTGAGTATAGGAGTGAGTAATATGCCAAAAATATCATATTATGATTCTTTTCAGGCAGCATCATAATCCACCATCTTATTATGGTTTTCTTTCATGTTGGTTTTTAAGACTATTTTTCAAGTTACTGAACAGTACAACCAAACTAATTCACCTATTTTAAAAAATACACTACAAGCATACTCTTTCGAGCGTCTTCTTTTGAGGTGGTTCAAAAGGTTTGGCTCGTTTAAGCTTTATCAACTCTCCAACTCTCCAACTCAACATGTCACCAGCTACCTGCCAGTGGATCACCAGCTTCCTGACAGACAGGAAGCAGCAAGTAAGGTTGGGGGGGGGGCTCACTTCTGAAACACAGTCCCTCAAGGATGTGTCCACTGCTCTTCTCCCTCTACACCAATGACTGCACCTCCAGGAACTCAGCTGTAAAACTCCTGAAGTTTGCAGAAAACCCCACCATCATTGGACTCATTCAGGGATGTGATGAGTCTGCATACCAGCAGGATGTTGAGCGGCTGGTACTCTGGTGCAATCAGCACAACCTGGAGCTGAACACGCATAAGACTGTAAAGATGACAGTGGAGTTCAGGAGACATCCGTCAGCACTGCTCCCCCTCACCATATCAGACAGCCGGTGTCTACTGTGGAGTTCTTCAAATTCCTGGGTACCACCATATCCCAGGACCTGAAGTTGGAGTCCAACATCTCCTCCATCCTCAAAAAGGCTCAGCAGAGGAGTTACTTCCTGAGGCAACTGAGGAAGTACGGTCTTCCACAGGAGCTGCTGATCCAGTTCTACACTGCAGTCATTGAGTCTGTCCTCTGCTCCTCCATCTCAGTCTGGTATGGAGCAGCCAGTAAACAGGACAGGAACAGACTGCACCAGACTGTACAGACAGCAGGAAAGGTCATCGGTGCCCCCCTGCCCTCTGTCCAGGACCTGTCTCTATCAAGACGATATAGAACCCTGCAGACCAAGACCACCCGACACATCCCTCCCCTCGCCATCTCCCTCCTAAACAGCTGAACTGCCACACTGCTAAACACCTATAGCACTGCAACAGCACTTTATGTACATTCTGTGGTATATATTTCTGTAATCTTTGTATTTTCAGTATATAAGATTTGTCCAATTATTATATTGTATCGTTCATTGTATTGTATAGTATTGTTCTTGTTTTTATACTGCTGTGCTTGAGAGACACCATCGACTGGAACCAAATTCCTTGTATGTGTTCGCTTACATACTTGGCCAATAAACGAGATTCTGATTCTGATTATTCCAGATTTGTGGGTTATTTTTAACTGAGCAGTTTTTAGAGTGCAAATAATGTAGACATGGTGATATTCAGCAATAATATCCAGCGTAGCTGGAAACCAGACACGTAAGTTGTAAATAATTTAATTTTTCACTGTACTGCAGTCGTACAAAACAATGCAGCTTCGTCTATATTTTTAATGCATCACACTGTCCTTGTTATTTTCATACCACATGGTGACAAGATGCCACCAGAATGTGTTATTAAACATTATGTAATGAAAAGTATTTGAACTTATGTTAACCTTTCTAAAACATTTTTGTTTCTTAAAAAGCCAGGAAAGTTGATAGTATGCCAGAAATTTTAGGTAAGTCAATGTCTCATGATCTGTACTAAATGATTATATGTGGCATTATATTATCATAATGATTTACGAAGTTTAATTAGTGGATTAAATGAAATGGGGAATTATAGGTTTGAACCAATCTTGTAAATCGCCATTAATTGAATCAAGTCCATTTGCTGCCCCCTGGTGTAGATATTGAGCAATGTTCTTTTCTGTCCAGTATCTCTCTATTAGTTCTGATGTCTTCCTACTACTAGAGTATTTCACTACAAATGAAAAATGACATGTGGGTTTATTTATTGCATTGTAATCCACTAATAATTGTAAGTATTAGTTACAGCTGGCTTTCAAAAGAAATATCCTTATCCTCATTATGACAGGAGTTGTAAGACCTGGCACATTGATATTCCTGAGAGGTGCAGGTTACAGGGGATGTCACGCCAAAACTCTGTATAGTGCTGGCTCTGCTGTGGGTCACCAAATGGAATGAGACACACTTCAAAGGGAATATACCGATTCTTCATCTGTACTTGGTAGTACTCAAACTGTTGACATGTATAAACAGTATACCTAAGCATATTTGAGAGTAGTAAATGTGACATTGTAAGTAATGAATACTCCATCTATCCATTTTCTATACCCGCTTATCCTACTGGGTCACGGGGGGTCCAGAGCCTATCCCGGAAGCAATGGGCATGAGGCAGGGAACAACCCTGGACAGGGGGCCAGCCCATCGCAGCCCATTCACACCTACGGGCAATTTAGCAACTCCAATTTGTCTCAGCATGTCTTTGGACTGTGGGGGGAAAACCAGAGTACACAGAGGAAACCCTACAACGGCACAGGGAGAACATGCAAACTCCACACACATGGAACCCAGGCGGAGACTCGAACCCAGGTCCCAGAGGTGTGAGGCAACAGTGCTAACCACTGCACCAAAATGCCACCCCTAGTAAATACTTAGAATGTCATTTTGCACATACTGGATGAATTTAGTTATCACGCAAACAACAAGCAATACATTTTTAAGCTTTTTTTTCCAAATTGCTGGCAGCAAAAAATCCATACCAAGGGTCTCAAACTCAATTCCCAATTAACTCCAGTCTTCCTACGGTCAAAGAAAAGTCTTAGTCTGTCAAAGATAATGTTATTTAAGTGATCCTCACATTGGTGTAAAATTGACATTTTGTGTGTCAAAGTGTTTTAAGCTTAACCATTTCTAATCCTTTCCTAATGTTATCCCCAGTATTTGAAGTAACCACCCAATACGATTTTTGACTTGACCACAAACATACCATGTTTGACCTATCAATGCCCTACCAAGTTAACTAATGAAATTAATTAATTAATTGAACTCATTGTGAAATTTAACATATACACTACATGCAACGGCTGAGGTTCCCCTAAGGAGAGATTTAGGAACCGAAGGGGTGTTCATCTAGCCGTCCAACATGTCAGTAACTTTTTGTTACTTTTTGTTGGACAGGACAAATTCTTGTTAGTTTTTGAGTCACTGTTAATTTTCACGTTCCAGCGTTAATGTGTTTCTTCCTAAGCAAACAATATACTTGCTACCTAGATACATATAGAAAAGACTCATTGTAGCAAAGGTGTGTTTTAATTATTTTTTTTGGCAGTCTGTAAAAGTAGAGATGAATATTTCAGGAAATAATATTGGTTTTGAAAGCCAACTGTAACTAATACTTAAAATTATTAGTGGACTGCAAGACAATAAATAAACCAGCATGTCATTTTTCACTTGTAGTCAGTGGTGGAATGTAGCAAAGTATTTGTACTTCGATACTGTACTTAAGTACATTTTTATGTATCTGTACTTTACTTAAGTAAAATTAATAATGCATACTTTTTATTTTACTCTATTACATTTTGAGGCAATTATCTGTACTTTCTACTCCACTACATTTCTACAATTTATGCCGTAAGTCGTTATATTTTATGAACACAATTTCCACAAAATCTTGCAAGAAAAAATAGTTAGCCTATTGCGTTCTGGCCTTGTTTGCCATTTCCAACCTATTAGGTTGCTTTATTAGCTCCAATGATGGCAGATGTATAGCAATAGATTTGCAAGTACGTAAATGATTTAAAGATATATCATAGCACAACAAATTTTCCAATACACAAAAACTTTATAGTTGCTTGTAATTATTACGAGCAATGACATCAGTAGAGGCGTAAGTCAGTATATTTACTATCCTTATACAAAACACCCTAGACGTTGAGACAAACCATTGTGTGAGTACTTTTACTTAAAAAATACTTTAAAGTAAATTTAAAGTAAATTTAAAACTTTTACTTAAGTACTAAGTTTCAGTACGTCCTCCACCACTGCTTGTATTGAAATTATCTAGTACGAAGACATCAGAACTAAAAAAAAGATACTGAACAGAACGGAACATTGCTCAATATCTACACCAGGGGGCAGCAAATGAATGGATATCACCGTGTCTACATTATTTACACTCAAAAACTGCTAACCTGTGTTAACTGCCGACCCAAAGCTGAGTAAAAATTGGATGGAACAATCTCTAGGTTATTCTAACCCACCATCTTATGCAATTTATGCAAGGTTATGCTATTTAACCATTATGTTGAGTTGTTACAACAGCTCAACTGTGAGTTAAGACAACCATCTAGTGGGTTGTTAATCTGTTTCCTATTATTATTTGATATACAGCTCTGGAAAAGGTTAAGTGATCATTCGATATTTTTAAAAAATCTGTATTTTTAAATCCTGGCTCTGCTGGCAGAAGGTTAACACTGAGTGGGAGGCTCAACGTTTCTAAGACAGCAGAACACAAGAACAAGGCGACACTGGCAATGACCAAAAACCTGCTAGATAGAAGGAAGAAGCCACTTTCTAATGCCAGAGATGACCGTCACCTTATCCTGCAGTGCCTCATAAATTGAACAATGAGCTCAAGTGACCTTCAAAAAGAATGGGAAACATTAAATGCAGGTGTGAAGTGCACTGCTAGGACTGTTCATATCAGGTTCCTAGAATCAGGACTGAAGGAAGAAGCCCTTCCCCAATGAGAATCAGGGAAGAGTCACACTGGGTTTTGCAAAAAAAAAAATGTATATTTAACACAGGTGCATGGCCATAAATTGAGAAATGTGTGAGACTGAAAAATGTGCTGCAGTCCCATAATTTTTTCCAGCTGTACACAACTGTTCAAAAGTTTGGGGTTACTTAGAAATTTCCTTATTTTCTATGAAAATATACATGGAATGAGTTTGAATAGGAAATAAAGTCAAATAAATAGGAAATAGTCACGGACTGTTACGTTCCGGTGGTGTCGGCCGGGCAAGTAGATGCCGTAGCCAGGAATATGGGTAGGAAACGGGGTTTATTCAGGCCAGACGAAGGACAGAGTACCACTTCCATGAGACACTACATTACACAACGATGACTGATCTGGGGGAGACTGACACAGACACTGACTAAATACTAAAGACAGGCAGGAATAAATCAACAACAGGTGGTCACAATCAGGAATAGACACGAGGTAATGAGGGGGGCGTGGCACACTTGAGGCTCGGACGGGCAGGTCGTAACACTGACAAAGTTGGGTATTTTTTTTTATTAAAATAATTGCTTTTGTCAAAGGGTCCTCCATTTACAGTAATTACAGCTTTGTAAATTTGGGCATTCTAGATATCATTTTTAGGTTTTCTGATGAGATTTTACTCCATGAAGCATCTCCTGCAAGTTGGATTGGCTTGATGGGCACTTCTTACGTACGATTCGGTCAAGCTGCTCCCACAACAGCTAGAATTGAACAGCTAGCCACTACATTATACACAGAACACCAGCTGACTGCATCTTCCCTAAATAGTTCTTGCATAGTTTGGAAGCTGTGTTTGGGTCATTGTTGTAGGATGAAATTGGCTCCAATTGAGCGCCGTCCAAAGGGTATGACATGATGCTGCAAAATGGAGTGATAGCCTTCCTTCTTCAAGATCCCTTTTACCCTATAGAACCTCCCGCTTTATACCATCGCATACCATCAAAGCAGCTCCAGACCACCACAATGCCTCCACCATGCTTGACCGAGGTTTTCAACCAGTCCTCCAGCGTCTTTTCATTTGATCTGCGTCTCACAAACATTCTTATTTGTGATCCGAACACCTCAAACTTGCATTTGTCTGTCCATAGCACTTTTTCCCAATCTTCCTTTGTCCAGTGTCTCTGTTCATTTGCCCATCTCAGTCTTTTCTTTTTATTGGCCATTCTGCAATATAGGTTTTTCTGTGCAATTCTGCCCAGAAGGTCAGCATCCCAGAGTTGCCTCTCCACTGTTGATGTTGGTCTTCTGCTGGTACTATTTAATGAAGTTGCCAGTTGAAAACCTATGAGGCGTCTGTTTCTCGTACTTCACACTCTAATATATTTATCCTCTCCCTCAGTTGTACATTGGGGCCTGACTCTCCTCTTTTTATTGAGGTTGGAGCCAGTTTACGCTGCTTTTTGTACACAGTATTGGAAGAGATCTTCGGTTTCCTTGCAATTTCTCACATGGAATAGCCTACATTTCTCAAACACAAGAACTGACTGATGAGTTTCAAAAGTAAGTTTTTTGTTTCTGACCATTTTGAGTTTGTAATCAAAAACACAATTGCTGATGCTTCAGATACTCTAATCCAAAGAAGGCCAGTTTTATTGCTTCTTTAATCAGCATAACAATTTTCATCTGTTCGGCCATAATTACAAAAGGGTTTCCTAATGACAAATTAACCTTTTAAAATGATAAATGATGAACACAGGACTAACTGTTGCTGATAATGGGGCTCTGTACACATATGTATACATTTCATTAAAAACAGCCATTTCCAGCTATGATAGTCATTTACATTAGCAATGTGTACACAGTATTTCTGATCAATCTGATGTGATTTTAATGAACAAAAATCTGCTTTTTTTCAAAAGTAAGGACATTTCTGAGTGACCCCAAACTTTTGAATGGTAGTGTGTATTAACTATCTTTAATTGAAATGTATCATTGTTAGTTGTAAATATTTATTACCAAATTCTGGGCCCTATACACAAACAGTGCCCATGATCCCCCCCCCCCCAAGAAAAAAATATTTTAAAAAAAACATCCTAATCACACAAGACTTCAATGGAATTTGGTTTTATCTGTAGAATGATTAAAAGCTATAACAGAAAATGTCACCAAAGGTAGCCTAACATCATAGGC
>JAODUD010000117.1:4060126-4092559 GCA_026784285.1 Stomatorhinus walkeri
TGAGCCTGAAACCCGCACATCAGATGGTAGACCATTCCACAGCTGAGGAGCTCTATAGGAGAAAGCTCTGCAGCCTGTCGTAGCTCTTTCTACCCTTGGTACTAACAGAAAACAGCATATATAAGAAGTGTTGCTATGGCCAAAAGGTGTTGTTCTGACCAACAGGGAAGCCCATTCTGTGGTCTGTGTGGATCCCAGTGCCACTATAGTCTCCTAATCATTCCCTATATCAAATTTGTGAATTCTCTCTTGCTTAGGGAGCGTACTGGAGCAGAATGGCCTGGGGGTTCTATAAATAGCTTTGCAAGTCTTAAAGCTCTATATAAAACGTAACATTCATTCATAATACATTAATTAAATATACACAAACACACCCACGGCACACACATATTTTTCTCTAAATAATGATTTTATATTATTGTGATGTCACAATGGAATTCCAGAATCAGATTCTTATTAAAGGAATAACAGAAACATGATTGAGTGACAATGTATAATATGGATGGTTCCACGCTGTTCCATAGGGACCAGATAGGCAAGAAGGGAGGTGGTGTTGCTGTATATGTAAAAGAAAATTTGCAGGCAAGGAAGCTGGCAGATAAAAATAAACCTATGAGAGGTATGTGGGTAAAACTAGATGCTAAGCACTCAAATGGCCTAATTGTCGGTCTTCATTATAGAGGTGGAATTGGTACAGGATTGCTTTTTTATTCCGGTTGTTATATCCCCTACCAGAGGAGACTCCTTTCTCAATCTTGAGGTTTTAGATCCACTTGGCAGTAGTGATCATAACATGGTTACATTCAAGGTTAATTTCATTGTCTTTAATGCAAAGTCCAGAACAAAAATATACAATTTTAGGATGGCTAACTTTAATGGTATAAAACTGAAAATATAAACCGCAAACTGTATGCAGTTAAATAACAAAATTACTGAAAAGCCAGGGGAATTTTTAAAGCACATTATTGCAAGTGCAAGAAGACTTCATACCTCTTTCCAGT
This sequence comes from Stomatorhinus walkeri, assembly GCA_026784285.1. Classification (NCBI taxonomy): domain Eukaryota; kingdom Metazoa; phylum Chordata; class Actinopteri; order Osteoglossiformes; family Mormyridae; genus Stomatorhinus; species Stomatorhinus walkeri. The sequence continues at coordinate 4,061,128 of JAODUD010000117.1, forward strand.
AAATATACATCTAGGAAACGCCAAGGCAGATTACTACTGAAAGTTAGAATAAAGTCAGGAGGAGAAGAGCTCTGTTGCATAAATTGAAAATAACTAAAGATGACAGAATAAAGCAGGAGTATCTAAGCCTACAGTTTGAGATAAAAAAAATATTAGACTGGCTATGAGGAATGTCGAAAGGAAGGTTTCATTAGAGGCTACGGATGACATTAGAAATTTCTTTCAATATTTTAACTCCAATAGAGCTCTGAAAACTGAAATCACTAATCCGCAGAATAACAAGAGTCTTGAAATTGAAATCGATAAAGTTAATGAGTTTAATGATTGTTTTGATTGTCTTTGACCAATATATTTTTAACTGAAGCTGATGTGCTACAAACTCCAGCTAAGATCAAAATAAATACATTGCAGGGCCCTGATGGCATCTTACCTATAGTTTTAAAAGAGATGAGGAATATTATTTTCCGACCTTTAACTATTTCAGGAATCTGCTGGTGTAGTAACTTCTGATTTGAAGCATGCAAATATAACACCCATATTCAAAAAATGAGATAGACGTAACCTAGCAAACTATAGGCCAGTTAGTTTAATTTGCATAACTGGAAAAGTAATGTTAGTTATAATACAAGTGAAAATGGTAGATTGGATTTGAATGACATTCTGAGGGATAACCAACATGGATTTAGGAGAGGTAGATCTTGTTTAACGAATCTACTTGAGTTTTTTTTTGAGGAAGCTACAAGAGAAATTGATCAGACAAAGGCATAAGAAGTGATCTACTTAGATTTCCAGAAGGCCTTTGATGTTGTCCCCCACAAACAGCTCCTGCTTATGCTCAAAGCTGCAGAGAGCTGTAGCAGATTGGATTTAAAACTGGTTAACAGACAGGAAGCAACAGCTAGTTATTAGATGATTCAGTATGTTCATAGTGGGGGTACCCCAGAGTTCAATTTTAGAACCAATATTATTCCTAATAAACATTAAACATATTGACACCAATATATACAGTAAATTGGTTAAATTTGCAGATGATACCAAGGTGGGTGATGTAGCAGATACTGAACTAACGGCACAGAGGATACAGTGGGATAGTTACTACTAGAGGCTACTAGTGGCTGGGCAGATACCTGGCAGATGAAATTTAATGTACACAAATGTAAGGTAATCCATGCAGGGAGCAGAAATATAAAGTAACGATATTTTTTGTTCCACTGAAATAAAGGTAGGTGATTATGAGAAAGACCTTGGTGTATATGGTGATACTTCCATGTTCCACATGTTGCCAGTATGGGGAAGCAATTAAAAAAGCCAATAGGATGTTGGGTTACATTTCTAGGTTTGTGGAGTTTAAGTCAAGGGAGGTGATGCTAAGATTGTTCAATTCCTTGGTAAGACCCCACGTAGAATACTGTGTACAATTCTGGTCACCTTACATTACCTTTAAAAAAGGACATTGTTGCCTTAGTTGAATTCTTGCCAAACGAGCTTAATGGGCAAAATAGCCTCATCTCGTTTGTAAATGTCTTATGTTCTTTTGGAATGGCAGATGACATCATTAACTGTTCAGTGATGTAAAAGAAGGAAGATTCTCTATATAAAGAGCAATTTCACCATCACATTTCATTCTTAGCGACTATTTCAAAGGAGACACTGCTGAAAGAGCAGCTCAGCCTTTTCAGCTGCATTAGTTTTGTGACAGAGAAGGAAGCGGCTGAAAGACTAACAAGCTGAGAAAGACTAGGCAAAGACAGAATGAAATAGTTTGCATGGCTGAAGTGAGCCATGACTTGGCTAATGACTGTCCAGCTGACAACAATCTCAAAGAAAATGTACAGCAGGTGAGAAGCTAGCTGGACAGGGCAAGCTCAGAATCAGAAATGAAAGGTAATGGTGATCAGCGGAGATGCAGAATTGTTAGAAACAGAATGGGCAGGGTAAGCAATTCAACAGAAGAAGTCAGCGAACTGATGAGACCAACAACACCAGACCAAGTAGAGCCCAGCCGAGCTACAAGCAGGGTCTGGAAACAGATGGAGGAGAACAGGAGTAGCCAAGACACCAGCCTCATTTGTGGTGATAATGAAAGGGGTATGAAAACAACAACAAAAAAAGAGTAGTGTTGAATTACATGCTGAAAGTGCTGGTCGATGAGTTTTATTCCTCCTATAGCTCAAACGTATAGGTCAGACTTTCAGATATGCAGCCTTAACAGAATCATTAAAATTATTGTATTGCAAGACAAAACACAATTAGCTAGAGATGTTATAATTAAGAGTTTCAAAGTTGATGATGCATAGTGATACAGAGGTTTTTATTCCAAATGCACAGAGATGGATGCTGAGGTCACAGGCCTTTGAACCTATTTTGTCCAAAGGAGAGATTCCCATGAAGTTACACACTTTAAAATGAAACAATGTCTCATTTGCCTTTTGCACAATTACATCAGAATTCCTCCTTTTACATATCTCATCCTTTCTCCTTTGAGACCTAGATACAGCTGATAGTGATGCTTGTGGCCTGAGCACAGACATTTATCTGGGAAAGACTAGTACTAAGTACTTGGACTTCTCTGGCGTTGAGTACATATGACTAATTATTGTTAAATTTTGACTAAAAATATCACTTATTAACTTATGCATACATTTTATTATTTCTTTCTCTCAGTTTCGTTTTTCTGTTATTAAAACAACTGAAAAGCACTTTGTAAACCATATGGTTAAAACAGTGCTATATGAATAAGGATTGATCTTAGGAATACCCAGGGCCCGGGTACAAGGTATGCAAAAGTAGATGCTTCCTCTCAGAAGAGAAAAAAGCAAATTCAACATGCTGAATAATATCAGACAAACAAATCTGACAAGTGCAGGCTCTTGGGAAATATTTCACTCATTTTTGAAAACGCAGAAAGTCTCTTGAATCCAAGTCCTACTCAAAATCAGTGGTGGCCTAGGCCTGGCTTTTCATTTCCCACAAATTTGCCACTAGATTATTGTTTAAAACTCGCTTATCCTATTTTCCATAATTGTTTTAAACAAAAGTGGGACTTTAATGGTCTGATATTAAAATGTTTATTTGTATTATTCTCTACAGTTTAGAATAAAGACATACCTATGAAATAGTATGTATTGAATTATGGAATGAAAAAAAAATGTTTAAAAAAAATAACTTGTTGAGAGGGCGGGGCAGGGCAGCTCTGTGGATTGGGATTCAGAAGGTTGTCGGATCAAATCCCATGGTGGGCAGAGTGATCCCAACATTGGGCCCCTGAGTGTGGCCGTTAACCCCAACTGCTCCAGGGACTGGCTGACCGTACTGTCTCTATGTCAGTGTGATGATGCGGCCTCCTTGGATGCTTTTCCAGCTGGTCCTAAAGGTCGTCTCACATATTTTTTGTGTACTTATCAGCCACTTTTCCTTCATGCTCTGGTCAAACTCCTCTAAAACAATTTCTACTGGGTTTAAATCAGATGGGGAGGTCATATGATGCAACACTATCACACTCCTATGTAGGCAGCCTGGCGTGTCCAAACTTTTGACTGGTAATGTCCCCCCCCCCATATTATACTATATTGTACGATATTATATTTCAACACACACACAGACAATACTGGCAAGCTCCAGCAATTAACCAGGGGAAATGAAACAATGTGCTATACAACATGAGAACACCATCCAACAATAATGGATCTCAATGGACTGCATGAAATTCAGGAATATCTTCACTTTGCCAAAAGAGGGCACCCTAATCTACTGAAGTTCATGTGTGGAAAAGGATACTCACATAAGTAAAATCAGGCAGAAACCAACACCACATTATTTAAGCACGAAAATATTTTGTTTTGTTAATAGGGGAGCATGCTCTTTGTTATGATGAGGTTTACGCAGAGCATCTGAAAGAAAATGTTTTCATTGTTTTATAGGGCAACATTTTTCTGAAACTGAACAAATTATAAATATAAAAATATTAGTTGAAAGAAGTCAACCAGTGGATCTATGCAATTAACTAAAGGATTTCATGTAAGTGAATACAACTTCTGAAGGAATATGATAAAGACAAACAATTTTATGGCAAGTGTCACTTGAATTGTCTATAATAACCTCCCACTCACTCCCATTAAAACGAGCCCCAGAAATCTAGTAATCAGAATAAGACACTTGTCATCATACATACATAAATATATGAGGGTGCTGTAGTTGAAAAACAACAACAAATCATAATAATAAATAAGTGACACTGGTCACTCGTCTCACAGAAGGTCCCTGGGAGGGGGGGGGGGTCACTCTGACAATCCAGGCCGAAGGGGAGGGGCAATGCTGGAATGTGAGGCCTGCGTGTGATGTGATTGTTACCAGAAACATGTCAACCTCTGCCCAGCTAGCCACATCTGTGGCCCCCCAAAACCGTGGAGTTGTGGGTGAGGGGACACTGTTGAATGGCCAAAGCATAGCTATGCCCAAGATATGGTATCACCGCGGCTCGTGGGTGAGGGAAGTCGGCAAGCTTTGGAACTGGTGACAGGGTATAGCCTGAGCCCTCACACAGAAGTCTGTCCTGCTAACCCTTCCAACACAGACCATAAGGAGCGGGACAGTTGGCTAGTATCATGTGTACTGCAGAAGTTAATAGGCAAAGCTAGACATTTAGCCACCTTGCACCTCCAGCCTTCCAACCGCAGGAGTGACATCAGATGTGTATGACTAAGATCATACACATTTTAAATCCAAATACAAATTCCGTAGGGATTTTACTCCACATACTGATGACTGCACATGTTAACACACAAAAGTGTATATTTTGGGGGATTTTCTGAAGTAGAAAATAAAGACAGCAAAATAAATTAACATTTATGGCAATATGAATCAAATTAACAGAACCCTGCTATATCAAATCAATTGCATAGGAATCTGAAAAAATGCTTGCATATCATACTACGGGTGACAGTGGCATTTGGCCTTTCTAACCTTATTTACAAACAATTATTTTGCATTGAATCTAAACAGTCGTCATTCTCTCTCTATTTCAGGATTGGGCTTCATCGGGGGTAAAATGTAGTCCACACAACTGAACAGGAAGTCACCCAACATAAACGTAGACATATGGTATCTACCAGTACTTAAAGAATGTCGATATTCTGGTCACTGTATCAGAAATACCTTTTTAGTTTACACGAGGGATGTTTGCCCTTCTATTATCTGAGAAAGCAGATTGTACTGTGTCAGCTGACACCAGATGACATGTTGCTCTGAATGCCTTCCTACTAGGTGGTGCCAGATACAATTCACTGTAAAAATAAAATAAATAAATAAACAAATAAATAGATAAATAAATAAGTTATGCTTATTGATTTATATCTAGAAGACAGAGACTGAGCATAACCTTTCAGAAGGTTCTCTTGGAACACTGCTTTGACCTCAGGCTCTTCTGAATAGATATCATTATTTTATTTTAAATTTATTATTGCCTGTGCTAGGAACTGTAAACTATTGTAAATTGGTGTACCTTATTTTTTTGTATCCACTGCTGCAATACCCACATTTCTTTTTGTGGGATAAAGATTTTGCTATTAAAGCTAGTTAACCTTGCATTTTAAATGAATGGATTTTTTCACCCATTATTGACCTTGACTTGCAGCATCTAAACAGGCATAAAACTGTGGTCTCAGTCCTAAGAGAAACGTCACTGTTTGCTAGCTGCAGTGCCCAGTCACAAGTAGGTATCTTATTCAAATGTTCAGCATATGGGGTGTATGAAAGCCTAGTTGCCATAGAAGTTAAGTGAGCTCACAGCTTCATTGTGAAAACCCTTTAAGATCCCATGACCTGCATTCAGAACCCCATGTGTGTATTACTGGGCACTTTCACACCAAAGTTCCAGAACTGTTAAGTTCCTGGGCTGTCTCTACCTGGGACTTTTGTGGGCCCTGCAACTTTCCTGTATGACTTTCACACGGCACAACAGGAACTGGGATCTTTATGCTAAATAAGCACGGGAAACCTTACAAGCTCATAGGTTAAACTTCACACGTAATCTAATATGTAACAATACTGCCAAACTATATTCCAAAACAATGGAAGATGAACAAGTCGTTTTGTAAGTTTTTGGATAGTTGCTGGGAGATTGATCTTGATCAAAAGGGGACACAACCTTTTATTTTTATGTTTATAATTCATTATTAAACCTGACCAGCAGGTCGATCTTTCATTTCTCAAAATAATAAAAAGCTATATAAAAGGCATCGCAAGTTTCACCGCCAGCATCGTCGAGATTAAACAAAAGTATATTGGTTATCGATCGAATTTCCAGATGCCGAAATATGGAGACGCAAGCGAAAGGTTATTCATTGATGCACTGAATGTAACAGAAGTACAAAAAATCCATTTGCTCAGTTTTTCCTCTGCTACTTTTATCTCTTTTCCGAGCACTTCCTCGTAACTTCTTCGTTAGTAGCGATGCTTATGGTGAACCAATCAGCAATATTTTTGCTGTTTCCCCAGCAGTTCCTGTTCGGACTAAAGGTACCTAGTCTAGAGCAGGTACTGAAAAAGGGTTCGGAACAGTCTGACGAACTACATTTGGGCCGAGTTTTGGAAAAAAAAAAAGTTCCAACAGTGTGAAAGCGCTGTTTGCTGGCTACCACAGCGTGAAATGGTTTGTAATCCTTAAACCATATAGTACACAATTTCTCTGCAGCGGGCCGTAGAAGAATAACAGACTGCAAAAACATCACTAATAAGCATGAATGCATTAGACACTGGGACCAAAATATACAATGCAAAGAAATATATCTCATGAACAGAGGTTATTCACATTTTCAAATATTCCATATGATATTTTATATGACTTCTATTAGTAAATGATGCTCTATTGCAAAAAATGCATAAAGTTTGTCAACAACCTTATAATATAATATAAAATATTTTATTATGTAATACTCCTCCATTATAAATGTATGTTAAACTTACATAAAATTTAAAAGAGAAAAGGGAGCACGTGTAAGACCAAACTGGTTTTAACTTAGTAAATGTTTCGTTAGCGCGAACTTTATCCAAATTTATTTCCTTTTCGTTAAATCTTACCCTCATTATCATCATTATTAAATTTTATTATTAACGACAACATCCTCATATCACTTAATCATGGCAAGCATTGTGTCAAGGTAAGGAAAGCGTAATTAAACCTACATTAATTCGACAATTGGCCACAGTACATATATAAATACTACACAGGCCTATAAACGAACACAGCAAAAGTACTGATTATATGGAGAACTGCAAGTAACTTCTTAATCGTAAGTCGCATAGACGTATATTTATACTGAATTTGGAAAATTAAGCTATGGCGTGAAATTTCATAAAAATGACCCAACCAACGTTACTATATTGGTTGGAATTAAACTCTTTACAAATGTTTTCAGATATAGCTGCAATTTCGAACTGCTTCAACTACAGTATCCGGGTACCCTACTGTTCTTTTCGGAGTATCTGGTAATTTAACTGATTTGAATATTTTTCTGTTTATTCATACAAGTATGAAGATACATTCTGATCCGCTTGTATCAATATATGTATCGCAATTCATACATTTTTGTCACAGTGCAGACACTGATAGTGTTTATGGAATTTTTAGAGCTCATTACAGATATAGTTTCTGACATTTTTATTCTGAAAATTAGGTAGTGCGAGTTTCGTCTCTAGTGCTTCTACTGCTACAGATTCTGGTATTAATCTTTAAATTGAATTCAATCAAATGATTTTGGATTGACAGAAGCGGTTCTGCGTTGGCGTCTGTAACAAATATCCAAACACAAGAAAAGGATATATGGTTTAAACACGTGTTGTTTATACCCAAATTAAATATTGGATATTCATCGCTCTGACAGTAAATTTGTTGTTTTACAGTAATCATGTTTATATTATACAAACGTGACGTGACTCCAAGATCGTCCCCGTTGAGGTGAAAATACAGATCAAGTCTTTTAACCTGCAGTTTTTTAAAAGCACAATGTATCTTTACACGTGAAAGGTACTAACGCCAGTATGTTTACGTATATTTTTTGTCGCACGTCAATAAAATTGCCAATTAAATTTCAGTCATAAAGAGCTAAGGTAATATTGCATTGCGGTATTGCTTCCTAATAGTCATTAGTTGTCAGCGTATCCAATTATATAGCGACGCCAAGGCTAAGAGTATTAAATGCCATCAATCTAGCAAATAATTATACACGAACCTCCTCCTCACCTTCATTTTTACAGTATAGTTTGATTCTTAGCTAAGGCAGCCCAACCTTCAAAGAGATTCTGTTTGATCTTGTAAATGTCCACAGTGGTCCAGCTATCGGAGGGGAAATGCAGATTCCCCACTGGCGCCGGGACTTACTCACAGCTCAGTGGGTAATTTATGTGGAGCCCATGAGTTCAGTGTTGTCTCGCCCAGTCCAAGAATCAATCATGCTCTCACTTTACCGGATTACAAATTTTCATCATTACAAAGCATTGGTGACCAGATATTAACTGAAGGATTAATTTACACATGAGACTGCTTGGAGTTGATGTAGAGTGCCAAAAGATTATCAGGTAAATGTTTACACACACACACACAGGTTTGTAATTATATCTTTGTGGGGACTCTCCATTCATTTCTATGAGGAAAATTAATCCCAACATGATGACCATGACCCCTACCCAGCCCTAACCATAAGTTACCAAAATACAAGTTTTGGAATTTTTAGTTTTTTGATTGCATGCACAGATCTTTGTGTCCCCACAACGTCAAAATCAGTTATTAAACTTATATAATATAAATATAACACACAGTTTAATATAATGATAAAACACACACATACGCACACACACGCATGAGTTCTTGGGGAAAACGTGTGAAAATAGCTTATTTACAGATAGTTATATTGGCTTTTATTTCATTGGATGTGATACCAAGTAAAAAGTACGTGTAATTTAAATATGAACGTGGTGCTATCGGCAGCAGTTACAATATTACGACAGTTATAAAATAAATAGCATTATTTCTCATAGAGAACCTAAAAGTCGTCGAACCAAACCTTTCAAAAGTATTTTCTCTTCAAAATGAGATTTTCGCTGCCTTCTGAAAATGTAGCTCTACAAAATAAAAATAAAAACCTTTTTCCCCATTGCCCTTGCTTTTCATGTGGTTACAGATTTTCAGCAGAGATGTATGTCACCAACCGTTACATTAGAAACAGATTTAGTTCAAGTAGTTTTGCAAACGCCTAACGATGGGAATGTTTTTTTTGTTCCGTTGAATGAATTCAGCGTGCCTAATAATAACGCCTTTCATGACACAGAATCAAACTTTGCACAACCTCAGCCGAAATGATGAACAATAACGATTGAGTACAATGTTATATTAATAAAAACAAAAATAAAAACATTACTGTCCAATGGCAAATATAAAACTGTAATAACCAAATTGTTATTTTTCTTACCAAGAATTTCAATTTCACAAATGTGCAATTGGAACCCTAACAAATGTTACTGCGCCTCAAATTTTATCCAAAAGGGACAGTAATCTTCTAAAAATCATGGTTCGCTTAAAAGTCGTGATTTGAAAAAGAGTTATACAGCTCTCTTCAGGTGTATGCAGGCTGTAGACAGACATTAAACCAAAAGCAACACTGGAAGATGCCCCACCAACCTTCAAGGTTAATGTAACTTATGGTCCTTAAAATGATTGATAGTCACAGTTAAAGTTATATAATAGCATTACAAAAACATGGTGAGAGATTGATTCAATCTGAAGTTGTATAAAATTACAAATTAATAATGGGAAAATTATTTTATTTAAATCTAGGCCCTACCACAGGGATGTACCATGTGCCCCCACAATGATATAATGTTTTTTAATATAGCAAATTATATGGCAGGTCACCAATGTGCATTTCAAACGTGAACAATTGGATGTTCTAATTAAATGATTTAAATTTATGTTTTTTTTTTGGGGGGGGAGGGGTCCACTATTTTCAGAATACTGGTAAACGCAGAAAACATGGCATATATTTTATGCCTTACCTTTGCAATTTAAATGGGCATTAGTATTTATCATATATGATTATTCAAAAGAGATACTTCCATTAGTTCACATTGTGCCATTTATAGGTTTTGCGCCCGCGTATTCGATATATAGCTCTCATCTCAATTTATCTTCGATATTTCGTGCTAGAGTTGAGGTATTATATCAGTTAACCAACATCCAGAATTTTTGTAAAATGTTTTACACCAAAACCTGCAATAATTCACTCTTCTCAGTGTAGAATATACTACTTTGGTAAAAATGCCGATTGCAATCCTATACACGTTTAGTATAGAGTGAGCATTGTTAAAATGGGACACCTGACGAAATGGTACAGGAAACTTGTATGTGTTCAGCAATACTTTATTTTCTCTTCTATATAGATCAGGTTGGGATTCAAGGCATTGAGATGATTCCGTAAATGTTTCTAGAAAGCAGATTTTCAGAAAGTCTCCCGTTTTAACAATACTCACCCTGGTTTGATGCACGAGAGAACATAGACAGGAGTATACCTGGATGATGTGTCGACTAAAGTAACTATACACAAAATGCAGTTTTGCTCGCTCAGTACTTTTTACTATGCACAGTATCTGCGCGCGTCCCCGTGCATTTGTTAGAGAGATAACGTGGAATTGGGAATGTCAATTGAATCATGGGGGCAGATAGAGGGGGCGGGGCACAACAGGAAAGAGATTCTGGGTAGCAACAAGAGCAAGAACGAGAGAGGCAAAGGAGGGAAAGAGCAAGCGAACCGGAGAGACCTGCTATTTTTTGTGAGAAGGGGCTACCCTTTCTGTTCAGGTCAATGTAGTCTTGACAAACCACTGTTCCAGTATATAAAATTAAAGAAGATTTTTCTTAATCAGTGCCCAGAAGAAAAGGACATTTTAATGGATATGTTGGACAGATCTTTAGGGCCGTGCCTCTGGAATACGCCATTTACTGCAAGAGTAAACGTCCAAAAATCGATTTATAGATCGAGATTTTATTAAATAAAATCACAACAAATATTTTCTTCCGTCAAGAATTCGCAACGCAGAGCAACTCGTCTGGCTTTCTCCGAGGTAAATGCATACCTTGTGGCTGGCTCTTGTATTCCATCAGAACGTCTTGATCAATACTTAATTTTATATTAAAATTTGAAATTTAAATTTCCTCGCAAGATGCAAAAGTGTCGATAACATGCAGATATCGGCTCTATTTAGCTTACTGTATTAATTGTAACATACAGATTTAAAGCCCCTTAGGCTATTTGTCGAACATTATGTGCGCGACCCCAACAAGGCTTCGGATGCATTGAGGCCTATCTTAAAATAATTCAGTTAAGGTTAACTTTGGGCAAAAAGTTACTTGGTTTTCGTGTTTTGTTACGATTTGCATTACTTAATAGTGTATAACCTTAATAGACTGTATATTTTAACAGATGCTTGTTCTTTTTTGTAACATACCCGTCTACTAAAAACATTATATACCCCCGAGAATACGTCGGTATGCTGTATGTATAAGATCATAATTAAACATTAAATGTTTTAAAGCAAATAAAAGTTATCACAGTACTAAAATGAAAAGCGTATTCATAAATACATGGACAACTTATTGTAAGGCTGTGTTTTATTGTCAGGTATATATGACACGAATCACAAAACGAAAAGCAACGAACGGAAATTCAATTAAGAACTGCAAGACAAATACGCATGACACTTGAAGGTCCTTAGCAGTCATTAAGAATTGGCAAGTAATGCCCGTGTGTTTGTGATGTCAGAAACAAGTAAATAATCTTCACTAATTTTGATGTTGAACTTTTAAAATAAATGTGCAAACAGTCCAAAAGTTTAGAGAAAGATAGAACCTATAATACCAAGTGGATATGCATACAAAATGAAACCGTTTCATAGCGAAAGTTATGATAGCGAATCGCTTTCTTGGCTTGCGTCCTAGACCCGTCGGTCACCCAGTTTGCTTCAGATCACCAACGTCAGTTTCCCTAAATACAAAGTTTGGCAAACGAATGACTCGGTATGTTCAGCTACAAATGCAGGCTTAAAATCACGGGCACTTTATTATTTTCGTTTTACTGTTTAGACCCAGCTGGAGCTTCGTCTGCTTACATCCCAGAGATGGCGGATGCGGAGGAGGTTTTTGGGCTTTTAAGTACGCCGAGTGACTCGGATTCAAAGGAATTAAATGATGAAGGTGGACAAGAGAATCGGATACAAACTTCTTGCAAGTCACCGTCAGCGAAGACGTCGTACATTCAACAGGTTAGCAAAATTGCGCTCTTGAAGACTGTTAAATGTCAATTTAGATAGGAGAACGATGCAAATTTAACTCTGAGCTCCCGTGGCAATTACCCGAATGTCATTTAATTAAATCAAATAAATAAAAATGTGTATATATATATATATATATATATATATATATATATGAAACAAGGAATTTAGGGTAAAAAATGACTAATAAAAAATAAGTCGCGGCAAAGAATATGGCTACTGCATAACTTACATGGCCTATATTCTAATGGTGCTCTAAATGGCACAAGCAATGCGCCTTATAAACAGTGTTATTATTAAGGGCTTTATAAAACTTTACAAAGTTTGCATAGCGAGCATCAGTCATACTTGGCCGAAAAAAATAAAGAATACTTTAAGTCAGAAACATTCACTCCTTTAAGAATACAGAGTGAGACACAATAAAATCTCAGTAGAACTAATGTTTTCTTGAATAGTTAAAACATTTACATGGTTTTATACATACACTTTAAAGACAAATCACAATATTATACAAGAATACTGTTCGGCTTATTTTGAGTACGATGTCGATAAAGTGTTTAATGGACAATGGGTAGTAAGGCCACGCAATAATATTAAATTCTGAAAGGTGTGCCTTTTAACAGGGCATGGAAGGGATTAAAGTTAATTTGCACGAAAGAGAGCTATGGACAAAATTTCACGAAGTTGGCACTGAAATGATTATCACCAAAGCCGGGAGGTAAGAGTTTTTATGTTTGTATTCCCTATTTTACATCAGATAGGAAACGCAGCGCAAAATATTAAAGCTGACGTATTTTAATACAGAACAAAATACGATGTGTTTAATTAACTGGGTTTTGAAAATCTTAATAGTATTACGGCGACGTTTAGCTTAATAATAAATAGTAATAAAGTTTTAACAATTCAGCAGCCCTTTTATTATTTCTCTTTTGGTAATTTCTGGATCAACTTGAATAGGCGCATCGACGTTTTTTGCTCATTTAAACAGTTTTGGTATTGCGACTTCAGGGTGTATTGGAAATAGGCGCAGCTTTCTCTTATTTTCCTATTTGCGTGCATTTCCCATTGGTTTATAAGTGCTGCAAATCCAGCTCATAGCGGTCTCCCATTCCGAGATTCAAGGTTTAATTTTGCACCAACATTATGTATAAAAATGTTTTTTGTAGATTTAAATCACTTAATTGTTGTACTGCTCATTAAAAAATGTTACCAAGGATTTGGTAAATCGAGTATAGTTTTCAAATACATTAAAATACATCCTGATTTGGAAAAGCTAAACTGAATTGAATTACGCAATTTTAATATCTTAAAACGCACACTTGTGAATACCGCAGAATACATTTAACTGTATGAAAAAAATTAATCACTTTGTATTCTTTCTCCGCCATATTATCCCTAATATTTTACAGAGATTACTAATTAATTTACATTCGATTAAACTATGATCTCAGTAGATCCTATATTTCAATACCTTCATGAACGCTCCATGTACAAATCAGAAAAGCAGCAAAGTTTTTGCCATTTGGTCAGCCTCAGTCTGGACCATTGAATCCTACAATCGTAATGCTTTTCGGTTTGATTTTGAATCGCCGTTTCCTTTAAGGTGCAGCACTCGAAATGTTAAACGAAAAGTCCTACTATTAATGATCAAATTAAAAATCCTGTGAAGAAAAGCAAAATTACAAATTGTTCTAATAGTCGAATTAATACGAAAAAACTATAATTGCTTGCTATTAGTAGATTTAAAATATACAATTTTAGTCTTCTCTGTAGTGCAGCTGATTGAAGTTAAGTTTTTTTGGAAGTTTTTTTTCTGACGGTCCAGCCAAACCAGGGATGAAGCTACGTATCAGGCTGGAAATAAAGTGTTTCACTAACGAAAGAGGAAGATGCAATTGTCTATAGGAGGCTGATATCAGTATAATTAAAAAAACTTTCGATTGCTTTAACATGTTTTCGGACCGTGTTATCGTATACACACATTTTCAGTAAACTTTTACCTGTCATAAACGTCTTACCTACTATTTAAATACTTTCCACACGGCGTTGCCTTGAAATTTATCAGACTGTCATCAATATGTTCATGTTCATGGTAACCTTAGTATTATCTCCCGATTTACAGGCGGATGTTTCCAAGTTACAAAGTGAAGGTAACTGGATTAAATCCCAAAACGAAGTACATTCTCTTGATGGATGCAGTACCTGCAGATGACCACCGGTACAAGTTTGCTGACAACAAATGGTGGGTAAAGTTATCACGAACATTTCAGTGGTTCCATGTACGTACTGAATTGCAATTCACAGGTTCTCTTAAAAAAACAACTATTTCTAATTTCCTTCTTTATTGATTTATACCATTATGGCTAAATAATAGAATGCAGTACAGTAAGTAGCTTATAGTAAAATAAGAAAAGAGAATCATGCCAAGAGCAAACCAAACTAAATTTCTTCGGAATACATTATTGTGCAACATAGGTAGGCTATCGTAAAGAGCGTCAAAAAGCAACCACTTACATCAATTAAATTAAAAGGTAGATGCCACAAATTCTTCAATGATACAGATGACTGCAAATGATGGCGTTTTCTTTGTCTTGACAATTTCAGAGAACATTTGCAATGCATTTAAGAGAAAACAGGAGAATATATTACCCATTCATCCATGTTCAGACCACTCTTCCTGGTGAAAGTCATAGTATTTTATAACTTCTGATATATAGTTACATACTGGCATTCCTACAGTAGAACAATCATGATAGCTTAACTAGGCAGACCACTACCCATTCAGCACAGCCCTCTCTTGGTATCTATTATGCTTTATAATAAAATAATAACCTCAAACGAGAAAGAAATCAATCAGCATGCTTTCATTTTCAGGTGAAAATCTTAAACATATTTTACTCCGTACTTTTACTGGTTGTTTTCTAAAAGATTTTTTTAAGTAAAATGGTCTTTCTGGTTTTCACATGATTTACAAAATAGTCCACAATGAACACTCTTATTTAAAAAAAAAAAAACTTGGCAAAATTAAGACAGTCACAGTGTAAGCTTGTGTTAAATTTATCTACAAGCCTTTGAAGAGCGTGAGGCAGCAGGGGATACACATGGTATATTCGGACATGGTGACCGCGTGGTGGCCACACTGGGCCTGTTGGGTGAGAGGGTGGCACATATGCATGTGTCTGTGTATTCTGGCTCAGGTCAGTGACAGGCAAGGCAGAGCCCGCCATGCCAGGGAGGCTGTACGTACACCCAGATTCACCAGCAGCGGGTGCCCATTGGATGCGGCAACTCGTCTCTTTCCAGAAGCTGAAACTGACAAACAACCACCTCGACCCTTTTGGGCATGTAAGTTTAGAATATTTACTGCATACAGTACTCAATGCACTGCTTTTCCCCCGCAGGAGGCCATTGATACTTTTCGTCATACCTGTCCTTTATGTTTGTGCATATTCTGATTGACTTGTATATGTATCAGTTACGTATTGCTAATTTATACATACAGGGTAAGACCTGATTAAAATGTGTCTTGCAGGATGTTTAATGCTGGTGATGTGTGACCTTTGAACTTTAACCCTTGTAAAACACACTGTAAACCTAAACAAGTTAGATTAACTCAAAAAATTAAGGCAATTAGTTGCTTTAATATTTTTAAGTTTAAAAGTCATAATTCCAAATCATAATGCCAATTTTCAGTTAATTGTACATATATATTTTAATTGCTTAAGCTTTGATTGCATAATATTCCATAAATATTAATTTTAGTTGTACTTGCATCAAAGGTTTAATTTCACTATATTTCCATTTAAGTATGATACTCATACAAATTAAGTGTTTGCAAAAGTAAATGCTTAATTAAAATTCTGAACTATTCACAAGTTGCCTTAAATGCATTGATTGAAGTTAATAAATAATTTTGAGTTACTTTAAATGAAAATGTGTAGGCTTCCTAGAAAATTTAAGTGGAATGCTCTCAAATTATATATGTACCACTAACTTTTGAGTTTTACAAACTTATGCGTTATGACTTCAAAGCTTAAAAATATTACAGCAACTGATTGCCTTAATTTTTTTGAGTTCTCCTAACTTGTTTGGGCTTACAGTGGATGCATGAAAATGTATATTATCACCAGACCCACAGTGCAAGTTCTGCATGTGACAGCGAAACCTGTTCTCTTGGGTTATTTAATTGACCTGCATCTAACTCGACACTTCGGTCCTGCCTTTGCAGGATTGTTG
Organism: Stomatorhinus walkeri; assembly: GCA_026784285.1. Classification (NCBI taxonomy): domain Eukaryota; kingdom Metazoa; phylum Chordata; class Actinopteri; order Osteoglossiformes; family Mormyridae; genus Stomatorhinus; species Stomatorhinus walkeri. The sequence goes on from JAODUD010000117.1 coordinate 4,077,682, forward strand.
GCTTTGCAAGAGGCCAAAACAAAGCTTTTAACTTGTACTATATATATCGAATCCTAATAGTCCACTTTCCAATTAAGCGGAGTATTGGTTATTTAAATGATAGGCCTTGGCTGATTTTGTACTGCTTTGGCTGAGGAACATATATAAAGTACACCACTGTCTCACTATGATTAAGCACATTGGACTGCACCTGAGGGAATATAATCCCCACCACATTGCACAGTCCTGGGAATGTGTTGAAATGTCTTTCACACAATGCAGCGCAACAGACCTCAGTGCTCCCAGCACATTCAAGCTGCAGCTGTTTAAAAAGTATTCATCTTTAGTATAAAACAGGTCATCTGGAATATGGAAACACACACACACACAAAGACACATGTGGAACAATCATTGTGTTTGAAGGATAAAAGAAAGTAAGAAACTGTCTTCAAAACATAACATTTCGAATGACACGTACAAAAAAGGAAAGCCCCAAATTAACCCAAGTGAAATCTAGAAAAACACGTGCACACGCACACACCCCCCTTAGGTATGCTCAAATATGGCAAAAATCATAAACATGATTATTTTACAAAATGAGAAAAAGAAAATCTTCCTTACCTGGAATGGTACTGTACACAGCAACTGACTTATGAATATTTATTTATTGTTTAACTTCAGGCTGCTAACTGAGCATTTAATTTATAGATCCAGGGTTTTAGTGCGATTGGACATCTTGAGTGAGGGAAAATTGTGAAATCAAGTTAATGCACCATTGAAAACATGTTTTCAAATCGGTTCAGCTGACAACATAAAGTATGTCAGTGCAAGAGTGGAAAAACAAAGATGTCAAGACTAGCTGCCTGGCTTTCTGCTACTGTACATGTGAAGAACACATATGAAAGATGAACCAGAATTGATTCTAATTCATGCAAGTGAGATTTTTGTTGGGGGGAGAAAAGTGTGAATATGGTGGATGGAGTTCCCTGTTAAGTTTTAAAAATGTTCAGCTTTAAGTACCAGTCATATACCCAGTGTTCATGGTAATCTTAAAGAAATTATAGCTCCACTTTGTGTTAAATAATGTTTAATCTGGACAGGATGCCAATGGAATCCAGATTCTCCTAATGTGAATGCTTTTTGTAAAACAGATTATCTTAAACTCCATGCACAAATACCAGCCGAGAATACACATTGTGAAAGCAGATGAAAATAATGGATTTGGCTCCAAAAACACAGCCTTCTGTACTCACGTGTTTCCCGAGACGTCGTTCATTGCTGTGACATCATACCAGAATCATAAGGTAAGAGTGTGTCTCTTAAATGTTTGTAGTTTTAAGGTCATATTCATTAGGCTGTATTTCATATTGCTTAACAGTCATCCAAAAATCACACTCTTATGCTGTGAACAGTGCAGCCCTGATTTTCCTACTTGACTTGAACTTTATTGAACAGCACTGAAAATTACATTGGTATCGTGTCATAATATTAACTTTGAGGCTAAATTTTACATTACTGAAGGAAAAAAGACACTTGCCAAAAACCCTTTGCCAACCCATGTACAATGAATTTAACATCAGGAAGCTGCCAAACTGAGTAACAGATGCAAGGCTTCATATTACATGCTTAAAAAAAGAACGAGAGATAAATCCTGAATGCTTCCCCCTTAAAATGGAGCATTTTCACTCCTTTCTCCTATATTGCATTATCATAGCCTCCTATTCCTAAAAGACAGTTGAAGATTTGGCCATTGCGGCAAACATGTCCTTTGCTCCGTTTGTTGCTCGCTCCCTGGTTGGTTTAGCCTAAAACCCGCCGTGTGTTTCGGTGAAGAGGCAGCAAAGTGGCATGTAGGGTGACATGCCACAATGGGGCAGAAATCCCCTGGAATGTTAGAGGGTTCTTGCGGGAACCCTGGATGGTGTGAGCTATTTCAAGACGCCCAGTGCTTGCTGTTTAAGGATTTGGGGGAAGACAATCGGCACACTGACACCCCCATCAGAAAATGGGTGATTTTTAAATAATTCAAAATTCAAAAATTCCTTGGTCTGCAGAGTACCTGCCATTACTGTTGGGCCTTTATTCCAGAAACAACCAACCAGCAGTGCCAGAAAACTGGCTGGCCATCCAGTCTGTACCCAAGGTTCCCTCTCAACAGTATATGTGCATAATGGAACACGTGAAAGCTAAGGAATTGTGTGTAGCTGTACACAGTTGTTCAGTAAAACATCCTTAAAATTACATAACTGACAAATTTAAACCAGAGTGTAATGTACATCATATTTAACATTTTATTACTAATAGTCACCAAACTTGTAAATGTTTTGTTTCTATTCACTGATAAGGACAACCAGCTAAAACAGTAGTAGGTCTATACATGTTAATACTTTTTTTAACAGAAAGAGCATGTGTTAAAATAAAGAATGATCATATTGGTGCCAAAAAGGCAAAATGGCGCAATCGCATATTTAGTCACATAGACGATTTTACTGGGGGTTTAATTGCACCCCTATTACTATTTGAACACACTGTGTGTTTAATAATGTAGCTTGTGTTAGTCGCATCAATATGTATTAATAATTTATTATAAATGTACTTTTTTCTAACCAATTTATCTGGATGAATCACTGGTTGACTTGTCTCACCATGCACACCCCGAAAGAAAAGTCTAGCCTCGCCTATGTTTAGTTATATTATGCAACAGTATATCATTAATTAAAAAAAAAATTTTTTTTGTGGAGTTGCGTCGAATACAGCCACACCACCTTACAACTAAATAGCATCCATTTTCAAACAGCAGCTTTTCCACTCTAGTTTAAAAAATACAACTGGCTTATTATATGAATTAATTTGGCGAATTTCTCTCATGGTATAGTTATGACATCTATAATCTTTCGTAATTCAAGAAGCGTTTACACTAAGTAAAAGCAAAATGCTACCAATTGTTTATTGATTATTCTGATTTCAGTGGCCGCATTTGACGATACTGCAGACAACTCTGTAAAGGTGTGCACTAGAGACAGATTTTTGAAATTTTATCAAAGGCAGAGTCCGATTAAGACATGTTCTAGACCTAAATTGTAGTTAAAATGGCAATTTGAGTACCTTCCGAAATACCTCAGCAAGTTTCAGTTATTTTATTGCCTATTCGATTAAATATTGTTTCATGAGGCAGATAAGTAAACATACTGCCTGTTTTTTTCTCAGATTTAATATCGGTGTTTATAATTGAAACGTCTACAAGCATTGCGATGAACGGTATTTTGAATTATGCAGTTGTTAATTTAAATGAAAAATCGAACAAAAGGTAAATTTCAAAACCGACGATTAACTTTAGGCAAAACTGCGTTCGGGTCGCATTCTATGTCTTTGCATTCCAAAAAGTCTGTGAAAATATGTAGCAAGTAGTTTTCATCTTTTGATTGCTGCATTATTGAAATCTAATAGCTACTTAAGGAAAGAAATTGCATTCCCTTTGCCTGAATCATTTTTGGTATTTCGATAAACTTTAAATGGAATACACCAAAAGAGGACTCGTAACAATATCTTAATTCGTCCGACCATGCTCAAACATATTTGTGCATCTGACTGGAATTTATAACTAGTGAATCTGGAATTCATAAAGTATTGCAGATATCGTGAAGCCATAATTAATTACTGATAATTCCATTAGTAGTGGTCCTGAATGGGTCCACCTAAGGCCCATAAAAACGTCACTAGAACAGCCGGTAAAGTCTGTTAGATCTTCGTCCATAATATTTTAAAATCAAAGCATGCCTTTGGTTGTTAATTAAAAAAAATGTAATTTCATTTAAAAACACTGGCCGAATTGAACCTGTGGAAAAATCAGTGATGATATAAAATTAAAGCGGTCACGCCAAAATGATTTACCTGATAATACTTCTCGAAGTTAGTAGAGACCTAATGGTATAATCTGATTTCACCAGAGGTGAAACAGTAAAGCGTCGTATCTTGATGGTTGTTAACACAAATGCACCATTACCAGAAGTTATCTGTCCATGCACCAATCTATATTTTGCTTTTTCAAGGCACCTCAAAGTTCAGATTGTTATACTTTGTCCATGTAATGGCATTTGTATATATTAATTACGCAAGGTACATACAATTTTTACTATTAATGCTATTGGACTGAATATTTCCTAAACAGGTGAGGACTCAGCAACAAATACTCATTTGACTTGCAAGCATACGTAATTTGGCCGATTTTGAATTGCCTTAAGACAAAATTAGCTAGGTGTTGCTAAAAGCTACATATATCCTCTTTTCTCGGATACTTGTCTGCTATAGCTTCATAAGGACCAGAGTAAATTGGGACAAGGGCAATAAGAGGTGGGCTAAGATCATTAATGCCTTGCCAGCCAATCAGAACTTCCTGCCTCTTCCTGTGCAGGAAATTTTAATAGCTGCTATCCCAGAAAACGTTAATTACAGCCGTTCTTTAACAGAAGGGTCCTTGAAACATGTTTGGCCAATTAATATTGCCTTTAACTTTTACGACCAGAACCGGGAAAATGGAACGGATTCTTCTGCATAAAGCAAAATATTCCTCTTGTGAATATTTAATCAATACCAGCACAACATAACCACATAATGTTCTACATTTTAAATGGCTGTGCTTTGAACGCCAAGAGTTATTTAGGGTTATAGCGGTATGGAACAGCCGAACATTCTAAAATGACAATAAACAAAAAAGGTTTTGAAGAGCGCAACTTGTTAAACAGTTGACTATGTAACGAAAAAGCTTTTTGGTAACGTGCACCTAGTAATACTCCTACAAAAACATTTAAGCCACGATTTTATGAATTAGTGAAGAGTATAGATTAGTTTACATTACAAAGGTGCAATTAAAACTTTTTAGCATTGTTTTCACGCAGATTCTCTTGGAGGAACAATGCAAAACTTACCAAACGGGAAGGGGGAAGATGGCAGTAGCGTATTTTGTCACCGTGATATTACAGAAGCATTATTAAGAAAAATAAAATATTTTCATTACCATAAATCTGTAGCGGTGCGTAAACTACATGCGACTCCAGATTAAATTCTATGCATTTTCATGCTTGTGCTTTATCGAAATTGAGTACAAGATAAGTTACATCGACGGCATATACGTGCACGTGTAGGAAAACCTATACAAAATCTTAATTTCTACAAAATCTAGCCCAAGTCATTAGCTCTTTAGAAAACGACTGCATTTATAGTTATTTAACCCCTCCTTATGCTCCCTGAGATGAAACAAAATGTGTGCGCGTTTACACCGCCGGAGAAACAGTAAATTGATAGTTGGCATACAAAAGCAATAGGTGTGAATAAATTTGTTGAGGGGACATATTCACGGATTATCTCGAATACTGTAAAAATACTGGTCCACCTGTTAAACTCGACCGCAAAAATAATATCAAAGAAAGTTTTACACGGAAAAGCTAAAACGTATATTAGCCTAATTAATAATTTTTCACTTTATTAAATGTGAAGCATTAAACTGCTATAGTTTTCGCTTTTTTAAACAAATGTACAAATTGAAAACGTTAGGAAAAAACCATCAAAAAGCTACAAACTTCCAAAAAGCAAATAATCATCTTTGAAGAAACTGTGCGGTTACTTCATTCAATAACCTTAAATATATTTTCACATAGAATAGACAAGAATAAAATAAGCTTTCTCCAGTTTCTTATGGTAAATTTAAAGGACTTCATAAAATAATTATTATACAGTTGTATACCATCGTCATCACTTCATCTCCTTGGGGGATGATAAGAATGATAGGAGAGAGTGGTCGCGAGGTTCAGATTAAATTGTATTTCAGTATGGACACAAATACGGTACAGTTCGCGTCCCGTGTTTGTTCAAAACAGGACACAGCATTTTGTTTTTCAATAAGGGACAATCCCGTAAATACGGGACGGGTGGCAACTCTAGGTCTAAAATTTTACTAAACTTTGATTGACGCCGCTTTATAGCGGAGTCCCTTGGGCTTCAGCCCGGGTAAGCCGGTACATTAAAGTGCTCCCGGTGCTCATCGGCGGTCTGCACACTTCTAGATGCTAGCGTTGGCTTTTGGTGAAGAATTGCCGCTATACGGGACACATCACCGTTTGCTTCAGCACTTAACCAGCCGTGATCTTGTTTGACATCGATCATACCGTGCAAGCTTTGAAATGCGCAGATTTTACATTGAAGCAGAAAACAGGATGTTGATGAATTTGATTTCGAAAAACAACATACAACTTAAGAAAAACAATTTGATTCGTTTACAGTAATTTAAATGAAAATCAATATTCACAAAAATGTGTCGAGTAGGCTCCTTTCTAAAGATTAGGAGGCCATTAATTTGGAACGGAAAGTTGTCAGTTAACTACTGTATGGCGATGAATGTGGTTCAACAACACACAACTAAGCACAGCCATGCTGATCATCTTCCAGATCACCCAGCTCAAGATTGAAAACAACCCTTTCGCTAAGGGCTTCCGGGGGAGCGATGACATGGAGCTGCACCGGATATCCAAAATCCCAAGGTAGTCACTCGGAACGAACCTCCTGTTCATATTCCACGTCAGTGTTTTTCTTTAGACTAGGCCCCAGCTGACTAGCGTCACCACAACTATGTTTTCTCTGCCTCATCCCGTACCCCAAAGAATCCACAGAAGCAGACTACCTACTGTTAACTGCTGCTAAATAGCCAAATATATCAGATTTAACAGAACCAGAAATCAGTCTAAATAGCTGAAGCCTTGACCAGGTACTGCTTTGGGACATTCAAATCTGTAACCCAAAACTCTCACAAGTCCTCATAGTTAGGGAAGAGTATTCCAAAGCAACTACACTCACATAAACCACATAAACGAGCAAAGCAGTACCCTTAAATTGCTAAACAGCAGTTAACACTTTACTGAAAACACTCAAGATCAATCTAGCCCAGGACATAACATTATTAAAACGATTGAGGAACCCTATTCAGCCTGTCTTGTATTCTTGAAGTACTACTTAGTTAATCAGTCATATTCTTGGCAGACCTCTCTTAACACCCCCCTCTGGACTGTCTATACTTGGATCATAGTACACCCCTACTCAGTTGTCCTTTTAATCATCGTGGTACAGTGACACCTTCCGATAAAAAAAATCTTGTTTGTTTTAGCTTAACTTGTTCTAAGAGACAGACCCCCATTTGAAGTGACGTAACCACACGCAAGTTTGTACATAGTATATTGGGGCAGTCTTACCAGTCCCTGTGAAGAGATTGAGGTGGGCAATCCTATCCGCAAAGGGCCGGTGTGTATGCAGGTTTTTGGGGTAACCTTTAGGTCAGCTTTTCAAACCCAGGTGTGAAGACTCTTCAGCCAATCAGTCCTCTAATTAGTGACCTAAATAGGGAGTTGCAGCGAAAACCTGCATACACACCAGCCCTTTGTGGATATGATTCCCCACCCCCGGTTTAGGTCTTAGGGAGTGGTGCTCAGGCTGTACAAAGAGAAGCACATCCAAAACACCATCTCTGTTTTTGAGCCTGTTAAATTATATTGTTGTGAAGACATGTAAAAACTCAAAGCTTTATGAAGAAAGGCTCTCATTATCTTTAGTATAGCAGTGGATATTCTGCTCTCTCTTCCTGAGTGAAATAGCCATATTGAATTCAACTGGCTCAAGTGACCATCTTTATTTCACATTGGTCTTAAAATTAAGCCATTTTTTTCCTTGCTATCCCATCCCAGCTGCAGCAAACACTCTTGTCCTGGAGGTAGTCAGTCTGTCAAGTATTTTAAGATCAGTTTTTGATATAGTAGGGTTGCACATGACATGACACAGCACCATCCACAGCAAGCAAAGTGCATCATCTACCATATTGGTACAGTCTGGTGTGATACATATTATGTACTCCATGGGTGTTTTACTGTGTTTGTCATGGTTATGTATGCCAGCAGCAGCAGTGTTTGTGACAAAGGTAAGGGATTATTTAGGATCCCCAAAACTATGAAAAGAAAAGAAAAAAAAGAACAGTCACCAGATGTTCTGTATGAAAATCCAGAGAAGAGAGATGGAGTTTTATTTAGTGAGCACCACCAAGAATGGTAATAAAGCAGACTGGATCATACAGAGAAGAACAACCAGAGTTTGCAGAGATCACTTTATAAATGGTAAGAATAAAGCTTAAAAAAAACTCTGCTTCTAGATGTTCAGTTCTATATACAGCTTCTCCCCGCTATCCAAAACCAGAGTGTTTCTGTGAAACCTTTCAGAAGCCTTTGAGCATTTCCAGTCCTAAAAAATAACCAACCAAATAATACCAAATAACACACAAAACCTAAAATAATACTAACATGGGGTAAAAGCAAGAATAGTATGTAAATACACAGCCTATATAAATGTAGAAATAATTTATGTAGTGTTTTTTTACATAGCAGAATCAATAGAGTCATGCGTTGCTTAACAACAGGGATACATTCGTGAGATATGTTACACAAACCTAGACGGAATAGCTTAATACACACCTAGGCTATAGGGAATCGTTAAATGATGAAAAAAGGTTTTCAAAACATGAACCAGTAACAGTTATTACAATTATCAAATATTATGTACCATACATAATTGTATGTGAAATGTAATTGCTAACGTAACCTTTACATGACGAAAATAATATACCAACAATGTATAATAAATGAATAAGCATGCGATTTACACCTATACTTATCTGTGAATACATCTAAATATTTAATCCATACTTTCTCCTCTGCAGTTTTTTTGTACCAAGCCAGAAATATATAAATGAAGCCTCCAGACTTAGTCACTTTCTTTTGTTTCAGTGTTACATATTGCATTTGAAAAACCAGACAATTAACCATTTCCATATCTTCCTATTAGTATTTTCTTCAACCAAACTCCACACAACAATTGTATTTTTGTAATTTTCTTTGTCTCAGGGAGATTACCATATTTACCTTAGGCTTTTCAAATAACAGTACTGCATTAAATGACTTAACTGTGTATAATTCAAATACGCTACAGTACATCAAATATAGATTATTGTAGTTTCACTACTGCATCTCGTTGGCTCGTTTTTTACAAGTTTATCAAACTTTGAAGAGTCTATATTTATAATTGAGAGAAAATGATTTATTTTTCCCGTCGTAATTTATGTGCATGTAGAATTAGCCTCAGGTAGCTAGTCAGAAGTAGAGGGATTACCGCACAGCAAAGTGGGCAAGTAAAAAAAAAATCATTATTTTATTTTTCCATGTTATGTATAAAAAGTCCCAAAATGAACACTAAGCTGACTACGTGATTACTGTAAGCAAATTATTTAAGCTGCATTTGTACAGGAATGATACTGTCCCAAGATTTTTCATCTATATAAGTAGTTGATCACTATAACGTGATCACTAGCGGTTTTCACTGTATTTTAAACATTACTAGTGCTGAAACCAATTGAAACAAACTTTTTTCGCAGTGTTTATATTTGACTTCTTTTGTTTGATGTCTTCACTAAAGCTACAATGTGTCCAAACGAGGGACATGGCATTTTTCTTTGGTACAAGCTGCTGTAGTTGCTCAGTTGGGTGGGTGTTTTAATTCTCCATGTTGCTTCTAAGTCGCAGACTGGACAGGGTGGTGTCATGTGACTCGTGCGGTTTTTAAGGGGACAGTACATGCACACACACTATGGAAAGTATTATTTAAATATTAACAGAATTAGAAACAAACAAAAAAACGAAGTAACGACATGGGCAAGAATATATCGATTAGAAGTTCTGGATGTCGGTTTTGATTATTTTTCGATTAATTGCTCTACTAAACCCCCTCTACAACACTTCTTTTTTCAGTTTTGGTTTGAACTCCCCCTTGAACATTGTAAAAGCTTCAGCAGCAGCATATTTCAGTAATTCAGCATGAACAGCATAAGAGAATAAAAATAGAGGCTGGAGTAGTTCTTATTGTTCTCGCAGGTGTGTTCCAGTGTAGGTTTATGTGGCCTGGTCAAGGTTAAGTCTGAAGAACTGTGTCAAACAAAGCATTTTATGTTTGAAAAGGAGAACAGACAACATGATGCACTCACTAGGTTTGTTCATTTTAATTACATGAACTGATCATTTTTGGTGTGTTTGGCATAAAAACCTTATATTGAAGTTAACAGCTTTACGAACAACTTAGATGAGAAACTGGAATAAGATACAGAGGTGAAGCCGATTTCATAGCCTTTGCTCCTTCTTGCTAAACATTGACTAATAATCGCATTCAAGAGGCAAAGCACAGCAGCAGTGTTTCAATTTTGATGCAATGAAATTTCTTTATATCGGTTGGTACTGATAATCATCATGATATAATCATTATTTCTTTATTCCCCATAAACAGACCATGAAAAAGATGAAAATTGAATGGACTGCAAACTGATGTCTAATTTTAATGAATCAGTAATACACCAATAGTAAAGTTTATTGGCATTTAAAAAAAAAATATATTATTATTATTATTTTTTGTGACTGCCGTGCTGCTCAGTACAGGGGCAGAGTTTACATTGCTATCTGCCAGCCACTTTATATCGAAAAATGCAGCGTGTCCCATTTTGAACTAATATGGGACAGGACTGAAAGTTACAATATGAATTGCTGATGTCTAATTGTTTGTATTCTGTATGTTCTACTGGATGATAGTGCTTTGAGTAATGAGACACATTTGCAATATTTCCTATTTTAGTTGCCATCAGTCAGTTGAGTGTTGTAGGCTACGTTAAATTGCCAAAGCACCACTACACCACCTATACCTTTTTGATCTCCCCCTACCTTTTTGCTATTTAATGCATTTCTTTCATGATGCAGATAAAATGGATAAGACAAATTAAAACCACATTCCCTATCTTTCATTAGGAATCTGCACATTACTGCAGCCAGTTTGCTGCGCTTGCAGAGCATGAGGATAAAAATATACTTAACGTAGATTGTAGTCCTATATCAGACAGAATCATTTATCATATGCATCAGTTATTTTAATTTCTAGTTGTGGAACTGCACCCTTAACAGTATTAGTCTTATTTTAAATAAAGAAATCTTTATTATTTTAAAGTTATTTAACCTTTCATGATGTGTCTATTGCATGTGTCCCATTGCCACCACACTGCATCCCCCCTCAATTACAAACTCCTCACGCTACTGCACAGCTGTGTCCCGATACTGGTCAGGGCGTGGGGGGTTAGACTCTCATACTGGCCAGGGCGTGGGGGGTTAGACTCTCATACTGGCCAGGGCGTGGGGGGTTAGCTTTCATACTGGTCAGGGCGTGGGGGGGTTAGACTCTCATACTGGTCAGGACTTGGGGGGGGTTAGACTCTCATACTGGTCAGGGCGTGGAGGGGCTAGACTCTCACACTGGTCAGGGCGTGGGGGGATTAGACTCTCATACTGGTCAGGGCATGGGGGGGGTTAGACTCATACTGGTGAGTTGACCTTTTTTTTTATCTTTTCATTTTCTCACTCCACACTAGTTGTTATATCATATGCCGATGGTGGAACTGAGTCAGTGACATTTTAGATTTTCAAATCAGCAAAAAACACAAAAATGAAACGGCAAGTCAGTTTCAACATTCTCAGGTCGAGAATGTTTGTCAGCCCAGACATATATAAGCACACAGAGGGTTAAAATTGCGTTTCTCTAGGAGCAAATGATGTGACAATTAACAACTTGGGACAAACATAAAGTGCAGCTGTGACATGACAGTGCAAAAGTCAGACAAGACAATCAGACAAACTATTGAAACATTGTAGTGCAACAACAAAGTACAAACAGCAAACAGTGCAATGAGAGGGTAGGTGGTAAACAATTGGCCTTGGAATAAAAGAGAAGAGTTCATGATTTTGAAATGATCATTTTACAAGCAATTTTCTTCATTGTTTAAGTGAGGGCAATTTTACCAAATCACTCAGTTTAGTATTCACACAGTTATGATTAGAGGTCAAGAAAGTATTGTGATATTAAAGCCTTTAAACAATATTTATCCATTTTCATAAAAAAATATAAAGTTAACTGCTTGAGGATCTAGGCATCATGTCAATGACCCAAGCAAACACACACCTGTTACATAATTGGCTGTTTATGTGCCATATCACACTCCATTATGAAGGTATATGATAGGCTGTCTATGTGCCTTATCACACTCCATTATGAAGGTATATTATAGGCTGTCTATGTGCCATATCACACTCTTATGAGCCAGAGAGGGACCACACTTGGGGTGTTTTCATGCAACAGAAACCTCCATATTTAAGTGCTTTCCAGGCAGTTTATATTTAATGCATTTAAGTGAAAAAATTGAACATTTTATCAAATGATAGTGATATGCATCATGATAGTTCTATCTCCCAGGCCTATTTCATTTGATGTTGCCAGCTAAATATTGGGTGTTAAACACTGAATTTTCAGTCAAGCATTTGTTACATTGATAGAGGAAAATTATGCTAAGACAATTTAGATTTTATTGACCAGCCCTATTTTATTGAAATTCAAAATGTTAATTATGCATGTATAATTCCTGCAGCAATAAGGAGTATCCAAGGGTTCCACAAACTACAATACACCAGAGGCTGGCGCCCAGTACAACCGCCTTCAGCCCAGAAGCACGGGGCCCATCTTCAGCAGGTGGACTGAGTGTATCCCAGTATCCATGTGAAAAGATAAAAAATGGCCCACCGGACCTCCTACCCCCCTCCTACGCTGTACCCCACAATCACTACCAAGACTACCACTGCACAAGAAGGAAAGGTAGGCCTTCTTCCAGCAATCCTACAGTGTTGACTCATATTATTTGAATAAAAATTAATGGAAAAACTACAACCCATCATTAGAAAGAATCCTTCCAAGGCCTTGTGTAAATAAATACATTTCTTTGTCGATATGTCAGTAACCCTCTGAATACAGCCCATGAACAGATGGTCAACCATATGTAAATAAGGTGAAGTCTGACCACCTCATGTATTCTTCAGAGTGATTTTTTGCAGCCTTTAACAGACAAAACATGTCAACTGTGTCCACAGTGGATGGGGAATGTCATACAGGAGATCACCTGTATAAGAAGTCATATATTGAGAGCATCACCAGTGAGGATGAGCACTACTATCGACCAGCCAGCTATTCTCAGTCCCTGGCCTTAGCCAGCAGTCCCTACAGGGCAGAGTCCAGCCAACGGCAGGCCTGCATGTATGCCAGCACATCCCAGGCAATGGAGCCCTTGACCAACCTGGAGGACATGAGCTGTAGCACCTGGACCAGCATGTCACCTTATGGCAGCTGCACGGTGGCTGCCGTGCCCTCTGTGGAGCGACGACCCTACCAGCACTTCTCTGCCCACTTCACTTCAGGGTCCCTAGTGCCCAGACTAAGCGGGACATCTGGCCATACTTCACCTCAACTTCACAGGGACACTCACACTGTGTACCCTAACCCAGCGGCTCATCAGCCCCCGCCCCGTCAGTGTGGCCCAAACGTATCTACCAGCAGCCCTGAGTATTTGTATGCCCATGCCATGCCCCGTGCCCTGTCCCCGCACCATTACCACGCAGTTCCCACCGTGGGCATCATGCCTGAGTGGAGTGAGGGCAGCTAGCTACAGGATGGCTTTTGCATGCTTGATGTGAACTTCAGCAATGAGAACGGGAGTGCAGATAGACATGCATGCGGCAGATCAAGACATCAAGGTCAATGGAGAACGGAATCTCCCCAGACTGATAAATATTTTTTCAAGCAGTTTGTTTTTGCACATTTTTTTGAATTGTGTTTTTAGGTGTTGCATGTATGCAGTTAGTTTTAAATGATTACTATATAAAATGAAGAACTTTCAAAGTCTAAAATTAAACCAGTAGTTTATCAGCTCTAAAAAAATCATGTTTATCTACAATTTTAAAAATAGTAATAAGGTTATCATTGGAAAAACATTATTGACACATTGAACTTTTAAGTTTGTATGAATGTTTAAAATTCCTTTCATGTTATCCTTGCTTGATTAAGACCGGCCTGAAATTACCTCATCCCTAAAACTATAGTGCGCAGGTACAAGCAGCTCATGCTTTCCTTGTAATCATACAGCCCTCATTCTTTCTGATTTACGGTTCGGCTGTTTGGTTCATGACCCTCCTATGTTGCATGTCCCCTTTAATTAACATGTTTCTTATTTTTAAAACTTCTATAACATACATGGGTATGTGACAGGTCTCAATGACATGAGATTAACTTCAGTTTTTTGGTCACAGCCCTCTATCCATCTATAAGAGAACATGTTTGATGACTGATAAAATCCATACCTATATCCTCCTAACTCCTTAGAATAGTCAGGGACACACTAGGGCCTGGAGTCTATCCCAAGCTACATAGTGCATTGTTTTGGCCTTTATGAGGAAACTGCCATGATACAAAGAGAACATGCAAACACCACACAGGTTTGAAGTAGAAGTCAAACTCCTAATCCTGGACATATAAAGCAACAGTGCAACCCACTGAGCCACTATGCCATTGTCAAAATACAAGAAACAGAACCATATAAGAAATCCATGCTGCCTTTCATTATCTTATGAGCTGCTACATACATAAGCTGTTATGCCTATAAATCAAAATATCCTGTGGTAGGCCGTCAAGAGCGCTGCTAGTAAAGGGGGAGAAAGAGTTACTTAATGGGGTCAGAGGCATGCCTGATGATTCAAGGTGGCTCATTTCAAGGTTTATAGTGCCACACAATATTTTGTTTCCGCATCATCACGGTGTGCAATAATCACATCGAGGGATGTGCAACGTCAAGTGAGGCAAATGAAACACGAACACGTCATGCTACAACATTTACATTTACAGCATTTGGCAGACGCTCTTAGCCAGAGCGACTTACATAAGTGCTTTAAGACTTCACAATGAA
>JAODUD010000117.1:4092659-4131745 GCA_026784285.1 Stomatorhinus walkeri
CAATGAATTTCCTCCCGATACTAGCTCAATAAAACCAAGACTATGTATACCATCGACAATACTCTGTTAGGAAAATTATTATTTATTTTTATTTATTTTTTTTTTTTGAAGAAAACTTTTTTGTTGCTTGATACAAAAGGAAAGCTCACATGCTTCTCCTTTTCCATGATTAATCCACAACAGAAGTCTGTCTACTATAACAGTTTACTCTGATTTAAATTGAATACACAGAGTTTGTAGCTAGTGAGTGAGATGCAGGCTGTGCATGCACAACAAACCACCAATCACAGCTAGGGCAGGACGACGTACGATATTAATAATGGCATGACGTGTTAGTGTCGCTAAAACATTTCTGTTCTGTCATAGGATTGTCAAATTTAATAAGCTTTGCAATTTTAATGATTATTCCTTTTCAATATTATCTAGCTTAATGTGATGTTTTCGTGTACCATTTGAACATGCGGACAACTTCTGTTAAACCAACTGTAATGTTTACTAGAAGTACTCTGGTCAATGACATGTATATAGCTGTCTATCACTTTGCAGGCTCCCCCTCATCAGTGTTCCCAGTGCCACTACCTGATCCGTACAGTCTACCCAATCTGTTCCTTCCGGATCCTGTTCATCTACTTTACATGTTGCTGCCCAATTTGTACTGGAAGTCCAATTTACCGCAGCCCCCAATACAAGACAATGCATGTGGGAAAACGTCTATGCTAAAAGTATAGTAGTAATAACAAATCAATCATCATTACAATTACTATATATAACATTTAATTACAAATGTAAAAATTACTTTTACATTATAACACTTTATCAGTCCCTATCACTGCCAAACAGCTGCAGTATGCATCACGGACATAAACACTCTGTCGCAACAATCTATAGTATTGTGTATGTAAACACTACACACAGGTTAAGAAAATAAATCAGTTTACGTTTACCATCGTTGCTTTTGCATGAATTCTCCATGCTCTCTACAAGCCAATCATTTTCATCCCTCCTGCTTAAATCACTCACAGCCAGGTCTGAAATTTTCCAATATCAAGCAGCCCTAGTCATTTTTAATGTTCTTACTGCCCAATATAAAATGTAAAGTATAAAGCAGTATAGTTCGCAGAAGGCCAACAATTTGTAAATATCAGTTTTTAATGTTTATAGTATTTATTGTACCTGAACTCTAGGAAATCATTAGTTTGCAGTTGATACAGTATGTTTTGCTAGTTGCCCTTCCCACCTATTTACCTTTTTAGCATAATGAAGTGCTTTTGATTAGAAAAAGGCTATTAAAATGGCATTGTAATGTATGTAAATAAACACTATATGCAGCGAGAACACAAGTACATTTTAAGGAATATTTTGGCTTTATTTCTCTTATTCTGTTTTCCACCATTAGTAGAAATTAAAGAATTTTCAACCAATAGTCAATTTAGAAATATACTTTGTGATCCTATATAAACACTTTTTAAAAAGTCAAATTTTAAAAAGTCCCTCCTACCGAGAAACTTACAGGAAGATGCAATTGATTAACAATGCAGACAAAGTGGCCCTGCTAATCACTCTGCCCTGGGATATGAGACCCAACACATCTTCATGCTGTGCGTGATACAGCACACACTGTGATAGAAAAGGGGACAAGCATTCAAACTAAAATTTAGAATATAGAGGAGTTGTTGTATCCACATATTTAATGCTGGGAACATCCTAAGGAAAGATTATATATACTGATCACCTAGTCAAAATACTAATGTCACAATGTGTCTAACTAAAGCCTTAAGCAAAAGAAAGAGCATTTGTGGCTAATCAAAATTCCAGCTAACTTTTATTTAATTTAATAGTTTAGTTTTATTTATGCAGTTAGGTCTCTGTAACAAACTATTTCATCATCATTTTTAAAGATCTAACAGCCCAGGACAGCTATCCAGATATTTGCTCCCAGCCAAAATCCCCTGGAATAAAACAACCTCCTAATATTCTAAGTATGTTCAGTCTGCATAGTATATTGCTTCTGGAAGGTGGTTCAAAGGGTTTTAAAAATGACTGAAAAAAGCAGTTTGAACCCTTAGAAAAACTACCACTCTGTCTTTTTGGGGGATTTCTTTGCTCAGACATGGCGACCTGGTCCTCAGAGAACCTTTGATCCGAGCTACCCAGCCCATCTTATCTGGCCCTGAAGAGATTCCTACCCCTTCCAGCATCCGACAGAAAGAGAAAGTCATTAACCCCAGACCCCCAGGGGATCAGTTCTGCTGTTCAAGAGACAAGGCGGGGGGAGCCCTTTACCCACCACTCACACAAGAACACAGTGTATGAACCAGGATTGATGAGGCCATGTGGTCTTCAAGCTTCTATATGCCGAAGCAGGCTTGAGAAAATAATAATAATACATCTCCCTGACCTTAACTTGTCTGCTGCTTAAACATGTTTATTAAACCAAACATGTGACAGAAAACACAAGGTTGTCCTTTTCTAGCCATCTCTTGGCCTGTGACTCTCTATTTCCTTGTGTCAAAAATCCCCCACTTGTTAGACATAAACACACCCCTCCTCCAAAAGTAACATTAAAACTGATCTATAACCCAAGGAATCCTAAGGCCCTTTTAAAAATATCGTAAAAACTAGTGCTGCACCAAAATGAATTTTTTTACTGAAACCAAAATTTAATTACTTTTTTCAACCAAATACTAAAACAGAAATAAACTTTAGCTATTTACTTGATCATTTATGTTGCAATTTGTTCAAAGTAATGCATTTAATTAATTTTGCTTTTGAGCTTTTCCATTAAAAGAAATTATTAACGCAGCAAAATGGAGAGAAGTGGGTTTTACTTTTCCTCTGAACAATACAAGCCATTATTATAGACTCTTTTCAAATGTTAAATAAAAAATAAACTATGAAAGTCAGCCTCCTTTAGCCATCAACCAATATGTAAAACGTATATGCAGCCCTTACGTCTTTGTTAATGTGCTATTAGTGTTAAGAACGGCAGCAAATCTAACACCCTAAACCAAAAAATGTTCAATATTCCTAACAGAGTGGCTGCTCTGTCATGAAACTGTGAAGCTGGAAAGTTTTTATAAAATACAAACTGTGTTGTAGATGATAGATGATCTTTGAGCCAAGGCTGTAACAAGTGATTGATAGATAGACAGACAGACAAATACTTTATTCATCCCAAAGGAAATATATTGTCTGCAAAGTGATAATATGGTTGTACATTATTCAGACCGATACTCTCTACCTGAACCACAAAACATGCTATTCAATATTAGAAGCCACTACTGGGCACAAAACTGTGGTGAGAAACAATTAAAAGAAAATTGCTTGTTTAATCTATGCATAAATTACTAAGGATAATGCTGTTGGACTAGGTAACAAAGATCACAAACAATGCTAATTATGAAAAAACTGTATAAAGTATTCAACAGCAATTTAATGAGCATGCTAATTAATTTGACCTGTAGTTCTCTACAGGATAAGCAGTTAGCTAGATGTAAGGGTGAACGGAATAAATTAGCCTAAATTTTGTGATCAGTACTTCAACAGGTTAATATCTGTTATTTGATAACTATGTACAATTTCCCAGATAAGTAGTGTCAGTGTTTTCATTTACCTCAGAAAAAAGATGTGATAGACATATAATCTCAGGAAAGAGACATTAGTTAAAAATAAGCCATTTGTGTCACAGAGGTTCCATCTACAGTTGATACGCAGAGACTGGGTGAGCCTCGAGATTGAAAGTGGGACACAATGTACCATAAATAGCTTCCAGCTGTCTCATCAGTACAGCTGATAAGGACCCCCCCCATGGGAAAAGGAAACTAGACTTTTCACCAGACAGTGGTCACATCCACCTGCATGTTGTACCATATGGAGCACATTGCTGCATGTGGGGGGGGATAAAAGGGAAACACTTTTTAAATGAAAAATCGCTGATTTTAAAGAGTACAATACATTTAGCAGACAGTCTTATAACGCTCTAATGAAATTAAAAGAAAAAAAAACAGATGGTATAGATAAACAGAGCAGGCATTTTGTTAGGTGGGGGGAAGCGGCGCTTCACTCACCTCGCTCTCTAATACCCCATTCAGACAGAGACACATTTGTAATTATATCTTTGTGGGGATTCTACATTCATTTCTATGGGGGAAAACTCTTATTCCAACATGATAACCTTAGCCCCTACCCAGCCCTAACCCTAACCATAAACAACCAAAGTATGAGACTTTTGGCAGTTTTAGGTTTTTGATTGCATTGCCGATCTTTGTGGGGACCTGAACAATGGTCCCCACAATGTCAAAATCAAAGGTTTTTATCACATTGTGGGGGCAAAATAAACATAATCCACACACACACATATATACATGCACGCTTATTTATCACTATTTTACAGTTACAATGTGTTGGAATGAGAGCAAAATTCAGTAGGTAACTACTTTTTATTCAATATCATGGCAACCTAGTAACATTAGTGGTAACTTTCCAGTGTCAATGTGAAACTGTAACAGGATTACCGTAACAGACTCACAAAGTTTGACTCATGCAGTTAGGCTGTATGCAGTGCAATTAGGCTCTTATTACATTGTACAGTGAAGCACTGGAGTCAAGCAAATAGTTGAAGACTTAATTTAGCAACCACTAAACATAGTTATAACTGTCACGGAAAAATAACTAGCCTATATAATATATAATTATATAATAACATAATATAATATATAATTTTTTTACCTCCATCGACAGAGGGAACATGCCATCAATAAATAACAATAAGGAAAAAATACATTTGCACAATGTGATGTCTGCATTTTTTCTGTAGTACCCCCCCCCCCCCGACACACACACTACCCTATGCCAAAAAGTAATAAAAGTAAAAAAAAAAATGTAAAAATAATATTTTATGTATCTGCATACATATGGATGGATCACTGTTTCTTGACCATATCCATGCATTTGAAGAGAATGATCCAAGAACTTCACTGGGGACGGTTATGCTATTTCATACCTACCAGTCAAATGTGTGATTAGCTATCAATAAAACAGTGACCTGGGGCCTAATCACGACTCCCCAGTGGAAACTCCTCCTGCTAACCCTAGTTGTATACACCGACCCTCGGGTCAAAATCTGATCTCTCTCAAATGCAAGATGCAGTCGTCTGTATCTTATGACTCCTATTCCAATATATGAAAATAAGCTAGAGCTCACTGAACTACTTACCTACTGAATGAATTATTCTATCAATTAATTGACATGTTATGCAGCATGCCTCTAAAAACAGCACAGTAATACTGAGACAATTTATACATCAATCACAAATCTCCAACTGACTTTATGAGACAAAGCATTGCAGACCTATGGCTTATAATAACAGTAGTTTGGCATAAGGAGGACTAAGATATTCCATAATTAACTACTACGATAAAATGAATCAAGGCACACCCAAACCCCCCTAGAACACTACTGAAGAAAGGAGAAAAAAGTCACTGTGTGAAAGTTTAAGGGACTTGTCTGACAGAACCTTAAAAGAGGACCAAACATCATATTGAGGGTTAGGGCCTACAGGCCTTCACACCAAGCTTGAAGCTGTTATCTTATCTGTGACAGGTTGTTTGCCTTTGGTAACAGCTTTGTCCTCTCATGTGTCAGGAGTTTTTAGCTTTAGAGCCGACCTCTGGATTGAGGATGGGGGAGAGAGACATGGGTTGGATACATGTTGGTGGTCTCAAGTTCCATCAAACCCCAAACTCAATGCTGAGAAAAAAACATTGGCTCTGTGATAAATCTATGTCATAATAAACACACTAAACTGATAATTGGTTGTCAGATCTGAAGAATATTTGTTAAACGTTATCCTGCGAATTACCATTTTGGTCCTGCTTACTGACTGGACTCTTCCATTTTCTAACTATATTTTTAAATATAATACATAATGAACCGGGTACACATGTCTCCACACTAAAATGAAATTCATATGTGATCTGTGAGAACATCACCCAAGTTTCCTGTAAGCCTCTACACTGATTTTTTTTCTTCTTTTGAGGAAGTTCAAGTGCAGAGTCAGTGAGCAGGGTTTAGGTCAACTTTGTTCCAGAGGAACCACCATTCTCAATGACATCTCATATACTGCATATGCTCTCAATATTAGACTTGACAGGGGCACAGTTGGAATCATGCACAGACAAACTAAGGAGTTGTGTTTAAAACACAGAAAGCACCATTTTGTTCTTAACCCCCTTTTCCTTACTAACCCAACAATGCAAATATGTAATTTTAGATACATCCAGATTTTCAGTTCAGTTTATTTTTATATAGCGCCTTTCAGTACAGTTGCTCCAAGGCACTTAACATTAGTGTGTTGTGGTACAACTTCAAGACTGAATAATTTTTCAAAGACATTTTGTATTTCTCCAAGTCCGTCATTTAGACTTTTTAAAACTGAAAACATTTTATTGCCTGGTAGGCTCAGTGCATGCTGGGAATGATAGCAGAAGGCTGTTATCTTTGGAGCTAAATTAAATAGCTTTTATTCAAATAATGTATATTTAAAAAGTAAAGTATATATAACCCACATTTATTATAGGTTCATGGCTAGATATTCTGAGTAACGTTTGGCTTTAATTTGCTCCTTATATGTAAACTGTTTATCTTATATGACATTAAATACTTTCCCCCCCTCAGAAGAGAAAAGATACTTAAGTTGGGGCTGAGAATGAAAGGTTCCATAATTATATTCCTGCAGTTTTCAGTAACAAACCACAAAAAATATGTTGTGGCTGCAAAAAGAACTTCCTTTACGGAGAATATCAGCAGAATACAACAACCTTTTCAGCAATTTGGGCAGGTAAACAGAGGACTATTATTTCATATTTGATTGAAACTCACTATGCTTCAACCCATCTGTGCATGAGTCAGCATCTGCTCATGCTGGCTGGCCAAACAGAAATGATGGCTGCCCCCCCCCCCCCAACTATCAGTGAAAACATCTGTTCTCTGTAAAATACACATCTCTCATGTACGAAGATTGATTTCTGCCTCTTGCTCAAAGTATATACAAGTGGTGCTTAATATTATCTGGCTCTAGGGACATCACACACCTCATTTATTGAAATGAAGAAGCAGCACACCCCTCCCCTGCAAGCATTTCCAAAACACATCCCGCTAAGATGCCACACCTCTCGATACCCATTTGCACTGTGAGGCTACACATCTAGACAAGGAAAAACACTCGTGTACATGATAACAAACTGTATGCATATCAAGAGATTTCATATGTGGGATTTGTCTTCTTTATGGGAAAATGAATTACATATTTAAAAAGTTCATGTTTTAAGTGGGGGCGGCATGGTGGTGCAGTGGTTAGCACTGTTACCTCACACCTGGGTTCGAGTCTCCGCCTGGGTTCCATGTGTGTGGAGTTTGCATGTTCTCCCTGTGTCGTTGTGGGGTTTCCTCTGGGTGCTCTGGTTTCCCCCCCACAGTCCAAAGACATGTTGAGGCTGATTGGAGTTGCTAAATTGCCCGTGTGTGTGAAAGGTGTGTGGGTGTGCCCTGCGATGGGCTGGTCCCCCATCCAGGGTTGTTCCCCGTCTCGTGCTCATTGCTTCCGGGTAGGCTCTGGACCCCCCGCGACCCAGTAGGATAAGTGGGTATAGATGATGGATGGATGTTTTAAGTGGATTATTTCCCCTATACTTTCTGTTCAGTTGCTCTTAAATACTTTACTTTGCCCAGTATACTTCAGTTTACAGAATTTCTTTTACAGTTTTTTATTTGCAAGATATCACTTAATAACCAGCAATACACCTCCTTGGCAGAGGTCAGCATGGAATTGTGAACATTTTCTAATAATAGAAAATATTTAGATATGTACTGCATATCATGATTATCTTAGATAAAAAGATTACCTAAAGAGTTATATTAAACTGTTAGGCTTTTACCATTCATTCTCATAATGAATGGTAAAAAGTTCACTTGTTAAAATAATTCACACTCGTTTGACATATTTGAGGAACAGGCCTGATAATTATGCATCACATTCAGTCACCTGTGCCTCTTTATATTCTTAACATAACTTGGGATGTCTGTCGGTGAGATGCTTTGCCAAGTTTGATGTGTTGGCTCCCTTGGTCTGCGATGATTTAAAACATGTTTTACACACAAGCTTTGCCTGTAGACTTGCCTGTCAGGAATGCAAGTAAAATAATACCATATTTTGGTTTGTACGTCTGCTTTGTCGACAAACTGGAGTGTTGGCAACAGGACTTGTACTTGCAGGCCTGGCTCTGCTATAATGATGTGATGTTCACGAACGATTTGTTAACAGGGAACGAGTCCCTTAGAGAAACTATATTCACATTCATTTCTCTGAAAAGATTAGTTCTTTTCATTATTCTAGTCCTCAGAAATATCACGGAAATGCTGCTTCCCTTCTTGACTGTGTTAGGTGAGGAATGTAAGGGCGTGCTGTAAGCGAGCATATGATTGGCTGGAAACTAAACCTAGGACTGAATGCATATACCTACAATATAGGAACGACCCAGTTACCGAAGGACCGGAAGGAGTGAACGAGTTGCTGAATGAGAAACTCAGGCTACTGAACGAGAGAGCCGTTCCTCGGTCGTGATTGAAATACTCCATCTACTGGTGTAGTATGTAATGTACATGTGAAATGAATTCTCAACCATCCATTTTCTGAAACCTCTTATTCTATTCACGGTAGCCGAGGTCCGGGGCGGTCCCGGAGGCTACAGGCACAAGACAGGAAACGACCCAGTATGGGGCGCAAACCCATGGCAGGGTACACTCACACTCCAATCATTCATGCACACACACACCTATGGGGTATTTGGTAACTCCAATTAGCCTCTGCATGTTTTTGAACTGGGGGAGTGACCGGAGTACCCGAGGAAACCCCATGACCACATGGGGAAGGAATGCAAACTCCATACACATGGAACCTTGGCAGAGACTTGAACGCAGAGGTGTGAGGCGACAGTGTTAACCACGCACCACCGTGTCGCTCCAAAATGAGTTCCCGTGTACTCGAATTGAATTTTAGAGATGCAGCAGTTTCATGAATTAAAATTGTTTTAACCAAGGATTTTTTAGTGCTTGGACTCATTAGCTGACTATGTGATGAACTGTCTAGTTTGTGTTTTTAAGAAATATGAGTAGTTAAGGTACAATGTTGAGTAAAATGTTACATTTTCCTCACATGATTTATTGGTGATGTTTTAGTTTACTCCTTAGTACTACTTAGACTATAAATAATAGGCTATTTTGACATATTGGAGCACAAGTGTTTCAGATCTATTTTATGCAAACAGGAAGTGCGACTGAGTTGGTGAACGAATCAGAACGAAACTTTTAGATTAATTAAGTCAAACAAAAGGATGTCCCAAAAAAGGATAATTTCGCCCTTCCCTACTCTGTCTGTTTTTAACTGCAGGGTGAAATAAAAATAACGGCTGAAGTCGACTGACACGATGCTGTACAGTGAAAACTGCATATAAAACTAACCTTTCCGCGGAGTTGAACCCGCTTTCTAGAATATTTCAGTATAGAACTGCATATCCCTACATACATCACCCAGCGAGAATACCAGGGAGGTACAGTGGTACCTGGGTTCTCGAACGCATTATAACTCGAATTTCTTAAAAGTCGAACAAACCAGTTCGAAAAAAAATACCTAGAACTCGATAAGAATCTTAAGAGACAAACCGTGAACGCCGACTTAAGATAACTTGTACGCGCAGGGAAATTAGTCACGCGGCACATCTCTCAGCAAAATCAAAGGGTAACGTTTCACTCTCAGCCTCCATTCACTGTGATAGCATCGGGCATGTTTACCCTAGCTGAATATATATATATATATATATTTAGACAGTAAAATATGTCAGGGTATCGGGGAATACGGGGCTTAATAACAGGTAAGGCAGGCAAAATGCAGACGGACAATACAATGACCAGACTGGGCAAACAAAGTCAGATGCGGACTAAATACAGAGGACCAATGGCAACAACCAGAAACAGCAGATCACATGGGGATTCCACACGGGGTTAACGAGGGGGCGTGGCACACGGAAGGAGCGGACAATCGGGGCAGGGCACATTGTTTGGATACATTTATTTTCTTACTTTGCAAATTACTGTTTTGATAAATGTGCTTAGATGTCTTTAGTACAGTATATGCTCTTCTCATTTTATCCGGTTCATTTTGTGTTTAAATGGTAAAAAAAATAAATATATATATCGGTATAATTTTTGGGGGCCGGGAACCAATTAATTGGTTTTCCATTATTTCTTATGGTTAAGGCTTAAACCCAAAATCAAAGACGCACCGTAAAGTTAGCTTTATATACAGTTTTCTGGCCCTAATACCTTTCAACAAAAGCAAGCAACACCTCTTGGTTTTTCCAGATTTCTTTACGGTGAGTTTTAATTAAGATTTGAAGATATGAGTGCGCACTTCGCCTTCAATAGACCATGCCGCTGTCTTGTTTACAGTTACTGACGGGGAATGGACATAGTGCAATTATTAATAAGCACGTGCAGAGGGAGCCACCTAAAATAGCCGCCTGGAGCGTTACGGGTCCGTGGTTTGTGTACAGTATATAACGCAAATGAAAATGACTTGGTGTGCATTGTTTGCCATAGTTTAATGCTTAAAGCACACTTAACTGGATACGTCCGTATCCTTTCGGTTTATACTTATTAGTCCACTAATTCTAATTCTTGTACTTAAACTGACACAGTACATTTATTATTAGTAACGGAAAAGTATTGCGAGGTTTCAAAACTGATCTGTAAAATAACACAAATACAAAACTATCCAGTACTTAATTCGTGTTGGGTAAAATCGTATCCACAAAAATTCAGAGTGATTTATACACGTGAAAAGGGTTTTGCACATTTGTGGATCATGTTTCATTTCTGACCTCGCTCCTTTCTATTCGCGGATTTTGTGCAGCCTATCTGTAAAAATCCATAAATATATATGAGGTGCAATGCAATAGATATCGTTATTGGGATAGGAGATGACTTAGATCGGGGTATGAGATTTAGGTCATATTACTTAGACCTATTAAGCACCATACAAAAACAAGACACCTGACTAAAGTAACTACATGATAACTGTTTAGGCAATCTTATTACTTATTATGCTTTAGTTCAATATATTACCTGACTGATTTACACAATTGACAGGACACGCTGCCAACTACTGATAGTAATTTATCTATATAAACTGGCAAAGAAATTTTCACTGAATAAGGACATCATGGTAGTTTAACTGTGGCCAACCGCGACATTTCAGAATAACATTAATTCTCATAATTAAATTCTTATGTCTGCAGGTTCTTAATTTATTGCATCTGGTGATTCCTGGTGATTAATCCACAAAATGGATTAAAAATAGAATTGTTTAAAACTGGTCCTTAACGCCAAGTATTATTGAAATCACAGGTATTTGCTGATTCCTCATTATAGTATAAACTTGCACTCTCTTATATACGTATATATACAGATCCACTACTATGTCATAGTTCACACTGTTCTATCTATTTATATTAGTAACTGTATATACCCCTTATGTGTGTGTGTTTAATGGCTGTCAATAGATTAAAATATGCAATTGTGATTAACTATGGACAGTTGTGTGATTAATCACAAATTAACCACAAATTAAATCATGAATTTATTCAACATTTATCATTAAGGGATTTTTTTCCAGTCGTTAATATTCTTATCAATATTACAATTGGCAAAGTATGATTTCTTTTAGCAAATGTATGCATTTATTATTGGAAATCAATTACCACAGCACGCTGACCTGCTAAATATTACATATTAATATTATTATTAATATTACTTAGTCATATAACTAAGTATACATCAGAGGTCAGCAACCTTTTTAAAGCAAAAAGTCATTTTATCCTAAATGTCTGATCCAAGATTTACAAAGAGCCCCAATGGATAGAGAAGAGGGTTTGAGATATGATTTTTAATGCAATATCGGTATATATGCATTTGACACGAAAAACAAAATATGAAGTACTTACAGAATATAAAAGAAATGCAATTTCGTGGGGGGTGGGTTCTCAGCTTTAAATCACTCGGTCGCTTAACAGTGCAAAGGTGACTAATATCACAATACTGTTCAATTATGTAGTGATAGTCGTCACCCTCACCCAAGCTCATTTGGCTTTGTAGTTGTCTGCCCTCCACTCTCCACGTCACTACTTGTAACTGTGCTGACCGAGCAGTGCAAAATGTCCTCACCACTCCCAACTCAGCAGGCTATAATATGTAAATTGGAGAAAATAGAACAATTTTATGAAGATCTGGGAAGGTGTGGTGATGATTTACTATAAAAAGTATATGAAAGAATTATGAAACCCAATAAAGTTAATATGCCTACATCCAATCTCGGACACTGAAGAAAACTCCGGAAAGCATACCATTTCACCGGAGACATACTCTCGTAGAAAATGACTTTGAAGAAGATGTAAATTATACAGTTAAGACATCACAGAAGCACACGACAGACCGCCTCATACACATATAGCTAAAGAAACACCTAAATGAAAAATAAAAATAATTAACCCATAAATAAATTATTTATATTTACGAAAGTATTATCATAATATGTTAAGGTTAAAATGCGAATGCGTCTATCATTTTGAGAAGAGCCTCAGCCTGGTATGGTATTTAAGACTAGATGTACTTGGGTGGTAACTTGTTTCACATCGACAGTAACTGCAAATAACTATGGTCTTTTCGATGGACCCATCTAACAGAGTTTTGAAGCTGAACCTGCCATTAAAATACTTTTTTCTTTGTTCATTATTTTTCCTGAGCTGCCATCCGACTCAACACATGTTGTGGCATCAAAAAAATGTGTTTCCTCTCCATCATTTTTTTCCATTCTTCCTCATCATAAAGGCTTGCTATCCTGCCACAAGAAAACACCAACAAGCATCCCAGCCACGATCTGCATTTGTACAACCCTACATTCACATCCGCAGCTGATACAAATCCACCATCCAGATCAAAGCACGAGTGAATGAGTGAGTGAGTGGCAGATAAATAGAAATCACCATTAGTCACAGTTCATTAATGGGCTCAGATCTTGGCCACAGAGGTAATTGGCTGACTTCTGTTGCTGGTCATATTTCAGGCCAAGGAAGAAGCCGCCAAACGGTGGGCTTCACAGAATAAAAATAACTTATTTAGCTGGTCAGAAAGTGAGAGGGGAGCATCAGAGCAGGAGGACAGGGTCAAAGGCCAAACTAACATCAAGCCGCGACACTACAGACCAGCAGGCCCAACCAGGAGCACAGCCTTTATCAGACGTGACCCACAGACAAGGTGACTGCAGACTGGCTGCATGGAGGCCTCACTAACGGCCCTGCACAGACTGATAAAGACACTAACCAGGCTACAAGGAAGATCATCATGTCTGATAGCCTGCCAGTAGGAGGAAAATCCACCAAAATACCCTACTAGAAAAGATAAGCCAATTAATTCTGAAACATGGAAAATAACATGAACCAAGTCCAGGATTCAGGACAACACTTAATTTAAAAAATCCATTAAAACCAGTTAAGCACTAGGGCTTGCTGAAAAAGTAATTCATCTAAGCACAGATGACTTACTATACAGAAGAATCTGTAGAAATTGTAAGAATTTTCAAAGCTTTTACATGCATGCTGAAAACTTACACTTGCACATGTAGGATTACTCAAGACTATATTCATAGACATAGTGATTTTTTGAATCAGTCTTACCTCTGTGATATTTCTTTCTACTTCTATATTGATGGTCTACAAACACTTCACTAAAAATACACCAACTCATGGAGTGGCAAGAACAGTGAAGATCAAGCCTTCGTTTAAAAGCTGACTATCACTTTCATGTATTCTAAAAATGGAATCTCGCATGATTTTAAGGTAGTCTTCAGTTTTTCCCCTCTTATCTGCCACTGTGTGTTACTAAGGAGTGGGGGGGGGGGGTTCAGTCTGTCCTTCCCACTTTACCAATTAGTCCAACACCCCCCCACAGAGCAAGAAACATCCAGTTGCTAATGGAGACATGATATGCTCATTGGAGTGGAAACAAACGATTAATGGGCCACAGGTTGCTCTGTATGGTTCCATTCCACTCCACAAAGGGGCTTTCAGTTGATGGTGTCGTGACATAGAGAGTTTGCTGGTTAAAAATGCATGACTTTTAAAGGTGGAAGGTCCTCAGAGAGTGAAAGACAGACTGGGAAAAGCAGCCCAATTCCAGATTAAGAGACACATAGATTTACCGTTATTTAGCCTTCATTACTATTCTTATAAACCATATATTTTTTGCTTTTTTTTTTCTCAAGATTACACATTTCAGTAGAAATGTGGAGTGTGAATCAAGGTGATGATACATCAGAAATGTAATTTCCATTATGATTTGATTCAATTAATCAATTATAGACTTTGATGACTTGAATTAAAAACTGATTTAATTAAATTTCGCCACAAAAAAAAAAAAATCAGAAATATTACTATGAGAACCTAATCACACCCTATTAATGGAATACAAAGGACACACATTTTTATTGATATTATTAAACTGGGCGAACACACCCATGTAAAATACATCAAAAGGCCCAAGACTGAACTGTACAGAAAAAAAATGTATACATCTCAAATACATTAAAGGAAGCAGTACTTGATTGAGAGGAGTGGTTTGCTGATGCAGATTATCAGAATGATGTTACATTTTTTATTCTGTGGAAAACAAAATATCAGTCTGTGGGAATGTCTTATTTGAATAATAATTTATAAACATGTTGGGGGCTGGTACTTCGAAACATCTTGAATGAATCCACGAAATCCCTCAGTGCAATAATATCCATTATTTTTGCAGTCGTATCTTTAGCTCCGGTATATGGAGGGATTATTCTGACTTTATTAAATAAAGAAATGTATTAAATATTGTGAAACAAATGATTTATTGCTTCTTTTATTTACTAATTCATTTATATCAATGATGCCACACATTACATAAAATAACCCATTAAACGCAAACTGTCACTTTTTCCTATCAAAGTTTTGAGGGAGGATTCTAGTGAATACTGCTTTTTTTATTGGTGGATCATTTTCACTTGATTGCTCCTGTGTACAGTAGTAAATCAGCATTCGAGGTTTCAGTTATTCATGGCTTACTGGGCTCCAAAATAAATTGTAAAATGGGCAACAGTGTTTTCATCTCTACCGCAGAATGACTTTTGGCATTTTTCAAAAGCATCATAGCACAGGGATTATTTGAGAGAGTATTCTGCGTGGCAAAACAGGGCCATGTTTTCCAAAAGCGTCACAGCTCAAAGAATCAAGCAATGCTTCTTTTATGAGTATTAATTAGCCTCAATACGTTTTGGAAATTTACATGCCAGCAGAGCTACTTTGTGCATCCATCCGTCCATCCATCTGCGCGCAGCATGTGAACATGAGCACACATAACCCAGAAGTAGGAGTATCTTTATTTTGCCCCCCAATTCAATTCTGACTTTACAGATAAAGGTGTTGAATCACCAGCTTCATAATCAATTCATCATGATGCACCTTTCAGTGAAACTGACCCTTCCATCCTACTGCTGCAGCAATGCTTATCCTGACTAAACTTAAATCAAACTCCACGTGTGCCACAGCAGAACATGCAGAACAGTAGGAAGAACCATAATGTTACATTGCAGTGTTTCCCCTACCGTTATATTAGGGGGGCACCCTGGTCAAGTTAATTTTATTTAACTTTATTTTCTATATAGAGCCAGATCACAACAGGAGTCATTTAAGGTGACCTTTCCTATAGAACAGGTCTATACATTGTTCTTTTATTAGACAAACTAAATTGCCTTATGTTATCTTATTTACACAACGACTTGTCATTTTTGTCTCTACACAGTCATGCGTTTACAATCTCCTCTGCTCTCTGCATCATGGAGTTCCACCCCATGACGGGTGAGCACACTCCCACCAGCGGACAGAGAGTGCGCATCGGAAAATATGTCTCGTCAACCACCTGAAAAGCAGACAGAAATATCTGGTCCACTCAAGGTAACTTAAAAATGTGACATCTTCACATGACATTATCATGAACACTATACTGTGTTACTGATATCATTTTCAGAACAAGACTCAGCAGGCCATACTGTCTGAACTGTCCTCAAAATATGAGGAGTTTGGTGTCCTGTACCCAACTATGAGCCTGCTGGCTTTCATTGCCCTGACGGTCCCGGTCAGCAGTGTAAACTGTGAGAGGGACTTCTCAACCATGAACAGGGTAATACATATGTTTCACGATGGGATTTTCTGCTTTAAACTATCACTATTTTAAGCTATCAGCCATCACTTTTAAGCCTGACAGTTAATGTATTTGCAGGTCAAGACAAACATCGCAATAGGCTGCAAGGAGACCACCTTGCTGCCTGCATGCGAATCTCAATAAACGAGCCAGAAGTTTTATGACTGTTCTTCCAGAAACCCAGAAAGATACACTG
This sequence comes from Stomatorhinus walkeri, assembly GCA_026784285.1. Taxonomy (NCBI): domain Eukaryota; kingdom Metazoa; phylum Chordata; class Actinopteri; order Osteoglossiformes; family Mormyridae; genus Stomatorhinus; species Stomatorhinus walkeri. The sequence continues at coordinate 4,109,195 of JAODUD010000117.1, forward strand.
CAGTGACAAAAGCTGCACACTTTGTGGATAATTATCATAAGAGAAATGTTCTATCGGTGTTCCCCCCCCAAAGCTGTAAACCTAGAGGAAACACTGCACTGCTATCTAGACCAAGCCCATAAATAAAATGCTTCTTGGACTAAAGAAATAATTTAAAGTGTGTGGAAAAAAATACAATCCAATGTACCTATTCTCGTGCTTTGAAAAATGGAAAAGCTTAATTTCAAGTATTCATGCAAAAAATATTCCCATACTGAATCCAGTGCCCTGTGGAAACTCACAAGGTCATGAGATTGTGGACCTAGGCATGAAATTCCATCCACATACTGCAACTCAGTAGACGGGAGGTGAAAGGAAGCCATCATTCACACATGCATTGATCAACAAGTAAGGACCTGGGTATAACCCACTGTTTTCCAAGGGCTAACTACCATTGAATTATACAGAAGAAGGGGTGGGGGGATAGGGGCAGATACCTGGCTAACTTGCAGCCATTGTCGCTTCTTATTATAGTCATCTTTTCCAATCCCCCAGGCCTCAAGAGACCCACAGGAGAACATTACACTGAAATGTGATGAAAACTAGTGAGACATGAGGAGCACAAATAACTGCACTCGAAGTTCAGGGGAGTCTTTGGCAAAAGCGTCCCCTGTTCCTTTATGGGAAGAGAGAGGCTTCACAAGAAATCAGTCCATAAACTGATCCATACATTAATAAAAACAACTCAGAACTCCCCCTTAGGTCGATTTACTAACATGTTTTATTAACATACAGAATGAGCCAAGGAACTGTGAATTGTGTTTTTTTTTTTTTTTTTTTTTTTTTAATGGAGACCCGGTAAATAAAACACAGAGACGATTCTGTAACTCTGTGCCCCTGTGTTGCTTCTGAGAGACAACCTGGCTAGTTTCTAATGGCAGGATAGTTGAGCTCAACCTTTGCCATTCCCCTGGATATCCTCAGAGCTTCGCCACTACCAGGATGGAGGATGCTGTACATGAAATAATCTTGCACCCTCTTAATTTTGCATCCTGTAGTTTTGCTTTGTCTTTCTAAGTGTGAAACACCCCACAGAAATATGGAATGACTGACCATTGTTTATCAATATTGGGAAAAAAAAAACTGCAGAGAGCACCAGAGGGCACATAATGCTGATCATATTAACAGTCTTACACTAAATGATTTAGAGTCATCCAATAACAATATAAACCCTCATGTATATATACATTTCTGCAGTATATATTGTAAAATATGTAGCTAGGTACTTCTGGTTTGGTTCTTACTGGGCAACAAATTCAATCAGCAGAATTTTAATGCATATACACAGAATGAGAAGTGGACCGATATCAAAAACTAATGTATCAAGCTGTTAAAATGAAGTTTCTGTGTGAGCTCTAACATCTAATCATCTTCCTGGTACAGTATACAATCTGGTAGCATGCATTCAAGCAACAACATTTGGGATATGACAGAATATTAGCTTGTACTCTGCATGCTTGCCAGGGTTGGATCCGTGAGATACATAAGTCAGACAATCAGCAGCACTATCTGTAATGTTTGCCTTTGAAGTATTTGGCTCAGGCCACAGAGTTATTCATCAAAAGCGAGCAGAAACCTCAGACTTTCATGTGAGGGAGGGGGGCACTTAAGATAACTCGGTGGAATCCACATTGGTAAGCCACCACTCTTCATTGTAGTGTTTAACTCAAGTTTGTTTTCCACAATTGTTAGAAGTGAGAAACTGTGCCTTATTTGGATTTGAGCTGTAACAATTACTGTATTAAAAAGCGTTGATTAAAATTTTCCTTCTCAATTATTTGACAACATGGCAGAACGAGGACAGCACAGAATCCAAATGTTGAGCAATAGCATCAATTGTGTGGAAGCACTTCACATTAAAAGTGAATGAAAAGGCAGCCGTCTTGTCAGTATTGAAAAAGCAGAACTTAAATATCGCCACAGCATGAATGCAATGCAAATACATCTTAAAATGATAAAAACCATCAGTTTTTAAGATTCATCCAGTAATGCAAAGTTAGCCATAGATATGTGCCATTCAGCCTTTCGGAGTAATAGCCTGTCTGTCATCTATTTTACTTAAATCATTTTATTTAAATCTACTTTCTATGATTCTGTATGAAACACCATATCAAAATAACTGCAAATGATTAAACTGGTTACTAAGCTGCATCAGCTTACATACGGTAAATAACTATATATTTTTGTGAACTTGTCAACGATATTGGAAAAAGTTCATCTTGAGATATTTGAAGTTATTGCAATATTTAGGAGTTGAAAAAGAACTATATAGCCAAATAGATTTTATCTGCCAAATAAGTTGGTGGTGTCGCCAACAGACATGAAGTAGTGCCAACAAATTACTTGGTTTTGCGTAATATCTCTATGGAACACAAAATATTTCCATACAGAAATAGACTAATGTCTTTTCATGATCAGTTCATTATCGCTTTTCTCCATTTCACTCATTTTTCTTTAATTTCTCACAAACACGCCATGCAACCTATGAGTGAGTCCAACAAGGAAGAGAATGATGATTATCTCGGAGAGGGTTCGCAGTGTCGCTGCGCACCCCTGCTGTGTCGCTCTGTGTGTTGAGTTTGCCCTGTATATTCACCCTGTGTGCACGTAGCTTTTCTGCAGATCCTCCGGTTTCCTTCACATGTTTTTAAACAGTGAACTTAATTAAATCAAAGCGCCAAAAATGACCATATGTGTGACAGTGTGCACCCCACAATTGCTGGTTGATTTCTGGCTAGCACCATTTGCAGTGTTTATATTATACTAAACGTAAATGGTAACTCGGTCAGATTAATCAACAGGCTACTCAATTGATATAATTGATAGTGACAGCCCTAACATGGACCCCAGCAAGGTGTTCAACAGTTTGCAATTTCAACATTTCTTTTCACTGACAGGATGTATATAATGCTAGACAATTCCATTTATGTGTGGAATCAAGCCCGACCATTATATTAGGAGGGCACCCCACCCCCCAACAGCACGTCCCATCCCCCTTTGAAGGTCAAGTTAAATTTATAAAATTTTATTTTCTATATAGCACCAGTCCTTTAAGGTTACCTTTCCTATATAACAGGTCTATACATTGTCCTTTTATTAAACTAAATAGCCTTATATAATTTATCTTATTTACTCAACAGCTTGTCATTTTTGTCTCTAGACAGTCGCGTGTTTACAATTCTCCTTTGCTCTCTCTGCGCGCACACACAGGTGAGCACACTCCCACCAGTGAACAGAGAGCAGGCCTCGGAAAATATGTCGCACCTACCACCTGAGAAAGACAAAAATGAACAAGGTAATAAATGTGTTTCACGAGGGGATTTTCGGCTTTAAATTATCACTATTTTATGCTATCACTTTTAAAGCCTTACAGTTAATGTATTTGCAGGTCAAGACAAACATCGCAATAGGCTGTAAGGAGACGATCTTGCATGCGGATCTCAATAAATAGGCCAGACGTTTCTGACTTCCCATATCAAGAGGTTCTAGAAATGTTTTTTGCCCAGAAACACTGCAGTGACAAAAGCTGCACACTTTGTGGATAATTATGTTATATAGCTTATCTTAAATGGAGTCCGAAGAGACAAGTGTATTCCACCTGGGTGTTCAGGTAAATCTACCATTCAGGTTTGAAACAGACTGACAATTGTTAACATCAATATGACTAGTGTCCATCAAAAAAAGAAACGGTAGCATGGGAACAGGTAGTATTAATGGCAGCATTAATTACTAATTATTACTACTATAAACTACTACCTTGAGATCATCAGCGGGGTCTTCTAAATGGGCATGGAAGCCTGCTGGTTGGGACAGTGAGAAGGTCTATGTAGCACATTTTAGCCCACTTGGGTCATACATCACATCCCTCAGGAATAAATACAGCACCGAAGGATCTATAATACAGAACAGCCATAAGGTGCTTTGTTAAGGAATTAAAACAACCTGGGGGACGCTAATACAGTAAAGTCAGTGCTTATTTCCATGGCACCAGTCGTGTGCTGCGGCCTGGCTCATAGTACAGGGATTACTTCAGTCTTAGACTCAATACCACTTAGATTTGCTCACATAGCCTTAAAAGTAGGGCATGGTCAACACAACCAGGAAACTGCCACACGTTATATTTTCAATGTGCATTTATAAGGCGTTTTTAAAAATCTGCCAACTCAGTCCATTTTACATAAACACAAAACATGTGTTTTTAATATCACTATCCCCATTATTGATATGTCATTATTTTAAGCAGCTTGCATCAGATTAAAACAAGCACTATGTATATATAGAAGAAAAAGTTCCCCATCCGAATGAAACAATAAAACAACCCACACGTCCAAACTGTTTCAGTGGGAAGGGAAAAGTAATCCTTATGACTAGAGAACCCATTTTTAAGGTGAAGTTCTCATGTATTGGGACAGCTTTTCATACATACACAGAACCATAATCCAAATCAAAGAAACACAGGGGTTGCTGCAGTCTTGCAAACTCCATAACTGTTGCACGTAAATAAAATGTTAAAATAAAAAAAAGGTGGACTAATCACTCAACACATTCTTCTCATGGTTCACATCCCACATGCTTATCTCCAAAACCCTGATGATGCACTGCCCCTCATGTATGGGCTACTCCACAGTACTGTTTTGGTATTTTATAACAAGGTTCCCAGATTCAAAAACCTACCCTTCAACACCAAGGACGCTTCAGTTTTTCCACAAACATTTAAATACCTGTGCACAATATGTGGTAGTGAAATCATTACATATAAAATCATTTTAGTGCTGCAAAATACAGATAAGTTATGCACTTATATACACACAATCACCTCTGTGTAGGCAGAAACTTGATCAAAAGAAATACCTTTAAATTAAGAACAGAAAATGTTCATGTATTTATATATAGGTACGAAAAGCTTTAAGGCTACATTATGTATTTGAACAGTGTGACAACCTGAATGAATTCAGCCTTTATGATGCAATACACCTTTTGCACACAGCTACAAAGTTAGCATCTAAAACATATGGAGCTGAACATCACAGAATAAACCCATGCAAGGATATTTTTGCACTGAAGGAATAAAAGGTCAGCAAATGTGTCATCACTAATAATTTACATCTCAATTCAACAAGTTCTCAACATACATACACTTTGCTTAATAAATTGCTTTTTCCAATCCCCCCATCCAAAAACACAATTGATCACATGCTCACACAAAGATATTCTATAAAGACTTCGAGAAAATAAAATACCTTTAAACATATTTTTATTTTGTTAAACTTTCAAACCAACAGTTACAGCACCGCCCTGTGGTAAATTACACCACTGTGGTTTTCCGCTACATTCAACCAAGGAGTTTTCAGGAGACACAGAATTTTAAAAAAATTATGGCGATCAGGCTGTTAAAAATATTAGATTCTGCAGGGCCTGCAGGTGCTGGGTGTTGAGTGAATCTATTACGCGGGAGATCATCATTTTACTTTGAAAATAGGCAGTATGTCACAGAAGTGACAAATATATTTGTACAATTGCAACTATCCATCTAGCAGTAGCTTAAGCAACTGGGTATATGCCAGGCCACACTGGAATTTGCAAAGCATGAGAGAAAAATACAAATATTCTCTGGATTTTCACTTAGTTTTGAGTAAGACATTTCCATGGAATCTTACAGTAGTACATTGAATGGTGACCTCAAGAACAATGGCTTTGACTTTCAAAACCTTGCCTTCAATAAACTAATTTTTCCATAGCTACACATCCACACAAAGGATCAAAACAAAAAGGAAATCAAGGATGTATCCCCCTCCCAGTTGCCAAGAGTGGTTTACTCCACATGGTACATCACTTTCAGAATGTAGGCTGTGTTTATTGCTCCAATTTAATTAAAATGGAGCATAGTGAGGATGCAAACCAAGTGAGTTGAAAGAGGATGGGGTGCAGGGGAGAGGCTGGAAGCACAGGCGAGTCAAAATCATTACCTTTTGTGACCCTGAACCACTCTGAACCAAGGCAATGTGTCTGTTCTATAGCTTGGCAAAAGGGTGCTGCCAAATATAAGTCAATGACCTACCTGCTCTATGCCTTAAGGGTCTAATCATCTCTGTTCAGCAACTGTGCAGCAAGAGGGGTCAGAAGTCAGAGTTCATGGGCCATCATTTGCAGAGGTGTGTCGGATCTGAATGTCGTGACACTCCACGGGAGGTCCAGGAGCTTCTGGTCAGGACATACAATGCGAGCCAGGAGAATGGTGGTCGTCTAATTGGGAAGCAGAACTAATTAAAACACAGAAGGTTCATGGAAGATCAACACTTTTTTAAAACTGGCAGCGGATCTCCAAAGTAATATTGTGACAAGTTATTTCAATTAAATCCTGCCTTTGACCTTATCAAAATGTGAACACATGCTCTCTTCTGAGATAATGACTGCTGAAATTACACTGAACTACTACATACCAAGATACAGTCCATCAGCTATATGTGGAGCAATTAAAATTTTCACATATTTCTAGTACAATATTTTAAGAAGAGAGCTCAAGATAAACTTATAGAAAATTGTTTCTACAAAAAAACATTCCAAAAAATGAATTCTCAGTACAAACTTGTATATCAGATGTGTCCTGGAACTCATTCAACTAATGGAAGCAAGTAATTACACTGCAGCATTAAACCACTTGAATTTGATCCAATCCTAACTACCACTTACACTTGAAAAAATGTCTCTGACCAGAGGATGACATCACCACAGCAGAGACATTCAGTTGTTCAGTGAATGTCAGTTCCTCCAGGCAATCTGACAAATTTTACACCACAAAGGTCAACAAATTAGGTCAAAGCTCTTCATCATGATGTGGTGGTAGATGTAACATTAAATCAGAAGGGGTGATTGTCATTGATTTTAAGATGAGCAGAGATTTGACTTTGTCATTTTGACTTCCAAAACAATGGGTATTTGGCAAAGAAAAGGTAGAATAAATGAGGTACTACTAAGAATTAGGCATAGGGGTTAAGTTAAAATACGCAGTACGTTCAAACTCCAATAACACTCCAGTTGAACAGCGTCTACAGTTCAACTCATATTTTGCGGTTAACCTGACCAAACATTTATTTAAAAAAAATCTTAAATACATCGCAGGGTTACAGTTACATGAAAACCTTTAATCGAAAGGGTATTTTTCATTTGCATGAGAACTCCCTTGTACGAAGTGCCACCTGCTGGCAAGACAAAACAATTACCATTCTTAAGCAGATTTCATTTTTTCTCAGATAACCCCATTTCCCCAGCCGCTTCTACGAAGGTTATAATTAATCAAGTTTGCCGACTTAAATAGTCGAGAAACTTAATTTTCTTAAAATAAAAATTTCAGTTGGATAGTAAAGGGGGTACTTCCGTGGAGTATAACTGAAACAGGTACAATATTTAAACTCTTGAAACTGTTCTCACCTCGTATTTCTTTGTTGATCCATCCTAACACCGCAAAAATAGTCGCTAAATCAAATATACATTACGGGAGCATTTAGTTCTTCTCCAAACGACATTATTCTTTCTGTAATATTGTCTCACAACAAATGTCTCGTGCTGCTGCATCGTGCCGTTTCTCTCATCTTTCTGATAAACTGACCCACTGAGCTTCAGTACGAAGTAAACATTTTATTACATACAGACACAGTAAACATATTAAGCAGGCCTAACATGTTTCATTTGGGGCTCTGTCCCACTATGCGCGCTGCGTTGCGCTTTTCACCAGAGCGCACGTTCTGCGATCCGGTAGAACATGATACTTTATATATAAACGATATCCACGCTAGTGCGCTGCGTTGCAGTGCATTTTGAAACGCACTGCTGCATAAGTTTCCAAAGCGTTTGTATGCGTTTTTACTCCCCCTTTCCCTACAAACACTTAACACCCAGATAAAAGAAAGGAATTTCTTCGGATGTTTCCGCAAATCCTCATACAGGGACCAAAACTGGACCTTTGTTTTATTTCCGTCAGAAGCCCCTACTGGCAGAGAAATAAAACATAGGTCAGTTAGTAGGGCATGCACCCAGAACCTGCGGGCACACCTCCTGTGGCGCATAATTGCAACGTTGAGCACTAAAACTGAAATAAGTTCTGCAAACATTTTAAGGAAAATGTAGTCAGGATCTGATTCCATAAATAACCTGCGATCTCCACACACAAATCAACATTACAAATTTTGATGACACTGGTATTGTCTGGGTTTCTGATTTATATATTACAGTATTTAAATGTCTAATCACAAAGACGCATAATAAAACGCAACATTAAAAATGTATAAGGACACAGAAAAACGCACACAAACGCGAGATGAAAACGCACGTGAAAATTCAGTACAACTTGTTGAGTATTCCATTGCGTTTTTAGCTGTGAACGTACTCTTTAAGCGGTTTGAGAAACGCCAACTTAAAGATTACCCCGAGACTTTCCTGGTTTTATACATATACTGTATATGGTATTATAGACCACTTTATTGCCTCCATATACCAAGGGTCTGGAGCACGACGGCTGAGTAATTGTGCAAATCCCTATTACGATACTTTGGAACCAATTTAAATGTCCAATTCAAATATCGTGCAAAGTCATACAACTTAATTTAAGTAACAACAATTCAAGGGAAACCCAAAACCCAGATTAATTACATTATCAAACCTTTAAAACTTTTCAAAAGTTATTAAGTGTTTCATGTTTTAGTCAACATGGTGCGCAACTGTTGCAATGGCGTCGCTGTCTGCCTTGCCAGTATTATAACCACAAGGGATTTTAAACCCCCGGAGCTAGCAGCCACTTACGAAAAGAAAAACGAGTGCGCATCTCTATAAAACAATATCACTCAACAATGCAACCACGAGTGGAAAACATTACAATTTCGTCACTAATTTTCCATTTCTGCGAATGACGCCTCCTCCCCGTGAGACGTTTAGAAGTCTCGCGTCCCCACGCCCTCACCAGGACAGGCGGTTGGAAGTCGAATAACTAACATTATCTTTACGGTGAAGTTGGAAGCGCGGCAAAAGCCGTCACGTAGTTGCCTGTAGACCTCATTTTTAAACAATTAATTCGGATGAGAACAAACTACCACTGACTCCTGGAAACACGCTATAATGTCGTTCCTAATTTATATTCATCATCCAAATTATAGGGGTTTAGGAACACCGGACAAGCCTGCTTGATGTTCTTTAAAACGTCTCTGTTGAAACAAAACGTATACTTTGACAATTAAAGTCACATATTCAGACATCAATATAGCCCGAAGTACGTGTTCTGATCTTTAAATTTGTGTACTGTGCGCTTTACTTTAAGCAGGGTAACTAGATGCCTACATCTGAGGACAGTCCCAGTTTTATAATGTCTGTTCTGACTGCTGAGTATTCTCCAAAATATCTAAAGATATCCATGTTTCAAACATCTTAAAGTTTACCACAGAAAAGGCAAATACCAACCGAAAAGAGCAGTGAATGGCACCCACAGAGCGCTCGAGGTTCGGCGGGCATTTCGGTAAAGCAGAGTGCAGCCCAATTGTCCGTTGTAGTTGCCATGGCAACGATTTCCGCGCGTGACCCCGTCATAATTAGTGTGGTGCGTGCAATCAAATTCACCTGTACGCCTAGGTGTCCACGAATGAAACTTTATATAGTGACTCCAACCTTGTTCATAGTCAGAGCAACTTTTACACACAAAAAAGTAATCGGGGAATCCCATTTAAGATTATATCAACGGGGCGTCATAGCATGGCGCTCACTCTCCAAGGCAAAAGTCAACTACACTTCTGCACGCGAAATACAAAAAGAAAAATAACGAGTGATCCGATTTCTACTAAGTATTATGCTTTGACACCCACTGCTTTAGGTTCTTCAGGCTCAATCAGGTCTTCGGTAATGTGCCCAAGGTTCGTAACAACTCCAGCAAACTTTAATTTCATTAGATTTGCCCTTTAACCACTTCTGATAATTGGAAAATGTTTTGGTAATATAACTCGAAGTAAAAAATAAATAATTCACTGCTAAACAAGGTGTTACTTAACAAGCATCCCTTGACTATCTGGTAATGTAGTTGTATAAATCATTTTATGGTTTTGCCTGAAATCACGATGTGCCTATGTGGTGAAATAAATCAGGCTGCCTGTCAAAAACATTGTTAATAGTATTTAGACTGAAAGGATATCCCTCACAACGAACAGTAACCTTCAGTATACTAAGCATACAAGACACAGCAGGACCCAGTCATGGTGGGCCATGGCATGTCACCGTGGCACCTTTGCAGCTGAGCTGCAGGAGGAAAGGAACTTGGAGAACATCTCCATCCCTCTGAGGTTGACATTATTACTTGTTGAAGTTAAGATCTGAAAAGCTCTCTAGGAATGAAGGAGCGTGTCTATAATCAATGACAATAGATCCAAACAAAAATTTATGGTCATATAACAGGAACCATCTACCATAAGAAAACTGCGCTCCACAAGATTTACGTCATAAATAGATGCTGTCTTTAATGGATGAACCAGAGTTGGGCGTTATATAGGAAGAGTCTCTGGCCCCCATCATCTTCATTTGTGAGTTGCAGGTGCAGCTATGGCCGCTCACATCTTTTTCCTGAGCTTGCCCTTCTTGGGTCCACGGCCGAAGCCCGACCTCTTAACCTCATTGAGGCGCTGCCGGTTCTTGGCCTTCAGCTTCTTCAGGCTGCCGCTCTGCAGGAACCGTTCCTTGTCCTTCTTCTTGCGCTGCTTCAGGATCTGTTCCCTTGTCTTCAGCTCGGAGCGTGCCTGTGGACCGCCCTTCTGCCGCTGGGGTGCTCTCCTCCCCCGCCGGCCTGGAAACAGACCCAATTGGGATCAGGCCACCCCGAACCCACCAACTATGACTAACCCATCATACAATACTGGCATCACCACAATTTTGAAATTGCTGTTATTAATGTCAATCCATGTTAAATTATTACAATGTTACCTGCTGCCTATGGTACTTAAAAAGCCATACATCTAGATGCATGTAACTCAGAAGGCCCTACCTCCCACACTAGCCTTCCTGCCCCTAGTGCCTCCAGTCTCCTCATCAGAGTCAGGGGCACCGTCGTCCACTTTGTACTTCTTCTTCCACTCCTCATAGCTGTTGGGTCAGTAGTTAAAGAAAAGAAAGCTGCTGCGAAGCAGTGCAGTGACCCAGCTTGAAGTCCAAGAAGCATCAGTCACAGTCCTTAATATGGCCAGTACATTTGCATCTTACCTTTTTGGATCATTCCATAGCACAAGGATACAAATTCTTCTTTTTCTTAGAGGAAGTGCTGACTATCTGCCCACTCTCTGTTCTGATCTTCTTCTTCTTGTCCTCCTTCCCAGTGTCACGCACAAATCTCTTCCGTTTCCGATCCCTGTTGCGAGATTATTTATCACACACAAACACACCCCGAAAACTTAGGCAGGAGGAAAACCGAAAGCATTTGGCCAACTCACCACTTCATTACGTTCTTGTACTGGTTCAGCTGGTTGCCTTCATCCCCCATCAGGTCAAGGATGGCAGATGATGCTTGCTTCTCAAAGATGCTGCCCTCTCCTCCAAGACTCAACCTTTTTAACCAAAAGTAAAAAACAAGCTTTAAGTGCCACCTGCATGGCTTTATACACAGTAACCTGATAGCCACATTGGTGTGAAACCACACAGAGGTAAGGATCACAGCAGTACCGTTACAAGGTGAAGTAAAATAGCAAGCTTATCAGCCCAGTGGAAGTGAAGTCGTGGATTTACCCTCTCTCTGAGTCAAAGTCCTTTGGTCTGTATGGAATGTAGAACTCCTCCTCACGAGAGGACTGCCTGATTTTCTTACTCTTCGCCCCCAAACCACTCTCCTCATCTTCCTTGGCCAGCTCTTTCTTCCTCTTTCCACCAAACACTTCAGAAAATAATCCCTAAAAGATATACATTGTTACTACTACTATTTGAATTATTATTCCCTTAAACACTGTTTTTGCTTAGTTAATGCTTTTACCCAATGCTATTTAAGTGCATAACAGTAGTTGCTCCCAAATACTCAAGCCTGAAACCCTTGAGATGCAGGTGCCTTCTTAACAATCCCAGATTACCAGTTGAAGGAAAACTGTGTGACCATTTCCTGTCATGTGACAAGGCAGTGCCAATGGCCCTTGCTTGTTTGTTTGTTTGTTTGTTTGTTGCTATTTACACAGAAAATGAAAAGGAGTAGCAACAGTTCAATGTCTGTCTTTGGAGGATCTGAAGGGTCCTGGAGTGGTGCTGACCTGCATGTCTTCTTCATCGCTCTGTTTCTCATCAGCGGGACGGGTAGTGGGCAGAACAGGCTGTGTGAGCCGTTTCTCTTCCGCCCGGTCCTCTCGTGCTTGCAAAAACTTATCCACCAGGTAACTGTGCCGCTTCCTCTTGGCACGCATCACCTCACTGGCCATTGTCTTGCTGGTGGAGTTGATCTCAAAAATTGTCTGGGATTAAAAGGGTGACAATGTAGAGAAGAAATGGGACTAATTCTGAAAATGGATTTCATTAACAAAATTTACTGAAATGAAGGAAATCATTACTTTTGATGGGTATAAATATAAAATCCAAATGATACAGCAGGAAGGAAAAATACAGTCCTTCACATTAGACACTGCTTTGTATTTATGTATGCTCAGATACACCCATGACCCAAACATTGACCACTCTCATGTGAAGCAAATAATGTTGATGGTGCATGTCAAGGTTTGTTATATATTGGGGCTTGATGCCCTGCATACCACGACCCATTCATCACTTCTGTGATCATGAAAATTATCTGCCATTTGTACCACAGTAACCCTTAGGGTGGCTCATACTACTTGGTTCGCGACTCACACCAGTGAGTCTTGGCCACTATCACCTTGTCAATGATTCATGGGTTTCCTTCTTCAAACCGCTGTCAGTGGGTGCTCACTGCGGCCGACCTGGAGCTCCCCACAAACCAGACGCTCTGTCTCAATCATCAGGCCATAATGGTTTGAACCTTGTCAAAGTCTCTTAGATCTTTATTCCTGTCCATTTCTTCTGAATTCAACATGCCAAGTACATGCATCGTATATTAGCTTACTATTTAATATATATTCCTGACCTTGACAAGCATCGTTTTTACAACATAATCAACATTATTCATTTTGTGTGGGGGTGGCCATAATGCTTTGGCCCATTGGTACGTGCACAGTCAGATATACATATACACTCTAGAAATAATCGTTTTATACATACAGCTTTTGACTTGTAGCTCTTGATACTGTCCACCATTTGTAGCCGGTTCAACTCCATCTTTGCCAGTCCAGACCCTGTAAAGAACAAACTGGGATATTACACATCAAAATGGGTATAAGGATGGAGGGGGTGAGGCCGCCCAGCCAACTGACCCAGTAAGGGGTGGACGGCCATGTCATGAAGCTCAGTGTTCTTGACCCGCTTGATGGACTCGGGGGATGGAGTGGGCCGGGACTTGAGGTACTGCTTGTAGGCGTTTTCCGCCACACGCCTCAGACTCTGCAAGTCCTGCGAGTTCTCGTGGGCCGTGATCAGCCGGGCTTCCTCGTCATCCAGGATGCTCTGGGGGACCCGGCCAACGACTCCGTCAGCATCTACATACGAGTGAGAAGGGGGCAGCGAGGGAATGTATTCTTTATCCAAACAATAACATAATATAGCACCATTTTTGAAAATACCACCTGAATGATGTACATTGCAATATAATGCCTGGACAAATCATGCCTGAAAAACTAGATACTGCCCAAGCCTAATCAGATTACTGTGGTGCCTGGAATGTCACATTTGCATGTGCATAATATGACGTCCATATTAACGTCACACATCGTTCAGGCAGAGCACGGTGGCTCATTGGGTAACACAAGTGACCTCATCCCTCCAAACCGATCTAATCCCCTGATTACGTGTGTGTGTGTTTAGAGATTGCATGTCTGTCCATATTCATGTGGGCTTCCTCCAAATATTCCAGTTTCTTCCCAGAGATCAACAGTCAGGTGAAATACAGGGTTGGATTAGCTCACCTAAAGGTCCCATGTTGACATCAACATGGACACTCATGTACTACTAGCAAGACATACCATAATTTCCCAGAGAGGGAAGGGGCCCTGGTTTTAGCCTAGGATAACCTATACATTAATCCACCTGTCTCTAAATTCATCCCTTGTTGTGTTATGTGCATCAGTGTGTCCCGTCTTGTGCCAAAGGCTTTCTATGCTTATGGAAAATGAATCAATGATATACAGTCTCACACCTTGTGGCTGATCAGGCAGGGAAAACTGAATTGGCCGTCCCAGGAAAAGATGGAGATCGTAGACATAAGGCGTTTCGTCCGGGCACACCAGGCTGTACGCGGTGCCGCTCCTGCCAGCACGCGCCACTCGACCTGCACCACAGAAACACAGCATGAAACCATAGATACAACCCCCCTAGAAGACCCTGAGCCACCCCACCCACACCCACCAACTCTGTGCAGGAACAACTTGGCCTTGGAGGGGAAGTTGTAGTTGATGACGTTGTCCAGTAGGGGGATGTCAATACCGCGTGCGGCCACATCAGTCACCAGCAGCACCATGACCTTGCGGTGCACAAACTGTCCAATGTTGATCTTCCGTGCCGTCTGATCCAGGGCACTGTAGATGTAGGCACACGGCACACCCTGCAAGGCCAACAACTGACACACAGATGGAGTGAGATTCCCCACAAGGCAAAAGGTACTATTTTCTCCTCATCATGTTGGATTAACCCAAAGCCATACCACATCTCATAAAAACTGCCACCCACTTATTGTCAAAAGCAGAAAAATAGGGATTCAGGTATCTGACAGCTCAACATTCTGAAGGTTACAGGAAGACATCTAGATACGTGCTACGGCTCCCCAGAACAACCTGGATAGCGGAGGCGTCAACCACTGGGTTGACGCCTCCGCTATAATCGACCAGGAGCATTCTTGAGGTACTCACCTCTTTCAGATACTCCACATGGTGCTTTGTGGCCACAAAGACCACCGTCTGCTCCTGGGGCTTCACCACATTGCGCAGGAGGTGTAGCAGTAGTGCAGGCTTGTCATCGACACGCAGCTGGAAGAAGGCGAGCTGGAGACCAAAGGGGCAAAGAGTCAGGACCTCCAAACATACATCTCACCTAAGCTCTGTGAGAAGATCAAATGCACTTACCTTCAGCTGGTCGCTCAGCTTGGTGTCCACATCCAGACGAATGAGCACTGGCTCCGTCAGTCCTGGGGCGGCACAGAGTGACCATAAACCAGTAACCAGATGAGAAACCAGTAACCGCATAAAAGCCAGAGCACCCACTGAGATGCTCACCGGCTCTGGCGAACTCCACCAGCATTTTGGGCAGGGTGGCAGAGAAGAGGGCAGTCTGCCGGGCGTCCGGAAGGCGTTTGATGATTTCCTGGAGCTGCTCGGCGAAGCCCATCTCAAAGAGCCTGGCAGAGCGGTGAAGACGTGCTCATTGGTACGGACACCCCACCTCCACCAAACCTGCTCAGCTCCCCACATATGGATGAAGTGGGCACCTTCTCCAGGGCTCCTGCAAATGTGGGCCACTAAAAGGTATGATTTTGTGCAGTTTTAATCCTGGAGGCAATATTACCTGTCGGCCTCGTCAAACACCACATACTGCACGCTCTGCAGCTTCAGATTCATCTCCATGACGACGTGCATAAGGCGGCCTGGGGTTCCAATGATGCTGCAATTGGGGGGGGGGGGGGTGAGTGAAGGTCAGGGATCTCACCATACATTTTCTGCTCTGCTCTATCTATATATAAAATCAGGCATTCTGCTGCTTACATGTCAGGGTTCTCATGGAGAGCAGCAAACTGGTCGTCCATTCTGGGGAAAATCAAAAGTAAACGAATAAATAATCCGGGTCCAGTCACATCAGCCGGCGCCAGCCATCCCAGAATGCACAGGGTGCTCACACACTTTCACAGGGACACGGCGTACCTGTCTCCACCGAGGATCAGTGCCGTCTTGAGGCCCGTGAACTTGCCGAGCTGGAACATAGCAGCACTGCATTTACACACATATTACTTACCACGTAAGGCCAGCGAGGGAGGGATGAAGAGAGAGGGTAAAACCTCAAGGGACTGTATATGAAATCCTAAAGGTTCCTTTCACATGACTGCCCAGCATTTGTAGTGATGCATTAATCACATGTAACAGCTAGAATTATACAGACGCTCTTCTACTTACGAATGAGATACGTTCCGAACGGCTGTTCGTAACTTGATTCGTAAGTCATTATTCAACGTCATTTTAAGGGTATACGCAAATACAAAGAACTAAGATGCTGGGAGCGGCCAGAAGTCATATTAGGTGGAATTGGTGCTCAGAAAAAAATTGTCGCAGACAGGGAATGGGACCACAGCAAACACAATTTGTACTTACAGTCCTCTTCATTTGTATGTCTGAAAGTTTGCAAGTTGAAAGTTCGTAAGTAGAGGAGCGTCTATTTTATTTTTAATTTGGCTACTGGAAATTATAATCAAACTATGCAAGAAACTAATTGTAACCCAGTCAGTTTCTATAGCTGAAAACGTTTTGTGGAAGAAAGCTGATTCTGTGGAGAGAATGTATGGAAGGGGGTGGCGGGGGGGTGTCACCTCTTTGGTGAACTTCATGGTCTGCAGTGCCAGCTCACGGGTCGGCGTCAAGATGAGGGCTCTGGCGCCGCTCTGGGCTTGGGGAGCCGTCAGCCGCTCAAACATGGGCACCAGGAAGGCAGCAGTCTTTCCACTTCCTGTCCTCGCCATAGCCACCACATCTTTGCCATCCAGGATGACGGGAATCGTCTGAGGATTTGCAAGAAAGAAAATTCCAATGATCTCTCTGCTCCTCTTCTTCATTATGGCCATTCTGGGCGAGGGGAGATTACCTTTCTCTGAATTGGAGTGGGCACTTTATAGCCCTTCTTCATTATGCCTTTATAGACAGGGTAGCTCAGCCCTGAAACAAACGCAGCAACATTAATCTTCTTCGTGTTTGCACACAGACACCTTCAGGCATGTCATGAATGAAAGTAGCCTCTTACCCATGGACTGAAAGCCTCCCGATTTCTTCTTCTTCTTGTTCTGTGCTCTGACAAGTTCTCTGGTGTCAGGCTCCACGTCCGAGAGGCACTCCGACGGTGCGGGAAAACGAGGCAGCTTTCTTCCGTGCTTCGGAGAAAAAACACTGACATTTTACCCAGTGGAAAACACAGCTGCGCCCCCCCCCAAAAAAACTGAAATAACCGTTTACATCCCCGATGATCTAACATGTCATCAGACTGCAGTGTCCCAATTGAACAATTTCAGGGCATCAAAACTGTAATTGTTTCGTCTTGTTAGCATCAAATTTTCCCACAGAACGACGTGATTTTGGCCAGTCTAACAGACCCACTGCAGGTTGTTCGTAAGTACCTCGGAGTATGACTGGTACTAACAAATTATTAAGTAGGACAACCGGATAAATAAACAACTTAGGCATGCGTGAATGTATTCAACAATAGTATAAAAACTAGCGCCATAATAATAAAAAACATACTTACAGATTCATCTTTGTCTATTTGGGCAGCCAGTTCAAATTCTCCGTCTGATTCCACATCAGGCTCTCGATTCCCTGGACGTCGTTTCTTTTTCGTCAACTTCTTCTTCCTCTGAGCCATGGTTGCCGATATAAATTTGTAAAAAATAAAGTGGAATTAAAAAACCTTCAAACTCTGAACAATTACAGTCAGATCTTCTAATACTAGGCAGACATTTTGCAGCACGTGTTTCCCCAGCATGCTGGCTCCTCCCATGTAGCGTATGACGCAATCCGCACAGTGTTGGCTCCACCCCCTACAGTCAGCCTGCTCCTGTTCGTTGCAAGAGTACTGTGAAGTTTTCCAGTCATAGATTCATCTATCCGTTTTCTATTCCTACTTGACCTATGCGGAAATAAATGCAAATTCAGTGGCACCACACAGGTAACACAACAGAAATGTGTAGTCGTCCTGCACTCTTTATCTATAACCAAGAAGCACAATGGGTGGATCGGTAACCTTTGATCACTTTCATCATCAATTAGAAGATCTATTGTGGCCAATCTGGTTTCACTCAGACGCAGGGAAAGTCTAGTATTTTGGCAGAAACTTTTGTACGTACAAAACCTGACTAAACTTTCATCGTCTTACCATGAAAGATTAGTATCGTGATGCATTATTAACGATCGTGTATGAAAATGAGGATACAAGAGAAAAAAAAATCAAATTAAAAGTTGTTAAAGAATCAAAGACACAACCTTGGAAGTTTGAGGCTAGTCCCTGAGCAGCACACAATTTTAATACGCGTGCTGCGTAGATTTTCCTTACCAACTAGAAGCACTAGAAGCCTTTTGCGGAGCTTAGTGGAATTTGTGAGAATTACGTGTGAGAACTTAATTCGAAAATTCCAAAACGCAGTGCCTTATGTCTGAGAGGAGTTATCTTAAAAATACAGCGAAGTCATACAGAATTCATTTAATTGGTGACAGAGTCATGTTTGATTTTATTGGGTCTACAGAATAAATTCTAACCTAAAGTAAAATATTCGTTTACAAGAATAAACTTGGTTTGCAAAATAACTGATTTTAGTTACCGCGTCAGAACCTGAGTAAGGACACAATTCATATAGAATCACATAACATAGAATAACACGTTAAATATATTCCTTTTCACGAGTACAATGTTGCTTTTTAAATGAACGATTAGGTGAACAATATAGTTACCCTTCGTACATCTCCGAGTACGAGTGGTCATTTGGAAAGCTTGATAAAAAACAAAAAAGGATTGGATCTCTAACCCTAAACTGTCACCTCACCATTTACATGGCCACGTAATAAAAGAAAAAATAAATAAAAAAAAAAAACACCAGCAAACATTTACACTGAAGAGGAATCACAGGACTACCTATAATACGACCCAGTAAACTTGAAGGACAGACCAATAGGCTGCTGCCCTCTTGTGGTGTGATGGCCTAATCAGATCAACTGTGGCATAATAACCGTAAAAAGCTGTAGTCAGACAGCTGCTCTATCAGCATAAACACAAGTCAGAGATGTGATGAGGACTTAACTGTATTAATGAAATAATTATGGGACAAACGAAGCTGCTGTAAAAACATCATGTGAACGGTGAGTTTGTTGTCCTGAACATAGGTAAGTACAGAATTAACAGGAACATGAGGTTGCTCCCTCATTTCATAAAGCTTTAATAACTTACATTATATGTTATTAAATATGCATATAGCATGTATTGAACACTTTACAAGGAGTTTGCAATAATATCAAGTAATACTGTGGTGTTAAGGGGTTAAGAATTTACTTTAAATGTGCTCATGAACGAAGCGTGTGCGTGAGGACTTCCCCTAGTTATACAGGCTGGTCAGCTAAATGCGCCCTGAAACCCAGCACCTTAGAACTGGCTCAGAATGCCTTGGTCCTGGCCGTGAAGCAGCTCCCAGTCCACATCTCGTTAGATCGAGGTTGTTATGCACGTGCAGTCTCATGATTGGTCTTTAAGTGTCACCTGATAGGTCTTCACCCATAATTCCCTAGAGGCACAGGCACTTAATGGCATCTGTCCTCCGAGCTCCCGTGGGTGGAATAATGCTATCAGTCTAGTGTCAAAAATGTAATGCATAGAAGCGAACTGGAAACAAAGGTCCTCTCTCATTACCCTGCGAGTGGCTATCTGTCACATGGCCCTTTTCTGTAAGGTATGTAAGCTGCACCTCCACGTGGAGGGTGGTACTGTCTCTCAGCCGGGGCACTGAGGGAGAGCCGGTGCTAAGGTCCTGTGATCCCATTAATGCCTTTGGTGAGCAGAGAACCACATGAGGAACATGGGTGGGGCACTGGAGTGCTTATGCATCAGTCATGGGGGAGCTGGGGACTGCGGGCAAGGCTGTGTGCTAGTTGACAGTCTGTGGGTGGCTGGTGAGCTCCCGGCTGGGGTTGTCTTGCATGTCCAAGGGCTGGTCTGGGAGCCGGTGAGGATGAAGAGGGCTCTCGCTGGTGTACTCCTCATACCACTCCTGAAACAACCACATTCAAACTCCTTCAGTACCCTGCC
Organism: Stomatorhinus walkeri; assembly: GCA_026784285.1. Taxonomy (NCBI): domain Eukaryota; kingdom Metazoa; phylum Chordata; class Actinopteri; order Osteoglossiformes; family Mormyridae; genus Stomatorhinus; species Stomatorhinus walkeri. The sequence continues at coordinate 4,129,337 of JAODUD010000117.1, forward strand.
CCTTACTGCCTAGTAAAGCACGTAATACTACCCTATTACTGTAATGGCAGCTATTAAAATAATAGTATAAATAATGAAGATATTAAAACTATAATAAATACTTTATTAGCCTCACATGCAGGGGTGCAGCTAGGAATTCTGGGACCACTGACAAATTGTCACCGTGGACCCCCTGCCTTTATGCATTATCAGCCTGACAGGCAATGGTGTAGCTAGAAGTTCTGGGCCCGCATGCTTCTCTGACGGACCTGCTGACGTTACACTCCCAGCCCCGCCCCGGGACATCCTAAGCAGGCATCTCACCCGGATCTCCTCCGCATACATCTTCATGCTCAGGTCGCTCTTCGTACGGGACCTTCGGCCCAGAAACACCAGCGAGGAGTGCTGTGAGACCAGAGAGAGCCACTCAAAACCCCTCAAATTATAAGATGGCACACATATCTCCGGAAAAAATTAAGAGATCGCAGCAAAATTCTCAGTTTCACTCTTCAGTTTATGGGTAGGCGCCTGTGTAAAATATACATTGTTTTGCAAACTCCAGCTTGGTTCACCTCGGTTTCTCATTATTGAAGGGCTTCTTCCTTGCTTTATGGGACTCCAGTCCTGCTTCTAGGAGCCTGATATGAACTGTCCTAGCAGTGCACTTCACACCTGCACTTAATGTTTCTCATTCTTTTTGAAGGTCACTTGAGGTGATCATTTGATTTATGAGGCACTGCCGACTAAGTTAACGGTCATTTCTGGCATTAGAAGGTCGCTTCTGCGCTCTACCTGGCTGGTTTTTGGTCATTGCCAATGTGTCCTGCTTCAACTTGTTCCTGCGTACTACTGTCTTAGAAACTTTGAGCTTGGAAGCATCATGTGCGCAGTGCAGCAGAAGCTTTTGCCAGCTTGTTTTTCAAGGCTGTGTAACTCCAAAGGTCAGTTTGATATAGCTACTGGTTAATGTTAGAAAGCCAAGGTCAGAGCAGTTGGACTTGCAATCCACCCTGAGGACCGTTACGCACCCCACCACGCTCCATGCTCAGCAGCACCCCCTGCAGGGAGCGGAGGTTGGAGCCTCCAGGGCAGATCTGCTTGTACAATTCCAGCGTGGCGAGCACCTCCTCACGTGACACTTCAGCTTCCAGCACGATGCCGTTCTCATCTACACAAAGACAGGTAACTGGGTGAGGAGGATTCGGTATGAGGCTAACGTCGTATGGACAGAGCCCTGGCCGCCTCGAGTGTGTCCAACCTTCAGGGTCTCCAATGAGGTCACGGTTCTTGCGGCTGTAGTTCATTCTGAAGACGAAGGCATCCAGGATAAAAGCCACGATGATCGTCATGACAACCTGGAGGACATATAAGGTGACATGCTTGGCAAACACGTACTTACAGGTCATCTGAGGACAACAAAGTCATTCAAGTCAAAAACACAGCATTATGTCCTGACTGGAATAAGATGCATTTTCATTATGGGATGCATAATAAGTAAGATTGTTGTAGAGCACCGCTGAATGTCCTTTAGGTCTTACATTTAGAATTTCATTTTGACCCAAAAAAAAGTCAGTCATGCATGAGCTGAAATCACTGGTGAAAATACTGCCAGCTGTTCGCTAACAGAGAATAAGATGCTGATTAAAAGGGGAAAAAACACCTTGTATTAACTGAACTGCTTAGAAGCTAGCAACCTAAGAGTAAAAAAACCTGCAGCCAGCTGTACAAACTGGAGGTACGAGGTAAAAGCACCTCACCATGGTGACGATGTAAAAGGTCATGAAATAAAGGCGACTCCAGTGGCTGGTCTGTGAGGTCACTCCTTCCTAACAGGAAGAGGGGGGGAGCATTATCGTGGCTCCATTCGCAATGCATCAATTACAGAACCCTACTGATTACAAGTCGTGTAAATACCAAGCCAGAATGTATTAGTGCATCACCACATATTTACCACAAACTAGCAGATCTACTCAAGTCGCCAGAAGGTGGGCATATCTTTATAGTTTAGAGTTTCTTTCACTTACCATTGTAATATACCAGTTGTTGACCACAGTCAGCTCAAACAATGTTACTGAAACGAAAGCCAGAAAGAATTTCACGGGCTGACTTACAGTAGTAGAATGCTGTTACAAATTTTGCAATTGCTTCAAAGTAAAACAGGCACAGCGTAGAACTAGTTTCCATGGGTGAGCTTTCAGTGGAACAAACTGTCAGCCACTTTGACTCTCCGTGTGCTTGATGTTTTGTGTGCATGCCTGAGCAGGTCTTTGAAGGTTTACCAAAGCTGCTGAGAATGTTGTTGAAATTGTTGAGATAGTAGTAGCCCTCATCCAGGACCGTGTGGTTGCCCACAGTGATGTTGATCTTCTTATAGGAGTTGGCCACTGTGCTGGTGCTGGGGGGGGGGGGCGGGGGGTGGTGTCATGTCAC